>CM075331.1:14929683-16179683 GCA_037788925.1 Mytilus galloprovincialis | reverse complement strand
AACGAAATTAATCCAATGTGTAGTTTGGGGATTCTGCAATTTCTCTGCAAAAAATCGAATCGCATGCTTCATCTTGAACATGTTGAATGTGCTAAGTAATAAATTCTCTGAAACTGATATTATCAAGATGCTTGATTTCTTGATTGACAACATATTTGTTACGTTCGGAGGACGTGTTTTTCAACAGACTGTCGGCATTACAATGGGAACAAACTGTGCCCCTCTACTCGCCGACTTGTTTCTTTATTATTATGAGGCTGACTTCATGCAGGAACTTCTTAGGAAGAAAGATAAGAAGTTAGCAATATCCTTTAACTCTACTTTCCGCTATATAGATGATGTTCTTTCACTAAACAATTCAAAATTTGGTGACTATGTGGAACGCATCTATCCAATCGAACTAGAGATAAAGGATACTACAGATACAGTTAAGTCGGCTTCATATCTTGACTTACATCTAGAAATTGACAATGAGGGTCGGTTGAAAACAAAACTTTACGACAAAAGAGATGATTTCAGCTTTCCAATTGTGAACTTTCCATTTCTAAGTAGCAACATTCCAGCAGCACCTGCATACGGGGTATATATCTCCCAATTGATACGATATTCCCGTGCTTGCATTTCCTATCATGATTTTCTTGATAGAGGTTTGCTGCTCACAAGGAAGCTATTAAACCAAGAGTTCCAAATGGTGAAGTTGAAATCATCTCTTCGTAAATTTTACGGACGCCATCACGAGTTGGTTGACCGTTATGGAATAACCGTTTCACAAATGATATCGGATATGTTCCTAACGTCGTAACTACAATCCCCTTCCCTTTCATGAATATGACTTACCGAATTAGACTATTTACCAGATTTGTAATCACATAAGCAACACGACGGGTGCCACATGTGGAGCAGGATCTGCTTACCCTTCCGGAGCACCTGAGATCACGCGTAGTTTTTGGTGGGGTTCGTGTTGTTTATTCTTTAGTTTTCTATGTTGTGTCGTGTGTATTATTGTTTTTCTGTTTGTTTTTTTCATTTTTAGCCATGGAGTTGTCAGTTTGTTTCAGATTTTAATATGAGTTTGACTGTCCCTTTGGTATCTTTCGTTCCTCTTACTAATCCACAAAAGAAACGATACAAAACTTTAATCAAAAGTAACATTTTACCGTTTAGTGGAAAAAAATAACACAAAAATAGAATATAGATATAGGAAGATGTGGTGTGAGTGCCAATGAGACAACTCTCCATACAAATAACAATTTAAAAAGTAAACCATTATAGGTTAAAGTACGGCCTTCATGTTTCTAATTGTGTGACACAGTAACATATAAAAAGTCCCAGAGAGTTCCTGGACCGAAAACGGAAGAATCAAAGTCATTATCCGGAATTTCAGTTTGCGGAATTTAATAGTATGACCACCTCTCACTTCTCACATACCATGCATAGATCCAATCAAAGTTATACGGTTGTTTTGGAGATGTTGTTCCATTCCTGTATGAGAGCGAAACGCAAACTTTGTACCGTTACCAGTGGATTTAACCTTTCTCAAATAAACTCGAGGGTCCCAGAGCGAAGCCAGTTGACTGTACGAAATGAACAGTGAGGTGTTGTCCAATGATTATTAGATAACTATAAACGTACAATACCACCAAAGACCTCCCATGAGATTAACTACACAGAACGGGATAGATGTCAACCACACGAGATGCTGTTACCATTCAAGAAAACACTAACATTTCTATTGATATATTTTCTATTTTAGTTTACTTTCACTTTCTATTTATATAACCATAATAAAGTCACCATAACTACTTTTATGTAACTTACACTTCCGGTTAAACCACTTAACCGCAAGATTCATACTTCACTGTCATATTTCTTTGTATAATAGTCCTGATGATGCCTATCTACTAGGCGAAACATGTAGACCCAATAAAAACAGATACTATGCGGTAAAAACATGAGTGTTGTTGCCCTTTATTGTCGACATATTCATTTTTTTTCAAGATGACTGTGAATACCTAGCGGTATCCACACGTTTTTACCCTACCGCACAATCACCACTTCAGGTGTTGGTTCACTTATATTTTTACTTTCTCAAACAAGTCTAACGGCGTCTGCCAAGCCGATCCAATGAATTTACTATATGAGTAAGATCTAGTGATAACGCTGACCACGGGAGAACTCTAAAATGGTTTTATTAATCCACCCCATACCATCACACTTCGTCCCAAAACTATCCGTTTTCATGACACAAAAGTCCCAAAAACTTCTGCCTTGTCTACGCACTGTTACCACGACCCCTAATAAGGCGGATGGGAATCCTAGTAAGATATTTCCCTCTTAACTTCTGATTTTACATAAATGTGGCTAGCATTACTCAGCCGTAGTTTGGTAATTAACATATACACTGTCGAATGCGTCTAGAGGAATGCTGAGTAAACCTAGGTTTTTTCTGCATTCACAGTACATTTTGATGATTCTTGTGTTAAGAGTAGGATTGGACGGAACAACACAATTGATACGATATTCTTTTGGGAATATGTTTTCATTTTCCTTAATTTGCAAGCCTTGTCCTTTAAATCATCCAAGGAGTTACTGTCCCTTTCAAAAGCTTTTTAACAGTAACCCAAAATCAGAGTGTTTGGTCTGTTAACCGGTATTATTGTTTTGTATACCTTCTTTTGCACAAATACTTCCTACATCCATTAGTAAGTCAAACGTGATATATCCCTCATAATCCCCTCACAAATGCATTGCAAAACTGAGGTAAAATCAATGTCCTCATAGAGTAAATCAAATATATTTGAAATTTCAGTCTGTATTGATTTGTGTTAAGTGTGTTTCCGGTGTATATTGTGAGATTTTCAGTTTCATTTTAAAGCTAATTCTAGAGATTTAATGTGAATGTTAAATATGTAGACTCTCGTTGAATGATTTTAGATCTGAAATTTGAGCAGGGAAATGAAGGGATCTGTATGCAAAGCAACCCAATTTCTGATCAAATATTGACTTCCTCATGTTAAATGTGGACTCATGGTCACCATGCTGTATTAATGTGTCCTGAAGAATGCCGGTTTCGTCAGATGCAAATTTTTATGAATAACACATAAAACCACCACCTGAAAAACAAATCGATTATCTTTTACTCGATATTCGCGTATGGTATGACCAAAAAGAAATCGAAACCAATAAATCTGTTTTGTAATAGATTTGAGAAATGATAAATTTCGGTTAAAATCCGAATAGCAGAATACTTGCAAGAGACATGGACAAAGCAAAAAGAAACAAGAATGTGTCCTCAGTACACGAATGCCCCACTCGCACTATCATTTTCTATGTTCAGTGGACCGTGAAATTGGGGTAAAATCTCTAATTTGGCATTAAAATTAGAAAGATCATATCATAGGGAACATGTGTACCAAGTTTGAAGTCGATTGGACTTCAACTTCATCAAAAACTACCTCGACCAAAAACTTTAACCTGAAGCGGGACAGACGGACGAACGAACGAACGAACGGACGCACAGACCAGAAAACATAATGCCCCTCTACTATCGTAGGTGGGGCATAAAAAACAGGTTAAATGCGACTTAATTGTCTATGGACAATGCAGAAACATATATAGTAGTTTTTTAGTTGGTATTACAACACTGTTTGTGAAATTGTTAATTGTTGCATTAAAGCAAGTTTCATTTTAATTTGTTAACACCCCCCCCCCCCCCGGACACATTTTTTGTCTCTTGCGCTAGTATTGGTCTATACTCCGATATAGCGGTTTCAGTTTAAGATGGGTTATTGTGTTTCATTTCATGTATAGTGATGTTAAATAGATAAAGGAAGATGTGGTGTGAGTGCCAATGAGACAACTCTCCTTCCAAATAACAATTTATAAAATAAACCATTAAAGGTCAATGTACGCCCTTCAACACGGAACCTTGGCACACACCGAACAAAAAGCTATAAAGGGTCCCAAAATTACTAGTGTAAAACCATTCAAACGGGAAAACCAACGGTCTAGCCTATGAATGAGAAAAAAACCTCGTGTTAAATAAAAGATACCAGCATCTCCAAACTATTTTGATCGACGGTTACCATGATCAACGCATTTTTATTGTGTTCAATTTTCTCAGTAACGGACAACTGTTTAAGTTAAATATTTTACAGACTCATTACAAATGTTAATAGCCATACAACGGATGATTAATGTTAGCCACATATATGTAAAAACAAACAAATTAAGAGGTAAAGATCTTACTGGGATTCCCCTCCGCCATATTGGGATCGTGTTAAATTCAGTTACCATTATCCGCTTGTCAACAGTGCAACGGTATCCCTTATGCGTTCTTCACCAAAACGTAGAGATTTGTCTGTATACAGGATAAGCTGCCAGGTGTGCAATCTCCAACGTCATCTAGCAGCCCTATGACGATCAATCTTTTTGTTGTGACGTCTCGTGGGGTATGCCGCTGCATGGTCAATCATTTGTTGAGCAAATTTGCCTTTGACGAATCAAGAAATTACAATTTGGTTTAAAAAGAAATACGAGGTATATTCGAGTATGCTTTCTTTATCCATAATATATACGATATTATTTTTTTTTTATCGATAACACATATTTTCATTCAATCATTTCCTGATATATAAATACCTAAGTAGCCAAAGTGCACGCTAAGGGACACTTGTGACCATAGACAAATCAAGTTTTACATACATATATTTAAATAACCAATACAATCTATGATATATTCTTATTATTACCATGTACAATCATGAATATGTTATGATTGTTTTATAGATAGTATACTTGTGCCTTTTGTCTTTTGTAGAACTGCAGAACAAACTCTATTATCAACTAGCGGAATAATTTAATCGTTAAGGTGATTTGGATTCCACTGTATTGTTAAAACTTTCATATGCGGCTGATGTTAATATAAATCCTTCACACTTGGCAGACAAACTTCGAAATTTTCGGTATTTATCGCCGAATAAGGAAAAAAATCGAGAATAGCGATATCACTAACGACCACAAAGTGAAAAGAACGAAAATGCGTGTAATTGCGCGTAAAGTGTTGAAAAGCGTGTACACGCCATGTGACAAAATCCTATGAAAGGCCGATCATGTCAAAAACCCGATAAAGTAACGCGTTAACATTTAACGCGATAAATACAGTTTTAACGCGTTTAAATAATTTTTAACACGTTATTTAATTGTTTAACGCGTTAATTACAAAACTACTAAAAATGACCGAAATTACTTTCTTCTTTCGCCATAACAACGTTTTAAGGCGTCAGATTTTACTCGAAACTTACTACATGAAATGGCCACATGTATCATAACTTTGTCAATTAACGCGATAAAGTTTATTGATTTTCAGCACATTTTTATTATCATTGTCATTAATTACTTATCGCATTAAAATAAGAATTAACGCGTAAAATGAAGGTTTAACGCGTTAAATGAAGATTTAACGTGATAAAAGAGGGTTTAACGCGTTAAAAGAAGGTTACCGCTTAAAAATATAAGAAAAATACAACTTTAACGTGTGACAATCATTGTTAACGCGTTAAATGTATCTTTTAGGCGTTAAAAACATTTTAACGCGTTAAATGCAACCTAAACGCGTTTAAAGCATCTTTAACGCGTTAAAAGCATCTTTAACGCGTTAAAAACAACTTTAACGCGTTAAATGCAACTTAAACGCGTTAAATGCAACTTTAACGCGCTAAAATCATCTTTAACGCGTTAAAAACATCTTTAACGCGTTAAATGCAACTTTAACGCGTTAAATGTAACTTTAACGCGTTAAATGCAACTTTAACGCGTTAAATGCATCTTTAACGCGTTAAATATAACTTTTACGCGTTAAATGCAACTTTAACGCGTTTAAAGCATCTTTTACGCGTTTATAAAGCATCTTTCACGCGTTTAAAGCATCTTTAACGCGTTAAATGCAACTTTAATGCGTTAAATGCAACTTTAACGCGTTAAATGCAACTTTAACGCGTTAAATGCAACTTTAACGCGTTAAATGCAACTTTAACGCGTTAAATGCAACTTTAACGCGTTAAATGCAACTTAAACGCGTCAAATGCATCTTTAACGCGTTTAAAACATCTTTAACGCGTTAAATGCAACTTAAACGCGTTAAATGCAACTTAAACGCGTTAAATGCAACTTTAACGCGTTAAATGCAACTTTAAAACTTTAATGCGTTAAATGCAACTTTAACGCGTTAAATGCAACTTTAACGTGTTAAATGCATCTTTTACGCGTTAAATGTAACTTTTACGCGTTAAATGCAACTTTAACGTGTTTAAAGCATCTTTAACGCGTTTAAAGCATTTTTAACGCGTTAAATGCAACTTTAACGCGTTAAATGCAACTTTCACGCGTTAAATGCAACTTTAACGCGTTAAATGCAATTTTAACGCGTCAAATGCAACTTTAACGCGTCAAATGCATCTTTTACACGTTAGATAGATCTTTAACGCGTTAAATGCATCTTTAACGCACTAAATGCAACTTTAACGCGTTAAAAACAACTTTAACTCGTAAAAGCTACTGTAACGTGTTTAAGCAACGTTTAATTTCCTTAAAAGAAGGTTACCGCTTAAAAATATAAGAAAAATACAACTTTAACGTGTGACAATCATTGTTAACGCGTTAAATGTATCTTTTACGCGTTAAAAACATTTTAACGCGTTAAATGCAACCTAAACGCGTTTAAAGCATCTTTAACGCGTTAAAAGCATCTTTAACGCGTTAAAAACAACTTTAACGCGTTAAATGCAACTTAAACGCGTTAAATGCAACTTTAACGCGCTAAAATCATCTTTAACGCGTTAAAAACATCTTTAACGCGTTAAATGCAACTTTAACGCGTTAAATGTAACTTTAACGCGTTAAATGCAACTTTAACGCGTTAAATGTAACTTTAACGCGTTAAATGCATCTTTAACGCGTTAAATGCATCTTTAACGCGTTAAATATAACTTTTACGCGTTAAATGCAACTTTAACGCGTTTAAAGCATCTTTTACGCGTTTAAAGCATCTTTCACGCGTTTAAAGCATCTTTAACGCGTTAAATGCAACTTTAATGCGTTAAATGCAACTTTAACGCGTTAAATGCAACTTTAACGCGTTAAATGCAACTTAAACGCGTCAAATGCATCTTTAACGCGTTTAAAACATCTTTAACGCGTTAAATGCAACTTAAACGCGTTAAATGCAACTTAAACGCGTTAAATGCAACTTAAACGCGTTAAATGCAACTTAAACGCGTTAAATGCAACTTAAACGCGTTAAAAGCATCTTTAACGCGTTAAATGCAACTTAAACGCGTTAAATGCAACTTTAACGCGTTAAATGCAACTTTAAAACTTTAATGCGTTAAATGCAACTTTAACGCGTTAAATGCAACTTTAACGCGTTAAATGCATCTTTTACGCGTTAAATGCAACTTTAACGTGTTTAAAGCATCTTTAACGCGTTTAAAGCATCTTTAACGCGTTTAAAGCATTTTTAACGCGTTAAATGCAACTTTAACGCGTTAAATGCAACTTTAACGCGCTAAAATCATCTTTAACGCGTTAAAAACATCTTTAACGCGTTAAATGCAACTTTAACGCGTTAAATGTAACTTTAACGCGTTAAATGCAACTTTAACGCGTTAAATGCATCTTTAACGCGTTAAATATAACTTTTACGCGTTAAATGCAACTTTAACGCGTTTAAAGCATCTTTTACGCGTTTAAAGCATCTTTCACGCGTTTAAAGCATCTTTAACGCGTTAAATGCAACTTTAATGCGTTAAATGCAACTTTAACGCGTTAAATGCAACTTTAACGCGTTAAATGCAACTTAAACGCGTCAAATGCATCTTTAACGCGTTTAAAACATCTTTAACGCGTTAAATGCAACTTAAACGCGTTAAATGCAACTTAAACGCGTTAAATGCAACTTAAACGCGTTAAATGCAACTTAAACGCGTTAAAAGCATCTTTAACGCGTTAAATGCAACTTAAACGCGTTAAATGCATTTTTAACGCGTTAAATGCAACTTTAACGCGTTAAATGCAACTTTAACGCGTTAAATGCAACTTTAAAACTTTAATGCGTTAAATGCAACTTTAACGCGTTAAATGCAACTTTAACGTGTTAAATGCATCTTTTACGCGTTAAATGTAACTTTTACGCGTTAAATGCAACTTTAACGTGTTTAAAGCATCTTTAACGCGTTTAAAGCATTTTTAACGCGTTAAATGCAACTTTAACGCGTTAAATGCAATTTTCACGCGTTAAATGCAACTTTAACGCGTCAAATGCAACTTTAACGCGTCAAATGCATCTTTTACACGTTAGATAGATCTTTAACGCGTTAAATGCATCTTTAACGCACTAAATGCAACTTTAACGCGTTAAAAACAACTTTAACTCGTAAAAGCTACTGTAACGTGTTTAAGCAACGTTTAATTTCCTTTAAGATTACTTTTCATATGTATATTACGGAAGCGTATATTACCCTCGTTTTAATACTTATAATCCAAGATGGCGATATAACTTTTAGCGAGAAAATGCTTTATTTCTCATTACTGCGATTTATTTTTTTCGACAAAATGCCTAACAAGGCATTTAGGCGCTTTGTTTTTTATCGCCTTAAAAATAAATCGTTTTAAATAACGCGACATATTATCAAAACGAGAAAAAAAATTACGATTAATTTATAAGTCAATAAAAATATCATGCAATAATAATAAATTGCCTTTTTTTTCTTATTACTGCGATTTATTTTTTTCGACAAAATGCCTAACAAGGCATTTAGCCGATTTGTTTTTTATCGCCATAAAAATAAATCGTTTTAAATAACGCGACAAATTATCAAAACGAGAAAACATTTTAAGATTAATTCATAAGTCAATAAAAATATCATGCAATAATAATAAATTGCCTTTTTTTCTTCGATATATTGTTTTATAAAGCAACAAATTGTTTTAAATTAAGGCGAGCAACGGGAAAGTTTTCAGCTAAATCGAGATAAATATGGCACGATTTTAACCTGTTCATTTTCATTTTGATTTTGGAAGGATCAGGTCGCCATCACATTTGAGCATTTTATTTCAAGCAAATGGAGGTAAGATAAGAAACAATTTATTAAATGATATCTCGCCGCGATATAGCCTTGTTGTGCTCATGTGGCGTTAAACAAACAACAATCAATCAATCAATCATTAAGTTATTGTTGTAAAAAAACTTCTATAAAAAGGCTTTTCCACGTGTCTGCCGTAGTATACACACGTTATGGGAATTTTGTTTTTGATGCAAAAAAAAACACAACCCTTTTTCTCCAGCTGTGAAAGTAAAATGGTCGCCTCATAAAATAATCAGGTTTAACTATAAATTAACATAGGGTGTCACGAAATTTACGTTGGAGAGAGCCAGTCGAGTTCTGATTTTTTTAATTCACAGTTGCGGCAAAATAAGATCCTTTGATGTTTTAATACTGAGTCACTACGAGTTCATTTGAACTATATAGACCCCCTCCCCCTATATAAAGTTCCAATGACTGTTCTTGTGACTCTTGTTACTTCGAAGTGTTCAGCGAGAAAAAAAAATCTCGTGCAGTACTGAAAAAATGAAGGGGCAGATTAATTATAATTGTTCGGTTAATATAAAAAAGAAGATGTGGTGTAATTGCCAATGAGACAACTCTTCACAAGAGACCAAATGACACAGAAATTAACAACTATTCTAGGTCACCGTACGGCCTTTAACAATGGGCAAAGCCCCTACCGCAATGTTTTTGTGTGTGCAATAAACAGTACAAAGACGACAAATTTTGTCAACTGTTTTCTGTTCTTTAGTCAGGTTGTTGTCTCTTTAGCACATTCCCAATTTCCATTCTCAAATTTAGTAAACAAAAATTTCCCTCTATGATCTATCCTTATTTTCCATATTTTTTTTACAATAAATACTGACATGACGTATTGTTAACTTCGTATTAAAAATAAGCTGTTTTAGTCCGCCATACCAGGAATAAATAAATGACTGTCTAATCATGTTGAACATTACAGCCATCGGATTTGACTATGTACGTTCAATCAAAAACTTTGATTACCTTTCTTGCTGGCTGAAGCGTAACATCGTTCTTAGGTTTACCTTTACTACCCTAATTTGAGAGTGGACTAATCAATTTATCGTCTTTTGGACTAAACTACTTCAAAATAAGGGTAATAAAGGTAAACCTTATAAGCTAATAACGACTTTACGCTTCAGCTAGCAAGGTTGCTAACAAAAGATTTTGTTTGAACCTGTACATACTCAAGTCCGATTGCTGTAATGTCTGTATTATAAGCTAGTTTAAAAAATGAGGGAAATTTGATGTCACACGCCAAGCTGACAAACTATGGCACTTTATAATGTGATTAAATCTTTTGATCTGTTCTTGTATTTTACAGGTCAGCTTAGAGATCCCTTGCAATTACTGTAAGTATAATATGTGTATGAACAGAGATGTGGTAACGTTATATCATCGTATATGGCAAGCAGTTCTCGTCAAAACTATGTTTAAAACATTTTTCGAAAAATTAACACACTGAGAATTAAAAAAAACCACAGATTAAAAAACCTGAAAACACACACTAAGAATAAAAACATACACATTGAGATATCAAAAAGACGCACTGAGATTACAAAAATATAAATAACACACAGTGAGCTTTGAAAATTACACACTGAGACTTCAAAAATTACACAATGAGATTTATGTACATGTTGTGTGCAAGTTGTAAAAAGTAAAATAACAAAAAATCCGAATTCCAAGGACAATTCTAAAGAGAAAGTCCTTATTATCACATGGCAAAAACAAGGGGATGGCTCAAACACATCAAACGAATGGAGAGCAACTGTCATATTCCTGACTTGGTACAGGCATTTTATAATGTAAAAAATTGTGGATTAAACCTGTTTTTAAAGTTTTAAATACATGCAGATGCATTAGAACTCTCGAGTTTCCTAATAATGTCAATTAAAGATACAGGAGATTTAGGGAAATTCTTCACATCTTTACTAATCGTAACTTAAACAGACCTTGGACTGCTGATGACATAAACTTAATCGAAATAACAATTTGAGCCATGAACTCAGGCTACAAATTAAAAGCGAGTTCTGTCTCCTAGTTGTTTAAGATTGTAATAGATACAGATTAGATATGCAAATTAGATCTGTGCGCAGAAAAAGTGCGCACAAATCTCATTGTGTAATTTTCAATTCTCAGGATGTGTTTTTCAGTTTATTTCATCTCAGTAATTTTCTTTCTAATTCTCAGTGTGTAAATTTTTCGAAAAATGGTTTAAACATACTGAGTTTTGACGTGAACGGCTTGCAATAAAGGTGGCAATTATGGGTATCCCATACCTTGTTTCCATATCAAACGTGGAATATTAGTAAAATTAATTAACATGAAAAATATACATAATTAATTTATCAATATCTAAAATTGGTGAATGTTGCATACTCATTTCTGAGTAATTTACCTTTGAACCATGGTCTCCAATCATTGGAGTTTTTTAACATAAAGTGTCTTGAAACTTTATGTGAGTCACTGAGTGGCTTGATATATATTTCAGTGCAGATATCTAGCTTCTACTTCTTTTAAAAACAGCGACAAAAAGACTCAAGTCAACATCATTGGAGGTTTTATTATGTTATATTTTCCATTTGTAAACTCAGTTAAAATGTCAAAATATATCTATAACTTTTGAAGCTATTGATACATTTTAATTTTGTTTTAATTTATAAAATGGCAAAACAACGCTCTTCGGTCTTCACCTGAGCACTCGTACATATAGAATAAAAGTATATTAGATTCTTGAAAAAATAAGTATGACATTTATAAAATATAGGTGTTTGCAATAATTCACTTGTTTAATATTTTCAGCTAGTCTATTAGACCTTCCTGAAGAATTAGTGATAATGGTACTTAGTTATATTCCTGTGTCGGAGTTACTTTATACAGTCTGTAAAATATGCAGAGGTCTAAAGGATGTTGTGCGAAAAATGCAAAGCTTGTGGACTATTGTAGAATTTGACGATTCCTATACTATAGACATTGCAATGATGGAAATGATCGTGAAAAATAATCAGCTTGTATGTCTCAATCTAAGTAACCAAAATATTACTTTTGGGTCACACAGATTTACCAAATTGATGCTAAAGCTTACTCCTACTATTCAAGAATTGTATGTAGCAGAAACACCGCTAAACAATCTTGCATTTGTAATGTCCTTGCGAAATTTAACCACCCTTGATATAAGTGGGACATCAATAAATGATAACCAAGTAGTAATATTGTCACATGCTTCACAACTGAGACACCTTTATATTTCATTCACTAAGGTTACTGCTGCAACCATTGCAGATTTGTCTCGAAATTTCAAATTTCTTGTCATTTTTGATGCATGCCAAATTTATTTTATGTTTACTGATATTTGTTTGATTGTATCATCATGTGAGCAACTTAGATTTTTACATGTTTCATTCTTTTCACAGTTTGACATAGATCAAGCTGTTCAGTATGTAAATCAACAGCTTTCAATTGAAAGACAATTGAAGCTGACTGTATTTTAAGTTATATATTGTCGCATATATAGGGTATGAACTTTAAGTTTATATATGTACAGTGTATAGACATATTTTGACAACAAATAAGTAAAACTACGCCACTACTCGGTTCAAGTAGAAAAATATGTTTTTTATGACGTTTTTAGACACATATCTTCTTGCACCAGTTGATACAAGTTTATCTTTTAAAACGTATCAACCCTATGTTCTTACTTCAAATCCTAGCATTTAGTGCTGGTCGTTTTGTCCTAAAACTGCAAATACAGATACTTGAATGGTTCAAACAATATTTTTATGTTTACCAAAATACTAAAATCATATGATATGAATCAAATATCATTTTTTGCATTTATATTTTTTTTTAATTGTCGAAGTTCAAATTATTTGAAAATATTTTTATATGGGTATTTATCTGTGGTCACTACGATAAAGATATATATGTGTATAGTGCATATATCTTAAATGTGTTGCATCAAATTTGGAGAGAGGAAATCTCTTATTTTTTAATTTTATTAACAAAAATGCATTGTTTGAAAGAATTCACGGCAATTTTTGAAAGCGTGAAATAAATTATGAAAGTGCTGCTCAGAGTAGGATTGGGAATGATAATCTAAAATTCAGATTTTCAAGATATTGTTTCTCCTTTATTAGTTACAACTGCATTTACTGGTAGTATTAAACTTCAGGGATTTTTTCTATATGTTTGTAAGATGTATGTAGATATGTTTGCTGAATTTGTAAATAAACCAAAAAGGTAACTTCCATGTTCGTTGGCTCATATTTTGTTTTCTGCAAAAAAAGTTGTGAATTTGCGAGATCTGCAACATATTCAGAAAATAGTAATGTAGAAGGAACTGATAAATTAACAAGGTCATAACGAACGTATTTAAGTACGTGCAGTTGCGTCAACAAAAAGTCATCATGAAATGTACAATACAATATGAACCCCTAATTTAAATAGAATGAAAAGTTGAACTTAAAACTGGCTTTATTCTCAATCTGTGACCTCCAACATGCATGCTTGCCTCATTATAAGCATGTTTTAGTTACGATTTTGCTTTTGAAGTATATAACCGTTTACTTTTTTTTTCAGAACATATTATAAAATGGCTGACACTGTAAATCCTTTGCGCTACCCAGGTGACACTGCTTCAACGGATGAGTTAGTTGCTTATTATTTTACTTCTTCATATACGGCTAAAGAAATAGCTGGATTTTTACTTTTCGTTCATAATAAATTTGTTAGTGTTAAGACAGTCTACAGAATGATGAAAAGACTTCGACTGAGAAGATATGGTGCAGAGAGTCCATTGATTAATATCGTTCAAAAGATAATTCAACTGCACAAACAAGGATACTCTAATATTGGATATAGAGCAATGTGGAAAATACTTAATTCTTGCTGTGGCATCAATGCTACTCAGGAAACGGTGAGAATTGCACTGACAGCTATACATTATGATGGTGTAGTTGCAAGATCTCGACGTCGACTTGTGCGAAGAAGATATTGTAATCTAGGACCAAATTTTTGTATTCACATAGATGGATATGATAAACTCAAACCCTTTGGAATATCAGTGCATGGAGCAATCGATGGCTTTTCTCGAAAAATCATTTGGCTAACTGCAAGTCATACGAATAAAAACCCACGTAATGTTGCGCTTAATTTTGTAGAATTCCTTAGACAATCCAAGCGTGTTCCACGATTGGTTCGGTCAGATGCTGGTACGGAGAACGTTATTATAAGGTCGATACAAATAGCGTTACGTGCAGTTCACAATGATAACATGTCAGGGTACAGAAGTTTTTCTGAGGGGCGATCAACTGGGAATCAAAGGATTGAGATGCTGTGGAGTTTTCTGTGTCCTTACTTCACCACATTCTGGAGAAATATGTTTAAAGACATGATAGATAACGGAGAGCTCAATAACACAAATCCAGTTCATCTAGAGTGTGTACGTTTTTGTTTCCTGCCAGTTATACAACAACATTTAGATATTTTCAAAAATATGTGGAATAGTCATAGAATTCGGTCACAACGTCAAGTTGATCAAAACTATGGCGTCCCGGATGTTATGTACAACCAGCCACTACTTTATGACGCTGTCGACTATTCCTATGACATACCATGTGACGAAAGTTTCTTTGATGACATTACTAGGCTCTACACCAAACCAATGCTGCCCAGAGGCTGTTCAGAAGAGTTCTGTCAATTCATCCAGCAAATTACAAGTGTGAATCTGGATGATTTCAACGTCGTGGACACACCACAGGAAGCAAAAACACTATTTTGTATGCTTACTTCTGTTCTCCCTTGAGATACGAATCATAAACCTTTACTATTTTGAAAAAAAAGTGTTTATGAAAGCTGTGTTTTGCTAGGTTTTTGATTATTGATTTTAGTTTATTTCTCATCAACGTGTGAAAATGTTCGAGATATATATGAATTCATGGGTATCGACTTTTATTATTCTATCAGAAATCAGTTTATTTTGGAAAATTGTTAACCAACCCACATTTCTGTTTTCAATAGTGAAGAATTAAGTAAACTTATATTATCGTTATGAAAATTATTTGTTATTTGCCGCTGTAAGTAAAACAGCAATCAATTTAATAAAGACATATAAATATATAACAAAACAGTTATCGTTATGCCACAGACCGTGATGACGACAGCCTAATACATTCCATAATGTACAAATTGTTATATAATTAAACAATATACTAGGTGTCTAAATCGCTCATTCGATGAATCTCTGTTATTGGGCTGTGAAATTGAGGCCAAGATAAGGTCACACTTTAACGATTTCCGGTAATCTAACTTTACTCATAGGAGCCTGAATCGCTAACCTGGTTTTAATAGCTATATATATATATATATATCAATTTGCAGGAATTGACCGAAAAGCAACAAGAGTGGACACACTTATATTTGTCGCCTGTTCTAATATTCTCATTTTAATTTATGTTGATAATACAAAAAAGATTTTTTTCTTCAAGCATTACTTTAAATTAACATGTAAGTGATAAATGTAATGCATTAAAGTCGAACTAAACCCTTTCACACAGACATGTAGGCTTTACAATCATTCCTAACATCGAATTCCGTTAGCATATTGCTAAAATTTTCTCAGAAACAAACCTCATAGAAAAAAATGAACCATGAAATGATGTCAAGGTAAAATGACACATGCCGGACAGATTGGTACACCCTACAATTATTAAATACGCCATACATAGTTTGACTATCCTAAAGTATCTGAAAAACAGACCAATTCAAAGAAATCCAACATTGGCATATGAACCATGAACGTAAGGTAAAAGTTCGACGAAACAAAAATATTAATTTTAAATTACCCATTTAGGTTGCAAAATCCCGGCAATTTTCCCAGGAGTAACGAGAGTTATTGCCTGTTTTATGTATACTAACAGCATTACATTTTTATCCTATTAAGTATGCAAAAACAGCGTTAAAAATACACAATTCCAATACTTGAAATTCAGCTGATTGGTTGATCTGTCGTGATCCCAAAGATTCACAAAGATACATATAAATACATTTCCTCCGCTGAAATGTAACTCCTCAGTGAAGCTATTGTAAAGGTAATATATTAATGTTGACGTAATCTTCAATATCAAATGACGCTGAAACTGTATACCAAGAGAAGAGAAGACAATGAAATGGTTAAAAAAAACATGAATGAGACTTCGTAGACTTGAACCATTGTGCACCTCATATTGGATCTGCTTATCCTTCCGGAGCACCTGAGATCACCCCCAGTTTTTGGTGGGGTTCGTGTGTCTCAATCTTTATTTTTCTATGTTGTGTTAAGTGTTGTTTGTCTGTTTGTCTGTGTCTGCTTCTTTTTTAACCATGGCTTTGTCAGTTTTTTTTTTTTTTAATTAATTATGAGATTCAACGTCCCTTTGGTATCTTTTGCCACTCTTTTTCTTATTTCGTTTTAGTTCAATATAATTTTTGGGATTTCTATTTAAAAAACATGGACTTTGCCATTGCCTAAAAATGAGGGTACCAATGTTGTATCCGCAACTTCTCCTGAACCACTTAATATTATTTGATAAAACTTTCTCAGATTCTTCATGATGTAATGCTATTGAGCACCTCCTATTTTGTTTTTGCTCAAAATAATTTTTGGGTTTTCCCCTGCAAAACCATAGACTTTTCAATTGTCCAAAAAACAATCAATACCCAGGGATTCTTACATAAGGTGTAATTAAGAGTAAAATTCAAATCGGAAAGTCCCTAATCAAATAGCAAAATAATAAGCTAAAACACATTAAATGAATGGATACCACCTGTCATATTCCTGAATTGGTACAGGCATTTTCTTATGTAGAAAATGGTGTGAACTAAACCTGGTTTTATAGCTTGCTTAACCTCCCACTTGTATGACAGTCGCATGAAATTACATTATATTGATAACGATGTGTGATCAAAACAAACAGAGATAAAAGAAAAAAATGTCCAAAATAGGGGTACAGCAGTCATTATTGTGTTATAATCTTAATCACTATAAAAACAAACAACTATGTCATCAAAGAAGCGGGAAAAGACACAGACACAGCACACCAGCAAAAAAGACAAGCATACAAATTTCACCAAAGCACAACAACACTATATGACGGGATGTATAAGTACCGAGCCACGTCAAATGGCCATTATCAAAAATTAACTAAACAGTGAAGGTAACAATACACAGTTAGAAGATTAGTTTCGCATTTTGGCCATGTGTAAGCATAAAAGATTTTGTACAATAAAATTGAATTTAGATAGTTGAAGAATAATATAGCCTTCCAATATAAAAAAGAATATATGGTGTAATTGCCAATGAGACAACTCTTCATAAGAGACCAAATGACACAGAAATTAACAACTATTTGTCACCGTACGGCCTTCAACAATGAGCAAATCCCATACATCATAGTCAGCTATAAACGGTCCTGGAATGACAAATGTAAAAAATTCAAACGAGAAAACTAACGACCTACAAATAAATGTACAAGAAACATATATGTAACACAGCAACCAACGACAACCACTGAATTACAGGCTCCTGACTTAAGACAGGAACATACATACATAATGTGGCGGCGTTAAATATGTTAGCGGGATCCAAACCCTCTCCCGAACCTGGGACAGTGGTGTAACAGTACAAATAAAAATCAGTTGACAAAGGCTTAACTCGTCAGATGGATACACATAGAAAAAACAAAAAAAGAGTGATAGTGGCTGGGCATTTATACATCCCAAAAACAAAAAGGCCATTAGTAAAGATCTGAGAGTACTCACAGTAACTGGCAGTAGGTTTATATGTCTAGAATGTTTTAGCATGTTTTATATGCTATTTTGATTTTCACATCCGTACCGCCCATAGGTCCGGAAATTACTGTAGTATTTTTCAACAAAAATTTGACCCTCGATCTTTTCAATTCAATTTTATGTAAAAACGGGGAAAAAGGTATAGTTTTTTTTTACACGTCTATAAATAAATGTCTATAGTTTCAGGAAAGGTATCACTAAATAATGGATTGAAATTCAACTTTGAACCACACTTTGGAGACTTGTTCATCCCCTTTTTGCAATATTTTGTATTAAATAGATGTAGATTGTTGCCATAGTATCACCAAAAAGAGATTACATTTCACCATTATAACTATGCATAAGAATAATAGTTACGCTAGGTCATCCAACAGAAACGGTTGAAAATGTATATCTAAGCGAAAAAAGTACATTATTTCACGAACGTTACATATAGTTGATACAGGGTAAACAGAATAAAAGTGATATTTTTGCAATATTCGTGCATAAAACATTTTAAAAAACATTGTTATCATTGTTTCAAACTGCAAAGAAAAAAATGTAAAAATTAGAAAACTTTGAAATCTGCTATCCGCTTACAATTGCATTGGGTTACATCTGGTCACCTTATACACATATATATATATATATAAACAAGTCTAAATTGAAAACAACGTTCAAACCTATGATTGCGTTGGATAAAAACCGCAATTTTTATACGTGTGCATGTAAAACAATTTCTTGGTAGAGGGGTCTAAATACAGCACAAACAACATTTTCCAAAAGACCAAAAAAGTGAGAAAGAATATTTTAACAAAACGCATTTGACTAGCAGGTCGAACAACTGATGTTCTTAAACTCTGCTGACTGCCATTGGCGATTTCCAAATAAACGGATCACCAGGTGTTACAAAATGGATCTTATTATTAATTTATTATCAAACAGAAAACAACAAACTTGCGGAAAAGATGGTATACCGCAAACATAAGGTGCAAAAATTTGTACACCATATCCGGATTTAGACAATTGATGTCTCTTCAGTGATGTTAGGAATCGAAACGGTATTTGGAAGGCCATAAAACTTACCTCAATTTAGGATAGACTCTTGAATTTTGAAAGAGTCAAAATAGGATGAACGGATCATATAAACCCGAAGGCAAATATAATACAAGCCCAAACGAAAAAATATAAACAAGTCTAAATTGAAAACAACGTTCAAACCTATTTATATATATATATATATACTTTGGTAATCTGTGGTCACCTTACACATATATAGACTTTAGTTAAATCTGGTCATCTAACACAGCTATAGTTTGGGGATACCTCTCGTCAAATTATACAGATATATACCTGGGTTATCTCTAATCACCGTACACAGATATACTCATGGTAACATCTGGTCACCTTACACTGATAAAAGACATGGGTTACGTTTGGTCACCTTACACAGATAAACACATGATAACACCTCACAGAGATATAGTCTTGGGTTACCTCTGTTTACTGCACACAGATATAGACATGGGTAACATCTGGTCACCTTACAGTAATATAGACTTGGGTTATCTCTGTAACCTTACACATAGATAGTCCTGGGTTATCTCTGGTCACAAAACACATATATAGTCTTGCTTTACCTCTGGTCACCTTACAAATATATATAGTCTTGGGTTACCTCTTGTCACCGTACACATATATAGACTTGGGTTATCTCTTGTCACCATACACATATATCAGTCTTAGATGACCTGTGGTCATCTTACACATATATAGACTTGGGTTACCTCTGGTTACAGATATAAGTCTTGAGTGACCTTTGCTCACCGTACACATATATCAGTCTTTGGTGACCTTTGGTGACCTGTGGTCACCTAACACAAATATAGTCTTGGGTTACCTCTGGTCAGCGTACCAAGATGACCAGAGGTCACTCAGTTTATATATGTGTAAGGTACATATGAACGGTGACTAGACGTTACCTAGTATTTATCTGTGTCTGTATCGAGATCTATGTAAGGTGACCATAGGCAACCCCATTCTATATCAGTGTAAGGTGACCAGATGTAACCAGTCTATATACATGTAAGGTTGCGATAGGTAACTTATGTCAATATCTCTGTAATGTGACCGGATACACCTCAAGTCTATATCTAGAAATGTGTAAGGTGGCCAGAGGTAACCAAGGGTGTGTTTGGATATACACCTGAGGCGGCCTATGGTTACCAGTAAGTACCTTTAGTTTGATATTTTATACACAAAATATCAAACCATAGGTACCTATGGGTAACCATAGGCCGCCTCAGGTGTATATCCAAACACACCCTGTGTATAAAATATCCAACCATAGGTACCTATGGGTAACCATAGGCCGCCTCAGGCGTATATCCAAACACACCCCAAGTCTATATATATGTAAGGTGACCAGAGGTAACCACAGTCTATATCTATGAACGATATTTAAATCTGTGGGTGTGTTTGGATATACGCCTGAGGCGGCCTATGGTTACCCATTGGTACCTATGGTTTGATATTTTATACACAAAATATCAAACCATAGGTATATATGGGTAACCATAGGCCGCCTCAGGTTTATATCCAAACACACCCTGTGTAAGGTGACCAGAGGTCACCCAAGTCTAAATAAGTGTAAGGTGACCAGAAGCAATCCTTCTATATATATGTTAGATGACCATTGGTCACCCAAATCTATATACAAATAAGGAGACCACAAGTAATCAAGGTCTATATCGGTGTAATGTGACCAGATTGAATCCAAGTCTATACTTGTGTCTTTATCTAGATACGTGTTAGGTGACAAGAGGTAACCAGGTCTTTATATGTGTATGTTGACCAGAGGTAACCAAGTCTATATATGTGTAAGGTGACCAGAGGTTACCACAGTCTATTTCTATGAACCGTGACCAGAGGTTAACCTAGTATATATCTGATTCTTTAACTAGATCTGTGTAAGGTGACCAGAGGTGACCAAAGTCTATACTTGTGTTAGGTGACCAGAGGTAACCCAAGTCTATACTTGTGTAAGGTTACCTGATGTAACCATAGTCGATATACATGTAAGGTGACCAGGGCTAACTAAGTATATATATGTTAAAGGTGATCAGAGGTAACCCTTGTATATATCTGTGTAAGGTGACCACAGGTAACCTAAGTATATATCTGTATTGAGTAACCAGGGTTTATCTTATTTTATATATGTATCACTTAACCAGATTTTGATAAGATGTTTTGATATAAGACCAGACATAACAATATATCGTCTGTTTCTGTGTCAGATGCCCAGATGTTGCCAGTCCCCCCCTTTATTGTTAAGTTAAATGGTTGTTTTAAAATAATTTGCTGTTTATATGATGAAATTAAAGAAAATAAATATATAGCTGTGTAAGGTGGCCAGAGGTAACCATAGTCTGTATGTGTTAGTTGACGCTTTGTAATCAATACTTTGAAACATCATTTGGTTATACCTTTCTCGTATGATAAAATGGTTATCGTTTAAAGGGATATACAGACATTGACTGGTTATCTGTTATCTCCAAACACCGATTATTTTTTACATTGCCCTTGCTAATACACCGATATTGACATCGGTTACCTCTGGTCACCTTACGGCAGAATTCTATTTTTAGAACCTTAATATTACTACGCAAATAGCACTTTTTCAGAGGTGACCTGTGGGCACCTTTCAGCGTAACTATTATACACGTGTATAACTATTGGAAATCTATGGACGATGCTCTTTCCATAAATATACTTAACGATTGAATGCTTCTATTTGTAAATGCATTGGATTGTAAAATGCGTATATTTTGTATGAAGCACGCTTCCTTCTATAAAAATGTGCGCACGGTCAACGCTTTTACAACTCTATAGAACTACTAAAAAAAGCATTCAATACTTCTTATTACATTTTTTTGGCTCGGATCATGAAAGTACAATTTCTATCAGGTTCTTTCTTTTATTTATCTGTGCACTTTATTGTGGAAGCCAATAGCCTACATATACATTCATGTGGAAGGTCATGACATCATGAATGTTACATTTCATTTTGAAATGAAGGTTAATTTCAGAATAATTATAAAAAAGGAAGATTTTGGTGTAATTTCCAATGAGACAACTCTTCACAAGAGACCAAATGACACAGAAATTAACAACTATAGGTCACCGTACGGCCTTCAACCATGAGCAAGCCCATACCGCATAGCCTGTCAGCTATAAAAACACGAGATTGCTGTTTGCTGATCAAATTAACGTATTATAATGAAATACTAGAACACACCCGCGACTTCGCGGGCATTCTATCACATGAATAATTTTAGCGCATATCTGTGTATTATGAACATTCATATTACTATAAATATAAAGTGTATTTGCTTTTTACTTTCAATTCTCAGTTTACTAATCGATCTACGGCGGTCATTGATACATTTCACAGACCCTGTCTATTTAATTAACTCTGTGACCGCCGTGGAAATGATATCAGATAGAAAATACACTTTATTCGTAGTATATACATGTATGTTCAAAGTATACTCCCTGGAGGTAACCGTAGCCAGTGCCTATTCCATAACGGTCAACCATCTCGTGATGGCGTCCGTAAAACTTACGAAGAGATGACCTCAACTTCACCACTTGGAACCCTTGATTTAATAGTTTCCTTGTTAGCAGCAACCCTCTATCAAGAAAATCATGATAGGAAACACCAGCCCTGGACAAGCGTATCAACTGGGAGATATATACTCCGTACGCAGGTGCTGCTGGAATGTTGCTACATAGAAATGGAAAGTTCACAATTGGAAAGCTGAAATCATCTCTTTTATCGTAAAGTTTTGTTTTCAACCGACCCTCATTGTTAATTTCTAGATGTAAGTCAAGATATGAGGCAGACTTTACTGTATCTGTTGTATCCTTTATCTCAAGTTCAATGGGATAGATGCGTCCAACATAGTCACCAAATTTTGAATTATTTAGTGAGAGAACATCATCTATATAGCGGAAAGTAAAGTTGAAGGATACAGCTAACTTCTTTTCTTTCTTCTTAATGTGCGGCTGCATGACTATAAGGCGATGTGTGACATCTTTAAATGACCTTTGTGTAACCTTAACCTTCTACATCATGGTCAAATAATAACCTCTTAATAAAGTAATATATAGAGACGTTATGTTTTAGTCATCTAAATAAGTGTTCTCTAGTTGTAGTAAATATTTATCACTTCCTGAAAGTTGACGTTTACGGATTAATAACTCCTACAAGGGTTATCATAGAACCGGGCCCAAATAAAGATTGTAAAGCTTAAAAAGAAAGGTCTCCTCAATTTTCCTTTATATGCAATTGTTTGAGATTTTTGCAAATAACTCGAGTTTCCCACCTATTTTGGGGAAAATAAGGATCTCAGAATTTACTGTTTGTCACTTGCTTAACCACAATATTTTCAATATTTTCTCAGAATCTTTTATAAAGAAAATACCATACCCCTGTCCCCCCCCTTAAAGTAAGATGGTCGGTCTTTTAATACATTGTTACTTGGATGGTGAATTGTCTCAATGGCACTCATACCACATCTTCTTTTTATGAAAAAAGGTCAAGGATTAATGACACATGTCAGACTAATGTGAACTAGTGGAGCATCTGTATACCAAATATTAAAGACCATGCCTCATACTTCACGAGATATGGACCTTAGCAATAAAATTAGATGCAACAGTTATACCACCATCGTCAGTAAAACAGTCCTATGTATTGTAGGCGAGACATAAACCATTGTACTATCAACTGAATGGGGACTTAAGTTTAATTCAGTATTAATACCCTGTCAAGTGAAAGAAATACATACATATTAAATAAAATTACACAAATAATATCTTTATTATCGTGGTCTCAAAACAATAAAATAAATGACAATTTCTCCTTGCACTAAGGGGAGTTTTTCTTTTAAAAACTCAAAAAAGTCAAAGCATTAACAGAGAACAATATAAAATATTGCAAAAATGTCTTTCAATACATGAATAAACTTCTAATTTAAAAAAGAAACCAGAAATGATCCCCTAAACATTTTAAAACATTTTTTCATTCAGAGACTGCTTGAGGAGCAATAACATTAACTTACAAATAGAAACTTGACATGAATATTGGTAGATATCAAAACCTAGTGTACAATTGTTTTAGATTTTAATTTTATATATACCAACTGTCAATCTAATTGTCTTATGCTCATCAGGAACAAAACATTCATTAAACCAAAATGTGTGGTTGTTATGATACACAGCTTTAAATAAATTTTTGATAACTGTTCAGACATTTTATTGGGTCTTACAAGTTCAAACTAATATTTGAAACATAACCATGTGTGAAATATAGATAAGGATGGTTTGATATTGGTAAATAGCATTATGCTATCTAATAATTATGCAAAATATAATGTATTAGTTTAAAAAGTTATGTGAAAAAAGTCCAAAATCAAAGAGGTACATATATAATGAATCTGATGAAAAATGAAATTTAGATGAAAGTGACATGTCAAAATAAACGGTCAGTGAATATGTTGTGCAAATGAATTAGTTAAATATCATTAATATTCTTAAAACAACTAATAACAAGAGGCTCTCAAGAGCCTGTATCGCTCACCTGTAAATTTTGGCTTAAATCTTTCATCAATGATTATTTTTGAATTTCAATATATATCAATGAGTGCTTAAAATTGACACATAACAGTTTGGATCTTTCATATTTTCTTCAATTTTAAGCAAAAAACTGCATTTGACCCCTATGTTTTATTTTTAGCCATAGCGGCCATGTTTGTAGAAAGATCAAAATTTCGGATATAATTTATAAACTAGATACTCTAAGGAACATTCATTTTAAGTTTGGAAGCATTTGGCCCAGTAGTTTCAGAGAAGATGATTTAAAAATGTTCACAAATAAGATGAACAAATTGTGTAAAATTGTCTTTAAAGGGCAACAACTCCTTCAGGGGTCAATTGACAATTTTGGTCAAATTACTTTTTGGTAGATTTTACTTTGCTGAACATTTTTGCTGTTACAGTTTATCTTTATCTTCAATAATATTCAAGATAATGACCAAAAACTGCAAAATTTCATTAAAATGACCAATTATTAAAAGTGGCAGCAACCCAACAATGTGTTGTTTGATTATTCTGAAAATTTCAGGGCTGATAGATCTGGACCTATTGAACATTTATACCCTTGACAAATTTGCTCTAAATGCTTAAGTTTTTGAGATATAAGCCAAAAACTGCATTTGACCCCTATGTTCTATTTTTAGCCATGGCGGCCATGTTTGTTCATGGATCAAAACTTCGGATACAATTAATTAACTAGATACTCCAAGGAACATTCAATTAAAGTTGGAAGTATTTGGCCCAGTAGTTTCACAGGAGAAGATCTTTGAAATAGTTTACAACTGACGACCACAGACAACGATGGACCACGACGGACGACGACTGACGCCAAGTGATGGCATAAGCTCACATGGCCCTTTGGGCCAGGAGAGCTAAAATACCTGACAGACAAGGACCCATCTTTTGGCCCCTCGAAATACCCCTAAATAGACCCCAATACACAAACGAAGCTCCCCTAGACATATTAGTCTAACATTTTATGGGCAAAAACAATAAGTCATCAAACTTTGTTTGGGAGACTAAGATATTAATAAAGAATATCTCCTGATATGTTATACTAGATAAATTACCTAGAAATTAATCATATACAAATAAGAAGCCTTTTAAAATCAACAAAATAAGTTTAAAGGTGTTTTGTTTAAAATGAATACAAAGGCCTTTGTATTTGGTATGAGGAAAAATATGACAATCAAATTTGAAGTTATGGACTGGTAAAAATTTCTCAAGGCATGGGACTGGTGCAAAATTAAAATGAGCTATAATAAAAGTTGAAGTCCCATGGTTATACAGATGAAAAAATGTTGATGTCCCATTCTTTTTTGCAACAAAAAAACTTGGTGTCCCATGTTAATTCATAAAGTATATCAAAGATGTCTTTTGCTCCAGACAGCATACATCATTCAAATAAAACTGACATGTGATGTGATGACAGTGCTGTTAAAATGTGTTGCAAAATTGTTTAAGACAGCCATGTTTAACAGGTTAAGTAACTTCATATTTTGTAAGGATTAATGAAACTCCAAGTTAATTTTAAAAAGTTATAGAAATTTTTAAAGGTAACAATCTGAATTATAAAGTCTGAACTGAAAACTGTACCTTTTTTTTAATCTATCAATTAAAACATTGATGTCAAGTTTTTTTTGAAAAAGTTATAGAAATTCTTTAAGGTGACCATCTGTATTTAGTCTGTATTGAAAATTGTTGCTTTTCTTAACCATTTATTAAAACCTTATAGGTTTGACAGTATTTGACAAAATACTAAATAACTTTGTTATTTGTAAGAACAGTATATAATTAAGATAATAATCAAGTTTATGAAAATCAAAGTTGATTTGACAAAGTTATGGATTTTTTTACAGGTGACCATCTGTATTTAGTCCATACTAATTTTGTTTTAGATTTTTAACTATTTATTAAAACATTATAGGTTTGACAGTAATTAAACAAATATTAAATAACTTTGTTACTTGTAAGAACAGTATATGATAAAGATAACTTTCAAGTTTAATGAAAATCAAAGTTGATTTGCATAGTTATTGATTTTTTAAAGGTGACCATCTGTATTTAGTCTGTAATGAAAATTTAAGCTTTTTTAGCTATTTATTAAAGCCTTATAGTTTTGACAGTAATTAACCAAATACTAAATAACTTTATAATTTGTAAGAACAGTATATAATTAAGATAACAATCAAATTTTATGAAAGTCAAATTTAATTTGACAAAGTTATGGAATTTTTTAAAGGTGACCATTTGTGTTTAGTCAGTACTTTTTTTTAGCTTTTTTAACTATTTATTAAAGCATTATAGGTTTGACAGTAATTAAGTTAACCAAATATTAAATAACTTTGTAAATTGTAAGAACAGCATATAAAAAAAAAATAACTGTAAAGCTTGTTGAAAATCAAAGTTGATTTAAAAAAGTTATAAAAATATTTAAAGGTGACATCTATATTTAGTTGGTACTTGAAGTTAATATTTTTGCTTTTTTAACTATTTATTACAATATTGTAGATTTGACAGTATGTAAGCAAATAACTTTGTAATTTGTAAGAACAGTATCAAGTTTTAAGACGATCAGTGTTGATTTGAAATAGTTATGGAAATTTTTAAAGGTGACCATCTGTATTTAATCCGAACTGAAAATTATAGCTTTTTTTTACCTATTTCTTAAAACATTATAGGTTTGACAGCAATCAACCAAATTCCAAATAACTTTGTAATTTGTAAGAACAGTATATAATATACAAAAAAGGCAAGTTTTATGACAATTAAAGTTGATTTGACAAAGTTGTGGATATTTTTAAAGGTGACCATCTGTATTTAATCCGAACTGAAAATTGAAGTTTTTTTTACTATTTCTTAAAACATGATAATAGATTTGACAGCAATAAACCAAATACCAAATTACTTTGACAGTATATAATTGGGATTATAGCTGTCAAGTTAAATGGAATTCCAAACTGATTTGAAAAAGTTATAAAATTAAAAAAAAATTACTATCTGAATTTTGTGCAAACTGAAAATTCAACCAGACAGGAATTTTATTGGGAGAGTTTTCATGATTATCATTTCCTTGCAAAGAAATATGTGGAACTATCCTTAACCTTGTGGCTGTGCAGTCGATTATACATAGTTTACAGTCAGAACTTTTTTTAATTTGATTTAATAAAAGAAAAGTCAATGTCCCATGCAGATCTTAGATGAAAAAAATCTTGGTCCCATTGAAATTTTGCTTTTAAAAAGTCCATGTCCCATGCTAATTTGCACCGGTCCCATGCCTTGAGAAATTTGACCGGTCTCTTTAAACTACATATTATTATTTCTCAAAAACATTGTTTTGTGTCCAATATCTAGAATTTAACAATAAAATATTGAGCGGACATTTTCAATGTTGCCTCTGCATATTGGGCATTTCCTGCCATGTTCTTGTATCTGTAGTCCACATACCAGACACAGGCTGTGGAAACATGGCTGTATGACGGCATCAATTTCCCGATCAGCACATATGATACATTTTCTCGCCGTATTAGGTAGTTGCATGGTTACCTGTTAAGATAAGATTAAAAATGATGTTAAGTGCCAGTCTATGAAGAATCAGGCAAATAATTCAAAAATTGAAACATGATGAAAAAAAAGTATACTATTTTATAGTAAATAACCTCCTGAGTTAGAAATGTTAAGTCTTTTGTTTGGAAGTGTCTGGTAATAATAATTAAATAAGTTATAAAATTGGTTAGAAGGACAGCAAATAAGTTGAAATTACAGAGTTATTTCCCCTTATCTGTTCATTTCTAATGCATTCAACCAAAATGTATCTTCTATTACCAAAACAGAATACAGAAACACATGTTATTTTTGTGTATAACTACATATGATAAGGTAAATAAAATAAACAGCTGTGCCTACAGTGCATGATACACCTGTATTGCGCATATAGAAATTGGAAAAGACAGCATTAATAATTTCCTTTAATTCACATTGTTTAAGTCCTGTAACTCCAGAACAACAAATAAATAATAAAAAATCAAAAGGGAGCTTCATTATATCAATCCCAACAGTAATGTAAAGTTTCAAGGAAATCAGGAAATTTAGAAACACTACAGAAAGTGTGAAAAATGGGGAAAATTGCCTGAATTCAAATTGTTAAAAATTCTAATTACTCTGAAACAACACGGCAATTGCTTTTTCTAAATCAAAAGGGAGCTTTCTTCTGTAATTCCTAATGTTGTGTTATTATAATGTGAGGAAATATAAGGTTAAAAGGAATTTGAGCTATAGTCCGATAAAGTCCCATTAATCCAAAACACATAATATGAAATTAAATGATGAACAACGGTATACCATAATATGTTCCGTCTAAGACAGGCCTATAAAAACACCAAGCAACATGCAATGATGCAGAACATACAAACATTGAATTTATTCTTGTGATTGTTACAAATACTTACTGTTGGTGTACCTGCATGAACAAGAATATTAGAGCTTGTCTGAGAAATAGGTGTGGATGTTGCAGGTGAGGTTACATGTGCTGTGAACTGTGGTGCAGAATTCGAAGGAGTGGAACATGTTACTGTAGGCAGGGTAGATGAAAGTAGGTTTTCTGTAAACTGGGAACCAAGATCTGGCAATGATTCCTCAGAATCAGAAGTAATAGAAAAATCTAGACTTGTTATGTGCTGAGCCTATGGGAAAAGTGAAAGATACACAAATAAGTCGCTCCTTTATAAACATTTAAAAAAAAAAAAAATGTTTGAAAACAAATATTCTTGATTTTTCTCTCAACAAATTATTTGTTTACCAAAAAATTTAATTTCCTGTAACTTATAAAAAAAAATGTAATTCAGTGGTTACTTGTTTTATGAAAGAAACATAGCCTTTTCACTCTTATTGTCATGATCATGATTCATTTGTTATATCTGTATACTTATAGCTTAGTTTACAGTCATAAAAATTGAGAGTTTTACACATATTTAGGATAATCATGCAGCACATCTTCTCTCAGATAGGAAAATCCAGTATAGCAGGAGTGATTGTGGATTAATTTGGTTTCATATTGTTTTCCATGGTTTCAGGGAAGATACTTGATAAAAAGTAGATAACAATATGCATTAACTTTCTTCTATATGTTTGTTATAAATTTCTTGAAATGAATTGAATGTGTTTATTGCTGTGCAGAAATTACTTTGAAACAGATTTTTTAAAAAACATGGTTTTATATATGAAAAAGATAGTGAAAATTGAAAATGATGAATACTTTTGGCCACACTAGTTATTTTTTGACAAATAGGAAGTTATATTCATCTTATTTACAGCAAACATTGCTTGCATAAAGTATACAAATGCCTATTGATTAAAAGATTTTTTTTTCAATACCACTAGTTCAATTATTTAGATTGAGAAAAATGCAGCTGATTCATCAATATTTAAGCATAACTGCACAAGTTATGTAATTTTCTTGACAAGTTTAACATCATTTTGTAACTGGAATATCTGAGCATACATTTCATTGATAAATTTATGGATATGTTCATGGATAGGATGTTTAGAATGTTATGATCAATGCAATATATTTTGTGTATCTCAAAAGTAGTGACAAGCCTTGAAATATTTAGATATCAAGTCAGTCCCTAATAAGATTTCTTAAATAAAAAGAAATCTGACATTTAAATCACTTTGTAAATCATGATTAGCTTAACAATTTGCAATGAAAATTATGGCTCTTACTCTACCAGATGTCATGATATTCCCAAAATCATTTCGAAAATTTGGGAAATTGTTATAAGAGTGCACACGCTGAAATGTCTTGCCTTCTTTACTACTAATTGATATTATGTTGATAGTCCTAAATATATACTATCACATTAACTAAATATGATCCAAGAAATTGAGGTCAAGGTCAGATAAACCAAATTTGAAATACATATACACCCTACAATCATAGTCCATACACCAAATATGCTTGAAATATAGTTGAACTTTTTCACATCCAAGAAACAATTTTAACTTTACCAGGAAAACTTATCTTTGATCAATAAACCATGAAAATGAGGCCAAGGTCAGATGAACCCTGCAAGGCAGACATGTGCACCTTACAACACTTTACATGCTATAAATATAATTAACCTTTTGCATTTAGTATCTTAGAAACTAACATAACCAGAAAAATTTAAGATTGACCAAGGAACCATGAAATGAAGTCATGGTGAGATGATAATTGCCAGACACACATATAAACCTTACAATCATTCCATACACCAAATATAGTTGACCTATTGCCTATAGTATTAAAAAAACAGACACAAAAAAAACCAACTTAACATTGAGCAATGAACAATAAAATGAGGTCAAGGTCACATAAAATATGCCAGACTGACATGTACATTGTAAAATATTATTACACTACAAATAGTTGACATATTGCATACAGTATTTGAAAAAAATAACCAAAACACAAAAAATTAACTTTAACCACTGAACCATGAAATCAGGTCAAGGTCAGATGACAGTTGGTGGTAATCAATTTACCAAAATTAGTATACACCAACCTAAAGATGATGTGTATTGAGTTTGAAAGCAATCTCTTAAGTGGTTTCAGAAAAGAAGACCTTTAAAGTAAAGTTTACCACGGACAGAATCTGAAAGCAAATGATCATGCAACAGCTCACCCTGATCTTTATTCAGGTGAGCTACAAATAGATGTTTTTGGAATCAAGAAGTGAGCTCATAATAATTAAATTTTGTATTTACAATAACTAGTGTAGTAATCACATTGTCATAAATTTTCTGAAATGTGTCTATGACAATATTCTGCAGCAAATTAAAATTACAAATACTGCTATAAAACTGAACACTCGTTGATTATGGTTAAGTGATAATTCAATGTTGTATTCCTGTTAAAAAGATGGACAATTATATATTTTTTACCTTGATTTTTGTCAATAAGTAGATTCGTTTCTTTTGTGTCTGACAACTTTCAAAATATTGTTTTGCAGTGAACCCATCCCTACTGATTTCTCTCCCTGCACTATTACCAATCCTCAACTCCATTTCACTAATTCTGCCTTTAAAGTTTCTGCCATTTTTGAAAAAAATGTCTTGTAAACATTGAAGAGTTTCTTCGTAGTCTTTATTATATGCCAGGTTGATATCATGTGATGGAATCTGCTTATTTCGGGAGCTTCTTACTTGGTGATAAGATGAAGTGTTATAGGAATAATGCTGCCAACCGATACCTAGTTTAACTATATCTGGTTTTGGCAGTTTCTGTGCAGATGTTCCTGGTAAATTGGTCTGAAACAATATAGATAATACAACAGTTTGAAAAGTTAAATTATGAACATTGCACAGTTCGTACTGGTACCTACCGTCAACTTTTCCACCCAGAGCAACTGGTTACAGGAAAAGAAGATGCCGCCAATAATTACGCTACAGGACATTACACCATCAGGAAAGAAATTGTAGATTTAGTACAAGCAATCTGGCATACCATGAATTTAGCTTTATCAAATTTTAATCTCATACCAAAACAAACAGAGTAAAACTAGTCCATCTTATTCATACTGACAAAAGGTGCAGATACTTAGTTCAGATAAATACTAACTGACACTATTAAGAGATTTTTTACCTGCTTATGATGTGACATTACTACATATGGGATATAGGTTTTACATCTACTGGGGGGTAATCCGAAGTAAATTTGCTCTTATGTCACCTTTTAAGATAAACTGAACATTATTTTCAGGGCTGTTCAGGGCCAGTCACTGTTAAATTCCAATTTGGCAGGTAGAAAAATTTTGTCCAACTTATCATTTTTGTTTTAATATCCAATCTTTCATCTGCTATGGATTTGGCGATAAAAGCCAAAAACCTAAACGAAAATGTCATTTCAAGAGGCACAACTCCTGAAGGGGTTGACAGATTGTTCTATTATGAAGCAGGGAAATAAATTTTTCCTTCAGATAATTTTGTGTTGATCATACATTTCATGTATCTTCCATAGATTTGGACATAAAAGCCAAAAGCCTCAAATAATGTGATTTCAAGAGCAATAACTCTTAAATGGGTTGTCTGATTTGTAGGAAAGATAGTGGGTTGATAGATTGTATCCTTCTGGTCATTTTTGCATTTCATAGCTTTCATCTATCTTCTATGGTTTTCCAGATAATAGAAAAACACTTCAAACATTTGTCAAAATTTAAATTTTTAAAAGGGACAATAACTCAAACATTTAGTATACGATTTTTCTGAAAATTTCAAAGTAGACCGATCTTCAATTTCCAATCATTTTTACCTAGGCCAGATTTACTATATCCGATTCAGTTTTATTGAGCTATAAGCAAAAAACTTAATTTTACCTCAATGTTCTACTTTTAGCCCTTGTGACCAATTGCTTTTTTTTTTACAGAATTGAAATTAGGAAATTTTGCAAAGGATATGAAAAAGATCATCACTTTAAAGTTTCAAAACATTTGGCTCAGTGGTTATAGAGAATACTATTTTTTTTCTAATCTAAATGATGGCAAAAGCCCACACTGGCTTTTAGTCAAGTGAGCTAAAAAGCAGAAGAGTTAACAATATACTGTCCATTCTTACCTTACTCAGTATAAATGGAAAATATATCAGTCTAACAGAATTTTAGTACTTAAGCTTTGTTTTGTGTAAAGTAATGGTAAATGTTTATCTGGCAAATTTATACTTAACAAGAGCTATCAGAATGACAGCTAAACCAGATTTTTTACATGTATTTGTGTCCTGGCAATTATCAATATCACAAGGACCAAAACTCCTAAATGGTAAAAGTTACAATCACCAATATCAAACTTGACCTCAATTTAGTCATCAGTAACAACATATTAAAATTAGATAAACATTGGTTGAACAGTTCAAGAGTTAATGCACACACACACACAACAGGAAACGCCATTTTTTCAATATTTCAAGAACTGTAACTCGATCCTTAACGGTAAAAGCAAAATCGTCATAATTGAACTTTACCTCCATTATGTCAGTAACAACATATTAAAATTCAAAAGACTTGGTTGAACAGTTTATGAGTAAATGCACGGACAACATTTCACTGCAACCAGCCTTACCACATGCCTTACATCCCAAAATCAATAACGTTATTTTCCTCAACAATCCGGATAAAAATGTGTATTAACATTTATGAAACATTCAATCAACAATCATGTAAAAAGAAGAAAGATTTTTTACAAAGGCATTATATTATTTATAATTTAAAGCAAGCCTACATTGTAACTGGAAAAACAAAATCTCACAAGAATCCTAAGTACTGAGCCTCACAACTCTACAAAAGTCAACTGATAAAATTTTTCTGGATATGCACATTAACATATCATGTCCGCATTAACTTCAAAGTTTCATGAAATTCTGTTATGTGGTTTCAGAGGAGTTGCACTTACAAATTGTTGCAGTTGTATATTTAGGCCAAAACTCTAAGTTCAAAGGGTCATAACTCATAGAAAAACAAGAGTGGACACAGATGAGTGTGGAAAGTATTATGCATTATGAGAGTACCCGGGTATTGCATAAAACTGTTAGTCAACTCACTAAGGATACTCCCCATGCCATTATTGCATATTTACTACACTATATTCAAGCTTGATACAGCTCTGAATTTGGATTGAGATTAAATAATTAATACATCATTGATTTCTGACACACAATGAATGTGTCACTACTATTAATGACTTTAAATAAAGGGAATATGCATACATTTACATATAGCTATATTAAACTGACAGAACATTTAAAATTAATAATGATTAGAGTAATCTATCTTTGCATATTTTAAGTAGTGTGTGGAAATAAATATAACTACATCTATATAAAGTAAGTTCAATTATCTCCCTTTAAATACTTCAGACAAAGAAAATCTTCCTTTATGCATATTCTCTGGTCATGTATTCAACTGTGTAAAGTGTCATTAATATTGCTACAGCTATTTAGGAGGAGTTGTGCTTACAAGACCTATTGCCAAATACTGTGAAATTTAAACTAAGAAATCGCAATTATCTCCCTTGTAAACATCTGACAAGAAATATCTTCTTTCATGCACATCTTCAGGTTGTATACAACAACAGTGTAAAGTTATTTCAATATTGATAGATCTGTTAAGGAGTAGTTGCGCTTAAAAGACCTGTTGCCATTTATGGCTATATAAAAACAAAGTTAATTTAATTATCTCCCTTAAAACAATTTCGACCAGAAATTTTTTACTTTAAGCACATTGTTACATTGTGTACTACAACTGTGTAAAGTTTCATCAATATTGGTCCATCCGTTTACGAAATATAGACAGACAGACAGACAGACAGACAGACAGACAGACAGACAGACAGACAGACAGATAGACAGGCAGATAGACAGACGGACAGGCAGAAGGGAGGACGGTTGTACAGAATTATTTCTATATACTCCACAAAACTTTGTTTTTTCTGTCGATATGTACACCTACATAGTATGTCCTTATTATATACAAAATTTCATAAAATTCGGTTGTGTGGTTTCAGGAAAAGTTGCCATGACAAACTGTTGCAGTAGCTAGTATATTGAAGCCAATAAGTTCAAAGGGGCATAATCATAAAAAAAATGAATCATAATTTCCTGTCGATATGCACATCTACATAGTAAGTCCTTATTATTATCTACAAAGGTTCATGAAATTCTGTATTGTAGTTTCAGAAGAGTTACGATGACAATTACAGGACTGACAGACTGTAGTATATTGAGGTAAAAGGTTCAAGGGGGCATAACTCATAGAAATAAAATTTGATCATAATTTGCTGTCAATATGCACATCTACATAGTATGTCCTTATTACAAGAACAGGACTGACAGACGGAAGTATATAGTAGAACTTACACATTTTCTTTTTGAAGCTCTGGCTTGTTCAATGAAACCCATTATTTTTGAGGTAGACACTGAAATAGAAACGAAATGGAGTTAAAAATGTGATTTAATTACAAATCACAATAACTAAGTATAACAGTTACTTTAGTTGGAGCATCTCTTCTTTTAATGAATAAATAAAATTCTGCGGATCATGGTGCACACTAACAATTTCAACCACATGCATCAGAATCACATGTTCTTTTGGAGATGTGAGCTAAAAAGTATTCTCAAAATATATAGTGGCTATTAAAATGACCATATTTGCAAAAAATGACATATTTTGTAAACCAAAAAGCAGCTCAAAATGGTCAATATTTTGACATTTTTAATTCAAATGCACTACAATTGGTTCTTTGTTGAAATATTTTAGGATTTTAAGAAACAAGAGGCTCTCAAGAGCCTGAGTCGCTCACCTGTAATTTTTTGCTTAAATATTTTATCATGATTATATTTGATGTTTATATCTTTATCTATAACAATATTCTAGACAATAACCAAAAACTGCATAATTTCCCTTAAACATGTTAAATCATTAACAAGCCACAAAAACTGCATTTGACCCTTATATTCTTTTTTTAGACATGGCAGCCATGTTTGTCGATGAGCAAAACTTCAGATATAGTTCATAAACTCAATAACCTAAGGAAAATTCAGTTAAAGTTTCAAAGTATTTAGCCAAGTTGTTTCAGAGCAGAAGATTTTTAAATGTTAGCAAACATGATGACAAAATTGTGTAAAATTCTCTTTAAAGGGCAATAACTCCTTAAGCGGGGGTATAAAAATATTTCACTAACCTTCCATGCCTGGTGCTGATGTGTCTTGCTCTCTACCACTGGATTCTACAATAAATTGAATGTTTCCCATCAACTGTGTTTTAGGACAAAGATGTTCGTGTTTTGTTTTTTTATCTTTTTAGTTTCAAGAACTGTACCCAGGAGCTGGCAACTTCAGTAATGACATTTAACACATTTTCAGTTATGAACTGAGTTTCTCAATCAATCAGTACAAAGTTGCATTTTTAATGCTTAAAATAAATATTAATTAAAATTTTGTCTGCTTAGACTCCCACAAAGTCAGTATGTACCTCTCTGTTCCTTTAATTGTTATTTGGTTTTAGAGAATAAACTTATCCACTCTATCTTATTATCTATATATATATATATCTGTGTGGTGACACAGTTGACAATCACAACATTCTCACAGCTCAATTAAGTCTGACAGATTATTGGTGCAACACATCTGTTGAAGTTATGAAATATGGACAAGCTTTAATTGTAGCATAAGGATAAAACAGTTTTTTAAACATATACCTGTATATGCAGGGGTCTTTAACGTATTATATCGTCCAACATTAATGTCATGCTGCCCCCCCCCCCCCCCCCCAAAAAAAATAAAGATTATGAGAAAGTGTCAAATTGATGCTATGAAAACGTCACGCAAGTGCAGACGGCATTTGACAGTTTTTAGTGTTTGATTTAACATTGCTAATTTCTGTCAGTTTCATTAGAATGGAGATAACAATATTGTATTTTAATGCTCGACGGCATCAATTGGGGATGTCTCTGCTAACATGTTGCCAGTAAACTCCCAATCCCAATTGATGCTGTCAGAGCTTTTAAACATCTTATAATTCTCTGTAAGAATCACCCAAATATGAAAAATGTTGGCCACATTTTTTTTTTCATTATTATACTTTTTGGGTTCAAATTAAAGTATTCAACCATAAATAAGGTCATGAATCTGACCAAAATTTTCATCCCTGTGGTCTCGTTGCCATGGTAACAAGACTTTCCTTGGTTTCAAAGGTATTTTTGCATATATTCTAGTAATTGACCTATTTGAGGAATAAAATCAGACAATTAAAACAAACAAGAAATTCCTCGACAGAAGTTGGGTTGTGGATAATATTGGTGTAATATATCCTTAAAACCATATTTGATAAAATTTTCTGTCTAATTATAAGATTTAAGGCCCGTTCTCTATATTTTTCTAACTGAAGAAATAGTTGAATTTTGATAATTTTGATAAATTTGAATATGGGATTAACTGCAAATGCAGAATTCCCCTCAAATATCATTATGAAAAATGAAGAAAAGGTTGTTTTCTTATCAAATTCACCAAAACATTTTTTTGGGTAAATACCCCTGAAACCAACTACATGGTGCTTATTAATAACGCCCTACAGGCAAAAACAATCCTTTCTGTCCTGTCAATTTATGCCAAAGCTGACCGAACAAAGAAAAAATGGCAACATAATGTATTTTGGGCTTTTTTTTAAGATGGCAGTGCCTACTATCACATAGTAAAAATCCCCATTTAGCCAAGTTGTCTTTTATTTTGGTTATTTTTGGGGTAAAAGTCTGGTTTTTCACCCAAAATCGCTGAAAACCGGAAATTTATGAAATTCCTCTAAGTTTAATTGCAACATAATGTTTTTTTGGCTCATTTTACAGCTGAAATTGCCCACTATCATATATATACTAAAATTGCTACACTAATCTTGGTAGTCATTTTTTGTTATTTTGGAGGTAAAAGTATATTTTTTAACCAAAATTGCTTAAAACTTGAAATTTTTTAAATACCCCAAAGTTTAATTGTAACATAGGGTATTTGGGGCTCATTTTTAAGCTGGATATACCAGGTTACCCCCTATCACATTCTTAAAAACGCAATCAATACCTATTAGAATTGATTACAAATTTTATGTTTACAAATAACGGTAATAAACTAAAAATCTGAAAATGGACATTAATGAAAACCCTCGACGTTTAATCGCAACATAAATGCAGTAATTTAGTTTCATTCTTCTTATCTGATCGAAGTTTTAGACCTTCACCTTTGATCCACAGAGTTGTACATACATTAAAAAACATTTTCTAGTGGAAATAAATATATATGCAATGTATAAAATTTGTAATTATACGTGTGGACATGATGTGTTATGGACATAGGCAAGGATGGACATACTGGTCTTTTAAGGGCGACCATTGGCCCGCCTGCCCTTTAAAATTTAGCAATATATCATTGTCTTAGGCCAGAGTCCCATACTAATGCAACAATTAAACCATTAATTCATTAATGTTAGTAGCATGAAGTAATATTTGGTGAATTACAGATCTCTGTGAAACAGTGTGTTAATAATAACATCATGTTTGTGTGAAAAAGGGGGGTTGTGATACCTTTTTTAGCAATATTTTTCTAAATAAATGTGTAAATAAAAGGTGATTCCAAATGAAGTTAAAGTCCTTTATGGTCTACATTTCTGCAAAAAAATATTTAAGGGTCAAAACATGCCCATTTTCGGCCAAATTAAACTTATCGGTTTAGACCTGACTTTGTGTCATGTATACTTAGTTAAGATTTCACAAATATCAAAGTATCTGTATGTTTTATTACGAATAATACCATGTTGTTCATCACTGATTATCTGTTTTTAACCTTAATTGCAATTAAAAAATAGTTTGACCATATTTAGAATATCAGTTTTGAGTAAAATTTTTTAGCTGGTTGCTAAGGTAAAATTTGTCCCTAGCAACAACAAAGAAATCATGATAGAATCAAATTTTCTTCTTTATTTCTAGTGATAACACAACTATATTGCATGGAAAAATACATTTTCAAGTTTTCTCAATTTTTTTTGGTGGCCACCTGTTGGTTGATTCTTATAGAGAATTGATGTTAAAATACAATACAATAATGTTATCCCCTAAGTCTATAAACAATGCTAAGGACATTTGTTTATGGTCGTACAAAATAAAGAATTGGATGCTTTTAGTGTTTGTTCATCTTTACAACAACTCCATGCTATAATTAAGCACATTGGAAGCAATTATAACATCCATTTTGAACCTTTTAACCATCTTGATGCAAATTTACAACAAAACTTAAAAATCATACCAAACTGCTTGTTCCATGTTTCACCCTCGTTCAAAATCATGAGGATTGTGTTTGGTGTGAGAGTTGAAAAAAATTCGTCATCTATTTCCACACCATCTTCATTTAGAACAAATGTTATATGGTTGCCCTCTGCAATAGTAAACTTTTCCTTACCTAAAAAGAAATGACTTTATTCATATAAATGTGATTATATTATGTAAATTACAGCAAATGATCCCAATTCCAAAAATTAAACAAATGACATGCTCATTTAATATTTAGTAATTTAATTTTGACAGACTGCTACAGGACCTGTGTTGCTCCTACCAATTTACTTACTTCATGAACAATCTTTATCCTAGATGGATTTTGATAATTGTTTCATTAGAATTTAAGACAATCTTTATATATATTGTGTCCTTTTTCTTTCTAACAGAGTTGTAAAAAATGGAAGAATGTGTCCATTGGCCACAGATGCCCCCACATGTAAATATATTTGTTTTTTGTTTTTTTTATGTTTATAAAGGGGCATAATTAACCAACCAGTAAATTTGACACTCACATATTTGGAACTTTATCTGTGTGTTTATCTGTGTGTTATGATAATGAGTATTGTGTATAAGTTTCATAATATTTGATTGAAGCAAACTTAAGTTAGAGATCGGAAACTTAAAAGTTATAGCTATTTTTATGTTTATAAGTGGGTATAACCCAAGAACGATAGAAGTGGCACTACTTGATCTGTGTATTATGGTAATAAGCATTGTATGTAAGTTTCATAATATTTGGTTGAGGCAAACTACAGAACGTTAGAGATTGGAAACCACAGATTTAGCAATTTTTATGTTAAAAAGGGGCATAACTCAGTAACAGTTAAAGTGACACTCTCCAATTTCGAACCTGATCTGTGTTTAATGGTAATAAGCATTGTGTACTTTTTCACATCAGGACAATAAAAGATTTTGAGTAGGCAGCTATTTTCTAGCTAGGTAGCCTCACTAGTAGGGTAGGGCATTTTTACATTTAGGTATTTTTAATGGACTCAGAGGTTTCACAAAAGAAGAATTCTTTAAAGGAAAATTTGCAACAGATGAGACAGTTGGACAGAGGACAAAGTTGATGGCAATACATCACCCTGGATGTCCAGCTTCTTGTTTTGTTTATTATTACTATTCAAATTCAAATCATAGCAGTATAAACTTACATTTATTGACCATATCTGCAAATGAAGAGGCAAATACACCTTTTCTTATCCTCCTGTCATGCGTAAAAATCTTTAACGGTATTTTTGTCTTCTCTGTGTCCTTAAAAAAATGCAATCAAACTCAGGTATACTTTATGTATGGACTTCTATGTATAGAAACGTGATTTTTGTATGATAATATAGTCTTTAGTCAACTATGAGTATGGATAAATGCGATTCAGAGAAGATCCAAGATCTTTGAAATAGTTTACGACGACGGACAACGGATGACAGACGACGCCAAGTGATGGCATAAGCTCACATGGCCTTTTAGGCTAGGTGAGCTAAAAATGCATTTAAAAAGTTTTTATTACTTTTAAACACAGGGATACAACTTTTCAAGCTTTTTTACTAAGTTGAAAATGAGTTCAAAGTAATTTGATAAAATGCTTAAAAGTATGTAGGCTTCATATTAGAAGTTCTTTATAAAAGGCAAAATTAGAAAAATTAAAATATCTAGCAAATTCTACCTTCAAACACTATTTAAGGGGACGACCATGTTGAGGGCCAGGAGGATTTTGAATAATAAATAACTTGTCCTGAAAAAAGCTGAAAATAACTAGATATCAGTGAGATGGCCATTGGGAGCCATCACTGTGGGCCCGCTGTCAATAACAGACACAATCTTTACCATAGGACATGGGATTCCCAACTGTAAGTGTTTTACCTTGACCTTTGACCTACAAAATTGTTGCTTAATAAACATGTCAAGTACAAACTTATCCTAATGGTTCTCAAGGTATGGAGCGGACAGGATCTTTCCCATAGGTCATGGGGTTCCATAAATCTAAATTTTTGACCTTGACCGTTGACCTACAAATTTGAACAAACATTATGACACAACTCTTGTGTTGGTTAATATACATGTTAAGTATAAACTTTGAAATCATAATGGTTCTCAAGATATGGAGCGGACAGGATCTTTCCCATAGGACATGGGGTTCTATACCAAAACCTAAGTATTTGACCTTGACCTTTGACCTACACAGTTGAACATACATTATGACACACTCTCTGGTATTGGTCAATATACATGTGAAGTATAATTTTGAAATCATAACAGTTCTTGAGATATGGAGCGGACAGGATCTTTCCCATAGGACATGGGGTTCTATACTAAAACCTAAGTTTTTGTCCTTGACCTTTGACCTACAAAGTTGAACATACATTATGACACACCCTCTGGTGTTGGTCAATATAAATGTGAAGTATAAACTTTGAAAAAATAACGGTTTTCAAGATATGGAGCGGACAAGATTTTGTTATGGACGGACGGACGGACGGTACGACAGACAGACGGACTGATCACTATAGGGCGACCCGCCTTTGGCGGGGCCCTAATAACTTGAGCCCAATTGTCAGGAAAAAAATAATCTGGCATGACAAGAGGGGAATTAGTTTTAAATGAGGTTGAAAATAAATGGTCGTGTGCACAAAAAATAAACCACCACGCAAAAAGTGAAAATAAAAAACTCATCCCAAAAAATTCTTGAGACCCCCTACCTCCCTCTTACAGTACAACCCAGAGTACAACCTGGAACAAACTCTTAGTATATGGTCAACATCTGCTATAGTCGCATCAAATGGTGACCATTTATTTGAGGGGTCATAAAACCTGGGATGTTGGCCATTTATTGGGGTCATAAACCATGGACTGGTGGTCAAGCTAATCAGTTTCATTATTTTTTATCTATTTATTTAAAAGGTGTGTAAATGTTATCCTGCATCAGTACTTTACCTGTACAGGTGAATTGTTTTTTTTCCCATTGAAGTTGTCTACATGTGTATAAGTTTTGTTTAAAGATTGAAATAGAATTTTTGTATTTCTTCATTTCAAAAGGTTGGAAATCATCTACATGTAAAGGCCACAATGTATTATTATTTATTCTCTTTACATGTGATTCTTTTTTTCTTATTCTGTATTTTTTGGGATGCAAATAAATTCCCTCTCTCAAGCAGTTTCAAGTGTTTATATTGCAGAAAATTCAGTTCAATCTTTATCACAATGCTTAAATGATAAAGAGCTATAATTATTCAGTTTAAGATAATTTTTCCCTTTACAAAAGAATACAAAGTTGAACAACATCTTATTTATTAACAAGTGTGGACACAGATGAGTGTGGATAGTATGTTTAGATGTTTGACAGTGTTTTATGATAAATGTTGTTCTATGATTTTCCTATATGTGTTATTAACTGTGTTGCACGATGACAACCAACCGGAGCATTAGGAGTATTGTTTATTTTATATTTAGTTTAGTTTTTATGTTCAAGACAGGCATGGAAGAGACACTAATTGCATTAGTTACCAAATGATTATGATAGAATATGTTCCACATCTTTGATTTTGGATACATTTTATAGCTAGGAGAGCAACACATAATAGGTTCAATTTTTCGTGATTTTTTTTAATTGGGAGATGATATCTGAGAACATGATATAAGGAGCCTGTAATTCAGTGGTTGTCGTTTGTTTATGTGTTACATATTCGTTTTTTCTTTATTTTTTGTACATAAATAAGCCTGTTATTTTTCTCCTTTGAATTGTTTCACATTGTCATTTCGAGACCTTTTATAGCTGACTATGCTCATAGGCGGATTTAGGGGGGGCCCAGGGGGCCCGGGCCCCCCCTTTTTGGGGAAAAATTTGGTTGCTTATATAGGGAATCACTGAAGCGTGACTGGAGCGGGCCCCCTCTTAGGTCAGTCAGTGTGCCCCCACTTATGAAAATTTCTGGATCCGCCACTGATGCTGCATTAGCTTTGCTCATTGTTGAAGGTTGTGCGGCGACCTGTAATTGTTAATTTCTATGTCATTTTGGTCTGTTGTGGAGAATTGTCTCATTGGCAATCATATCACATCTTTTTTATATGTATTTGCTAACTATTTGTATGGTTCTATTTATATATACTGAGTGCCAATGAAAACGCAACACTTGGTTTTTCAAAAATAAAATTTATATTAGAAATCATAATCTTTCAAAATGAATTGTTCTTGAAAATTAACAATTCTAACAATAGATCGATATCAAACAAAAATGTTTCATTGTCATCTTTCGGGCCCAATAGATAAACGAAACATCCAATGTCGAATCATCAAATCACAGTCCTAACTAAAAATGTTACAACCCCGTAGTGCAGCGCAATCTCAACAGCGCTGTGGAATTGATCATCCTGGACTTTTAATGTGATTTGAGGATTGTTATTCCACTTGTCCTGTAAAGCAAACTCAAGCTGACTTTATGATATTGGTGGTGGTTTTCATCGTCTAAACCATGTCAAATCTGATGCAAAATTTGCTCTATCGGACCTAAATCTGGCGAAACGTACGACTTTTGGCCAAGGCGGGTGCCAAACGTCTATGTAACCACCACTGACGATTTTTGGTACATAATGAATGATTTTTGGTCTACAGAATTCGATGTTTACACCAGACGGCCGTTTAGATGTCGGCTGTGGTCCTCTTTAACCGTTGAATTTCTACGCAAATGGTGCTTTACTGAAATTGCTCCATAGGATCTACCGTGACCACTATTGAACTCACTTGACCTTTGGACATCCATCAGAGTCGATATCGGATATGTTAAAGACCAAATGTATCAGTTTTGCTGAGCGTTTCTTGCTTTTTAAGTGGCTTATCATTAACTGATCCATTTTTGTTGAATTTGTGGATGATTTGGGTTATTGTATGCTGTGAAAGGCTTCATTGGATCATGCCCGAAATTGCATGTCGCTGGTTGTCAGAAAGTCCTGGCATTTACTCAGATGTTTATTGCTGTTTCCTTACAATAAGGGCGGGAAAATTCATGACATTAGCCAAGCTTTAAATGACAAAATCGTGAAAATGATGCGTATGTTGCAAAGCGGTGAACTCGGTTTATGTCCGTTCAAAATAACCCTTACTTCGCATTTGTTCCAAAAATCACCCAACCATAAAGTTGTCAACAATTGTCTTTAAAGTCATTTTCAACCAACTTTACAAAGTTCAAATATAAAATAAATAAAAATTATCAGACTTTTTTGAAAAACAAAAGTGTTACGTTTTCATTGGCACTCAGTATATCTTTGTGGTGGCTTGTCAGTATCATTTATAAAACACTTTAAAATGTTGAATTGATCCTCAGATTAGAAGACATTTATTGGTTTTAAATAATGACAATGCCTAACATGATGCTTGGGCCTGATGAGCTAGAAAGTAAGCTTCTGTGCTGTTTTCTATCAATTCTTTGATAATATCTCCTTCAAAGCTGGTGAAAGCAAAACAAATTTGGTCAATGGACAAATAATGTTTGGTTCAAACAAACAAAAAATGCTTTTACCTCCCTGTTACTTACATTGTACATAGAAATGATAATACTTGGAGACATCCTTGTACATGAGAGTTGTCTGTAAAATCTTTATTTCACAAAGAATGAATTGCATAACAATGAACCGAGCTCAAAGCAAAGCACTTTAATAACACACTTTGACAGAGAGCTCAATCCAGTGATATACTTTGTACTACAGGTCCTTCATGAACATCCATCAACCAGAACCATATCTCAATAACATGCCATTCTACATGGTTGGATCAGAAGTCCTGAAAAAGACATGATTTTTTTTTTATCGTATTTAAAGTATATATGCATAGGTTAAAACTTTCACAAATTTGTGGTATAATCATTCAGTGTCTGGCAACTATCAATCGCTTCATGCACAAATTGATATAGGTTGAGCATGAGTGCCCCTCTGTTGGAAATAAAAACATACCTCCACCTAATTTTAGTCAACTGATGAAGAATCATTCAAAACTATAAAATGTTATCTAAGACTTGTCAGTGTCTATATATAGCTATTCACCATCGCCACTGAATCAGTGATATATGTACACATAAATACATGCAAGACTAAAATTAAAGTACATATATAAGACAAAACTGACATTCGGTCTTTACCTTCATTCCCCAAGTCCTGTTCAAATCTGATTCATGATAAAATAAAAATTACAACCAATGAAATCAAAGGCGAATTAAGAGCCCCCCCCCCCTCCTTGTCTGGAAAAAAAATGGTTGATTATTTAGAGAACCACTGGAGCATGATCAGAGTGGGCCCTCTCTTAGGCAGTCAGTGGGCCCCCACTTATGAAAATTTCTGGATTCGCCACTGGAAATATTCCTCTAATAGACTAGCTTTTAAAAATAAATAAAATATTTAAAGTTGACAAAAAAAAAAAAAAGATAATATAAATTCTCCAAATTTCACTGTATTTTCCCTTTTGATGTTTTTCAACTACAGCCAGTTTGGTGTGGGTTGATGTTTGGATTCGCCACTGGAAATATCCCTCTAATAGACTAGCGTTTAAATCCCAGTTTTGTAATATGGTAGCTAGGTGGAACCTAAAACTAAAAAATTTGAAAAAAATATTTTAAATATATTTCAAATGCATGTACATGTGATAATATATATTCTCCAAATTTCACTGTATTTTCCCTTTTGATGTTTTTCAACTACAGCCAGTTTGGTGTGGGTTGATGTTTGATTGTTGTACATGTTATATATATCGACATGAGATTTGTTTATATATATATACATAATACTTATTTCCCTAAATTCAAATAAAATAGATGTGAGAAATTAAAGGAAACCATATGCAAATAATAAAAAAATAATTTGCATTTGTTCTGTTGATTGATAGTGGTACACATTGGTGTCTCGGGTTGATACGGATGCGATATTGAAAAAGCCATATGATATTCTCTATTAATTTCCAATGAGACAGCTTTCCAGAGGTTAAAATAACAAAGTAATTATAAGCAACCATACAGCCTTAAAAAGTGAGAAAAAAACAGTCTAGACATGTTAAGTAAGCAACAATTAAATTAAGAAAAGTAATGGCCTGATTTGCAACTTATAAACAACTGGTTTGGAACCCTCCCCCCAAAAAAATCAAAGAGCAGATTGCTCTGAGGGATACGATTGCCGTTGTTTTGTTGACACATGTACATGTATACATGTAGCTGGATAATATTATTTTCAAAACTAATTCAACTGCACATGTAAAATAGTTACAAAATAGCCAATCCCGGATAAAAGTGTATGAACAATGCAATTAGGCCTATTGTGTTTTATTTTTGTACTATCAATTCCAAGTTTACTTTCCACAGCAGTCACTGAAACTCAGAGTGAGAGAAGGTATTTCACTTCGTATCTTATCACCTATTTTCCTACGTTAATTCTAGGAGGAACCCAATTCTTAACTCTTTAAATATTTAATTTCCTTTCGGTTAGTGATCATGACTCCTTTCTGTACACATTTATCGGTTTAAATTGCGATCGTTTTTAATATAATACACTTTATTGACAGAACGAGCTAATACTTGACGTATTGTTTTGATTCAGAATTAACGGAAGTTACTTCCAGAAGGGAGACAACTCGAAACAATAACATAGAAGACTCCATTTCGCCTGAAGGGGTGTTCTACGATGTGGACTATATTTATTTTAATTTAAAAAATATCTGGGAATCCACCCCCTTTATAAGTAACGTACCACTCAGAAATATTAATCTTAAATTTATGTAAATGAAAAGTAAGCTCCATAAATAAAATTCAACAATGTGGCTAAAAATTGACCATAGATAGACAAACAATTCACTTACATTCGCATTTGAACTATGTTTTTGTTAATACAAATTAAAAGTAAACGTCATTCAGACAGCTAAGCTAATTTGAGGCGCATTGCAATTCAAATTACAATTGATGGTAGGATGTAAACCTTTTCAAATGTGAATTAAACTAATTCAAATTAGTTAATGTCAATCCAATTCAAATTAGGTGTGAACTCTGTATTATTATCAGGTAGTTTTAAAACTGAAAGATACTTTTAAGGGAAGGGAAAGAAACGGTTGAAACCATGTGTGTTACAAACACTGTTTATTCAAGTCAGAATCCTGGATCTCAAAAGCACTTTCGTAATGTCAAATGAAAACATGAATATGATAGTAATATACAAAACTATTTATTACTAAGTAAACGACATTTATTTTAGTGAAAAATCTGCATTCCAGGTGTAAATTGAGGCAAATAATATCATTGAGTGCATTTTCTTGTCAAGTGACCAGCAGACATTGAAATCTACCTTTTGAATGAAAGGAGAACTCATAAGTTGAAAATGAATGATGTAAATCTAGATTCTAATAATAGCAAAAGGGAGCTCACATTCACAACAGTTAAAGCATTGCTGAGTTAGTGAACAGAGCATTTTTCTCATTAACTTAAATCCACCTATTGGAATGGATAAAGCCCGAATTTTAAGACATAAGTTATAAAATATCTGATAAAAAGCAGTACTAAGCGTGCATGTTACGCTAGAAACATATTCAAAGAATACAGTTTTATAACTTCTTAATGTCATATCCAATATTTATCAAAACCTAAAGGGGAGATACATGTGTACATGCACCTTACTTCCTATTTTTTTCCGTGGATGTCAATACACCTAATCGCTATTTATTCCATACCGGATAAGTTCTAACATTACACAACTTTTTCATCCAGTTGAAGCTATCTGGGGGCCGTTGAAACAATTCACCATGCACAATACTTTTTAATGAAAACCCTTTTAACTTACCGTAAATACTTAAAACAAAATAATTTTTACTTCAATTTAATTTCGAAAAAAGTGGATCATACTATATTAAAGTTTCTTGATAATCGCTTTCTAAAGTTTTTCCTCCCTCAGCTCTCTACTGAAAAACCTCTATTTTCAGCCGCATGACCCAAACAGGAAGTTTTACATGTGACTGGTTTTGCCAGATTGGACTAAATAGCAACCAGATGCTCCGCAGGGCGTAGCTTTATACGACCGCAGAGGTTGAACCCTGAACGGTTAGGGCAAGTATGGACACAACATTCAAGCTGGATTCAGCTCTAAATTTGGATTGTGATTAAATAGTTGACACAGCATAGGTTTCTGACACAGAATGAATGTGTTCTAATGAACTTAAAATTTTTGTTTCTCTTAGAGCAATTCACTATGCTGTTGAATATTAATCCTCTCAAAAAAATGTTTGAAGAAATTTTCTTTTTTATTTATGAAATTTCAAATGAGAAAAATTGAACCCAATTTTTTTAATCACATCCCCCTTTCCCTTATTCCAAAACTAATCTCAATTAAAATTTCTAATGGAGTTTGCAACAATAACTACTCATTTAAATACATCATAAAATATTAAGATGTAAAAAAACTGCTTGTTATCACTGAATGGTAAAGATTATTTTAATTTATCAGTTGGTAGTAAAAAGTGAATATACATTGTATATTGTATATAACAAAGATTTAAGTTGATTCTGGACAAAGAAAGATAACTCCAATTAAAAAAAAATCTTGCTATTGCACAATATTTTGCAATTAGATATTTCTTGCTTACTATTCTGGACAAAGAAAGATAACTCTAATTAAAAAAAAATTTGATATTTCACAATATTGTGCAATTAGATATTTCTTGCCATTGCGCAATACTGTGCAATTGAAAAGACTTAATATAATAATTTTAGATCCTGATTTGGACCAACTTGAAAACTGGGCCCATAATAAAAAATCTAAGTACATTTTTGGATTCAGCATATCAAAGAACTTCAAGATTTCAATTTTTGTTAAAATCAGACTAAGTTTAATTTTGGACCCTTTGGACTTTAGTGTAGACCAATTTGAAAACAGGACCAAAAATGAAGAATCTACATACACAGTTAGATTTGGTATATCAAAGAACCCCATTTATTCAATTTTTGATGAAATCAAACAAAGTTTAATTTTGGACCCCGATTTGGACCAACTTGAAAACTGGGCCAATAATCAAGAATCTAAGTACATTTTTAGATTCAGCATATCAAAGAACCTAACCGATTCATTTTTTGTCAAAATCAAACTAAGTTTAATTTTGGACCCTTTGGACCTTAATGTAGACCAATTTGAAAACGGGACCAATAGTTAAGAATCTACATACACAGTCATGACAGTTAGATTCAGCATATCAAAGAACCCCAATTATTCAATTTTGATGAAATCAAACAAAAGTTTAATTTTGGACCCTTTGGGCCCCTTATTATGTTGGGACCAAAACTCCCAAAATCAAACCCAACCTTTCTTTTATGGTCATAAACCTTGTGTTTAAATTTCATAGATTTCTATTTACTTATACTAACGTTATGGTGCGAAAACCAAGAAAAATGCTTATTTGGGTCCCTTTTTGGCCCCTAATTCCTAAACTGTTGGGACCTAAACTCCCAAAATCAATACCAACCTTCCTTTTGTAGTCATTAACATTGTGTTTAAATTTCATTGATTTCTATTTACTTAAACTAATGTTATTGTGCGAAAACCAAGAATAATGCTTATTTGGGCCCTTTTTTGGCCCCTAATTCCTAAACTGTTGAGACCAAAACTCCCAAAATCAATCCCAACCGTTCTTTTGTGGTCATAAACCTTGTGTCAAAATTTCATAGATTTCTATTAACTTAAACTAAAGTTATAGTGCGAAAACCAAGAAAATGCTTATTTGGGCCCTTTTTGGCCCCTAATTCCTAAAATGTTGGGACCAAAACTCCCAAAATCAATACCAACCTTCCTTTTGTGGTCATAAACCTTGTGTTAAAATTTCATAGATTTCCATTCACTTTTACTAAAGTTAGAGTGCGAAAACTAAAAGTATTCGGACGCCGGACAACGACGACGACGACGACGCTGACGATAACGTGATAGCAATATACGACGAAAATTTTTTCAAAATTTGCGGTCGTATAATAAGGTGTATTTTCTGGGATTGTTGAAAACTTGCATATTCATCACTATCTGATTTTATGGGTATAACAATCCAGACAGACAAATAGCAATAAGGTGTTTAGGAAAACATGACCTAAAGCCTCCTTCATATAAGTCAAAAACTTGGGAACTCATACTGAATGGTCAAATGTGTTCAATATGAAAATTGCAGTTAAGATGGTAAAATCACAAATCAGCCGTTATCGAAATGGACTGAAAGTATGACTTTTGCGCAAATTTAAAAGGGAAACAGAGGCGGATTTAGAGGGGGGCCCGGCCCCCCCTTTTTGGGAAAAAATTTGGTTGCTTATATAAGGAATCACTGAAGCGTGACTGGAGCGGGCCCCCTCTTAGGTCAGTCAGTGGGCCCCCACATATGAAAATTCCTGGATCCGTCACTGGGAAATGACAGGGAAGGGGCAAATTAACATTCAAGCAGAGCAAATGCTGTTTAAATTAGTATGCGGGTTTTAAATATAGAGTGAAAGTGGAGTCATCTTTTTAAACTTAAGTTAAATATAACTTATGTAGACTTACCTTCTAATTCAATAAAAAAAAAAACCACACACGACTCAGAACTATGTCTAATTCACTTGGACTACTAATATGCAAACCTAAAAACAAAAAGAAATATATCATAAAATAGTGATTGAAAAATTCACAACACTTTGAAAGGATAATCCAGACACGTGTTACACGGGGAGCATGTTTGTTTACAAATAATAATGTCACGTGATCGCGCACTGACCTCGCATGTTGCATCGCCCTTACAATTCACCAATACATAACCATTTTCATGCAAACATGCAACGTGAATGTGATTGGTTATCAAATAATACAAAAATAATGCATGAACCGTTGAAGAAAAAATTATTTCATCAAATAGATGGATTTTCACTTTCGACACGAATAGGTCGAGTTGACATTTCTGTCATCGGAGATAGTATTGAGATAAATGGGATAAAACGGACCGTCAAAAAGGTCTAGAGAAGCACATCAGTAGAACCTTAACATGAATAAGTAATACTTACAAAAAATTCTCTAATTGATAAACTATATGACTAAAATTTCACGAAAATAACAATAAATAATTTTGTTCTTCGTGATGAAACTGCTTAAATTGGCGCGAAAAAATATTCTTACTCCTACTGCTTCACGTAAAAAAAAATGTATAGAATTGAATTCGACTACAGTTCAGCATAAAAAAACGTGAATATGCAAAAGTCTGATAATATGTTAATGAAAAAGTGTGTATAAATTTTCGTAAACGAAGTTACCTGTATACTTCACCAAGAACTACATTTGAGCGCAAAGATCGTATGTGTGATTCGGCTTATGTAACAATCGTCAATCGGAACTACTCGGCTATTCACTTCGTGCAACCAGAAAGGCCGAGTAGTTCCGATTGGTAAGAAAGTACAACATGATGAATGGAATTTTTTGCGTTGCTATTAAATCATTGAAACCACGTGATTGAGGCCATCTATTTTTATTGCGGGTTCCACATATCTAAATCGGAATTATAGAAAAAATGGAATTTTGTGAGCAGAATCAAAACAGAAATGATGAACACTGCAACATTTCCATCAAAATAAAAATAGGATGGAGGATCTGTGTATTCACATTATTTGTAAAACTCTCCTTCTTCCTGTGAAGCGTGTGCTTTACATCGAGGCTTATTATGCTAAGCATCGACGCCACAGTACTTCAACCAATCAGACAATGTTTATTTGGGGCATTCTATCTAATTTTACTCAGATTTTGGAATATTTTAATCGAAATTATAGAAAAATGGAACATTGTTAGTACATATAAAATAGAAAAAGATGAATACTTTTAGCTGGAGATAATTTGGATGGGGGTTCTGTGTATTCACATTATTTGCACAACTCTCCTTACTGATGCCATATTTTGGAATTTCCGTGACCTAAATGGTTCGCGAAAATTAATATTTTTATATATAGTATAGTAATAAAATCAAAAAGAAATTTAAATAAAATAAGTTTTGTAAGAAAAAGCAGACAAAATATCTCAAAATAAAGTTGTGACTTTTTTTCCTCTGACTTTTTATCCCTGATTTTTTTGTATGTGACTTTTTTCCTGTGATTTTTTTCCTTACATTCGTTTTTTCCCAATTTCAGTGTATGCTATATAAGAATGGGTACAGTTTTTAATGGCAAAAATGGCACACTCCTACCAAATAAAATCGAAGTTACCCCCCGTGGCCCCCAAAGACAGAAATCATACTACTATATATATATATATATATTCTCTTGTGCGCCCTCCTTCACAAAACAAAATATTCGGATATTCAATTTATATACATATGTTATTTATTTTGTTATTTTTATAGTAACTAAAATATACCTGATTATACATATCTACTGTAGCGCATTTGATGGAACTCACAGAGGAATATTCGGTGAAAGGGGAATGAAACGATCTGTATTGACTGTCCCCAGGTACGATCATCCACATGATCCATATCATAGGGGCCGGTAACATACTGTTTGAAAAAAAAATTACACTGATATGTAATAATATACAATTATGGCCTTCATCAAAAGTTTTAATATCCAAAATTATTAAATCGAGAAAAGAGTTATTTTCCTCGAGGTCCGTAGGACCGAGGGAAAATAATCTTTTTCGAGATTTAATAATTTTGGATATTAACTTTTATAAAGGCCATAACTGTATTATTATACTGAACTGAACGTTAAGTTGTTATTTGAAAGACGTCGTGCAAATTGCCACCAAATGAGTTATTTTGCCTACGCGCTCATTCCCACACAGTTATTTTGCATACGCGCAGTTGCCCGCGGGAAATATGAGGTTATTTTGACAACGTGCATATTCCCTAACAGTTATTCTGCCTATGCGCAGTTACCCGCGGGAAAGAGGGGTTATTTGTGAAGGTTATTTTATTATAGTGGTTACTATAGTAAAGTATAATAATACGTATTATTACATATCAGTGTAAACATTTTTTTTTCAAACAGTATGTTACCGGCCCCTGTGATCCAGACATGTATATATGGCGGCACAGGCACTTGTCTCAGAAAACGAATCCTATATTATGTAGGGTTATTGTATGAATATTGGGGAATTGTCCGGAGTAGAATTTAATATTATTGCACGAGCTTGTGAGTGTACAAGGGACAATATTCCCCAATAGTCTTTTTGTTGTTGGGATGTATAAGTGCTGAGCCACTCTGTTTTTGTTAGATGTATTTCTATCCATCTGATGTGTTAAGCCTTTTTCAACTGATTTTTATAGTTCGTTCCTATATGTTGTACTGTTACACCACTGTCCAAGGTTAGGGGGAGGGTTGGGATCCCGCTAACATGTTTAACCCCGCCACATAATGTATGTATGTGCCTGTCCTAAGTCAGGAGCCTGTAATTCAGTGGTTGTCGTTTGTTGTTGTGTTACATATTTATGTTTTGTTCATTGTGTTACATTTGTCATTTAGGGCCTTTTATAGCTGACTATGCGGTATTGGTTTTGTACCGTACGCGTACGGTGACCTATAATTGGTAATTTCTGTGTCATGTTCTTTCGTTCTTATGTTGTACTGTTTCACCACTGTCCCAGGTTAGGGGGAGGGTTGGGATCCCGCTAACATGTTTAACCCCGCCACATTATGTATGTATGTGCCTGTCCCAAGTCAGGAGCCTGTAATTCAGTGGTTGTCGTTTGTTGCTGTGTTACATGTATTTGTTTTTCGTTCATTTATTTGTACATTAATTTGGCCGTTAGTTTTCTCCTTTGAATTGTTTTACATTTGTTATTTCGGGGCCTTTTATAGCTGACTATGCGGTATGGGCTTTGCTCATTGTTGAAGGCCGTACGGTTACCTATAGTTGTTAATTTCTGTGTCATTTGGTCTCTTGTTTAGAGTTGTCTCATTGGCAATTACACCAAATCTTCTTTTTTATATATATCATAGAGGGAAATTTTTGTTTACTTAATCTGAGAATGGAAATTGGGAATGTGTCAAAGAGACAACAACCTGACTAAAGAACAGAAAACAGCCGAAACACTGATAAAATTTGTCGTCTTTGTACTGTGTATTGCACATACAAAAACATTGCGGTATGGGCTTTGATCATTGTTAAAGGTCGTACGGTGACCTATTATAGTTGTTAATTTCTGTGTCATTTGGTCTCTTGTGAAGAGTTGTCTCATTGGCAATTACACCACATCTTCTTTTTTTATATTAACCGAACAATAATTAATCTGCCCCGTCATTTTTTTAGTACTGCACGAGATTTTTTTTCTCACTGAAAACTTCAAAGTAACAATAGTCACAAGAACAGCCATTGGAACTTTATATAGGGTGGAGGGGGTCTATATAGTTCAAATGAATTTGTGGTGTCTCAGAGTTAAAACATCAAAGGATCTTATTTTGCCGCAACTGTGAATTAAAAAAATTAGAACTCGACTGGCTCTCTTCAACGTAAATTTCGTGACACCCTATGTTAATTTATAGTCAAACCTGATTATTTTTTAAAGCGACCATTATACTTTCACAGCTGGGGAAAAAGGGTTGGGTTTTTTATGCACCAAAAACTTAATTCCCCTAACGTGTGTATACTACGGCAGACACGTGTAAAAGCCTTTTTATAGAAGTTTTTTTACAACAATAACTTAATGATTGATTGATTGATTGTTGTTTGTTTAACGCCACATGAGCACAACAAGGCTATATCGCGGCGAGATATCATTTAATAAATTGTTTCTTATCTTACCTCCATTTGCTTGAAATAAAATGCTCAAATGTGATGGCGACCTGATCCTTCCAAAATCAAAATGAAAATGAACAGGTTAAAATCGTGCCATATTTATCTCGATTTAGCTGAAAACTTTCCCGTTGCTCGCCTTAATTTAAAACAATTTGTTGCTTTATAAAACAATATATCGAAGAAAAAAAGGCAATTTATTATTATTGCATGATATTTTTATTGACTTATGAATTAATCTTAAAATGTTTTCTCGTTTTGATAATTTGTCGCGTTATTTAAAACGATTTATTTTTATGGCGATAAAAAACAAATCGGCTAAATGCCTTGTTAGGCATTTTGTCGAAAAAAATAAATCGCAGTAATAAGAAAAAAAAGGCAATTTATTATTATTGCATGATATTTTTATTGACTTATAAATTAATCGTAATTTTTTTTCTCGTTTTGATAATATGTCGCGTTATTTAAAACGATTTATTTTTAAGGCGATAAAAAACAAAGCGCCTAAATGCCTTGTTAGGCATTTTGTCGAAAAAAATAAATCGCAGTAATGAGAAATAAAGCATTTTCTCGCTAAAAGTTATATCGCCATCTTGGATTATAAGTATTAAAACGAGGGTAATATACGCTTCCGTACATAATGAATCACATTAACGCGTTAAATTCAACACAATTACGTTGCTACGATACATTATTTTAACGCGTTAAAACATCATTTAACGCGATAAAACATCGTTTAACGCGATAAAACATCGTTGGATGGAGTTATGGAATAATGTTACTAACAAAATACTATGATCTGTTCGCATTTTTTGGAGTATAGTGGTGTCCTGGACATTACAGACGAGGAGAATAATGAAGATATTACATGGCGTCTTCCTCTTACGATTAAACCATTCTCTTTAACTAACCAGATTTCAAAAACACTGTTTGTTAACTGAAAACCATACAAGTTCTAATGTCCTATTTGTAACAGGTATCTTGAACAACATGGACTCTGAATGCATCGCTTTACGCGATTTACTATCAAAAACAAGTGCTGCAAATGAAAACATACCACCACAAACACAAGAAGATAACCCCAATGAAGACGATAACATTTTAGCACACTCGGGAATGAATTACAGCCTTCAACGTGTAACCTTGGCTCACACTGATCAGCAAGGTATAAAGGGTTCTAAAAAAAGATGTAGTGTAAAACCATCCAAACAGAAAAGCCAACGTCTAATCTATATAAAAACAAATGAGAAACACTTATGAAGCACATCAACAAACGACAACCACGGTACAAGGTATATATACCTGACTTAGGACAGGTGCAAACAAATGCAGCGGGTTTAAACGTTTTAATAGGCACCAAACTTAATCCAACTTGAAACAATAGTGTAATATCACAAAGTAGAAAGACACACTTCAAAATATCAACTGAAATGGCTTAACTCAATTAAATGACTTCACGAATAAGTTTGATCAGGGTTTGATCTATGACTCAATGTAAATACATAATAAAACAATGGGGTTACAGTCAAACAATATCAGAAAGACCATCATAACCTTGAACAAAATTAAGGACTGATAACGGGCAGAGAAACGGACGGATAGAGAGACAGATTATATTAGCTTTACAGGTAGGGCACTTATAATAGCGCCCATTTTAGGGGGAGGGGATAAATAATCTGCTCTCCGTACATGCCATATTACAGAACAACGCAGTATTTTGAGGTAAAGAATGTCGAAAATGAATGATTGCGCGGAAAAAGAAAAAAAAAACGACTTAGTAAGTAGTAAAAATAAATAATAACATCCTCCTTCCCCAATGGATATCAAATAGTCATCCTCTTACTTTTGGCACAGATTCATTTTATTATAGGGCATGGTTTACTAGATGCTCGATGCATGCTCTTAATAGCCTCTTGTTTTGAACATGTTCTCAATTCACACCCGCTGCTAGCTGATAAATTCATAATAGATACCAGGATTGAAATTTTGTATTTGCGCCAGACGAGCGTTTCGTCTACAAAAGACTCATTAATGACGCTCGAATAAAAACAAAAAATGCCTCGGTTATCTGACTGACAGCGGTGTAACAATATTCGATTGTAATGTTTAACTGAGGAATGGTTGATAGATATAGTAAAGATATAGTAAAGAAATGTCATGTTTACACCATCTACAGAAAAAAAACTTCACTTGTAGTGACTTATGTAAGTATACGTCAAACTACCAAAGTTTATGATAAACCCTTATGTTAGATACAGACATCAAAAGATGCAAAAAAGTAAAGTATCTGAAAAACCTGACATATAAACAAAATTTATTTAAGACAAAGCGTAAAGACAGGTTGACAAATGTAAATCTAGATGGACTTTTAATTAACATGATCAGTCCATATATATTTTCTCGCTAAAAGTTATATCGCCATCTTGGATTATAAGTATTAAAACGAGGGTAATATACGCTTCCGTAATTATGACACATGTGGCCAGTGCGACGGGTATTTTATCGCGATAAACGTCTTTTTTCACCTACGTGTTAAATCCCAAACTTGATAATTGTTAAGTTTAACGCGTTAAATATATTGATTTCTTTACGCGTTAAAATCTTGTTTTAACGCGTTAAAACTGTATTTATTGCGTTAAATGTGATTTTATCGCGTTAAATGTTAACGCGTTACTTTATCGGGTTTTTGACATGATCGGCCTTTCATAAAATCCTCGCGTGTAAACCGTTGAAAAAGCGTGTATTACACGCGAATATCATGTCACTTGACATGTATGTGTGTGTAGGTTTCTCCTTTCGTTTAACCTTCAAATCAACTCTCATTACAAAATTAATGGTTTAATAGATTTAAGCCCATTTCTTATATTATCCTCCGAACCTTAATTCTGATCATTTATGCAAGAAAAAATCTTCTTAATAGAGCTAACTACCTTCTGTGTTAACATTTTCTCTGTATATCATTCTGCCACTAGTATTAATTCAAGTTCCCAACGTGGCATTTGCTTTTTTTATTTTTTCAAAGCCTGTTGAGTCATCATCTCCTCCAGCAACTTCAGACACATTTATTTTCTTTACTACAACCAGATCCTTCACAATTTCACCTTCCATAATTTTGGCTGAGCCACTCCAACTATGTTTACATGTATGAACCCTTACAAAATCCCGTTTCATTTTATCTGATTGACACTGATTCACAAATCCTACAACTTGAAACCTTTGTATGTGATGAAGTATTCTCTTTACCTGCGTCCTCACCTGAGTCGTATTGAGATGCTTTCTTATTTTCAAAATTTGACTGTAGTTTGCTCTCTCTCTCTCTCTCTGGGCGGTTTCGGATTCCCCATTTGAAGAGTTTGTCGGCAAATGCTTAGGCAGCAACCATTTGATTTTCGGGGGGAGGGGGGCTATGGATTTTTTTTCGGACAATCTTTTTTTGTTGCCTTCGGCAAAAAACAATCTATTTTTTGGCGACAAGTTGAAAACAAAATAAAAAAATCTTTCAATTTAAGCATTACATATAGTGGCAGCTGAGGGTGAAACAAACCTTTTTTTTTCTCAGGGTCAAAAACAAATTCTTTTTTTCTCAGGGTCAAAAACAAATTCTTTTTTTTCTCCAAAATCTGGAAACAGATATTTTTTTCCAAAAAAATCCATAGACCCCTATCCCCGGCCAGAAAATCAAATGGTTGCTGCCTTATTAGCAGCAGAGTTTCACGACAAATTCTTGACGTTCATCCTCGTAAAAAACCACATTGAAAAGGATTTCTAAAATCGTTCATTTTGTTTAACAATGAAAAAAATATCAAAAGGTTAAGTGCAAAAATAAGTGACGTCATTTTTTCATTTTTATCTGATTCACAAGGCGTATTTGTTTCAATAAAACTATAGCGTTTTTAAGGTTTTGGTTTTGATGCTACTGCTGGTGGAAGTAATACCTCCTCAAGGGTATCATCAGCCCAGTAGTCAACACTTCGGTGTTGTCATGAATATCATTTATATGGTCATTCTTATAAATTTCCTGTTACAAAACTTAATTTTTCAAAAAACTAAGTATTTTCTTATCCCAGGATTAGATAACCTTAGCCTTATTTGGCACAACTATTTGGAATGTTGGGTCCTCAATGATCTTTAACTTTGAACTTGTTTGACTTTGTAAAAGTATTTTGATCTGAACGTCACTGATTCGTCTGGCGTATTAAATTATAATCCTGGTACCGTTGATAACTATACACCTTATCGCTAATCCCGGCTGACCCGGCCGCTTGAACTTTTGACGTCAACAACAATCACTTTTCCATTGTGGCGTCAGATATTTTGTTTTATGACGTCAAAATTTTACGGGAACCTGTGTGATTTCCAGGAATGGCGGACAAATAGCGATAAGGTGTATTGGTTTGGTTTCAAAACTGGTTTAGGTTAAGATATTTTTCAACTAATGTAAAGTTTATTTAAACTAGTCCAAGTGATGCTCCCACACTCAACTTTCAAGTAATTGTATTATAATAAAGTCATTGTAGGACTTTCTTTTATATACTATTGTGTCTTTGTCTATTAGCCGTATTGGGGACAACTTTTTGGAATTTTGGGTCCTCAATGCTCTTCAACTTTGTACTTGTTTGGCTTTATAACTATTTTGATCTGAGCGTCACTGATGAGATTTATGGAGACGAAACGCGCCTCTGACGTATTAAATTATAATCCTCGTACCTTTGATAACCATATATTGATCCCCCCTCTTCCGCAGATGAAAAGTGTTATATTAAAATCATACAACTTCAAACCCTCTATGTGTGATGAAGTAGTTTTCTTCGAATTTTTCCCAAAGAGGGTTGCAGCACTTTAAGAAAATGCAAAAACGCAATTTCTGTAATGTAGAAATTCATATTTACACCTATCCTTAATATACTAACAAATCCGGTCTCTCATTGAAACTAAATCAGTTCAATTATCTCCCTTGAAAATTTAGCACCATAATAACACTCATTCTGATATTCATGCTCATCCTAAGTGTTCTACCAATGATTGTTTAGTTTAATGAATATTGATTGTTGGTTGTGGAACGTCCAGTGGCAAATATTTCATGCATGGTAGGACAAGAACAAGTTAACAATAAATACAATACGTAGGTCTTGTAAAGGAGGTCATCAGATAGGATGGTCGGGGAAATTTGGACTGCAACTGGAAAATGAAGGTATTGTTGTGATCCCGAGTATATCTCAAGATCGATATATTATACCTTGGATGGTCGTTCCTGCAGTCAGGAACGGCCGATTGCTCTTCTAGTGAATATAAGCGTCTGTAGCCATTAGTAGTTTCAACCGGAAGAGGATGGTTTGTGGGTAGTGCTTCGGACATCTCTAGATGGTCTGTCTGATGACCTAAAACTAACCCTCCGGATACTACACTCCTCCCAGTTTTATTAATAAGGCCCCCTCTACTAAGGGGGCCCTGTGATTGTCGCCCAAAATCAATAAAATACGGAAATAATACCAAATTTAGAGAAAATATGCATCAATTTTAAAAAGTATATACCCTATCCCCCTAACAATTTTTAAAAAATATAAAACCTATCCCGCCAAAACGACCCTTTGTATCCATGATTATCTACTGATTAATTAAAAGATAGTACAATTGGTTCCCAACAAATTGGGAACCCAGACAACTGTGAATTGTTCTAGTCTGGATCGTATGCCAACTCTTCCCCGTCTTTAAACAAACTAGAACCGGGCCATTTAGTGGTTGCATGTCCACTATATAGTTGGACCCAGGAGGTTGTGCTGATCCATTCTCTGTCGTGAAGAGTCTGGTCTCATTTTTCCTCACTTGCACTGTATTTATACCTTTGTTTAGGTAGGGAATTCCAGGGTCCCACTGTCTTCTGTTGGGACCCGATCTTACTGTGCTCACACAAAAGACTGACGCCCCACTGTCTACTGGTGGCGGCTGCTGCTGATTGAAATACCTAGTGCCTACATTATCTGTTTTGAAAAGTAGCTCCAATCCCAAATCGGGGCTTTCTGGATTAATGTACACAGATTCCTGGTTGACAGGAGATTTGAAAGTTATAACTTTTTCATTGTTGAGCGGACTGTTGCTTTCTATTGCGGCTTTTCTGTCAGTTTCTCCTGTTGAGGATGGGTCCTCAAAAGTGAGGGGTGTATGACTGTTTTCAGTATTGTCAGTCATTCCTCCATTAACAACAGGAGTAGGAAACACTGTGACTATCTTCTCATCACTGACCCCTTCTACCAAAGTGGTATGTGTCTCACCGTCTGTGGTGGAGTCCCAACTTCCTTGGGCCTCCTCATCACTTGACAAAGTTGTCTCTGTTGTGGCAGCAACCTTTTGAATGCTACTGTGATTCTCAACTGCAAAAATAGCTCCTATGTGTTCCCTCATAATATTGGCTACTGAACCCTCCTGGTCGCCTGTGAGCAATGCTGCAGTAAATAAGTTGCCTTGGGGCACCTCACATTTCTCTTCTAATGGTATGGCTGGGGTATCCACCATCAAGGAATACCCCTGGTTGGCCCTTATTTTCCAACAACTACTGTCGGAGTCCTTTATTAAAGTGAACCTCCTGTCCACATCAACCTTTATCAGTTTATGAATATCAGGTAAGGAGTACCCGTCAAAGCCTGGGTCCCCTTTAAGGATTTCCTCAACCAACAAATACCCACCTGGGAGAAGGCTGTGGTCCAACTCCTGTGCACCATGCCCCAATATGTTCCAGAGACAATTTAATAGGTAGCAGTCCAATCTGCTTGAAGGAGTTGCCTCTTTGTCAGAATTGGAGCACTGCTCTGACTCCATCTCTGCTCTAACCTTCACCAACACTCTAGGTTCTCTGTTCCCCTCTCTGTCCCTGGCACCTACCTCTGGGCCCACTATATCTACCTCCGCTACTATGCCTTGGGGTACAGACTCAACTACTGAGAGGCCAAACTTCATTTGCGGGGACTCACTCCGGCCTCCTGAGTAGTCCCGTTTAAGTTTAATGGCCCTGTTGCTGTTCTGCTTGACTGAATTGTGGAGGTAACAGTTCTATTCCTCTCCTGTAAATCCAGACAGTCCTTCTTAATATGTCCAGGCTTAAGACAATGGTAGCACAGTCCCTCCCATGGAGGTCCTCTATCAGTGGAGGGACTCCCTGAGACGGACTTACCTCTTAAGTTTGGGCATTCCATTTTGGAATGGTCCCTCTCCCCACAGTGGTGGCAACTTTCTGTCCCTGTCTGTCTACCAGGTGAGCAACTTCCTGAAAAGGGGCTTGTGAGGAGTTGCTTGAATTGGTCCATCATGTTGTCTAATTTTTCATGGACTTGACAAAGTTTGTTTTTAAACTTCTTATTAGACTTTTCTAACTCCACTTTCCATGTACTGGCTGGGGCCCTCTCAAGGGCCATGGTATCCCTTACATGGGGCCCCTGATACTCACGGAAGGCCTCATGGTGGTCTCCATACTGCCCATCAGTTACCTGTCTAACCTCACGCCTATTTGGCTTACCATATATTGCCTGTGTGTTGTGATGGAATAGCCGTATTTTATCTATGGCCTCCTCAATACTTTGCATTGGGGCTCAAGGTTAGAGATTTGCACTCCCAACTGTTTGTTTTCAATACCCTGGCACAGCCGCATTACGGCTTGCTCATACATATAGTCGTCAGGGAGGTTTCTAAATGCCCTGGTGGCTAAGGACAACACCCGATCAGCCCAGTCCTCAAAAGACTCCTCAGGTGCTTGCCGGGCATTGTTAAACTGGACCCGGGCGGTCTCAGGGAGTGCCTTGAAACCAAAGCGCTTGTGAAGCTTCTCCACAAGCTCCCTATAACTCACCTCCCTGTCTCTTTCTGTTAAGAGGGCATAATATTCGCTGGCCTTTCCCTCAAGGCACCAGCAAAGTTGGTCCTTGCATTCCTGGGGACCCCATTCACAAACCTCTGCGTACCTTGTAAATTTTGTGAAAAAGGCCTGCCAGTTGCCCTTTCCGTCATACTTAATATTTTTTGGGGCATTGGTAACTTTAGAGACGCCACCTAAAGTTCCTCGTACCCCATCATTGTTGTCAGGTCCCCTTGGGTTTTCCATAGGCCTATCCTCATTATAGGGTACTGGGTAGGCCTGTTGTCCATAGCTCACCCCTGCGGTGACCCCTTGTGGGGGCACCGCTGTATACCCTTGATTATACTGGTTCTTGGGTTGCCTATCCCCATAGTCACGAGATGGGGTCTGCCTTGTGTCCGCACCCCTATTGTCTTGCCTCTTGCCATACTTACTGCAGGCCATCTCATACTGTCCCCCACCAGTATAAGCTGGTTGGGTACAGGGTGCTGACCCCTGACCTGCATAGTTGCTTGCGTGACCCATGGGGTGTGAAGGTGTGCCCCAATAGTTCGGGGTAAGTTTGTCCCACGCACTGTTCCCAATACTACCCCTGTACATGTGGTGAGGGGGACTACCTTGGTTTGGGTCACCAATATCATGGTGACCACTCTTTTTTCTGTAACTGTTCCCTGTAGGCCCCATCCCAATTCCCTGTGGGTTCAGGTCTAGCATTTGCATCACCGGGATATGAACTATATTCAAGGAAGGCAGAGTCCATCTGGCTGGGCCCTTCCAAGGGCCCGGGACTTTGCCCCTGGTGCCATGCTTCTTGCCTAAATGCAGATTGGCCTTGTACTTGGGAGGGTGTGCCCTGTTGGGCAATGTGTCCCCTGTCTAACATCTCACCATGCCTGCCTTGGGCCTGAGGTGGTGGCCCAATATTTTGGCCACCTCCATTTGGGCTGAAGTCCAGCCTGGATAAGAGGCCCCTTGTTACTCGTAGGTGGGAGATAGTGGACAAGTCTGACTCGGTCACAAAGCCCTTGCCCTCCCTAATGTCCATTATTTGCTCCCCAGTTTTTATGCCTATACCTGGGAGCTGGAGTAACTCTTGAAAGCTACAAGTGTTTAGGTTTACAACCGACATTTGTAACTGTAAATCACTGAACAACAATTTATAACAAAGTTTATTTATTTAAAGAATAAACAACAACAAACAACACACTCAATACCCCAATTTATTTATTTAATAACACAAATACTACTGCTTCGGGTAACCCGTCCTTCTGGTCTGCGGTTAACAAAAGTAAACAAAACAATAACACAAAGACTGGTAACCCGTCCTTCTGGTCTGCGGTTAACAGAAGTAAACAAAACAATAACAATAACAATACGACTGGTAACCCGTCCTTCTGGTCTGCGGTTATCAGAAGTAAACAAAACAATAACTTGTCGACTGGTAACCCGTCCTTCTGGTCTGCAGTTACCGGTACCCAGCTGTCCCTTCAGGGTCAGCAAGGTAACCTGACGTCTACTTGCACAATCCTTTCTCCTAAAACAACCGTGAAGTATTCCTCCAAAATACTCCACGAGTGCCTGAAATGACTTATTCCCGCGCTGGAATAAACCAAATCACCTTTCCCCTCCTGTCTTACTATTTTTTGCCGTACACTACCTGCACGGCAAAAACATAAAAAATACTCAATAATACGCAAAAATCAGGGGTTCTACCGCGCTGCAAAACCCCTGAAATGTTATGTAATATTCTCTACCAGAGTATTACACAACAAAAAACGATCGGCAAAGGTTTCCCCCGAATCCTTTTCCGCTGGAAACAATGTCGAAGCGAACGTCGCCTCAAATCACAAAATGAGCCCTTAATTGCAATGCTCCACGCAAATAAGTGCTCGCAGCGCCAATGTTGTGATCCCGAGTATATCTCAAGATCGATATATACCTTGGATGGTCGTTCCTGCAGTCAGGAACGGCCGATTGCTCTTCTAGTGAATATAAGCGTCTGTAGCCATTAGTAGTTTCAACCGGAAGAGGATGGTTTCTGGGTAGTGCTTCGGACATCTCTAGATGGTCTGTCTGATGACCTAAAACTAACCCTCCGGATACTACAGTATATTGGATAGGGACAGACATTTTGCCTGTAGCAGGCCACTTACGGACCCCCCACTTTGGCAAGCGTTTTACTGCATGTCGGAAGAATATCAAGTGACCTTATTTCTATTCCGCAAACACCGTCGGGGCATGAATATTTTTTTTTGATTTTGCCATTTGATTTGGGATTTTCCGTTTTGAATTTTCCTCGGTGTTCGGTATTATTATGATTTTATATTTTAGGTGTCTGTTTAGGAAAACCTCAATTATTATTCTGACTACAATATGTGAAATTTCATCCCTCTTTCTCTATTCGTAATGATCCCAACAACTTCTTAATCCAGCTACTGATCGGGTTGTTTGCTCCTGCAGCTAATTATCATCACTGTTAGTATGTTTCGAGTTCTTCACTGACGAGTTCAGTTTATGATACTTATTTTCCTCCCATTATTATTTTACTTTGAGCTGCTAGTATACTAAAGTACAATAATTATGGATGCTACGACCATACATTATAATGGTATCTTGAGAACGTTTACGATGTTGCACCAATACTGCTGGTCTTTCAATTAGGAATTATTATAATGATCAATGACTTTTATGAATTTTTGTATGCATTTAGTTAGTCGTTGCACTGCATCTAACCATCGAGGATTTATACTTCACAAATTAACTTTTGAAAAATGGGTCTATATATGTATTTGCTTCAACATATAACAACATTCTGACAAAACTAGGCGTTTGAGCATGCGGATGTATAAATACACAAACACGTCCGATCAGAATGTGAACATTTAATAAACTCCTCTGATGGAAACCGAACAATAATGACTTTATTTCCAAAGAAACTTTATTCTACAGGTAAAGTCCATCAGGATGTGATCAACTTATTGCGTTATGTTCAATGATTAAGGTTCAGTTTGGATTTAATTTAGTTCCGACAGCTCATGCCGATAGACCAAAACGCATTCTTCTCGTTATATGACCCTTGCAACAACTCCAGACCTGTTAAATTTCAGTCGTTTTTACATATTGCTGCCCATATTTCAAGATTTTTTTTAACACTCTGTCGGCCAACCTTGTCTTTTTCATTTTTAGCCATGGCGTTGTCATTTTATTTTCGATTTATGAGTTTGACTGTCCCTCTGGTATCTTTCGTCCCTCTTTTACAGAACCATCTGAATTTAGTCTTCCGTTTCCTGAATATACACGAAATATTTGTACTGGATGTAAAATACAACAATCATTAAAAAACGACATTTAGTCGGGAATACGTTTAAATGTATACGATAAATGCTTTTCGACCAATTTTGGTCAAACAAAGCTACCTGAACGTAGCGTTTCATAACGAAATATTATTGCCTAATACATCGGTAAATTCAGAAATTGAATGCGTGCATTTCTTACTAGAATTTATCATCGATGGACCCAATCGGGAAAATTTTAGATATGCGGCATTTAAACAATGCTACACGGGTTTCTTTGACGTGGGTCGGTACTTGCACATCCCGTCATTGTGTTATTGTTGTATGATATAAAAAATTGGATTCTCAACAATTCGAAAGATCTACTGCTTAATCTTCGATGACAATCTTTTCAATTTTGCAGCAACATAAAAACTTTTGATTTTTCTACGCTACATACTACTATTCCCCATCCTCAGTTGAAAGATCGACTTCACCATCTCATAAAACAGAGCTTTTTCTATAAAAATGGGAATCGTAGATTCAAATTTCTTGTTTTGGGTTACAATAATTCATATTTTGTGAAGAATCACACTGAATCTTCCAGAAAATATACTGAAGATGATATTATCAAAATGCTGGACTTTTTGATCGACAATATATTTATTGAGTTTGGAGTATTTATATTTCAACAGACAGTCAGTATTCAAATGGGTACTAATTGTGCACCCCTGCTGGCCGATTTGTTTTTATACTCGTATGAAGCAGAATTCATTCAGAACCTTGCGAAATTCTTTAATTTTACTTTCCGATATATTGATGATGTTCTATCATTGAATAACCCATATTTCAGCCAATACTTGCATCTCATATATCCCGGTGAACTTGAAATTAAGAATACTACTGATACTAGAAGGACTGCTTCATACCTTGATCTTTTCCTCAATATTGAAGCAGATGGACGACTTCATACGAAAATCTATGATAAACGGGACGATTTCAACTTCCCAATTATCAATTTACCATTTCTCAGCAGTAACATACCCTCTGTCCCTTTGTATGGTGTTTACATATCACAATTGATACGTTATTCTCGTGCTTGTTCACACTATACGGACTTCATATACAGGAGTGTGCTCATTACGCAGAAACTGCTCCAACAAAGTTATGAGGAGGACATAAAAATTTACACTCGGTAAATTTTATGGACACCATCACGAATTGGTGGATCCATACGATGTGTCTTTGACCAAACTAGATAAGGACATTTTTACCACATGGTAGATTGTGTTTTGTCATTACGTCGTCTAATCTTTTAATTACCAAACGTGACTTATTACCGATTGTGACTGTTTTGCTGAGTGTGAATTCGCATTACTATAAGACGTGTTACGGTACTTATCTATCTCTAATTCATGTATTTAGTTTAAATGTTTAATGTTATATTTGTAATTCTCATCGGATTTCTTCAAATGTGTTGGCGTTTTTTCTATTATATTCATGTGTTATTGTAAGGAAAATTAATCACCGCCTTCATTTATTAGATTTGATTTTGTTCAACGTAATCTGTATGATGTTTTACGTTTGAAGTTAGATTCAAAACAATCCGGACATATATATAATATTGTGAATTGCTATTAGTAAGTATTGCAATGTGCATTGTGTTTCAATGTAATATCAGTATTTAGTTCTATTATAATCTTAAATCAATCCCAATTCTATCTTATTTTTGAGATATAGTTTTTCAAATGTGACGTAATTGTTTAGCTTTTTCAGAAATTCAAATGTGACGTAATTTTTGTGCCTTTTCACCACTTCGTATGTGACGTCATTTTTATGACATTTTGCGTTGAGGCCTAGACTAAGTCGGGTTTGTCTATTTTTTGTGTTGGTCTTTGTATTATGTATTCGGGTTTTGTTTTCTGTAATTAGTTAAGACTTCAGTTTTATCATGTATATCTTTGATATTCATTTGTAAAATTTACTGTTTGCAATAGCGTAAATTGTTCTAAATAATAAGGATGTTCTTATCACAACAAAAAACCCTAGCCGTATTTGGCACAACCTTTTTCAACTTTTGATCCTCAGTGCTGTACAACATTGCACCCCTTTTTTAGACTTTCGAATCTTTATATCTGAGCGTCACTGGTAAGTCTTGTGTGGACGAGGCGCGTTTTTGGCGTATTGAATTTTAAACCTGATGCCTTTTGTTATCTATACACCTTATCGTTAATCCCGGCTGACCCGTCCGCTTGAACTTTTGACGCATACAACAATCACTTTTCCATTGTGGCGTCAGACATTTTGTTTTATGACTTCAACATTTTACGGGAACCTGTGTGATTTTCAGTAATATCAGGCAAATAGCGATAAAGTGTATTATTCATGTGTTTCTTTACATAATACGTTCTACTATTTATTTGTATTGTAGTCCTGTAATATTATGTTGTCATTTCAATGTTACATTTACCATTGCCATTTAAGTGCGATGTTTGGCATGCCACAAAACCAGGTTCAACCCACCATTTTTTCCTTTAAAAATGTCCTGTACCAAGTCAGGAATATGGCCATTGTTATATTATAGTTCGTTTCTGTGTGTGTTACATTTTAACGTTGTGTCGTTTGTTTTCTCTTATTGTTGATTGTGAATTCACATTACTATAAGACGTGTCACGGTACCTATCTATCCCAAATTCATGTATTTGGTTTTGACGTTATATTTGTTATTCTCATTTATTAGGACTTTGTCTAATGCTTAGTCCGTTTCTGTGTGTGTTACATTTTAATGTTGTGTCGTTGTTCTCTTATATTTAATGCGTTTCCCTCGGTTTAAGTTTGTTACCCCGATTTTGTTTTTTGATTTACGAGTTTTGAACAGCAGTATACTACTGTTGCCTTTATTTATATATCTATTATTCTTGTTTTTCATTTTTTCCTCAAGTGCTTTCCTTTGGTACATATATGACGAGACTCTGTCCTTATACATCCCATCATTGTATTATGGTAAGTTAATGTATTCTTGTCTTAACTTTTCTAACATGTCTTGGTGTATGTGCCATTTATTGCTTCTTTGTTACATATTTGTTTTTTTAGTGGTCAAGATTATAACGCAGTGTCAACTGCAACCATATTTTGATATTTTTACCTATTATGGCTGTTTGTTTTGTTCACAAATCGTAGTAAATATAATGGAGTTTGATGCGACTGTCATACAAGAGAAGTTTATCTAGCTTTTAAACCAGGTTTAATCCACCATTTTCTACATAAAAAAATGCCTGTACTAAGTCGGGAACTTTTAAGTTGTTATCCATTCGTTTGATTTGTTTGAGCTTTTGCCATTTGTTTAGGGACTTTCCTTTTTGAATTTTCCTCGAAGATCTTTTTTTGCTAGCGAAGATGCAAAAAATATGAATTTGCCGTCATTTAACATCAGAATAACCATTTTTATTAATTGATGCTTTCCAAAAACATTTATAATGACATTCCAATTCTATCGGGAGGGTATCCAAAATTGCTCAAATATTTCAATTTTTTTTATTATTAAAAAACCCCTCTATGGTAGATTGATTTGTATTTTGGTCTTTCGTTATTGCTAATATGCTTTGTCTATATGCCTTTTTGTGTTTCTTTGATGTAAACAATATGTTATTATGAACAATCCAATAATATTTTATTAACACATTCACAATTAGGATTCAGAAACAAGCATAAGTCCTTATATTAATCCGTCTCCTTGTGTTTCTTTGTTGACGTGGCGTTGTATTTGTACATCCCGTTATTGTACTAAGGTGAATTTTTGAAATTTGTATTTTGATTTGTCACTATATTATATACTTGCAACAATTGATTTATACATATTATATATTATATGTATGAGTGTATGTTAGTTTTTTTTTTTTGGTTGTTCAATTTGTCACAAACATGTGTAATTTGTATATATGACAATAAAGATTATATTATTATAAAAAAAAGTCCTCAGTATATGTGAAATATTTTGTAATAAAGGCGACTGTTTCGGCTTTAAATGCATGCTCTGACAAAATAGATTTTAGGCAAGCAAAGCAAACTAAGGGACGACATCAAAAGATCGATGTAGGATAACAAACTTAAATCAAATAGTTTGGGGGTGGGGGGGGGGGGGGGTCAACATTGCTGCAAGTTTTGTTAATCTAAAATCGATTTTACCTATATTCATATAGGTAAATCAATTTTTCCCAAATTAAGTTAAGAAGGGGGGTAGGGGGGTCAGCGAAAAAACTATGTGAATTAAGTTTTTTATCTTACATTGAACTTTTGATGTCGTCCCTAAAATACATCGTTTTTATCTTTTTTTCATCAGATTGGAAGCAATTTTAAGATTCTAAATCAATATTTTAAACATGATGACAACACACTTATTTTAAAAGGGCTTTCTATCCTTTTTCTGCTGACAAAAATATTACAAATTTCAAAAAATGCTTATATTAGGGTTTTTGCTATTATATATAACAAGTCCTATAATCTCACCTCTTGAAGTTAAAGCACGACAGCTTTAAATTTAAGGCTTTAAGAACATGACGGAGACAACCTATCAGAAAACAAAAACATGCTCCCTCCCAACTTATATAAATAGTTTAAAATTTAACGTAAACAGCATAAACTATCAACAATACCAACAAAATAAAACTTTTTTATTAATAAAACAATAATCTTAAAATAATTTCATAACATGCGAATTTATCTTGTTGTTTTGCAAGTACAACATGAAAATAAATCTGTACAATTTGCTACCAAGCTTATTTGGTATTTTATGCTTAGTTTCTAGAGGAGAGTCGTTTTACAAAAATTTTCCTCTGGGGGTGTTTCAAATGAACTTGTCTTTTACTTCTCATTATCCCCCTTACTCTGGAGCTGTTTCCGTTAAACATTCTTCATTAGTTATATCCCAGAAATCCTCACTGGCATAGAAATCGAAATCTGTACATAGATCCATCCATTCGTTGTCTATTTTCATTTGCGTCGCCGTTAATTCTGAAATGAAAAGAATCAATGGATAATCTTTAAATGACAAAGGAGGCGGAGTTGTTTCCATTTAACTGATAACTTATTGTTTGTTTTTGATAGTTCTTTCAGATAATGTGTCCCTTGAATATTACAAAATATTAAACATCATTTAAGTTCACTGATTTAAGTATTTAACTTTTTTAAAATGAAAATTTATTAAATGTACACAATTCATTAGACAAAAACAGGGAATAGTCGAACATTTCTAATGTATTTTCGTACGCTTCCACCTATAAAATTACCGTATTTTAATCGAAATTCATGTACGTTCTGTGTAAAATATCGACCAATGTTTAAATGAGCATAGAGCAGGTGAAATAATCATAAAATGAACTAAATTATAACAAGGGCCTTCCAGTCCTTCTATACAAACATCACAAGAACAACTTAGGTCCTGACAGACAACAATGTGAGATCCATGTTTAAGTGTGCTTACTGAATGAAATGTTTGTTCCTTTAATTGTTTTAACTTCCATATTTTTCTTTGGTGATGAGTGAAGTATTCTTTTTCTAGGAACATAAATAACACTTTGGTTTATCTGGTTATTTCTGTTTTGTTGCAGTACAAGGTAAACTTGGTACGCATTGTTAAGTACACAAGTTCCTCCTAATATGAGCAGTTCTAATCTTCGCTTGATACCTGCCCCTATACCATCCCTGGGGCCCTTGCCATGACCTGACTCAGTATAATGGTATACAAATCTCATGTCATAAGTTTTTTCTATAACAGATTAGTGCCAAAAGGCATCCTTGCATTTATACTGCGATGCACAATCGTCAGAGAACCTGTTGATTACTTTGATAGGACATGGTCCTGGATTATTTTGCAGATGTATAATTAGTTGCTGGGTGAAAACATAGACAGCATTTGTATCATGAACCAAACTGTCAGATAATATAACCAGAGACTCTTTAATTAACTTTAGCTCTTCAATAGTACTGTTATGTGCATGGCGCACAATAAAAATTGGGTGAAGAGTCACTTGTTTCGGAGTCCAATGTGCTGACTCTATTTCATCCTTGTGCCTGTAACCCAATGTTCTCTGAAAAGTCCATCACAGTAACAACTTGATCTATTGGTAAATGTTCAATCAAGTCTCTCTGTACTCTGTGTTGGTAGTCTGTCCTGTACAGATGTTCCGTGAAATCTCTCATTGCGTCATTTTTTTATTACTTGAGATTTCCCAAATATATTTTGCAGGAATGTTCTACACATCAAGCCACATCATTTGAAATCAAATGATTAGCATGATTGATATATATTGCTTTATATGCAAGGAACCATTTATTTTTACTTTGCCCATACTCAATTCTCGTGTAATTGGTTATGTACAGGCACCTACATCAGTATGACGGCAGTTGTTCCTTGGATATATGTAATAAATGTAAACACATGAATAGAAAGTAAGTCAAAAGTGTGGACAGTCATAGGAATGCACACAATAAGCGATACATTATTTTTTTCTTTAAAATACCTGAAAAATGATATACTAGTAAATTTAATAGTTAAAATGAACCAGAATTGACTCTATGAATTAAGCAAACATCCGAAAAAAATATGATAGAAATATTAAAATTTAATATAAAATGCAGAACTTCTGAGCGAGATTCGAACCCTTTCTTCAAAACCAACATTCATTAGTAGTTCTGTGCTCTACTGATTGAGCCACGGCGATCCTTATCCATAATTTCTTATTAAGGAACTATATCACTAATTTAGCGATGTTACACATATCATAATATATGTAAATCATGATATTGATCAAAAAGCCTTTTTTTTTTTATAGGAAATTTTATTCTGTCGGCACTTTTTGAAATTGGCCCTTCTGTGAAAAAAATTCCCGACAAATTGGCCCTACCTCTTTGTAGATATGGCAACAGGTAGAACTACTCCATACAACAAAACCAATTTCATCGAAGATGGAAAGTTTGAAACTACAGTGGCAAAGGAGGGCAGAAGACGAGGTGACGCATTGTACACAAGAACCAAGACCTTGCTCAGAAAGGCTTCCGAATTAAACACAAGAACAGGGGCCAATGTTAAATTCATTGCAATCCCAACCTGGAACAATGGGAAACCCAATGTTATTTGATGAGGAAATACTTATCTTATTTCGGACGTATATGTATTATTCTCTTCAACCCGAGCCTTACTTAATCTGTCATAATACAAACAACCCGAACATACAGGGGAGCTTTATTCAAGAGAAACCGACGCGCAAAATTCTAAAGAATATCTTCCATGAGTTTCCAAGAGTTCCCGTTCCAAACAATCGAATAATGTAAACAAAATATGTTTTGAGCGGTGATGATCAGTTCCGCGCTGCACGACATCAAGAGCTTGTTTCATCCTAAAACCAAAAGCTGACACCATTGGTAAAATAAAAGGCCAACAAAAGTTAAGTGTAAAACCATTCAAACGGAAAAACCAACGATCTAATCTATATAAAACAAAAACAAAAAAAAAACGAGAAACACTTATAAACCACATAAACAGACGACAACCACTGAACATCATATTAAGTTCAAAATGACCCGGGCTAGGCCTAACTATGAAATCGGAAAAACCTAAATGAAAGTTAAAACTACCATCATGGTTACGTTTAGCTGTACTTTCTCGTATTAACTAACTCAATTCACATGACGAGAAGACGTAAACATAATGCTGGAGTCAAATACCGGCGGACCAAACTACTTGCCATTTTTGTTGCTCTTGGATGTTGTTCACCTCTCGTAAATGTGTCAAAACTATACCTACTTTTTCCTCATTGTTATGATTTACTATGCAAGGCTCACCTACAGTTACCGTAGGTGAAAGTTCTAAATATTGAGATGGCGTTCTCCTTTACGGATCGTAACCGAGAAGATTACAATTAGGACAACTGCGATTACCTGATCAATATACGTTAATGCATTGACAGCAAACATTGTTATTAAAACCCTTTTCTTTTTGACGCAAACTGATATCCACATAGTCATGACATGAAGGCATGTCTTTTATCTGGTCTCCACTAACCTCTTTTAAGAGTTTAGATATAATTTGGTTTCGATGGAACCTAAAAGTATCCACGTATTTTTTTTCATACTCATTAATTTTAGGAACTATACTGCCAAAAGCACCTACCCCGAAAATCTGTCATGCTGAAGGTGTAAAACTTTCGTCATTATGAAACGTTGTTATCAGAAATCTTAAATTAGACACCAAGGTGCTACATCAACTGGAACTTTTGACCCTTCTGTTATACGACCTGATGACCTCCCTACCTTCTTTTAATTGTCTATTGCACAATTAACATAACCTTCAGGACACTTTATTTGCTCTGCATCTGCACAAATGTAATCATGTACTATTAAGTAGCACCCCGAAGATTCCAAATTGCCAGCTAAGTTCGTACAAATTTTAGAATTGGTCAGACCATTTCTTTGGAATGCAAATGGCGTGATTAGTTCAAGATTTCATGAATAATAAACTTACTCAAGTTGATGCGTAAATGCAATAGACTTCTTAACACTTCCATTAGTACTGCCCGCATCACAACCAGTCTCAGACCCTAAGACATTTAGTAGAAGGTGATTAAGGTGTGACACCCATTTTTGTCTAAGTCTTGATTCCTGTAAGCGTGTTGTATTTTTTTTCTCATCTTCATAAAGATCTAGATTGATAAATGTACCAAATTGTGTGGCAATATCACATAAAAGGTCGCGACATTTATCATCAATCTAAGGCAATTCATGAAAAGAGGTCAATATAATTGTGATCTTCAATGGTCTCCTCGTCTAAAAGGTCGGTATTATCATGCAAAAAAAAAACAACGTCCGATGAATCAAGGTTTCTTAATGTGCCAATGCCATTGTAAGCTGTAAGATATATTGTAGTATCGTAATGAAATTAAATATATATTTAGATTTTCCTATGAAATGCCCACAAGCGGCTACAAACGGAGGAATCAAGAACTCTAGCGGAATACTGATCAATACTATTTGCGGAAGCAATATTTTGTAGAGTTTCATAGAAAACCTCAATAACTGATATAATTATTTTCGTTATAACGAAGCTTTGTTCTATTGTAATAAGAAAACGACACCTTAAAATCAACCTTTGGTGTTTTCAATGTTGCACTGTATGGTTTCTGATTTAAAACTAATCGGTGCTGAAAACAACAGAACGTCATAAAGTATATACGTTATGGGAAAAGCTGCAATTAATATTAACACACAAACATCACTTGCCAAAAACACAACTTAAGGTAGCACAATACAAAGATTTTTTTACTTCCAATCACTAACCTTTAAAATTCTGTAACTTTCTTATAAATGCATAGAAAATAATAAAAGAAGTATATATAGATAGATAAAAGGTTACTCTTTTAAATGGTTGCAATATTTTTATTATGCAATCATTATGTAATCAATTATAATGTAATTAGTGGCAAAATCTGGATCAGTTCACTTGAATGAATTTAGCTCTATCATTTCTTTAACTATACAGAAAATATTAACGAAATCTTAATGAACACATCATGGGCTTCAAAAGCGTGTCTCAAATTGTCCTTATGGTATTCCATTCTCTCATAAATCTCTAATTAGTGTAAACATCCTAATCACATAAAAGAGGATATCGTTTGATTAGGTGTAAAATTTGTTCTATACATTCTATCTGAAATCTGAGACACCCTTTTGTAGATAATGGCCATAAGAACAACATATAATAAAATCAACCTTCTAGGGATACCGATGCAGAAGCTAATTTCATTTTAAAGTGGAAATTTGGTGAAAAATATTTTAGACACAGTTAACATTATATTTGGTTACATAATTGTTGCATAATACTAACATTGCATTAATTTGAAAGAATAATCTGTTAGCTATCCAAAACTACCACTTTTATAAATTTTAAAACTTGGGAGGTGTAGTTATAAAATCTTTGTATTGTGCTACCTTAAATGAAAATCAGAACCCTTAAAACACTACAAGACGCATTCATGTGTTCAGGTTTATTGAACATATTTCCAACAGACATGAAAGATAAAACTAGTTATGTTAGGGATATAATGAATGATTTATCAAGAAGAAGTCTTTTAAAACATTAATTGTAATGAAAAAAACAACGTTGTATTTATAAATTTATTTTCCCATGTTAAGGAATGCTGTAGTATTAAACTGCACTGTCGTCAAGCTTTGAAATGTGTTGTATTCGAGATAAATAAATAGTTATCAAAGGTACCAGGATTATAATTTAGTACGCCAGACGCGCGTTTCGTCTACATAAGACTCATCAGTGACGCTCATATCGAAATATTATAAAGCCAAACAAGAACGAAGTTGAAGAGCATTTAAAATCCAAAATTCAAAAAAGTTGTGCCAAATTCGTCTAAGGTAATCTATGCCTGGGATAAGAAAATCATTAGTTTTTCGAAAAATTCAAAGTTTTATAAACAGGAAATTTATAAAAATGACCACATTATTGATATTCATGTCAACACCGAAGTGTTGACTACTGGGCTGGTGATACCCTCGGGGACGAAACGTCCACCAGCAGTGACATCGACCCAGTGGTGTAAATAGTTATCATAGGTATCAGGATTATAATTTAGTACGCCAGACGCGCGTTTCGTCTACATAAGACTCATCAGTGACGCTCATATCGAATTATTATAAAGCCAAACAAGAACAAAGTTGAAGAGCATTTAAAATCCAAAATTCCAAAAAGTTGTGCCTAATTTGTCTAAGGTAATCTATGCCTTGGATAAGAAAATCCTTAGTTTTTCGAAAAATTCAAAGTTTTATAAACAGGAAATTTATAAAAAAATGACCACATTATTGATATTCATGTCAACACCGAAGTGTTGACTACTGGGCTGGTGATACCCTCGGGGACGAAACGTCCACCAGCAGTGGCATCGAACCAGTGGTGTAAATAGTTATCAAAGGTACCAGGATTATAATTTAGTACGCCAGACGCGCGTTTCGTCTACATAAGACTCATCAGTGACGCTCATATCGAAATATTATAAAGCCAAACAAGAACAAAGTTGAAGAGCATTTAAAATCATAAAAATAAACTCATCATAGATACCAGGATTAGATTTTGTATTAACGCTAGACGCGCGTTTCGTCTACAAAAGACTCATCAATGACTCTCGAATCAAAAAAAGTTATAAAGTACCAAGTTGAAGAGCATTGAGCTAAAAATCCTTAAAAGTTTCGCCAAATACAGCTCAGGTAATCTCGAGTTAGTGGCACTACGTATTCCTTAAATTCTTCAAAATCAGCAATATGTAATGTAAATCATATTATACCAATACCTTACAGCAAAATTACTTCATGTCGTCTAGAGAAACTGTATTAAAAACAGATTTGCTGTTCCATTGAACGTAAGTGTAATCATTTTTAGTACTAGAATATAGCTTCAGTTTATTGTTAACAAATCTTTAACATGTGTAAGACCATTAAGAAACTATGTATAGCTTGATTTTCGGTGTAAGCCAAACCAATATGTTAAAAGCTGTACTTTTGTCTATAAAGGAAATTTATCATATGCTGAATGGGAAGAAATTAAAATAAGAAAATAGGGTAACCGTTCATTTAAGCTCACAATGCCTTCGAAAGCGGCATTCATTTTTTGTTTTGGTACTTTTTTTTTCTGTTGAACTAATATGAGAAATAGTGGTAATACTGTAAATTCAAAAAATATTGCGTGCATTTAATATTGCAATTTTGTCATTTAATATAAAAAAAGAAGATGTGGTATGATTGCCAATGAGACAACTATCCACAAAAGACCAAAATGACACAGACATTAACAACTATAGGTCACCGTACGGCCTTCAACAATAACTAGAACGCATTTTTTTTATTTTTGCGATATAAATTCTGTTTAATTCATATTAATGATTTTTATATGCGAGTTCAAATTAATGCGATCGAATTTTTTCGCATTAATAAAAACATCACAATAATTTCTGAACTTTCAGCATCGAAATAAAAAAGAACTAAATTACAGAAATCACTTAATTTTACAATTGTTTTAGTTTGAGTACAGCTTATTTGAAAAAAATAAAATGAAAAATATAGGTCACCGATGAGTTAAAAAAAAAGACATTAACCCACTTAGAACTGTACAAAATCATTGATGCTACAGTTTGCCCAGCAAGCCATTTGAGAGGGCTGCAGAGAGTGAGAGGGTTATAGAGGATTTATTTCGATTGAGAGTCTGATAGAGAACAGCTGATAATATCTGGCATTTCTATTCCCAAAACAAAATAATCCAAATGTATACACGGAACCCAAGAATAACAGAAAACAAATATCCAGAATACATTAAAATCAGAGTAAAAAATGTTCCATTTTCAGCAGGATATGAACAGATAGAGCGATGTCTTGAGTTTAAGGGATTTGACATATTTAAACTGTATAGAGAACGGTTGAGGGTAGATGGATTAGTAACCAATTGCCAAACTGGCGACAGAATTGCAATAGTTGCTCAACTCAGTAAACCATTACCTAGAACATTAATCATATGCAAATGCAAAGCTATGGCAATACATCAAGGGTAAAGAAATAAAGGCAAATAACATTACTATCAATTAATTACTTCTCGTTTATGTTGTCAATTGAAAAAAAGAAAAAAATGATAATTGCAAAAACTGAACAGAAATGACATTGTTATAATGTCAAAAAAAATTAAAAAATAACGATTTTTTTAAAAAACATTACACGAAATTAGGGAGAAAAAAAATTAACAATTGTCAATCATATTTTTAAATTCACAAGATGATGGGATTTATAAATATAATATTAATCATATTGAACATGAACTGTCTTGTAAGTATTGTCCATTAAAATTGTAATAAGTCATTGAAATTTGTGAAAACTTCTGTAAACACATCTTTATGTCAATCGTAATTGTGTATTTCAAAGTATATTTCCTGAACTGAGGTATATAAATATGATCCTGCAATGTTGCTCAACACTAACTTCCCAGGAAAACGTATCCACAGATAGAAGGTAAGGTTTCTTTAAATTTGTTTAATTCCTGAAAATATTTGAAACTCTATTAATTCATTTTAAAAACAGCAAGAAATAATAAAGTAACATAGTTTAGTGTTTTTCTCTATTTTGGTTGGTTAAAAAAATGCAAGGATTTGTTTTATCACTATATAATGTAATGTTGTATTTAAAATTGGGAATCGTACGTTACTAGATCTTATTTTTCTAACGTTCTTGGAATATTTTTAGGGTAAACTTGTAGAAAGAAAAATGCTTCGAGTTCACACCAATTTATTAAACACTAGGTATATTGTACACCAGCTTACAGTCAAAACAAGATTGATAAAACGAGGATACCAGCAGCTGGGTAGTCAATTACTATAAATAAATTGTTAAAATTATTTTAAACACTAGGGTTTTCTACCCCTAGACATAGATGTCCTTATCCAATTTGCACAATTTTATTCTTGTGGAGACAAAACTCGTTCAGCGTATTAATTGATATGCTTGGTATCTTTAATGAGTTTGTATACATATATACACATTTAAACGGAAGGATTGATTAGAGGTACCTTAAACCTCATAAATTACGCTAACTGGCGGGTGATACGACACTATCATATTAAGGAATAACAATTCAGATGAATTGACTTTCCGACAACCTACGAAAATTTAAGTAGTAAGTCATTCAAAAACACATGTTCTCTTTAAACGTGTTACCACGTAGACGTCTTTCATGCACTACAACTCGTGCAATTGATTGGTCACTTTTCTTTCAGGAAAAAAATGTGACCTTTTCAATGCACTCAAACTAGAATATGATTGAGGATATTTAGTATGTTTCCAAAGACACGAATATATTTATCTAATGAAAAGAAAACACAGCAATTGTTTGGATATGTACTAGGTTGTCTAAAATAGGCGATACAGCGTAGCTAAGGCACACATTTTTCTGTAAAACTCGTTAAGATTTGCGCAACGATAAAAATATATGATGGCAAAATACGAATAAGACGATATAAAATCGTGTTGACAAGTATTTTGGCTCGGAAAAAAGTAAATAACTAATAGTTGTTTGTGTTTTGAAAAATAATTAGTCAGGTCAATTTTGACCTTTTGACTTAAAGATGTACTAAGGTTAGGTTTTAGCATTTTTGTCACATGATCGGAATACTTGATTTTTTTTACTTCAGCTGATCTACCCTTATGATTCAGGGGGAAATCATTTCCGCCATAACACCCATTTTATTTCCTTAAAACTTGAGCCTTAAATAGCCTATTCACCAAATCTAATCATATTCTAAATTTCTTTTCCTACGAGTGAGAGCCAAATAATACTAATGCAATTACAAGGATAAAGTCCGACTTGGCCTTTTCTCGAGTACATCCTCAATTATGAAATATGGGACTTCATAAAACAAAATAGCAAAAAACAACTCGGTACTATCTGAACATAGCTTTAGTCACTTACTATTCATCTCTATATTTAAATACACATCAGTGTCCAACTTAAGGTTGATGTAAGTAAATACAATTGCTTTATATCGATGTGAAGATTTGTTTTCTTTTGTTTACAGATAAAGATGAAGCTGCTGATCCTTTTAATCACCATAGCTGTTGCAGCTGCTAGTTATAGCAAAATCGGTAAATTATTTTTGACTCGCATATCAAGTTTTGAAATAAACAAATCATATGATAACCTCCCCTTTTTTCCCTTGTTAATATGTATGCTATAGATGCTACATTTTATAAATTGGGGTATCGTATTTTATCGTCGTAAAGTTAATGCCAAAGTAACGAAGAACCGTTGAATAAGACTTTCGTTTAAATATTTTCAATTGATCGATAGCCAATAACTTATAAATACTGTTAGTTAATCATTTTTATTATAATCATCTAAATAAGCTTACCAAAGCGCTGTACTTCATAAATACACATTTATTCTGTTGAAAGACTTATCAATTATTTTTCCTAAATGACTTTTCAAACGACGAGATTGTCAAAATATTATTTCAGATTTAAAGTTTTTAAATAAAATGTTACCCGTTTTGTGTAATGAATGTTGCAATTTCTTTTGCTTATATTTGAAACCAAAAAAAAAGTGGAGAGGAATAGATCTTTTACATTTAGTGCAAAAAATTAAAAGAATTTATTAGAAGATATTTGGATAGATGTCAATGAAACAGAAAATACAAAACAACATAAAACCAGAAATGGATTTTAAATAGACAGATTCTTTAACCATTACATACACAAAGTGTCTTTACACATTAACGCTCGCATATACTTTAAAAATAAGCTTCCAATAATTAAATTGCTTGTATTGATACCACCTTTTTCACTTTTAATATAATTTATTAATATAATTTTAAAGTTAGTAGTTTCGAGTTGATGGAGCTTATCCGATTCTAATTATGGGCTTTAAACGAGAAGGGAAAAGGGAAAAAAATATGACATAATACATATTTAATTCAATCTGGACATATTTTGTTTCAACCAGAACTTCATTTTTGATTTTATTAACTTCTAAACTTCTTTCTAATAACCTGATAGGTTTTGCTATCATGTTTAAAGTAAAATTACAAAAATACCGAACTACGAAGAAAAGACAAAACGGAAAGTCCGTAATCAAATGGCAAAATCTAAAGCTCAAACTCATCAAACGAATGAACTAAATTGAAGCCTGCAAGTTCTTGCGGTTTCTATGACCCAAACTGTCAGTTATTGAACCATCATTGTGTAGTCCCCAATAGTCTTCTTTTATACAGGTCATACGTGAGTTCTCCCGCGTCCCCTCGTATCCTTTGAAACAACACTTAGAATATAAAGAGGAAGATTTTGTCAAAGTTAATCTTTTAATTTAATTTAGTATTCCAAATATTTTTACTAAGCTGATTTCTGAGTTTTTGTTTCATGTCAGTGGTCTAATAGCCAAAGAAAGTTTCAGATTGAAATTATTCTTAACGAACATTTGAGAACGTAACTATGCCCTTCTATGATAATTATCTGCACAGTATTCGAATAATAGTGTTTATGCACGACTTTGTTTAAGGTGGTACCTTACACTACAGGGAGATAACTCTGTAAAATCAGCTAAACGCTTTAATTACGTTGTATTGTTAAGGGAATATTAAGCTTCTCAATGATCAAAATTAGTGTTTGTCAAGCTGCTAAGTAACCAGTGTAATTTTTCTGATAAAATGGTTGGTTCAAATTTTTTGAAATTTTTATATTTTTGTCAGAGGGTCAAAGTAAATACTTTGTCAAAAGTTTATAAAAATTAACCGAGCCAAATTAATTTTATTGAAGGTGTTGGGTACTGAAAATTCAAAACGGAAATGTCAAAACCAAATCGCAAACACATCAAACTAGTGGACAACAACTGTATATTTCTGAATTTGTACAGGCATTGTCTCATGTACAAAATGTGAATTAAACCTGGTGTCAAGCTAGCTTAACCTGTCACTTGGATGCCAGCCGCATAAAATTCCATTATATTGACAACGATCAGTGAACAAAACAAACAAGACTTTATGGATAAAAATATCAGAAATAGGAATACAGCAGTCAACATTGTGTTATAATTTTAATCACTATAAGCACAAACAAATATGCAACAATGAAACATAAAAAGGCATCTAGACCAAGAAATAGTACATATTCAAATAACATTTCAAATGCATATCATTTGAAAACAATTTGAGATAAGTTTATTCACTTAGATCTAAGTTTACTTATTTAAAAAGAATCATCAATGATAAAATTATCTTAAATTTTGTAAAGGAAAAGGTTATGGAGGATATGGTGGCATGGGAGGTGGTGGATACGGCGGAATGGGCGGCATTGGATACGGCAGAATGATGTATGGAGGCATTAGATATGGATACGGCGGTATAGGATATGGAGGATTGATGGGTGGATACGGAGGAATGGGTGGATACGGTGGATACGGAGGAATGGGAGGATACGGTGGAATGGGTGGATACGGTGGTATGGGAGGATACGGTGGTATGGGAGGATACGGAGGAATGATGGGCGGATACGGTGGAATGATGGGCGGATACGGTGGAATGGGAGGATACGGCGGAATGGGCGGATACGGAGGAATGGGTGGATACGGTGGAATGATGGGCGGATATGGTAGAATGTCACTTATTGGTGGCAAATATGGAAGATATTGGCCAGGTGGTAATAATTATTGGTGGACAAATAGGAAAATGGGAGGTGGCATTTGGCCACGTACTAAGAAAGGTATAGTAAGGTGTTATTTTCTCTTGTCGTACCCTAATTGTAACTATAATTCATACTGCACCAAGACTACAACCTTATTTACCGATTTTCCATTAATAAGGCTGCCTTATTTATCGTTTTTCAATTCATTTTGATATAATTCTATTTAATAAGGCTATCTTATTTACCGTTTTTCAATTCATATTGATATAGTTATATTTAACAAGGCTAGAAGGAAAATTAAGTTAAGGTGGTATCCAACACCTTCACTAAAATTTATTTGGCGCGTTCAATTTTCATAAAATTTTGACTAAGTATTTACTTTGACCCTTAGACAAAAATATAAAAAATTCAAAAAATTTGAACCAACCATTTTATCAGAAAAATTACACCGGTTATATAGCAGTTTGACAAACACTAGTTTTGATCATTGAGAAGCTTAATATTCCCTTAACAACATAACGTAATTAAAACGTTTAGATGATTTTACAGAGTTTATATCTCCCTGTATTGTATTTACCACCTTAACAGAAAAAAAACACGCGTTAGGATGAATGATAAAGCTCTATTTTTTTTAGGATTTAATAGGTTATTTGAGTTGTCTTAATAAAAAACCAGCTCTTTTCCCCAGAAAAAAGCTAACGACAAAATTGATCGTAATTTATACTGAAATGTTCATCATTCTTCGAGTATTTTCGTCGTAATAATTGTTTATGAAATGAGCCGTTGTGTCGTATCATTAACACTTTTTGGTTTCGTTACTTGTCGTTATTACAGCTTTTTCATTGTTTGTACATCACTGAATTTCTTTAACAACCAATATTTCTATTTTACAGTGAGTGTTTACTAGACAGGTCCATCTGGAATGGCACACACGATATGGAATTCCCTTTTATATATACATCTTATATACTTGTAGATATTAGTAAACTTTGCAGCACATCTAAATGATTTTGTTATTTCTTACCGTGTCTTCCTACTTAGTGATAACATTGTTAAATTGTAGACAAGTCGTAAGTTAGACCTGGTCAAACAGTAAAATCTGAAATTGGTGTTTTCTGTATGTAATACTTTGTTGCCAGACGTCAAACAATCGTAAATCGATCAATCGTTTCAAAACATGCACTATTGAAAACTACTTATTCCCTTGTTTTTCTTTAAAAATATGGCAGAACACTTCTCTGTTTGATCATACTTGGAAGTAATTTTAGCTGCGATATATATCCACCTTTTTTTAATCTTTCCACAAAGTGATATTCATACAAAATATATGTCAAGAACGTCTTATTAACATTATAAAAATCGTTACATTGCATATACATTATATAAAAGTTACTATTGGAACACATGGGTAGATTCATCTTCCCATAACATACTTCAAACAAGCCTTTCAATATCTACAAAATGTGTCAGGTGAGTTTTGTATAAGTTGTTTGCCTTTGGACTAATAACTTTGTCAATAATTGCAAGTACTCTAAGATCTATGCTTTATGTCTTTTTTTGTTGTGGGGACGTTTAAATATCCTGCTATGTCTGGTCTGTTTTTTTCTTAGATAATTTTTTCATTGTATCAAACTGATTAGTGAAGCGCCCTTTTCAACTGATTTGTAGTCTGTTCTGATGTTGTATAATACACCTAGTTTAACCCCGTGAATACCTCAACTGTCTTAAAGCATGCTACATGTATATTTTCTTCCAAATAGTTCCACTGTTGCACTGAACTTTTGTAAAATGTTTGATTTGACTTAAGTTTTTTGCTTCAACTTCAATGAATTGGTTGATTGGTTGGTGTTTGATTCATGAGTCGAGCCCAACACCCCTACATTGAGTGCAGTGAGAGCTAATTACACTATTTTTACATTTAAAGTAAATCTTAAATTATTAGACTGAGACAACAGCCTACAGGTCCTTAAATAAACTTGACTTCAATGATTTGATGTTTGTTTCTGAATTATAACAAAATTGAACAGACCTGGATTAAAAATAATCTAGCTTTTCATATCATGATATACATCATGTTCAGTGCGGGCATGTTGATATGTCATTTATAGGGTTGGTCAATGTGTACATGTACATAAAATGTATATGTCGTTCATGTTCATGTTTTAAAATGTTTATATTTGTAAATGCAAATTACCTGCTCCAAGTTTGGTGTTGACACTGAAGCTTGGCATCCCCTTGGCCTTTGGTTTACTGGGGTCTCTATGCATGAGCTGCATTGAACATACAGATACCCAGACAAACCACACTTCATTTCCCCTTTCACAAAGTCATCGGTCAGAAGAAGTGGACCCATGTTGCACTGTTTGCAGAACATCAAATTGTCTAAAAGGACTGCCCATTCTACCAATCTTCTCCCAGAGGACCAAGTGCGAGATGTATTTACTTTCCTACTTCCTACCAATTTGCCTATGCCGGGACAACACATTTCACAGCCAGTAGCACCCAAATCACACACATGGTTTCCACACTCATAATTGTGATCTATCTCAATGTTTTCCACAAAGCGAAGAAACGGAGAGACGTCAATCTGCTTATTTTGTTTGCTAAAACGACCCCGTATGTCTCGAGTCAGCCATATTTGTTTACCTTAACTTCTGTTTCCGATTGACACAATATAAAGATTTTTTACAAAGAATGAGCGTTTACTTTGTTGTTTATGAAAATATACTTTATGTGTGGTTATCTTCCCTTTTTGTTACCAGATTTTGTATTTGTAAATGATTAATTCATTCAATGTTGTATTTTTACAAATAATTTATATTGATTAGATTTTAGTATTTATAATTCATTCAAAAAGACATATAACTAAAATATTGATTTTTTTAAATCTTTTTTGGAAAGTTAAAACTTTTTAATTACCAACATTTAGAAACCTTCAATATTTACATATATATAGTATTTAGCAACCTAATTATAAAACTGTTTTCCGACCGTGCAAGGGCTGTATAGCCAGTCAAGGTCGTTAAAAACTTCCATTTGTTGTAATGATAAAACCAATTTGATTGAATTTAGAACACACATTCAATAATAAAGATGAAATAAAAACCAACGCACATTCTATAAACGTTTTACACTAAATGAAGTGTAAAATTCACATTAACACCACTTCACCAGATGTTGATACAATAGATACTATGATTGGTCATAATTGAAATATTATATATACGTTTTGTTGAAACTGGTTCCCTTTCATTTTGTTTTGAATTTTTTTTTTATCGTTATTGCATTTGTCATCCATCGTCAATCAGTTAATGAACTAGTATTATTTGTGGTACGCACCCAAGCAAAATTGCTTTTGCTTCAAAAGTACAATATATAATTATGTCAATTTTGCATTTTGTCATGTGAGCTGTTCATAGCCGTGATCGTCTAGTCGTTTGCACCGAAAGAAAAACTTGTGATATTAACAGTGCCTAGTTCAAGCCCAGTACCCGGAATGATTTTTTTTTGTAATGTTTTTCTCTACCAAAATATTGTTTTTAATCTTAGAGGTATCTATATTTCATTTTTACTCTAAAGTTGACGATTTTGTTTCTGGTTTCACAGTCAAAAAAATATTTTAACAGTCGTATTTAATCACACTTTATTCACATAAGAGTCAGTTAAATGTTGATGTTTATTTGCACCATTTATAATCCCACAAATATTAAGTGTTCATAGTATGATATCATTGTAATCATAAAACCAAAAGATGATGAAAAGGGAAAGGCCTTGTACCTTAAAAGGGATAAGTGTAATGTGTACATGGATGTTTATTTTATCAAGGAATTGTACTAGTAAGTAATATCTACAGTTCCTTGGTTTTATAATGTTTATATATTTCATTAGATAACAAAAAAAGATAGTTTATTGACATGCATTAACAGATATACGCTATAAGAGTGATATTTAAATAGCAATTTATATCAGTACTCGTGGTCTAGTGGTATCATGCATAGACTACAGACTTAACTGTCGAAAATACGCGCGAGTTCGAACCTTCGAACCTATAATAGTCACTCGTTTTTGACAAAATATCGTAAGTTAGAAGTTATGATATAAGTTATCTTAAGTTAACATGGTGGACAGTGGATTCTTGAAAAATAATCCACCGTTAGAACAATAGACTGACGTCAGAGAAATGGGTTAAAGCGTGGTTGAAAGTATGTAAACTGTTGTAGGATGAATTTTTGTATGACTGGAGAATTTCAGGAAAGGTATCAAAAGTATCTTAAACTTGAACTGATGTCAATATAACATTTTGAATTTTTCAACAGTTCAAAATATTGGATGTAAATCTAAAGAATGTCAACGCAAAGGTCAACTATTTGTAGTAACATGAAGGCACAATTTTTAGGAGGCGAATTGCTTTGTCACCATGCTTTTTGTTTCGTCGTGCAGAAGACAGAATTATTGATATGTTAACCTTTCCAATTTCAGTCACTCGATACGAATTCCACTGATGAAAACAGATTATTATGTGATATTTGCAAATTAGATTGGAATTATAAATAGAGCCATAATTAAATACTCAATAAACAATGTGATTTGTGCCGTCATATTTAACTGAAATCTGCAAGTGGCGTCAGACTTCAGGGGCGGATCCAGCCATTTTTAAAAGAGGGTTCCTAACCCAGGAGAAAAAGGGGGAGGGGGTTCCAACCATATGTCACCATTCAAATGCATCGATCGTCAAAAAAGGGGGCCCAACCCACAGAACCAACTCCCCCCCCCCCCCCTGGGATACGTTAATAAGTTAATAAGGTGTTGAATTTTAAGAAAGCAAATTAATTCGAACTAGAACACACCCGTGATTTCGCAGGTCCGTGACTGAATTAAAGTCTATAACTATGCGCAAGCCTTATTTTAGTATTAGTATTTTCATCTGATAAAGTCATGCCGATTATAAGATACACAGTTTTCTCTGCTTTCAAATCTTATGACCCGTGTATAGAGCATAATCCTAAATATACTATTGGTATCGGTATCGGACTCGACCCGGAACTTCTTAATTATTGGCAATATTAATTACGTGGAAAACAAAAGGGCCTGGAGTGGTGTAATTTTTAATCTACACCTTTGTACTATATTAGTTATATAAAGATACACAGTTTTCTCTGCCTTTCAAATCTTTGTGTTTGAACCCGTCGATTTGGAACTTATCAATTATTGGTAATATTAATTATTTGGAAAACAAAAGGTCATGAAATGGAGTATTTTTTAATCAACAGCATTGTCCTATATTAGTTATAAATAAAGTTGAATTCTTTGATTCGCTGTTTTACGTCATGCCCGCTAACAAATTGAAAACTGTACGCCTTATTTTTGGTCCAGATTTTTAGTATTCGTATTGTTATCTTAGAAAGTCTTACTGATTAAAATACTACAATAGGTAACAATTTGACAATTTAGTAGTGTCAACCCTGTGATTATGACCCGTGCATATAGCATATTAATCCTGAATACACCGTTTGTTGGTGCGCCTGTCAGATGCGGAACGTACAGATAAGGTATTAGGTAACAGGTGAATATACTATTGGTATCGGTATCGGACTCGACCCGGAACTTCTCAATTATTGGCAATATTAATTATGTGGAAAACAAAAGGGCCTGGAGTGGTGTAATTTTTAATCTACACCTTTGTACTGTATTAGTTATATATAAAGTTGAATTCTTTGATTCGTCGTTTTTACGTGATGACGGCTGACAAATTGGACCTCGTAATTTTAGTATTATAGATTGTTGATGTAAATGTTCTTTGGTTTTGTGAGTCTTTGTTCACTCCTTGATTTGATTGTTATTGTCTTGTGCAATTTTGAGCATGTCTTACCTTTATGATATGCAGAAGTCAATATAACGACACGCAAAATGTTAGCAGCAGAGTAAATACAATCATTTAAGAACTTTTCATTGTCCATGGTCATGGGTGCCGACAAACACGTTTAACCCTGCTACAATTTGTATGTGAAAAATAAAATCACAACATAACGAACTCCGAGGAAAACAAAATGGAAAATTCGAAACGGAAAGTCCCTAATCAAATGCAAAATCAAGTTTAAACTCATCAAACGAATGGACAACTGTCATATTCCTGACTTTGTATATGCATTTTCCTAAGTAGAAAATATTGGATTGAAACTGGTTTTATAGCTAGCTAAACCATATATCATTTTCATGTATTAATCGTTTTACATTTGTCATGTCGAAGGCTTTTATAGTAACTAAAATCTTTTATTGTCGTATAAAATGTTTTACATGTTTTTGACAAACAAATAAACAACATACCTATCAATTGTCGTAGAGAATATATGTTCACTGGTATGTAGGATGGGTTTTGCTGTTGTTGAAGGCCGAATGGTTACTTATAGTTCCTAACCGATATGTCATCCGGTATATGGTCTTAGGGCAATCATTCATCGTCTTAATGTTTTGCTCACGAACGAACGTGTGTCGACATCTTATATTCAATAGCGGACATATATTTGTATTAACGATTCTATGCTACTTTTTAAGTCTACGACCAGATGCAAAACAAAGTTTTGCTGTTACACAAAACATCCATGTGTGATTTAGCCTATACGTTAAGTTGATTATAACCTTGTTTGGTCACTCCTATGTAAAAAAAAAACCATATGATTGATGGACTGATGGTTTCACATTAACATTTTCTTATGTAAATGTTACTAGAACACACCCGCGAAATCGCGGGCATTCAGAGCGTGGTTGAAAGTATGTTACTGGTGTAGGAAGAATTTTGTAAAAGATTTAGTGACTGGAAAATTTAAGGAAAGGTATCAAAAGTCATAGGTGCTTGGGGATAAGACAATTGTTCTTGTCCCCTCCTCCTTTTTTTCCAATTTTCATTTTTTTTTTGTTTTCTATTAATTTCAATATGAACATAGATTTAGTTTATTATGAACATGCATTACTATAAATAAAGGGTATTTGCTCTTTACTATCAATTCTCAGTTTATAAATCAATGAATTTTTGTAAAAGATTTTATGACTGGATAACGTCAGAAAAGGTATCAAGTTAAAGGCACTTTGGGACAGGACAATTATTTTTATTGCCCGGTTCCTCCTTTCCAATGTTCCCATTTTTTTGGTTTTCTATTAATTTTAATTACACAAGCATAATTTTAGCGCTTATCTGTATATTATGTTCATTCGCTCCCATAACAGAGGTCTCATTTGGAGGCTTCGATCCCGCAGTCAGCTTACACTATGTACGTAAGCCATTCTCATTTTTTGTAATTTCCAATGTCCCGCTAAACTTCGATTTCACGGCACACTAATTTGACTTTCACGTGTCACGCTTTAAAAAAATCGGCAATCCAGCGTCACGCTTATACCCCAATGAAACCCACTATAAATACCGTGTATTTGCTTTTTACTATCAATTCTCAGTTTACTAATCGATCCACGGCGGTCATTGATATATCATACAGACCTTTATTCGTAGAATATGTATGTTCACTGTAAACATAAAACGCAAACCGGAAGTCTAGTCTGACTTAAAATTTCGTCCAATGACGGAAACAGTATCCGGATGCCTTTTTTCTTGTTTTTCTCCCAAAATAGCTCAATCTGAATAATCTTAAGAATGGATGACAAATGCAACTATGCACTGTACCTATAGGACCAAGAGGCATGATGATTAATTTATTGTGCAAAGAAGAGAAGCGACACACAAAATGAGGTCTTCTCGTTTAATAGTATAGATGTAAATAATGAATTTTTGATGCATGATCAAACAGCCTCCTTTCAATAGCTAAAATGTCTTTGTTGGTTTAAACAAGAACATATAATATATTAACAGAATGATCGCTCTAAAATCTCCAGGGGTTTATTCTTAAGTTTAAACTGTTGTTCGTTTTATATGTTTCCCCGAGATAGAATGTTCTTATAATTTGCTAAAATGAAGATTTTACTATGCTTCTTCAAAAAATATAATAAAAAGAATGGGTCAGCGTGCTATTTTTTAAGCTATGAGTCGTTGAAAATTGCCAAATTTTGCTATGATTGATCATATAAAACACATTTTTGTGCACAAAAAGAAATCTATGAGATAAATTTTGAATTAAATTGTGAGAAGACAGGTTTAATAATTTGTTTTGAGAAAATAGAAATAAAAAATGGTGTCCCGAAATTGTTTTCTCGCTACAAGTTAAAAAAAAATCCTTATCGGTCCAGGATATTTTTTTTAACTAGGAGCGTGTTCTCCCCTTTAATGGCTTAGTTGAAACAATTGATTCTAAAACACATGGTATTTGTTTAATTTTTTGTGATAATGTAATGAACCAGCAAGTTTTTTTTCATATAAATAAAAAATATAACCAATAAAATTGCACATCTGTCTACAAATTTGGGCATATAACTAGACTGGTTGTGTACTGCGATAACACTTTCTGTTATAACTGTTCCTGCTTCTTCCCCGTTAATTTCATAAAACACTATCTAATATAACTGTTTCTCGATTCTACCCCGTAAATTCCTAAAACACTTTCTAATATAACTGTTATCGATTCTACCCCGTGAATGTCTTAAACCATTGTCTAATATAACTGTTCCTTAGTCTACCCCGTAAATTTATTAAAACACTCTTATATAACTGTTCCTGATTCTACTCCGTAAATTTCTTAAAAGACGGTCCTATGTAACTGTTCCCGATTCCCCGCGTAAATTACCTAAATCCCTGTTTTACATAGTTGATTCCTTATATTTAACTTTTCTTAAGACTAAAAAAACCAATGCTTTTACTCAAATATTAAACAACAAAGAAAACATTTGGTAGTTTTATTTATTAAATAGTACGTATTTAAAATAAATCAGTGGGCCTTCCTTCTCTCTATGAGCTGTTTTCAGGTCCTCATTTTTCCTCGATTTGTTTTTAGAGTTGAAATATGAGTAAAATGTATATATCACGGGAAAAGGAATATCTTTTCATGTTGGAAACAACTAAGTGATCATTTTCCAACAATTTTCAATCGGTTTTTTCGCTGGTGTAGATTCTACTGCTCTGGGTTCTTTTCCAAATACTGTTTTTTAACTGATCGTGTTTAAAACGATATGTGAATAGTTGTTTCTGATATATATCTCAACATTGTGTCTGTGATTACATTTTGTAACAGTAAAATCCGTATGAACCATTACGTTTACCGAGAAAGTTTTTTTAACAAAAAAAAAACTTGTTCATATTAACGTCTACAGAGTGAAAGCACGAAAAATAGTCCAAAGATTTTTTCAGTCATATTAAAAAAAAAACCATCTTTTTTGTTCTTTGTATCTGGATTTATTTTCAAAGTGTATCTTGCTTATTTCGCCCGTAACTACCTTGTAAAAAGTGGGAATAATATTGATAATATATATATTTTACTTATATAAATACTTCAGTGAAACTATTTGAAAAACCCAAAACAACAACAACAAAAATTCTAATTTTCTTATATTAATATATCTTAGTGCTTATATATACAAACTGGGGACTATACAAAATACATGTACAGATTATCTATACAAAGATAAAACACAATTTCAACGTCCTCATGAAGTTTAACGACTGATTCATGTTTAAAGTAAAATCAAAATCATGCAAAGTTGCTATTACTGGAAAAGTTGTATTGGACTTGACATACGAATTACTTCTAGGTTTCTGTCGCTTTGTCTTTTTCGTTATACTACATTTCATGAGTTTGAAATCTGAAGGAAAAAACAATTTTGCAACATTTTCCTCACTATCTGGTTCGTTTGATATGTAAGATTTTGAAGAGGTTGCTGTTCTCTTATGCCGTGCACATTAAGGGTAGGATTGTAAAGAATTTGTAGAACTTGTAGCAGGATTATAATTAGCGAAGGAAGAAGCGGTAGCGTAGCTAGCGGGTGCCATTACTGTAGAGTCAATGTTTGAACTCGGCGGAGTTGCAGATACAGTTTCATCATCTGATTCATCATCGCTTCCTTGGACGATGATTGTAGCATGGGCATTTCCTATCTCTTTCAGAGGAGGGGCCGGTTAAAGTGAACGTTTCCTTCACTAAGCTGAAGAAGGAGTCGTGAACGTTTCTCTTGTTTGGAGAAGCGTAATTTCACCATATCATTTCAGCAGATATTGCTCAAATTGCTTTGTGTTAGTTCAGTTTATGCGTTGAAAATGATCTTTTGACAATATCCGTGCACCTTCATTTCTATTTGTGCAACATTTAAAAATTTACCCGGTTTCTGCATTTTTATTAAACTTGTTTGAAGCTCGTCTTATGGCAAACTGAAAAGTGCTTATACCTGACTTCATTTAGAGAAATGTATGCAGACAAACTGTCGTGAAATATTCGTGTATCCGGGGAAACGTGCTTTGTAATATGAGGAATTAAAGTATCAGACTCTACCGGGTACATAATTATCCCATTAGAGGCGGTTTTGACCATCCCAAATATCCAAATTCGGGTTTCTGTTGGTCTTCCCGTCATACTTTATTTTCCGCCCAAATAAACTACCACCAAATTCAACATCCCAATCAAATACAAGGTTTTGATATTCTGTGTGTACATGTTCATAGAAATGTTCTCTTACATTACTCGCCCAGTTGACGGACATATGTCTGTATTCTATCCCCGCGCTAAGTGCAGATTGGTGTAATGTTAGGCCATCTAAATATTTCTTAATAAAATGCAACAAATCTCCAAAATTGTATGCGGAACTTGGAAAAAAGAAAATTTTCTCATTCCAAATTCATGGCCATTTGAGCACATAAATGAATAACAATCACTGGCCTTTGTGCGCTTGTATAGAGTGCATTTTTGGGTGCACTTGACGCAATCAAAATTCATTTAACGCAACCCGTTTTGTCAGAGCCAGATTAAGAAATCATCATCTGCTGAAAGACAGCGTTAGAATAAGTCCAAGGATTACGGAAATCCTTGAAGTCAATGCCTTCATGTATATTCTTTTGTAATTGATAACTGCCTTCTCTATGTTTTTTCCTTCTTGTTTCACGACCAGACATTTTTGGAATGACAAGAACAAAAACGAACTTAAATTGTAATCATTTGCAAATTTTTAAAAATCAAAATCTTAAAGAACGCCTTCTATTTGCATACATAAAGCTAACCTATATTCACATAGACCGCTCGTTTTATAAACCGTATGCATGCTATTCAATGCAAAATTAAATATTCAAATAATTGTTAACTGCTTACCTTTTGCTCACTCTTATGGAAATAATAACGAATTCTTCTATCCACATATTCAAAACTAAAAAAATACAGATGAGTAAATATATTTCTTTAAGAATTACTTACTCTTAACAATGCTTCAAAGGGTGTAATAAATAATCATTGTCAATTTATTTTTCTCCTGGTCTAAAGCTGTTATTGTTCAGAAAAAAATATATACATTGTTAATTTTATTATTTTTCATTGTTTTAATTCCCGATTTCCACAAACAACGCTTTGTTAACCATTTTTAGTATATTTTTATTGTCGGGATTCTTTCCCCATACATTCTGCAATTTGACCCATTTTCATTTCTCTTTTACTGGTCCTGATTATTCCCCCTAATTGACATAATTTTTTCCATGTCCCCCGAAAAAAATCCTAGCCCGTTTTTTTTTCTCAAAATAACCCCAAAGAAAATCCTAGCCTTTTTTTTCTTCAAAATAACCCCAAAGAAAATCCTTTCAGACGCTTGAATATGTGTGACAGAAAATAAATTAAATAATTATTTCACAAAAATAATTTTATTTTACAACAAAATATCCTCCTTCCTTCTTATAACACTGTTTTATATAACTTTTTCTTATTCTACCCCGTTAATTTCTCAAAAGACTGTCCTATATAACTGTTCCTGATTCTACCCCGTAAATTTCTTAAAACACTGTCTTATATAACTTCCTGATTCTACCCCGTAAATTTCTGAAGACACTGTCCTATATAACTGTTCATGATTCTAACCCGTAAGTTTCTTAAAACACTGTCTTATATAACTGTCCCTGATTCTACTCCGTAAATTTCTTTAAAAAACAAACCTATATAACTGTTCCTGATTCTACCCTGTAAATTTCTTAAAACACTGTCTTATATAACTGTCCCTGATTCTACTCCGTAAATTTCTTAAAACTATATAACTGTTCCTAATTCTTCCCCGTATATTTCTTAAAAAACTGACTTTTAAATTACGGGTTGGATTCAAGAAGCAGATATATATAGATATAAATAATATATAAACCGGACCGTGATAATTGACGTTTCATTTTCTGTTCTGATTTAGTAACTATTCCATCATTATACTTGGAGTTTATTTCTCGTGAAGTATCTAGCAATGTGTTGTGGTACGAAAACACTTTACGCATAATCGTCTTTTCCCATTTAACATTGCTTGCCGCATTTCCAGACACAGAAACTGGATCCTTTTTTTTTGCCAGTGATTTGCCCAATTTGAAAGTTTTCGTTTCAAAATTTCTTTTAGTCTGTGGAAAAGGTGACCTGAGCCTTTCTTTATTTCACAGCCTATCCTTTCGTCAGGTTATTTGTGTTTGTTGCTTCCTCAGCATTCAAACTCAAGTTGAAACAATGACCAACAGCATGAGTAAAACTTTGAAGTGCATATAAGTTGTTGTATGCGTCACTGGTAGATTAACATTTCGATTGGAAGTGACAGTTCCCAATGATGATGTGGTCTTTTAAAGATTTATGCTTTAGAAAGCTTCTGGTACATCCAAAAACTGGGCAACAGAAAATTACACAACTGTTTTCTGTATTACTGATGGCAGCACTGTCATCTCCAGTTCAATGCTTTCCTGTTGAATAATTCCTTGATGTTTTAGGGGTTGTATTTTCATATCTCTGAATGCTATATTATCTGATGTTGTTGCAATCTTTAGGTTCATGATGAAAGTTTGGCGTAGATTTTTCACTTTGCTCATTGGAATAGTCATTCCTAAAACATATGAAGGAAGGAAGATACAATCAATTTTCTGGAGAAAAATAAAGAAGGGGAAAAAGAACAGCAAGGAGACTTTATTTCTTAACTACTTTCTAAACATTTACAGCATATAAAATTCGAATTTTCCAAACGGATTTATTTTCAGTTATAAATTCAAATGTTGTAAGCATTTTGATGTAGGGGTACTTACACGATTATTAAGAAACATATTTACATGAATATTTTTGATATTTTGTTGGTTAGAATAGATTGACACTGACGCAACGTTAGATATTGCTACTACCACGTAAAATAGCGTTAAGTAAATATTTGACCGGAATTTCTTTTATAGAAATGCTGAAATAAATATTTCAAATTATACATGAAAATAAAGATTAATTCTTAAATTTTCACATTATGATAGAGAAAGAATTAAAATATAATATTCATAGGCTTAGGAAGACACAGATTATCCGAAAAACGTTTACTTAAGCGTTGTCCCATGTAACAAACTCGAAACAAAAAAATCGAACAATTCGCAAAATGTTCACGAAACTCTTCGAAATTTTGCATGAACATTCTATGACGTGATATATTTCAGTATTAGTTAACATGGCTGTCTCCATTTAAAATTTGCATACATATTTTCAAAAGAATATGATGTACGGAAATGTTCCATCGAAAATTTAATTTGGAAACTTGAAACATTTCAGTTCAAAAATAAAATTTTGACAGATAATTCATTAAATTGTAAGCATGATCGTTTCATACTAAGTGTTAGCTCCCAAAATTCGAATTGAAAAATAAATTGATCTACATATTCAATTCAAAACAATAGATTTGCAATGTCTTGCGGAAATGTCCGAGTTAAATTTGTATGCCTTCACAAAACTTTTACGGCCAAAAAAACAGAGATTTGATTTCATGAAGATTATTTTACAGCTATGATAACTATACCAATAAAAAGTACTTTTAAAGTTGAAGTTGGTACACCAAATAGCATTAAGATTTCAGGGTTATCTATAAAAAATACGGATTAATGAAAATGTCTTGCAAGTTTGTCCTGTATCATAATTTGACGTCGCCACAAGCGTAATATGCTAGGGACGGCACGAACTGCATTCGCGTGTTCCTTCCTCCACTAAATATAAATGTCCTGCTTTCAACAAAACGAAATGATGCACACATTACAAAAATACACATCTATAAGACGATCAAAAAGTAAGAAAACTTCAGCATCATAAGTATAAGCTATTCTATGTCACTGCTTGAATAAAATCATACTCGGGTTGAATATATAATGCAGCAATATTCCTCCAAAAACACATAATTACTAGCAGTAAAATTGAATATCCTTATATATATATATATATATATATATATATATATATATATATATATATATAATCATATTGGATTGGATTCTCACGGCATTTGTACTTGTGTGTTATACTTTGCATTTACCCAAAAAGGAAAGCAGGAAGAATTAGATAAAGCGAGTTTCCAATTTAACGTCATTTTTCTGTTACACTAAATGGTAGCAATATCTGACGTTGCGTCACTACGTTTCACCCAACCCGTTGTTAGTGAACATGGTGAACATGTGAGTAAAACAAAGTACAGGCGAAAATATTACTACCTTTGAAATGCTAAGGCTTTTCTACCTGAGGCATAGAATACCTTAGATGGATTTGGCAAAACTTTTAGGAATTTTGGTCCTCAATGCTCTTCAACTTCGTACTTTATTTGGCCTTTTTAACTTTTTTTGAATTTGAGCGTCACTGATGAGTCTATTGTGACGAAACGCGCGTCTGGCGTATGTACAAAATTTAGTCCTGGTATCTATGATGAGTTTATTTACTGCCGAATGGTTATTAATGGACGTTACATTCATTTCTTCTCATTTGTGTTGTCAAGCAGAAAGAGAAAATAAAATAATGTGATGTTTGCAAAAACTAAACAGAAATAAGATCTGTTTTATTAGCAAAAAACAAAAACAGCAATTTCTAAAAACAATTATACAAAATTACGAATTATTTTTTTTTCAACAGCTGTCAATCATATTTATTAATTCACAAGATATTGTGGTTTAAGAATATAATATTAATCATGTTGAACATGAACTGTCTTCTCAGGATTGTCCATAAAATTGTAACAAGTCACTGAAATTTAAAAAAAACTTGTGATCACAAATTTTAATGTCAAACGTAATTGTGTATTTCAGAGTATATTTCCTGAACTGAGGTATATAAATATGATCCTATTATGTTGCTCAACACCAACTTCCCTGGAAAACATATCCACAGATAGAAGGTAAGGTTTCTTTAAAGGAGTAGGTCCGGTAAGGACCGATTTTGGCCTCAAATATCAGGTTCATCTGACGAAAGATTTTGACCACTTTTTAAACACTTAGGTGTCTATTTCATTTGAATCAATTAGTTTGAGTGAAAGATTTTAACTGATTTAGTCACCTAAAACGATCCGATTCAAGCTCAAATATGAAAAATCTACCAAATATGCCAAAAAATGTCACTTTTCTGATGGTTTTTGTCAAAAATGAAAGTGGCCGCATCCGTGTTCATCCTCAACCTTTATATATGTTATGTATTATCATAAAATACAACTTACATTTCAATATTAAGGATGAACACGAATGCGGACACTTTCGTTTTACACGAAAACTGTCTAAAATTTAACTGAAATGCTAGAATTGTGAAGATTTCAGTAATTTAGCATGACTTAATGGTGCTAGTACCCGATAAATGTGCATTGTATTGTCAAAAACAGCCCATATTTATGTAGCAGAAGCATTCTAATGTCCAATAAATAACTAAAAGTTTACATTTTAACAATTTTGTAAAACTGCTATATTTTGGGGCCAAAAAGGGGTCTTACTGGACCTTCTCCTTTGTTTAATTCCTTAAAATATTTGAAACTTTATTAATTCATTTTCATAACAGAGAGAATAAGGTAACTAGTTTAATGTTTTTGTTTATTTGGTATGTTGAAAAAATGCAGGGATTTTTTTATTACTACATAATATACTATGGTCTTTGAAATTGTGAATCATACGTTACTAGATTTATTTTTTTCTTAAATACTTTAGGGTGAACTTGGTGCAACAAACCTCTTTGGGGCTTACACCAACCCATAAACACTAGATCTATTGTACATCAACTTCCAGTTCAAAACAGATTGATAAATCGAGGGTACCAACAGCCCAGGAGTCCCTGCCACTTTCAAATACTATAAATTATTGTAAAAATCAATATTAACACTAGGCCAGTAGGGTTTACTTACTCCTAGAAATAGATGCCTTTATCCAATTTGCACAATGGTATTTTTGTCGAGATGAACTCGTATTAATTGATAAACCTGTTATCCGTAATGAGTTCTTATACGTATAGACACATTTAAACTGGAAAATTGGTTTGAGGTACCTTAAACCTCATAAATTAGGCTTACTGTTAGGTGATAAGACAATATCCTATTTAAGAAGAACAAGTCAAATAAATGCACTTTCCGATAACTTTTAAAAGTGTAGACCGTTAGTCATTCAAAACACATTTCCTCTGTAAACGTGTTACAATGTAGTAGTCAGTCTTTCATGCATTGCAACTCATGCAATTAATTGGTCACATGTCGATGTGGCTAAACATGTGAACACTCAAACTAGAATATGACGAAGGAGATTCATTTAACTAATAGGATCACATCAGTGTCCAAAATAACGTTGATGTAAGTAAATACAATTGCTTAACATCGTTGTGAAGATTTGTATTTCTTTTGTTTACAGATAAATAAAGATGAAGCTGCTGGTCATTTTAATCACCATAGCTGTTGCAGCTGCTAGTTATAGCAAAATCGGTAAATTATTTTGACTTACAAATCAAGTTTTGAACAAACCAATCATATGGTAATGCCCCTCCCCCTTTCCCCCCCCTTTTCTTGTCAATATGTAAACTAAAGATCATACATTTTATGAATTGGCGTATCCTATTTTTTCGTCGTCAGGTCAATGACTTTGGAATGGAAAACATTTGAATATTATTTTATGTATATATTTTCAATTTCGCGTTAGCCAATAACATTTACCTTTTCAGAAGTTAATCAGTTTTATTATAATCATGACAACAAGATAACCACAGCGCTGTAAGTTGTGCTTCGTGGATTTTTTTATGAACATAAGTTTACGTACTATATTATAATCATGGTACCTTTGATAACTATTAACATTTATTTTGTTGAAAGATGTATCAATTATTTTCCCTGACGACGAAGTTGTAAAAATATTATTTCGGAATTAATGTTTTTTTAATAAAAGATTGCCCGTTTTGTGTGTAATACATGTTTCAATTTATTTTGTTTACATTTGAAAATAGATGTTGATGGGAATAGATCTTTGATATTTGGTGCAAGAAATTAAAAGAATTCATTAGAAGATATTAGGATAGATGTCAATCATACAGAAAATTCAAAACAACCTAAAACCAGTAACGGCTTTTAAATAGAAAACGTCTTTGACCATTACATACACGAAGGGTCTTTAATATTAACGCTCGCATAGACTGTAAAACCAAGCTCCAATAATAAAAATTGCTTATATTGATGCCACCTTTTTCCCTGATAACATAGTTTTTAAGCTGCGAGTTTATTGAGCTTATTCGATTCTTATGATGGTTTTTAAACTGGAAGGGAAAGGAAAACTTTAGATGTCATAATAAATATTTTACATCAATCAAGTCATTTTTTTTTTTAACCAGGACTGCATCCTTGATTTTCTTAACTTCTAGACTTGATCATATGATTATAAAGTTTTGTATAAACGACGTTAAGACGTTTACCAATTATAAAAAAAAAAGTATATAATAAAAGAATTTGAAGTAATTTACAACATTCTGGGGGCCTCAAAATGAGTTTACTGTTCATATTTCAAGAAGGACTAAGGTTAAACAATTCAACAGTCCACTTGGTGTACAAATCTTTGCAGCACGAACAAGTCCATCTAGTCCTGTAATCACATCTTCAATAACACTTAATTTCCACATTGTTCTTGGTGAATTGTCCATGATAAGTACAACAGAAACGATTTTCACATGTGTATCAATTTTTCCTGCCACATGGTGAAACTCTCTCAGTCCGGTATTCAGTTATCCACAGTCTACAAAAATGTTCAATGAAAGTTCGTTTTCGTTGTAATAGTCCATTTGCTTCTATTGATTCGTTCATATTGTCCTCTGTGTGTATAAAGTTCTCCTGAAATAAATGTGACGGTGTAAATTGCTCTCTAATATTTGCTGATGGACTGTGAAGACGAATAAGGCTTTGCATATTGGCATTCACAATTCGTGGGGTTGACCAGATCTCTGTTTCAATACATGTTGGGCTTGATCGTAATTTGTGTTTGTAATTTGTAATTCTGAGATGCACTGGTTTGCTTCTCCGTACAATTGAGACCTCAAATAGTTAAACTTCTGAACGTCGTGTAAGGACAAGTTTGCATGTACTGCTGACAAAAGGAATCCCAATGCCATTCCAGTATATTTCCTCCGAACGTGGGTAGGGTAAGCTTTGGTAATTTATGGTACATACTTGAGTTTCAAAATGTAGATGCTGAATTATTTGCTGGCGTGAAACTTACTGGAGTCGGGTTTATTTTGGTTGTTTGAAAGTGTAAATTCTGTTGCGTGTGGGTTTAATTGTGGTTGTTTCGTAGATTTTGTTTTATCTGCTTCCAAGATTACTTTTGCCAGTTTTGTTAAAGTAATTTGAATATCAAAGTAATACCTGTTGGCTTCTTTTATCTCTTCTTGAATATCCTCATCCGAAATTTCTTTCACAATTTTGTCGTTGAGTTCCGCGATAACTGTTTCCTTTCTTCCGTATCATGTTTCTGATTGACATAAATTCATTCACATTGTATTCCTGTAATAACTCTTCGACTGGACCACGATGTCCAGCTCGAATAGGTTTGAGTTTAGAACTCATCGTTCTTTTTGTCACGGCACAAATTTGACATATATTCTGAAAAACTAACGAAGAACGTCTTCATAGAACGAAATCTTTATTTAAACCCACATATGATTACAATATCGTCGCTAAGTAGAGACATCGAATATACAGTTACGCGGTAAACGACGTTAAGACGTTTACCAATTATACGAAAATGTCTATAAAAAAGAAAGCAAAGTAACTTACAAGAATAGTATCGAGATGAAACTGATCTAAACGAACATTTGAGAACGTATTTAGGTCCTTATATGATACATTTCTGCACACTATTCGATTAAGTGTGTTAATACCGGAATTGGTTAAAAAAAAAAACAACATTAAAAAGTAAAGTCACAAAAAATACTGAACTCTGAGGAAAATTCAAAACGGAAAGTCCCTCATCAAATGTCAAATCCGAAAGCTAAAACGAGTGGAAAACTGTCATATTCCTGACTAGTACAGGCATTGTTTTATGTGTGGATTAAACCTGGTTTAAAGTTCGATAAACCTTTCACTTGTATGCCAGCTGCATGAAATTCCATCAGTTTTACAACGACGAGTGAACAAACCAAACAGAAATAATGGGTAAAAATGTCAGAAATAGGAAAACAGCAGTCAATATTGAAAAACAATCTTAATCACTATAAACACAAAACAAATATGCAACAAAGAAACATAACAAAGGGATCTAGACGAAGCACAACATACACATTAAAATAACGTTTTCAATGCTAATATTATTTGAAAACAGTTTGAGACTATAGATTTAAGTTTACTTTGCAAAATGAAATGTTCTTTAATTTTGTAAAGGAATTGGTTATGGAGGATATGGTGGCATGGGAGTTGGTGGATACGGCGGAATGGGCGGTATGGGATACGGCAGAATGATGTATGGAGGCATTAGATATGGATACGGCGGTATGGGATACGGTGGAATGGGTGGATACAAAGGAATGCGTGGATATGGAGGAATGGGAGGATACGGAGGAATGATGGGTGGATACGGAGGAATGATGGGCGGATACGGTGGAATGATGGGCGGATACGGTGGAATGATGGGAGGATACGGAGGAATGATGGGTGGATACGGAGGAATGATGGGTGGATACGGCGGAATGATGGGAGGATACGGAGGAATGGGTGGATACGGAGGAATGATGGTTGGATACGGCAGAATGGGCGGATACGGTATTGGTGGCAAATATGGAGGATATTGGCCAGGTGGTAAAAATTATTGGTGGACAAATAGGAAAATTGGAGGAGGCATTTGGCCACGCACTAAGAAAGGTATATTTAGGTGTTATGTTCTTTTGTCAAAGGTAGGCTAGTGATAACTTTGATTCATACTGCAGTAAGACTACTTACCTTAGTAACCGTTATTAGATTCATATTGCTATACTTATATTAAGACTAGAAAGAAATTCGTATTATGAATAATGATAAAGCTCAGTTTTGTTAGATTTCAATAGATTAATTGTGAAGCGTCTTTAAAAAAACTACATTTCAGAAAAAAAGCAATCTAACCGTAAATATTGACCGTAATTTATACTGCATTGTTCATCACTTTTCGAGAGTTTTTGTCGTAACAATTGTATATGAAATAAATCGTTGTGACGTACCATAAACACTTTTTAATTTCGTTACTTTTTGTCGTTATAACAGTTTTATCATTGTACATCACTGAATTTCTTTAACAAGCAATATTGATATTTTACAGTGAGTGTTTACTAGACCGGTCCATCCAAGATGGCACAGACGATAAGGAATTCCCTTTTATATATACATCTTATATACTAGTAGATATTAGTAAACTTTGCAGCACACCTTATTGATTTTGTTATTTTTAACCGTGTCTTTCTATTGCAATTTTGGATCCTCAATGCTCTTCAATTTTGTACTTGTTTGGCTTTATAAATATTTTGATATTAGCGTCACTGATGAGTCTTATGTAGACGAAACGCGCGTCTGGCGTACTAAATTATAATCCTGGTACCTTTGATAACTATTTCTACTTAGTGATAACGATGTTAAAAGGTGGAGACCGGGTCGAACCGAAAACTCTGAAATTGGTATTTGATGAATGTAATACTTTGTTGCCAGACGTCAATCAATCGTACATCAATCAATCGTTTCAAGACATGCACTATTGAAAACCTCTTAATCCCTTGGTTTTTTTTTAAGTATGGTAGAACTCTTCTCTGTGTAATTATACTTGAAGTAATTTTAGCAGCTGAATCCCCAAAAGCTGCAGTTTTTCGATCTTTTCGCAGAATGATATATGTCAATAAAGTCCAATTAACGCTTTTAAAAAATCGTGACATTAATTATAAAAAATATATAAAAGTTACAATTGGAACTCAGGGGGTATATTCATCTTCCCATACTATACCTTAAACAAGCCTTTCAATATGTGTCAGGTGAATTTTGTTTTAGGTGTTTTGCTTTGAACTAGCAGTCAATAATTGCAAATACTCTCAGATCTATAATGAATGTCTTTTTGTTGTTAAAATATCCTGCCATGTCCGGTCTGTCTTTTTCTAAAAATATTTTTATGATCGAAGAAGCGCCCTTTTCAACTGATTTGTAGTCTGTTCTGATGTGTTATGTTGTTCTATTCACCTAGTTTAACCCCGCTTTATTCTGTTTGTGTCTGCCTTCCAATTCCGTGTCTCAATACTTATGCATCCGTCACAACAACACCTTACTACTTTTCCACTGTCAGAACTCTATGTTACAATGTTCAACGTTACAGATGTGTGTCAATATTGTGCAATTTTGATAATGTCTTACCTTTATGATATGCAGTCCCTTATATCATGGCAAAATCAAAAGTTTAAACTCATCAAACGAATAAACAACTGTCATATTTCTGGCCTAGTATAGGCAGTATCTTAAGTAGAACATGTTGGATTAAACCTGGTTTTATAGCTAGCTAAACTTCTCAGTTGTCTGAATATCCCAAGTGGACGTTTAATTTTGCATATTATATTTTTTTTAATTTTTATTGTTTAATGTTTTGAATATATCATTTTCATATATTGATCGTTTTACATTTGTCATGTCGAAGGCTTAACACCAGCCCAGTAGACAGCACTTATGTGTTGACTTGATTTATTATTGATATGGTCATAATTATAAATTAACTGTTTACAAAACTTTTAAATTTTTAATATACTAAGGCTTTTCTACATCAGAAATAGATTACCTTAGGGACGGTGCAATATTTATCAAGCAGGGGGGACCGGTGCAAATCGCAAAACCTGTTTGGAAAAAAGTATTGTCCCATGCTGATGTGATAGGAAAAAAAGTTATGTCCCATGACCTCTATTCATTAAAAAAGTATGTGTCCCATGAATATCATGAATATATTGAGTGAATAAAAACACAATCTGTACCTTAAATAACGTAAAGCAGCAATATTTATTGTGATATAAATGTTTTTGACAATCATTTTAACATTCTCGACTAGTCTTGACCTTCAAATTTAGTTTTGACAGGTGTAAATCAGCACATCTAACTAAATTAAATATTGATCTTACAAAATTCAAGCTTATTAGGTAGTTTGATTTATTGCTGTGAAATGCAAGAATTTAATTTTACAATAGGTAAAAATAAAAATTATTTATATATAAATTCAGATAGGCATCTTTATTTTTTTTTATAACTTTTTCAAATCAACTTGGATTTTCATCAAACTATGCAGCTATCTTAGATATATATTAAGCTTACTTTTGTAGACGAAACACCCCTTTGGCGTAAATACAAAATTTATTCCTGGTATCAATGATGATTTTATTTTACAAAAATCTTTTATCGTCATATAAACAAATTAACATGTGTGTGACAAACAAATAAATAACATACATATATATTCATACTTGGTATGCGGAATGAGTTTTGCTGTTGTTGAAGGCCGAATAGTAACTTATTGTTCCTAACTGCTATGTCATCTGGTATCAGGGCAATCATTCAACGTTTTGTTGTTTTGCTTACAAACGAACGTGGCTCGACATCGTATATTCAATAGCGGACAGATATTTGTATTGACGATTCTGCGCCATTTCAGATGCAAAATAAAGTTTAGCTGTTACACTGAACATCCATGTGTGATTTAGCCTGTAAAGTTGTTAATCATCTTGTCGTGTCACTCCAATGTAAAAATATATATGATCAATGGACTGATTGATGGTTTCACATTTACATTTTTGTTTTTTATCAGCGTTATGTAAATTATGAATTGTTGATGCAAACAACCTCGTTTCAATAATTAAAACGTCTTTGGGGTTTAGATAATAACATATAACATTTACCAGTTATAATTTTGTACAATCTAATATGTATTTTGACTGTTCAAATTGTAATTTGTACAAAAAGTGCTTGTACAAATTCACTTATAACTTGCACAATAATTTATATTATGTATTTTGTAATATAAAAAGCATTAGTTCACTGCACAGGCACTTGTTTCTGTCAATGTGCGGTTTACTATCAACACCCGAACGAAAAATCATAAGGTAGCTAACGGAAATTTTCAAAGTGTTCACTTCAACCAATATTTTTACTTTCCCTTGCCTTTTTCACAAATAAACACACACCAGTCTGTCAGTAATTGATTTATCTTTACACTAAAACAACTTTCACGTACCTTGAGAATACCCCTGAACAGAATAACACTTGAGACGAGAATTATTGACCTTTTTCAGACCATTGAATTTCTAATTCCTTAAATTCCGGTAAGAACTGAATAAATTTCAAATAAATCAATTCAAACAGCTTTGAAAAATGTGACCTTTATTCTTTTGCAAAGAATGAAATTAATAAAGAAATATAGTATATTTATCGAAGAGAATTCTGACGTGGTTATTTTATTTAGTTAAAAGTGAAAGTACTTTCAACATCTATGAAATTATAGAGAGATCCGAAATAAAACGAAGTGGATGAAGTTTTAGAGAAACTTGAACAATAATAATAGAGGTTAAGAGTTTTTTGGAGGGAACTTTTTGAAAATGAAAAAATAACTTAAATATGACTTTCCATTTGCATTCTGGTAACTACATATGCTATACATCACTACTTATACCATACAACCAACGACATAAAAGATATTCCCAAACAATATGTAAATAACACAGGAACTTGTGTCACCGCCTTATTTATAAGGATGTATAAACGGACTGGTCATTTTTAACCCACAAGAGGGAGGGGCGCAAGAGGGTCTAGATTTTTTTTTAGTATCATTAGGGTGAAACCTTAATGTAGTGGAGGATCAATGGGGCCTTTATTATTGGGGTGTATCATTAAGATGTAACCTATAAAGGGGAGGGGAAATCAAGGAGTTTGGAATTTTTATTGGAGTATCATTCGAGTGAAACTTTCAGAGGTGAAAAATCAGGGGATATTGATTTTTTTGGAATATTATTAGGATGTAATCAATAAGAGGGTTGCAGGTGTCAAGGAAGACCTTTAATTAATGTGTAACCCATTAGAGGGGGATCAAGGAGGTCTAGATTTTTTGAAGTATCATTAGGGTGTAAAATAGTAAACCTACAATTAGGGGAACAAGGGGGCTTTTAATTTTGTTTGGTTTATCATGAAGGTGTAACATATAAAGAAAGGGGAAATCGAGATCTGAAATGTTTAACAGAGTATCATTTGAGTAAAACCTTCAATGGTCATTAAATTTTTTCGAGTATCTATAATCATAAGGGTGTAACCCATGAGGGATAGGGGATCAAGGGGAATATTATTTTTTTTTAGAATATTATTAGGCTGTAACAACTAATGGGGGTGGGCTGAGTTTTTTGGAGTATCATTCAGGTGTTACCTATAAGGTTTGGGGGAATCAAGGAGCCATTAATTGTTTTGGAGAGGAGTATCCTTACAGGCATTTTAGGCAGATCTAGGGATCCTTACCTTTTTTAAACATTGTGATGATTATATAGGGGATCGATGAAGCGGTCCCCTCTTAATGCAGTCAATCCCCCCTCCCCACCTACTAAAAAATCTGGATCTTCCACTAGGCATTACTTTTTTTAAGAAGCAGTCGCTGGTCACGAAAAACATATTATGTTTCAGATGCGTGAAATAAGCCCAATTTCCCCCAAACTTTGCACAGCTCCTGCAAGCCAATTGTTTCAAACTGTTTTTTCATGCATAATTGGGAATCTTTGAATAAAAATGTGGGAATACAATATAAAGTATATAAAAGTATACAAATGAGACCATATTTCTGATACAATAATTAAAAAAAAATATTACTATCAAATGTATTTATGTATACCTTCAACACATGTATTGTAAAAGGGAAAAGGGATTGGGTTAAAAAAAAAAGGTGTATTTCAAAGGGGAGGAAAGGTCTTGAAAATTTTCTCTTTCCTGCAAATCCAGCCTTAGAGAAATAAATTACCAGTCCCTAACAATATCAATAAAAGAAAACTGTTAGATAAAAAAAAAACAAAAAAAAACAACCTTCATAAAGTAGAACTGTTTTTTTTTCTTTCTCCAAATCTAGTATTTTCAAATGCCAAAATGCATTTATTTTCAATAAAAAGGAGTAATAATTTAGAATCAGTTATATAAGCAATAAACTTTTTTTTTCATTAGTTGATTGGTTATTTAATATTATCACTAATACAGAAGTACACAGTTGCATATAGATATAAGAAGATGTGGTATGAGTGCCATTGAGACAACTCTCCATCCAAGTCACAATTTGTAAAAGTAAACCATAAAAGGTCAAAATACGGTCGTTTAACACGGAGCCTTGGCTCACACCGAACAGCACGCTTCAAAGGGCCCCAAAAAAATTACTAGTGTTAAACCATTCAAACGAAAACCATTGGTAATCTATATAAAAAAACGAGAAACACTTATGAACCACACCAACAAACGACAACCACTAAACATCATGATATACATGTATACATTAGTGATATTATAAGTAATATAAAAACTTAGAGAACTTTACTCTCTAACTCATTATCTGTGTATTTAAAATTGTACAAATGACATAAAATGGCAGTTTATGCTGTGCTGGTGCTTAAATCCATATATTTGACGTGACACATATTTATAAAAGGCCTAAAAAAATCGGGATACTGTCCACACACTTGAATTAATGTAAAACACTGTTCTGTCAAAAGAGAGATGGTTACTTTTACTATAACAAAAACGTTTCGGTCAATAGGGCAAGGGGGGAGGGGTTTACTCTCAAAACTACTAAAACAAAAAATAAGTGTTAAAAGTACTAAATGGAATGGAAAACAACATAATCCATTTAAAAAATGGAAAGACATATGAAACATTTGTAACTGAATATGGGACATTAACTGATTATAAAAAAAATATCACCCCAAAACAAGATCCTAAAGGTCTCAATTGACGTTTTAAATAATTGCTGTTACAAGAGCATTATCCGTATATTTAACAAAAAAGAAAGGAAGCATTTTGAAATGTCAGTCAGGTTTTATAATATATAAGTACATGGTACATTATGAAATGGCTTAGTTTGCTTTCATTCAATTTCAGGTTAGCTGAACATTTTGATATTGACTCAAACAGTGACACGTCACCTGAACAAATATTTACTTTCGCTGTTAATGATTATAAAAAAAATCACTACATCTAGTAGATTAGATCCTAAATTAAGCGATATGATTACTGAGATGTTTCCACAAATACAAAAATGAAGTATGCATCGCCAAAAAAAAACAGCTTTAGGTGTAGTCCATGCCAGTGGCTACAAGCATATTTCAGACGAATTGTGCACATCGTGCTACAAGCATGAAATTTGGCATAGACCTTCCTCAACTGTTACTCTTTAAATTCAGATAGGGAGGCATTTGAAAAAATGTCTCACTTCCAGTAAAATCTAAAATGGCGGACATCATACTTAAACCATCCAAATATCGAAGTCTAGCATGTGAAAAGGTGTTATAATCATGCTACTATCATTATATTCGGCAGAAACCTTTGTTATGTGCTACTTTTGAATAGATTTTATAAATTAGATTTCTTCAAAAACCTTACTTCCGGTAAAATCCATTATGACGGACATGAAACAAAAATAATACTATTTTTTAGAAAGGGTAATTGAAATGTGTTTTTTAACGTATTGCTGCTATCATTATATTGTGCAGGAACCTTTATTTGGTACTTCTCACGGATACAATTTTGAGGACAAAGTCTTTAAAACACCTACTTCCAGTAATGTCCTATATGGCGGACATAGAAATATAATTTTTTATATTAATATTTAAGTTTTTTTCAAATGTAAAAAAAAATATGTTTTTTGTACATGTCATTAAACTTTTGGCCACAAAATCACTAATGCTCTACTTTGTTTAAAATGTTTTAATACAAAGTTAACACTTCCGGTAAAAAAACAATATGGTCCTAAATCCATTTCTATATCCTCGATGTAGAGTTTTGGATGAATTGACTAAAACAAAATAAAGTCAATAAAGTACTAAAACATTTCTAAAATTACTAAAATTGGCCACAAATACATGTTTACTCACAATCACCACCACAAGCCATAGGCACTTGTTTCTATCCATGGGAAGACCCACTTTCAACGTACAATGTAGTGGATCTTCCCATGGATAGAAACTAACGCCTGTGCCACAAGCATACAAAGCAGTGCACAGGAGACCTGATTTTCCTCATTTACAAAGACCACTGCATCCTTTCTTACATCCATAATGTACAAGCTCCTCACAAGATGATGAGGCATCAGAAAAAGTTTTTTAAAAGGGTTTAGATGGATCCTCTTTATCCCTTCGACATCCATTGGGGCCTGGACTGGATAGCATAAGAGCCAATTCCAAGCTCATCCCCTTAACACCCGCCTTAGTATATTGCACATTGCATCACAAACGAGATGATTTCAGCTTCCCAATTATGAACTTTCCATTTCTATGTAGCGACTTTCCAGTAGAGCCTGTATACAGAGTATATATCTCCCAATTGAGACAATATTCCCGCGCTTGTATTTACTATCATGATTTCCTACGTCGTAACTACAATCCCCTTCGCTGACATATATAGTTTATTAGTTGTACCCACTTCCTGCTGCTAAGGATACATCTGTCTGTAAAAGAATGTTCAAATTTTATTCAAAATAGGAGGCAAACTTTGCAAAAAAAAGTAAAGAAAACATTTGTAATTAATCTAAGGTTTCTAAAGATGAAATTATACAGTTAATCAAGAGCTTTGCTCCAAATTTACATGATAATCATTTTACTTTATCTCAATTTGTTGCATCTAACACAAAGATTAAAACAAGTGATAGATGAGATAAAGATGTTATATGTATGGTATTGGTAATATTTAACAAAAATCCTGCTGCGTACAGAGGTTTGGCACTTAATTAATGGCTTCATTTGCCATCAGAACAAATGCTAAAAATATACAAAAATGCTGTACGTCGGGAACCTGGTATCATTCCTGAAATTATGCTATGGATGTCGAACGATGGTAAACGACAAATTACATTAGATGAATGGTATTATGGTGGTCTTATTCTTCATGAAATGACAATTCAAGAGGATCTTCAACTGGTCAAAACCAATGAATGCTCTGTATTGCTTGAATTGTCAGATAGTGGAAATGACGTGAAAATGATGCAGGCTTGAAATGAGGGAAAATTACAATCCCATATTGCAAACCATGGCTTAACAGGTTTTAAGTGGTTTTTTGCATTTCCAAAACTCCCAGGCTTCTCCTTCAGAAATATTTGTTACCACTTGATTGTGCATAGATGAATTGTATAGATGGGGCTTTAGGTTAATTAACTGTTGTATGGATGGGTCGGCAAACAACAGAGCATTTCTCAAGATGCATTTTCCTGATAGAAAGTCTTTGTACAAATACGATTGCTAAATGTTTAAAATATCCAGGTAGAAAAATAGTTCTTTTTATGAACGCCTGTCATCTTTTGAAGAAAATTAGGAACAGCATTTTAAGCAGTGGCTTTTAAGAATCACACCAGGAGGTAATAAAAGGCGTTCTTCAGTTCTAACAACACACGAGCTTACTGGTTTCATTCTTCAAAGATTTTATACATCTTTATATAAGCTTTGGATTTCAAATATTTTGGCCACGAGCATCACTGAAGAGACATGTATTGTCGAAATGCGCATCTGGTGCAAGAAAATTGGTACCGTTAATTTTATTATACCTGTAAAAGACATAAATGATGAAAGGTTAAAATGATTTTCTGAAGCTTATAACTGGTTCAAAGCATGGAAAAAGTCAATTGTAGGTTTGACCAAAAGTGTGCAGTGTTTGCAATAGAAATGAATCCGAAAATAAATGTCCAAAAGAGCACAATTGTTATCGTAACTGGAAAGGAAGATCGAAGAGTAGAGGCTGATAAATCAGAAGTGTTGAAATATTACCGAATAAATAAGGATAACAAGTTATATTCCTTACTTGGTATACCCTTATCTGGCTGTTGTACAGTAGAGGCCTTAAATAAGATTGAACAACAAGGACGAGAACGGGCAAACGTAAATAATAGAATTGAAAAGACTTCTGTTAGAAACCACCTAAAGATGATTTGATCCTTAGAAACAGACTTTACTTTCTGACAAAAAAAATCACCCTGCTTTAAAAGTTAGAATCATGATTTGCAATGTTGTTTAAACTACATAGTAATCCATGATGAAGGAAATCCAGATCAAATATCAAAAGATCTTAATGCACTTTCAAAACATTATTTTGGTGATCATCAATGTTATAATCCTGGTACCTTTGATATCCATTGCTCTATCCGCTGGTGCCTATTTCTCGGTAGTCCCAATTCTGTTTTCATATCATTTCCTCAAGGAAAATCACTCTCAATTCCTAGTCAATATAAGTCGTTGGAAAATGTTTTCGAAGGATATGCTCAGAATAACATTAAATTATCCACTTTTGGAATTACCTTAGCTAATGAAAGTTTCAATACAATGGTTTCAGCTAAAGAATTAATGTATGTCCATTGTAGTTCTTCGGGTTTTTTGAACTGCAGAGTCTAAGCAGATGGAGCACAGAAGAATTCAGGTCACAAACCAAGTCATTGTTAGTTGTATTTTATTTTATTATTCTCCCACTTTAAAGGAGCAGTACATTATGTTCGTGGTGTCCTTACTTCCCAGGTGGTCGTGTGGTCCTTTTGGACTGCTACAGTGCAAGCGATTTGGTGTCACGATATCTCAGTAGCATGGGTTCGAAAGCAAATTTACAGATCTAACACTGTTGGGTTGATGTTTAGAAGAGTTGTATATATATATATATATATATATCAAAATGACCAATAGCATTTGTGAGGTAGAACCCCCCTTTGTTCTTTTCGTTGATTTTGTTTTGTATTTCTTATTTGATTTAAATATCAGATTTTCCATGTTTTTACAAATTACCTATCACTACTTCGTATGTTACGCTTTTACTAGTGCTACCAACGTGAACTCTGTTACAATTTCTTAGTTCACTATGCATGCTTGGAACAACATTATTATTGCAAAAAAAATATATATCTTAATTGGTTTTTATCTCACCAAGCTTTTATTTTTATGCAATAATGTGATACTCAGCCAGTTGAAACGTACTTTAGGCCAGTCTTGCGTGGGTTGGATGATCTGGTCCTATTTTTCTAGGATTAAACCTTAGTACTCAAAGATTGGACCCTCACCATTATGCACCTCCTATGATGTGGTATATTGAATAATAGAAGTCTGTAAACTCATTTATATTCGTATACATTTGCAATTATAATGAATAAACTAATTAAATTAGCAGAAAATGTAATAACCATAAGAGATGCAACTGCAATTTGAATATCAAAAGTATCAATACACCAGTAATAAACTTCAATATCTATTTTTGTAGCATCCCCTTTTTACGACATGCAAAATATTAAAAAAAATTTAGGAACTTATTTCTTTAATTTGATCAGGGTTCCTTGTAATCAGCCTAATCTGGCTTGTCTGGGGGTATAAGCCAACGAAAAAAATACATAACAGAAAAGAAAACAAGATTTAAAATTAAAAATGAATTATATCAATATGGTAAACTTTGATATCTAGGCTTTCATACCCCCAAAAAACACTTTTGGGACCTCAAATTTTAAAACAGAGTCTTGAATATCGTGTGCACCGTTTTCTATTGTAGCAAACGTTATTAATGCTTGGAGTAAGCTAATAAACAGGTAATATTTCTTTAAACTACATGCAAAACCATGCAATTTCTTTCACTTCTACGATTTTATGTTGGATTAATTCATTGATATGTATAAGCTGCCGCTCCCGCTTCGTACGATTCGTCAAGTTACGCTTTCGTATGTTCGTTTGTCAATATCCTGGTCATCTCTACTAGTATGAAATTAATAGATAAATTTTCATCCAATTAAATTTAAAAAAGGTACATTCAAATTTTTCCTTACAAACTACGACAATTCTCACATGTATTTATTTTTTTTGTTAATTCCACACATGCAAAAGTCCTCGCCGATTTTACATTTCAATCATTTAAACACAAACATGTCTACTGAATTCATTTTATTTTCGTGATAAAGATGATAGTAAATTGCATAGTACGTCAATTGTGTTCATTCACCTGCCAAATGATACAATTACTGTTGTTTTGTTTCTATCTTTCGAGAATAATTCGCTCCGTTTATGAAACGCAGTTATTTCAAAATGACCTAAGCTAAGCTACTGTGTTCGTTTAATAGCATGAAAATATAGAAATTATTATCCCATCAGTGTGAAAGAAAATTTAAAGGGTTACATGTATTTATACGTTTAAAAAGGGTACATATGATGCGTTACATAATAATTGTGTTGCTAGATGCATAAAGAATATAACTACAAAAGATATCACAAGTAAGGGTATAATATTTTGGCCCCACTATTTGAAAATCAGGCGACGACACAACATTACAAAACATTTGTTTAATTCTTTTAACCAAGGATTTCCATTTGTAGTACCATAGTACATTCCATTGTCGGTCACCTGTGTTAATTCACGTGCACGCTATGATTGTTGTTGTAATTGAATCTTTCGGCCAATGAAATGAGACGTTACAAGTTCTTTGTATGGGATACGCCAGAATATCAAACGCTAAACTTGACTGCAGATAAGTATATAAATTGGTCACATACAATCTGAATTATTACTATAGTATCTATTTGAAGTGACTTATAGGTCCATTGGGCCAGGTGTAATTTAATTGAGATATTTCAATATTGTACATATTTTGTTATACACAATGTCACCATAATAAACATATTTGTATTGTATTTAATTAATATAAACTTCAAAATCATTATAAGCATATGTTTAATGTGAGCCTTTCATTTGATATAATTTCACAGAGGTCAGTATGCCAACCTATTAGACGAAGACGACTCTTCAGATGAAGATGATGATGATTACCCAGAAATGACGGGAAAAGATATAGACACCTTCTTTCTAAAGAGAATAAAATCATTACCACATGCAGCTGGTTTTGGCAAAACGTTTAGGAATGTTGGTCCTCAATGCTCTTCAACTTCGTACTTTATTTGGCCTTTTTTTTTTTTTTCTTTTTTTTTCTTTTTTTTTTTTTTTTTTATCTTTTTTGTATTCGAGCGTCACTGACGAGTCTTTTGTAGACGAAACGCGCGTCTGGCGTATATACAAAATTAGGTCCTGGTATCTATGATGGGTTTTACTTCTTTTTTTTTCTCCAATTGTCAATGTTATTCCTATTAAATTTAATTTTCAAAACATGACGCTCAAAGCTCTCAGTAAGCCGGATTTTGGGGAAAAAGGGGGGGCTTTATCCCGACAACCCTTGCGCTGCTCACTGGTGATAATAATTTGTGAACCACAAGTCCTACGGCTTGCAGGTTTAAAAGTTGAGTGTGAAGACTGTACCGATGATTACTTGATGACTACTTCTACTTTTTTTTTCGAGCTTTGAATCCGGTGATATAGGAGAAGAGAATACATGAAAATTTGTGCACGTGCAGAAGTTAACACTACATTCCTGGTGTTAAACGCATCCTCTGCATAGAGGTCAATCACGCTCCAAAATTTTCCACTAACCTCGGCTGCACAATTATCATTTCGAATATCACAAGCATCTTTTGTTCCATTTTTAAAATCATCAGTACGAACTGGTTATATATTTTTGTCTTGGAGTTTGTTGCTTTTTTTTAAAACTGATATTTAAAATCAAAAAGAGACTTTAGTCGTAATTTTGGAGTGTTTGTATTTGTTTCGCGTAGAAAAAAGTTTTTCTTTTTTATATTTCTTTATAGCATTTGAATTGGTATCTTTTCCTGTACAGCTGATGGACAAAATAACCCTCTAATGCGGACATAGTCTCCTCTTTCCTGACCAGCTCTGATGATTCCAAGAATTTGATCAGCGTTTTTGACGTCATAGCTTATTGAATAAATTATTAGTCCATTTCTCATTTTCAAAAACAAACGAACATATAAACCAACATTGACCATGGCACACAAACACACAATGACGGGATGTATAAGTACAGAGCCACGTCATACGTAACATAGAAGCACAAAAAGGCATATAGACCAATCATATTAGTTTAGTTTAAACATATTTATTTATAGTAAATTGGCAAACAACTTATATTAATCTCTTTTCACTTTTCACTCTGCGGGTGCGAGTGTCGCCTTGTAGCGGCATAAGCCTGCTCTTTTTCGAAATCTACATAGGTGTTTTTAATGTACCAAAGACATGGCTCTCTCTTAACACGGGTCAGCCATTTATCGTCTCTTCCGACGGACTATCATCGTTTCCTGAAGACCATACTCGCAGAATGGTGTCACGGGAGAGCCGAAAATTCAGTGCCTGAAATTTTCATCCCGAACGGAAATCGAACCAGGAACCTTTATGTTAGTAGTCCGATGCACTAACCACTACACCACGGCTCTCAAACATATTAGAAAAAAATGAAAGGTAACACGAAAAGTATAATAGAACAATGAAGGAATGAATGTATGAGTACAGAGCCACGTCATTGTAACGAAGAAACACTATTAGGCATAGAGACAGAGCATCTTAGCAAATATGAAAGGCAATACAAAAATTATCATAAAACAATGAATGACGGGATTCATAACCATAGAGCCACGTCAAAAGGAGACAACCAAAAACTGACCAAACAGTAAAAGTAATAAAGACAAATTAAAGAATACTATAACACGTTATTAAGATGATAAACAACGTTAGTACCAAGAATATATACTTCAAGACCATCGTGAAAAGGGTGATAAAATATTGGATTAAATGGGCCTGAATCGCGTCCAGAAAATCGAAAAGGGAAACATAGACAGATAAACATACAAAATACACATAGAAACGAGCATATTAAAATAAGCACAATATTCATTTATTATAAAGCTCTAAAAATTATACTATGTTCGATGTTTTCCCTTGGAATCTGTTGATTGTGTTTTACTGTAGCATACGTCGTACATTTGGGTTTTTTTTACCATTGAGTTTGGTTTGAATTGACTTTATGATTCAGCAAGATACGCAGTCAAAGATTTTTGACTTCATTATTATAAATTATTTTCATGGAAATTAGAAATTCAAAATAATATGAAAGACATGACAATTAGCAGTGTGGTTATCTCCAATAAAATAATAACGCCGCATCGAACACGCGTAACTTCGTCAATAATTCATTAAAAGAGACGAAATTAATTATTTGCATACATTAACGCATTTGGATTGTATAAAATACTGCAAAACAGGCCACAACCATTGGTAGTTTTATCTGCAGCACAATTGGACACAAACTTATGCATATGTCAAAAAAGCTATTGAATTCTATTTGCATCGTAATAGAACAGTTACATTATATATGCAATCAGAACTTGATTATCCCGTTTTCTTTCAGTCAGTCCTAGTTAAAATGGATGGTGTCCGGTAGTTCGATGTGTCTTTCACTAAATTGTTCTCGATCAATAGTAGCTGGAAGGAACACGTCTTTACTGAAGTTTTCATGAAACCAAATGAATGCCTTTATCATGGAGATGTTGACATCTTTTTTTGACAATACACAACAAAGTGGTAGAATACGTAGGGTTAGAGATTATGTCACATTCAATTTCTAGAGAAATTGAGAGATGAGAGACTTGCACCCAATAATGCAAGCCGAGGAACTGCCAGATGAATTTCCTTTTGTTAATTTATAATTTAAACTAGAAAACAAGATATAGTTAATTCTGCCTCATTCATAGGGTCGGTTGAGAAAAAAACTAAAGGACAAATGAGATGATTGCAGCTTCTCAATGGTGAAGTTTGTATTTCTATATGTAGCAACATTTCAGGAGGCCTACATGTACATATGGAGTATACATCTCCCAGTTGATACGATATTCCAGGGTTTGCATTTCCTATTATGATTTCATTAATAGAAGATTGCTGCCCACAAGGAGGCTATTCAACAAGCTCACAAGGAAGCTATTCAACCAAGAATTCCCAGTGGTGAAGCTGAAATCATTCCGATGTAAATTTTATAGACGCCATCATTAGTTGTTTGACCATTATCCAATATCTGTTTCATAGATGAAGACAAATATGTTTCAATTGTCGCCACCCTAATCCTGTCCTCCTTTACCTGAATTTGACCTATCGAATTAGAATGATCAACTTGACGGATACAACATGTTAATCAGCATCTGCTTTCAGTCCTTATGAGTTAGAACGTCCAATGGTATCTTTCTCCTCTTCTGCTGATATACCCGTATCTAATTTAGTAGAAATTAAGATATAATGAAGCCTAATTTGTACATATGAATTGAATAGGTGCACAATGTCCAAGTTGTTGTCTCATCAATAAGATATATTTAAGATGCGGATTCAATTTGATTTATTCTAAACATAACTACGTAAACTACTGTGAACAACAATGTAAACCTCAATAACAACTTAACATTTAAATTAGTCAACAACTAATAATCAATAACGTGTAAATCTAGTGTTTATTTTTTGTTTAGTTGTTTTTTACAGTAGTAATGCACACTTTGCAGTTCACTTTTCCAACTATAGTACAGGCCAATGCAGTGCTGGTGAAGCCAATACTGACAGTACTTTCTTCTTGTCTTCTTGTTGGTATGTCCACAACCCCCAAAAGATTCCTCTGTGACCCCACACTCCTGTTTTACGTTTTTCTTCTTTGGTACCAAAGGTTCTACTCTAACAACAGCATGTCGCTTGATAGAAAAGTCAGTGTGTTACCTGTGCAGATATGCTTGATTGTTCTTTTGGATCGTTTTCGTTGTTTTCATATTTAAAAAGAAAGTATTAGTAGATTTTACGTATATTCTTAGAATTAGTGCATAATACGTTTTTACTCTTCTTAATAAAAAAAAAATTGTTTTCGTTGTTATTATAAAGTATTGTACAAAAATGCCAATTTTTGAATGGCCGTTTCAAACCTGACTTCAGAAAATCCTTCTTCCGGCCTCCATTGCTTTGTTTACTTTCCAATAAGCGTCATCAAAGGAGTAGTTCCAGTAAGACCCCTTTTTGTCCCCAAAATATATCAGTTTTACAAAATTGTTAAAATCTAAACTGTTAGTTATTTATTGGACAGTAGAATACTTCTGCTACATATATATAGGCTGTTTTTGACAATACAATGCACATAAATCGGGTACTAGCACCAGTAAGTCATGCTAAATTACTGAAATCTTCACAATTCTAGCATTTTAGTTAAATTTTAGACTGTTTCCGTGTAAAACGAAAGTGGCCGCATTCTGTTCATCCTTAATATTGAAATGTAAGTTGTATTTGATGATAATACATAACATATATAAAGGTTGAGGATGAACACGGATGCGGCCACTTTCATTTTTGACAAAAACCATCTGAAAAGTGACATTTTTCGGCAAATTTGGTAGATTTTTCATATTTGAGCTTGAATCGAGCGTTTTTAATGACTAAATCAGTTAAAATCTGTCACATAAACTAATTGAATCAAATGAAATAGACACTTAGTGTTTAAAAAGTGGTCAAAATCTTTCGTCAGATGAACTTGAAATTTGAGGCCAAAATCGGTCCTTACCGGACCTACTACTTTGATAGTAGACTTAAAACAGTCCAAGCAAATCATGCATTCGAGAATTACAAAATGACACCGTCTTTACGCGATTTTCCAGCGAAAAAAACATCATCCATAATGAAAGAAAAAACTTTGGGAAACAAACGATATTCATGCATTCAGTGACTGAGAGACCAAGCTTGACAGTACACAGTAATACAAAAAACAAAGCTAAGTCTACAGGAAAATAAAAAAAAGTGTCCTTACGTGCACGACATACCACCATTACGGGATATGTCTAATTCAATTTTATACGCATTTCAGAATATCAAGATGCAAGTAAAACATAAAGTATATTAGAAAAACACATACCATCTTATAAGTATGTTAAATTTATGCAATTCTTGCAGTGATACTATGTTCTCAGTAAATGCCTGTAAGACCAACAGACAAATCATAGTACAGAAAACAAGACTAATCCAAACAAAAACTGAAGTTCATCTTATCAGAGTATATAAGGTTCCTAACATAAATTCAAATTATAATGAAGTATTGATGGCTTAATAATAAAACGTTCAATAGATTTTGTCATTTAAGTATTTATCTCAAAAATGAATATCAAGGGTAATCCAAACCAAAATTAAATGTACACCGAAACTTAAGCTATGAATTTTCATTCATGTATATTTAACTAGGATGGAGAGTTGTCTCACTGGCACCCATACCACATCTTCTTATATCTATATACATTGAATTTAATTAGTCTAACGGGTACGTCACCTAAAATATTTACAACATATAAAATTCGAATTTTCCAAACGGATTTATTTCCAGTTGTAAATCTTTTTTTTTTAAAGCATAGGGGTTAATAACATAATTATTAAGAAATACGTTTACGTGAATACTTTTAACATTTAGTTGGTTTGCTATAAAATAAAAATAAAATGCCACTACGTTTCATGTGCCCGCTGTTCGTGAACGTTTGAGTAAAAACAAGTAAAGGCGAAAATGTTCATATCTTTTACTGCCGAAATTGTAATTAACGGAAGTTACATTTAATTACTTCTCATTCGTGTTGTAAAATGAAAAGAGATAAAAAAAATGATGTTTTTAAAAATAAAAACAGAAATAAGATCTGTAATATTGGAAAAATAATGAAATATATTTTTTAAATTATACAAAATTAGGAAAAAAAATTTTTAACAGCTGTCAATCATATTTATAAGTTCACAAGATAATGTGGTTTATTAATATGATATTAATCATATTAAACATAAGCTGTCTTGTCAGTATTGTCCATTAAAATTGAATCAAGTCATTGAAAATTGTGAAAACTTGTGTAAACAAATTTTAATGTCAAACGTAATTATGTATTTTAAAGTATATTTCCTGATCTGAGATATATAAATATGATCCTGCAATGTTGCTGAACACGAACTTCCCTTGAAAACGTATCCACAGATAGAAGGTAGGTTTTTTTCTAAATCTCTTTAATTTCTTCAAATATTTGAAACTTTCATAATTTATTTTAATAACGGCAGAGGATTAAGGTATTATATTTTGTGTTCTTTTGTCATTGTTTGTTTGTTTGGTTAGTATGTAAAAATGGGGAACTTTTTATCATTAAATAAGGTAATATGGTATTAAACACTGAGGATCATAAGTTAATAGATTTTATTTTTTTTTATGGAGGCTCGAGGGTAGAAAAATTTCAGCAAAGTTTTAAACATTTTATTTTTCATTACAAATTTTATTTGTTACACTAGTAGTTGTTACTTTCTGACATGGAACAAAAATGAACAAAAAAAATCGATTTGGTTTTGGCCCTAGATGACTTTTAACATGTTTATATCATTTAAAAAGCTCCAAACCATCTGCCTTTGGTGCAAAAATGCCATTTTTTCGCATTAAAATTGAAATATCTTTTTTAACTCATCGGTGCGCTATATTATTATTTTTTTTAAATAAGCTGTACTTAAACTAAAGAATTGAAAAATTTAGCAATTTCTATAATTTAGTTCTTTTTATATTTCGATATTAGTTAAACAGAAAAAAAATACCTTAAGGTGTAATACATGTACCACCATTGATTTTCCACTATTAGTCATTGTTTCAAATAAAGAAGCTCCTTTTCAGGTTTAATCCACCATTTTCTACATTTGAAAATGCCTGTACCAAGTCAGGAAATGACAGTTTTTGTCCATTCGTTTTTGATGCGTTTTGTTATTTGATTTTGCCATGTGATTATGGACTTTCCCAATTGATCTTCCTCTAAGTTCAGTATTTTTGTGATTTTACTTTTTTCAAGATATTTGTTGTTTTTTAAATGGCGGGAAAAAGCTGATTCAGATTTTTACCTTATATTTTCATTGATATTATTTCGTCTTAAATCGAAATAAAAAAACCTCAACAAACAAAACAAAATTCAGTAAATACTACTATCTAAACATAGCTTTGATCACTCTCTAAATATCTGTATTTATAAATATACATCAGTCAATAATAACGTTGATATAAGTAAATACAATTGCTTTACGTCTTTGTGTTTTGTATTTCTTCACTGAAGGTATCTTTATTTATTTACAGATAAAGATGAAGCTGCTAATTCTTTTAATCACCATAGCTGTTGCCGCTGCTAATTATGGAAAAATGGGTAAATAATATTTGACTAACTACCTACTTCTCAAGATTTTAATAAATTGATCTTTTATGATATTATCCCCCTTCTTTTCTAAATAAAATGCATACTATAGATGTGCGTATCGTTTGTTATCGTTGCCAGGTTAATGACTTTGGAATGAAGAACAGTTGAATAACACTTTTATTTATATATTTTCGATTTGTCGGTATCCAATAACTTTTACTTTTCCTGAGTACATTCAAAGATTTGATAAAATCTTTAAACTCAAGCACTTCATCCACGCGCTCATCAGCCGTTGCAAAATATATTTTCTATACATTATCTCTTAATGAATTTTCGAACGACGAAAATGTTAAAAATAATAAAGGAGCAAACTGCAATTTCTTTTGGTTATTGTTTGAAACCACAAAATATTGAGAGAAATTGATATTTGATGCAAGAAATTAAAAGAATTCATCAAAGGAATCTTAAAAGATGTTAATAAGACAGATACTACAAAACGAACTAAAATCAGATATACGTTTGAATAGATAGCGTCTTCCACTATAATATGGACGAAGTGTCTTTTAGCAAAGGCAGTACAGAAACAAGCTCCAGCGATTAATCTGTTGATTTAGATATCAGACAACCCCTTTTATAGATATCAGTCGCGAGTTGATGGAGTTCTTATATATTGTTATTAAATTGGAAGGTAAAGGACATTTATTGTGATATATCAAATATTTGTTCAATTCAATCAAGACATCTATTTTACAAACAGGACTACATCCTTGAACTTATCAATATCTAAACTGGTTCTAAATTATCAATTTTTCAAAGTGTATTGATAATATGTCTATTAAATATCGTTGTATCAGTTTATAGTATTTGAAAAAAAACCATTTTGAGATTAGATGATTATTATAATTTAACTATTTTACATTTTGAAAAGGGGGAGGGTGGTATGGAGGAGGAATGGGATATGGTAGAATGGGCGGCGGATACGGGGGAATGGGATATGGTGGAATGGGATACGGTGGATACAGACGAATGATGTATGGAGGCAGTAGATATGGATACGGTGGAATGGGCGGATACGGAGGAATGATGGGTGGATACGGTGGAATGGGCGGATACGGAGGAATGATGGGTGGATACGGTGGAATGGGCGGATACGGAGGAATGATGGGTGGGTACGGTGGAATGGGCGGATACGGAGGAATGATGGGTGGATACGGTGGAATGATGGGTGGATACGGAGGAATGGGTGGATACGGTGGAATGATGGGTGGATATGGAGGAATGGGCGGAAGAAAATATGGAGAATATTGGCCACGCACTAAAAAAGGTATAGTATGGTCTTAATTTATTTTTTGTAGTTTATTCGTCGTTATTATTTATACTGCAGAAAAACTACTTACATTTTTAACAGTTTTGCTTGCAGAAAGAAAAAATCTAAAATGAAACAAGGTTAGAAGAAAATAAAGCAAGAAGATAAATGACAAAGCTCTGTTTTGTTAGAAAATAAACAATTCATGTTTCATTAGATATGTGTAAGGCGTCTTTAAAAGTCCTGGACTCTGCACAAAAAATTCTCAGACAAAAATTAAAAATTGATCGTAATTTATAGAAATATGTTCATGACTCGTACGAGTATTTTCTATCTACGGTTTTTTTTATGAAAAGAGTCCCTGTGACGTACCATAAACACACATTAAGAAGCAATATGTATATTTTACAGCGAGTGTTTACTAGATTGATCCACCCAGAAAGACACAGACGATATGGAATTCCCTTTTATATATACATCTTATATACTAGTAGATATTAGTAAACTTTGCAACACACCTTGTTCTTAATGTTATTTCTAACCGTTTCTACCCCTGTAGTCGAGTTGTAACATGCTGGGGGAGTCATCTGTACATTCTTTTGATGTGTTTCAGGCTTTAATTTCCCCATTTGATGAACGACACTTTCCGTAATGGATTTCCTGAGAAATCGTAATTTTTGCTATTTGTTTTTTTTTTTTTTTTTTTTTTTTTTTTTTTGAACAGTTCAACCGAAAACTTTGAAATTGGTATTTGCTGTACGTAATACTTTGCTGTCAAACAATCAATCGTTTGGCGCCAGTAAACTAGTTTAACACTGCTTTATTCTGTACCTGCCTGAAACAAACTTAATCTTGTCCAAGATTATTTGGAGGGTCAGATTTGTGCGCCGCAAACATATTGACCCGGCCACCTTATGTAACGGCTTTTCCTAGTCGATGGTAAGTGGTTGTAGATTTATGGTGTGTATGATCGTTTACATTTTTGTACATTAAGCAGATTATTACTATTGAAGGCTGTACGATAACCTATAGTTACAAACTACTACGTAGTTTTGTTCACTGGTGGAAAGTTGTCTTATGGGTAACTATACAAGGATTATAATTAAGTACACCAGACGCGCGTTTCGTCTACAGAAGACTCACCAGTGACGCTCATATATCTTAATATTTTAGCCAAACAAGTACAACGTTGTAGAACATTGAGGATGTTATATATTGTAAGTAATATCCTTTCAAACGAACGTCATCAGTTTCTTGACGGACACACACTTTTATTGCAGATTCTGCACCACTATTTTAGGTTGTTATTACCCTTGATGGGGACCGACACATTTTTGTGATGTGGGATATTAAGGACGGATGGAGTTGAAAAAAAGTCGGATCTGGGGAAAAGTCGGAAGTTGGATATGACCATGATTTTGGATGCGGGGAAAACCCCAAAAATAACAAAATGCATGAATGGTCATGATGTGTCTTTACCATTAATAGTCAGCAGCATGATGTTACACGAGGACATTACTTTTTTAATGTTGGTAGAAATGGGGTGATCTCTAACATCAATTTGCAGACTTTTGAAACCGATGTCAGTGTTGTCAAATATGACACATGTAGTCCACATTTCATTTCACTTCGACAAAGCCGCATATATTTTACTGAAACTAAAGTCCAGCAAAGTAAAGGGTATTGATGAAAAAAGGAAAATTTCAACATGAATGGATTTGTTTTCCTTGATACGAGACAGAACGGTTCCTCAAGATACACTTGTGGGAACTGTACTTTTTTTATATTGTTTTGGTCATTCGGGAGACTGTCAAACGGGGCTCCTACATTCTAAAAAAACCAAGTTGCTTGATGGAAAGTTTGATGAACTCTAATGTTACTATAAAGCGTTTCTGCTTTTAAGTTATGGTAATCAACACATTCTATATATAAATATGAACCAATCATATAATAACAAAAGTGTGTCCATAGTACACGGATGCCCCACTCACACTATCATTTTCTATGTTCAGAGGAACGTGAAATTGGTGTCAGAATGTGTGTACTAAAAGAGGGACGAAAGATACCAGAGGGACAGTCAAACTCATAAATCGAAAATAAACTGACAAGCCATGGCTAAAAATAAAAAAAGACACAAAAAAAACAATAGTAAACATGACACAACAAAGAAAACTAAAGAATAAGCAACACGAACCCCACCAAAAACTGGGGGTGATCTCATGTGATCCGGAATGGTAAGCAGATTCTGCTCCACATGTTACACCCGTCGTGTTGCTCATGTTATAACAAATCCGGTAAATAGTTTAAGTTTATTTGACTTCATCAAAAACTACATTGACCAAAACATGAAGCGGGACAGACACGAACGAACGGACGCATAGACCAGCAAACATAATTCCACTCTACTATCGTAAACAGAAAGGGTACATGTGAAAATTATGATAGCAGCGATGGTATTTTGAGGTCGCTTTTGTGCAGTTTTGATTGATTTACTCTGAGCTCCCACCAGTCTAAGGAAAAATATTTAGGTGCATGTAACGTAGATGGGGCATAAAAATGATACATGCATCTAAATGTCATAATTTTCACATGTACCCTTTCTGATATATCGTCTTTCATGTCTGAAAGTTTAAAAGCCATTTTCCCAGTAGAAATCCAAATATATACATTTTCTCAATGTCAGATATTTTTAAAGACTAAAATCGCTTGCGAGTTTACTGTACAATGAATTCTGAATGTGTCAGATGCAGATTTCCCCTTTTGCCTCTTGAAAACATTATTGAAATAAAATATTGCATCTAGTTTTAGAGCAGAAGAGCACAATATAGAGGAAATTACCTATTTTCAAAGCGTAGATCCGAAGAGGCATGCTATTTGTTAAGATAGACTAACACCTTATGTAGCTTGGAATATTGTAAAAAAGAAGAGCTGGTTTGTAGAAAACAATAATTTATATATTTATCATTGCCACAAAACCAGGTTCAAAACACCATTTTTGTCTTCATTAAAATGTCCTGTACCAAGTCAGGAAAATGGCCATTGTTATATTATAGTTCGTTTCTGTGTGTTGCATTATAATGTGTGTTTTTTTTTGTTGTGTCGTAGTTCTCCTCTTATATTTGATGCGTTTCCCTCATTTTTAGTTTGTAACCCGGATTTTTTTTTTCCTCAATCGATTGATGAATGTCGAATAGCGGTATACTACTGTTGCCTTTATTCATGCGTGGCGCTAAGATATGAAAGTCATCTGGAGTGTATCAAATTTGATGAAAATGTGTTTAAAGACATACAAACAAAACTAGACATATCTTACTTTTATCATTTCCTTTAAACATTATTTAAATGTGTATCAGATGTGAATTTACTGGTATTAAATTTGTATTTCACAACAGGAGTTTTAGGATGGTATTTACCAAGAAATTATCTTATAACTGTTAATTGAATTAAAGAGTGGAGTTTCAACCTTTTAAATAATTGGTTTAGATGAGTCGGTAAATAAGTTTAAATATTCACTTGTTAAATAATATATATGAATGAAAATAATTTAAAATAAAATATGTTAATGGTTAGGGAGTAACATTGAAATACAACAGTATTGGCACACCTTTCCCCTGTTAGTTACTTTTCTCAAATGTTAAGGGCGTCTTCCACCAGGAAGGTGCGGTTTGATAAATGTCAAATATATTTTTCTCCTTTAATGTTCAGAGGAAAAAGTCATGTTTCCCCCTTTTAAAAATTATGATTGGTCAGTGCCTTAGTAAATTTTTGTTTTGCTTGCAAAGAAAGTTTGTTAAACAGTACTATTTTTATATTCCTTTAATGTCGTTCGCAATAATGAGCATCAGTTGATCAGGGCAATCAATTAATTGTATGATGGAAATCGAACAGAAGGAACTGAGGCATTTCTAAAAACTCCAGATAGACCATTGGAAAATATTCCAAACAAAGATATTCAAATTATTGTTTGGTACAATTTCGATGCTTAATTTATGAAATAGAAAAAACTTGATGAACTAATTCCAGGTCCTCGAAAGAATTTCAGATCTGTGGCCACTGCAATAGTTGACATTTTGCGTAAAAAAAGCAGCCTGTTAAGTGTTATCAGTAAAAGTTGGGGCTTCTGTGATTTTTATCCGAAATAATTCAGGCCTGTATAATGGATGCTTAGGACACATTCCGTCCATATCAAATAAATCCATAGTTGTCAGTTTCAATGGGAGGCTAGTTCAAATGGAAATATGTTTTTATGTGTATAACCCAGCAACTAAAACTATTTAAGCATCAAGAATGTAATATCCATTGAGGTTAGCTTATGTTTTAACAGTGCACAGGGCCAATCGCCAAAGTATCAAATACGTCGATATAGACTGCACCCGACTAATTCGGAGTAGCTATAAAACGTGCCATATCAACAGATGGTTAATGTTTTTCTGAACTACAATCCCTTGGCTGTTGTTATGTTAAAACATGGTGATGTTGTATGATTTTGCAAATTAAATTATCATTATTTATATGATTTAAACAGTACACCACTACTTTTTACAGTGGTGGCAAGGTAAAAGGATAGACGTACAGTTGAAAAAATCGAAGATGAAATATTAAATTTTGATGACAATGTAATTTTTAATTTGAGCAAAAACACAAAGAAGATGATGAAGAAAAACAGGATTTCCTCAAATTATGTATGTGGACAGTTAATCAGCAAATAACTCCAATGGTTAAAGAAGTTAAAGACAGGCAGCAACAATCATTTAATTAAAAACCTGTAAATGAAGCAACAACAAATTCTACGGGCTTAATTAAATTGAGATATTTAGCTGAAGACTGTATTTTCAAGATAATGAAACGGCTTAGAACTTCAGTACTGATAAAACTTACCAAAAATGGTAAAAACAAAAAAATGGAACCGCAACTGGCATGTATTAAGCAAACATTTCAAAATTAAGAATTGTTGCATCGCCACCACAGTGTGGGTATATACTTTTAAAAGTTGTCGACCTGTTACTATTGTTTTAAACTGTTTTGGCTTATCAAGGACATAAAACTAATAAAAGTTTACAACCTGTTTATAACTGTATTTGGGTACAACATAAAAGTTTTGACACTAGTAATAAATTATACTATAAACTTTATACGACATTATATGATACTCAAATGAAGCCCCAAAAGGATACATAGAACTCAAAATTTTTTAAGATTTATCGATATCCTAGTTAACTTGATATATTTTTGGTGATGTGCAGTGGCACCTGAGATTTAGATAACGTTACGGTAAAAATGAGGTGCTGTTGTCCCAAGGTTTATAATTTAGCTATAAATGGTCATTCCTAAAAGTATCCCTAGCTGGCAGCAAGTTGTGACAGAAAGATATACACTCCATTAATGGTGCCCTCTTTATGTTGTTGACAATCAAGTGTCCTGTTAAGCAATTACAGGAATGGTGCTATTGCACAAAACGTGTTGATGATAGCTGGACATTGAAAACGAATCATAATTATTATCACCAAATTAAGATGCAGCTTGCTGTAACTGGGTTGAAGTGGTGCTATTTTTATGAGAGGTCGCTGAGATCAAAATCTAGAGTGTATCAAATTTGATGAAAATGTTTGGAAAGACATGCACACCAAACTAGACATATTTTCCTTTTATTATTGCCTTTAAACATTGTTTTAATATTTTCAGAATTTATTTGGATATTTAAAAGAAAAAAACCTCAAACATTTTAGTAGAAATTACTACAACATATTATACCTACAAAGAAACTTTTATTCAGGTGGAAAATTGTATCTATAACATAATTTTTGTATCTTTTGTACACAAGAAGAAGATTTATTAACACTTCTTTTTACTTTGTCCGTATTTAGAACTTTTTGGAACAAACTAAATGAAGTGTTATAGAAGAGTAAAATTACTTTTAAGATAAAATTTAGACATTTGGTATTTGGTTATAAAACTTCTGATGAAGAATATTTTGACTTTCAACTATTTCTTAACAATTGTTGGTTTTTCAATTTACAAAACTTATTACATATCAGATCAAAAAACAAAAAATGTCAATGTTTTCTCAATTTTTCTTAATGACTTGTTTGACAATTAAAAGTATTGCTTTAGCAACCAAAAGAAAACATATGAATAATCATTATGAGTGAAATTATGTATAATATATATTTGATGTAATATGATTTTTAAAACTAATTAATTCCCTAAGTGATTAGTGGATTGTAACAGTGAATATCAGGAGGAACTTGGACTACTGAAGGATATTGTAACAAGCAAGACATTAATTGAAATAAATATTTAATAATGTTAAAAATGTAGTCTAGATTACAATATTAATCATTCGTCACCTTAACTTCTCTTATTATTTTTTGCGAATTTATTATTTCTGACAAAAAGGGATTGTACTTGGTGAGCCTGACGATAACGAAAGGAAAGCGAGCGAACAGGAAGAAAAGAAGATGGAAACAGAAATCTTTCTTACATTGGTAAAAATAGAAGGCAGACGGAGGAGAATAATCAAACTATAAAGAAGAGGAGAACAGAAGTATACAACATATTAAATTACGTTGCTAAAAATAGAAGACAGACGGAGTAGCATAACCAACCTAAAAAGAAACAAACAAAAGATGGACCAAACATTAAGAAGAAACCCACCTTCCGAGATTTCACCGGATTGTTGTTTTCCTGCTTCCGAAAAACTAAAAAGAAGAATCACTGTGATAAAACTATTTATTTCTTTATACTGGTCGTTTCTTTTCTGTATTTTACTAGATTAATTAATGTTTATTTCAAAAAAAAAAAAAATTTTGAAAACACTTCCTTAGTAAGTTCAGAAATACAAAATGAACAGCTGGAATTATGGTAAAAGGCCAAGGATGCCATAGTGCCACATAAAAAACTTGTGTTATTCTATTATACACAAAAATAACTATATGCTCAGTAGAACAAAAAAAAAATTCTATCACACATAATCATGTGCAATAAGTATTATTAACAATATACATACTCTTAAATCCCATAACCTTTGAATACAGGATTGGATGCCACAGGATTGTGTTGTAAATTTGTATGAAAAATATACATTTCTACTCACAAGTATATGCAATAAAAATTTAATAATATTCACCTTCATTCCTTTTACGTTATTATTAATCATTAATTGGTTTATTTAACCAGATAAGTAATTATGAAGAAGGCGCCGCCAGGAATGGAGTTATATGATCCAAAAAATACTTCAAATCTTATAACTATTTGATCTTTAAAGAAAGGTGTGTGTATATGTCACTGGTTCAGACGTACATATAAATATAATTATTTCTGTGACTGTTTCTTACATTTATTTGTAGGATCCTTTACTATAGATAATTATATCTCATGCTTATATATCATTTAATACTGTAGTACGACGCTAAATTAAAACTGACATGGAAAAGTAACATTCTTAACGACGCTTAATCAGTTATCACGAAGAGTCCCAATGGAAGGATGAAATCGATTGAACTGGAACTGTTAACTTGTTACTTATTTTACTAATTATTTTATGAATATATATATCTGCACATGTGAAAATAATTTTTTTACGCCTATATATATAGAAGAGTAAAACTACTATTAAGATAAAATTAAGACATTTGGTATTTGGTTATAAAACATGTGATGAAGAATATTTTGACTTTAACTATTTATTAACAATTGTTGGTTTTTTAATTTACAAAACCTATTACATATCAGATCAAAAAAACAAAAAATGTCAATGTTTTCTCAGTTTTTCTTAATGACTTGTTTGACAATTAAAAGTAATGCTTTAGCAACCATAAGAAAACATATGAATAATCATTATGAGTGAAATTATGTATAATATATATTTGATGTAATATGATTTTTAAAACTAATTAATTCCCTAAGTGATAAGTGGATTGTAACAGTGGACATCAGGAGGAACTTGGACTCCTGAAGAATATTGTAACAAGCAAGCCATTAATTGAAATAAATATTTAATAATGTTGTTAAAAAAATGTAGTCTAGATTACAATATTAATCATTTGTCACCTTAACTTCTCTTACTATTTTTACGAATTTATTATTTCTGACAGAAAGGGATTGTACTTGGTGAGCCTAACGAGAACGAAAGGAACGCGAGGGAACAGGAAGAAAAGAAGATGGGAACAGAAACCTTTCTTACATTGGTAAAAATAGATGACAGACGGAAGAAAATAATCTAGCTAAAAAGAAAAGGGGAACAGTAACCCATAACATATCAAATAACGTTGATAAAAATAAAAGACAGATGGAGGAGGATAACCAATCTAAAAAGAAACAAACAAGAGATGGACCAACCATTAAGAAGAAACCCACCTTCCGAGAACTCATCGGATCGTTGTTTTTCTGCTTCTGTAAAAGAAAAAAGAATGACTGATTAGACAATTTATTTATTTATATTGGTCGTTTATTTTCTGGTTTTTACTGGATGGATAAATGTTCATTTACAAAAATAAAATAATATTCAAAACACTTCCTTACTAGTTCAAAAGAAAACTTTGCAGCTGGAATTATGGAAAAAGGCCAAGGATGCCATAGTGCCAAATAAAGCAAAAAAAAAAATGAAAATGATATTCAATTAAACTCAAAAATAACTATACGCTCAGTCGAACAAAAACATTCTATCACACATAATTATATGCAATAAGTATTATTAACAATATACATACTCTTAAATCCCCTACTCTTTGAATACAGGATTTACAGTAAAGGGCCGAGGATGCCACAGGACTGTGTAGTATATTTTGCATGAAAAATATACAAGTGTAATGGTCTACTGACCATTATATGCAATACTGAACTCTGAGGAAAATTCAACACCAAAAGTCCCTAATCAAATAATAAAACTCATCAAACGAATGGACAACTTCAGTCTCTTTATGATTAATCATTTATTGGTTTATTTATCCAGATATCAAATGGCAAAAATCAAAAGCTCAAACACATCAAACGAATACATAACAACTGTTATATTTCTGAATTGATACAGGCATTTTCTTATGTAGAAAATGCTGGATTGAACTTGGTTTTATAGCACTAAACCTCTCACTTGCACGACAGTCGCATCAAATTCCATCTATTGACAACGATGCGCGAACAACACAAATAGACAAAATTGGTAAACAAGTCAAAATAAGGGGTACAGCAGTCAACATTGTGTCATGATCTTAATCACAATAAAGACAAACAAATATTTAATAAAGAAGCACAAAAAGGCATATATAAAATTTAACAACCTCATTTACGCCATCACGAGTTGGTTGACCGTTATGGAATAACCATATCACAAATGATATCGGATATGTTCCTTACGTCGTAACTACAATCCCCTTCCCTTTCCTGAATGTGACCTACCGAATTAGACTATTTACCGGATTTGTTATCACATAAGCAACACGACGGGTGCCGCATGTGGAGCAGGATCTGCTTACCTTTCCGGAGCACCTGAGATCACCCCTAGTTTTTTGGTGGGGTTCGTGTTGTTTATTCTTTAGTTTTCTATGTTGTGTCGTGTGTGCTGTTGTTTGTTTGTCTTTTTCATTTTTAGCCATGGCGTTGTCAGTTTGTTTTAGATTTATGAGTTTGACTGTCCCTTTGGTATCTTTCGTCCCTCTTTTACACGTTACGCGCGATGTTCGTACATGTAAGTGTAACACAACGTCGCGAATATTTTGTAACGTTTTAACCAAAACTTCGGCTGAAACGTTGTTTTTAAGCCAGTGCGACATTCTTGTACGACTCCGCAAAATCGACGGTGCTTTTTAACTACTTATTGAAAATTTATGCATTTAAGATTTTTGAAAAATTAAGAAAAATAACATTTTAAAAGATCATAAAATTCTACAATTATAAGATCTCGGATAAGTGAACAATTGACGTAAATTTGAGTCGAGTTCGTTTTTACGTCAAAAAATGGCGGTGCGACAACCTTGTAAGCCTTTGAAAAATCGCTCATAAATTACCATATATCATTTTTCAGAATATTTGTCTTAAAATTCATTAAATTAAGCAAATTAACATTGATGTAGTAAAAAAAAAATACTAACATTTTTTCGTTTTAGATAAATGTTTTTTGATTCTCAAATCTGGAATCCCAATTTTTTTCCCTGTGGGACAGATTTGCCCTTGCAGTATGGAACACTTTTTTTTCTATGACGTCATCATAACGTCATAAAAAATGCATAAAAGACTGAAGGAACCTTTCTGTTAAATAATGGAAAAAACCGTTTTTCAAAATATTAAATAGTTTAGACGAAAATCATAGTTTAGTGGGTGCAATAAATGAAATATGTTACGCGGGACAGCCTAAACATAGCCGGTTTTTAAAAACGAAGCGTGTCGCATGCAGCATAAAAGATAGTTTCAACAATTTTTTTTTTTTTTTTTCGTTTTTATTTTAAAAACATTATTTTTTAAAATATTTACAATAGTTATGAATATGATATCACAAAATTATATATTTTGGACTTGCATCTTGCCAACTACACCGATTTTCCAATGAGGTACGAACATCGCGCGTAACGTCTAAATGTTCGGAACTTCATCGAAATCAACAAGTTCTGTTTCGCTCTCCAGAATTTCGTTGTTTTTCTAAAATATTCTTGGAACGGCGCTCCAATGTCCTGCAAGTATGGGTTTCAGCTTCAAATCCATCTTAGTAACGACACAAAGGGTGACTGGAGAAAGAAATACGGTCACTTGGTCTTCTTCCAACCGGCAGTAAAACGCTTGCCAAAGTGGGGCGTTCGTTTGGCTGAGCGGCATGTATCAAGTTTGCAGCCACGTCCGCTCAGAATGGGGACGTTAAATCCGATGCCTCGTGCAAGGAAAATGCCACACTCTTTGAAGGTAAGTAACCCTTGCAACTCTTTGAGGGGTCCGTAATTAACCTGTTGCAAGGCAAATTTCTGTCCCTATCCAATGTACCCTAATTTACAGTGGCAGTCAAAATCATCCCGGATGGCCTCTATTGCAAAATCTACCGATTATATTTATTGTTAACTTGTTTTCGTCCTGAAAATGCATGTAATATTTGCCATTGGACGTTTAACAACCAACCATCAATCAATCAATCAATCATTCAGTGGGAAAATCGGGCAACAATACGGCTAACAATAACAAAGGAGTCTAAAATGTATGGATCTCTATTTAACGTCAAACCTTAAGTGACGTTACAATGAAAAGCCGCAGCGGGAACTTTTTGCTTTTTTTGGTTATTTCCAACATCTTTAGTATGTCAGAAATATGCCAGGACTGTTGTTTTTTTTTTTTAATCTTAGTCCTACTTTGCCTCGTCTTTTTAGATGACAATCTTCGCCAACATCAATAAGATATTAGAACCAGAAAAGAAAACAGCATTTATTGATATTTAAGGTAGTCGATTAAACAGCTGTATAGGTAATATTTCCTTTCTTTTTCGCTATAGTTTTAAAATCTGCAGACGGTTGTGATGATTTTCTCATGGCATCGTAATAGAATGACATATTTTTTTCTAGACCAAATTTTTTCTTATAAGTGCTGTAGCTATAGATCTTTTCATCAAAGTGAATTGCCGTAGCATCTAAACTTATTGCATACTTAGATACTAGCATCTACCGTGCAATTAAACAAGACATATAAGGAAAAAGTAGACGAAATAAAATTAATGTAAATAACGACCTGTATGTTGACCACTAAGTGTCCGTTGGTTTTTGTAGTTGGGTCGCTGTCTTATTTACGTACACCGCACAATTTTATTTTATTATCAGTTCCTTAAGATTAAAACAGTACATGAGGTCGGGGAAAAAGATGTGTTTTTGTGGCTTCATAAAGGTTAGTCGATACCATTGTGTTGTCATAGTATCCGCAGTAAACTCATTAAATGAATCGATACACAAAGCATTGGAGACTAACAGGGTTTTCAAAAAAAAAACTTAACCAAGTAAACGACAAATAGTTGCTTTACAAAACAATTGACGAACACCAAGCAGAAAATTTGTGTGAAATTGAAACCAGCGTCAAAGTTCACAATAAAATGCAAAGCCTCTCTAATAGTGTAAAGCATATACCAAGCTGTAGATAAAGTTACGCTTAATATGTAACTTTTCATATGGAAAAATCAAAGGCAAAAAAGAATATCGTAATGGTATATTGTCGAAAAAAGCTAGTACCCGAACATGGTCGGAAAAATTAAACTAAATTATCGGAAGTTCAATCATCAAAGGAATTTGTGCTAGAAAAATGTAACATGTGCTGATATACAATCAAACAGACGAGCGACAGTCCCAATATAACAGAACAATATTAGAATGTCTAATTAACAACATTATATAAGTATACTTATAGTTCTTGGTGAAAATTATGTCTCGTCCAGATTTCAACCAGAAGCCTGAAGAGAGAACTCATTCGGGATCACCTGATATTTTACAGTAATTAAAAAAGAGGGACGAAAGATACCCGAGGGACAGTCAAACTCATAAATCGAAAATAATTGACAATGTCATGGCTAAAAATGAAAAAGACAAACAGACACACAATAGTACACATGACACAACATAGAAAATTAAAGAATGAGCAACACGAACCCCACCAAAAACTAGGGGTGATCTCAGGTGCTCCGGAAGGGTAAGCAGATCCTGCTCCACATGTAGCACCCGTCGTGTTGCTTATGTAATAACAAATCCGGTAAATAGTCTAATTCGGTAGGTCAAATTCATGAAAGGGATGAGGATTGTAGTTACGACGTAAGGAACATATCCGATATCATTTGTGAAACGGTTATTCCATAACGGTCAACCCACTCGTGATGGCGTCCGTAAAATTTACGAAGGAATGATTTCAACTTGGAACAATAGCTTCCTTGTGAGCAGCAACCCTCTAACAAGAAAGTCATGATAGGAAATCTAAGCACGGGAATATCGTATCAATTGGGAGATATATACCCTGTATGCAGGTGCTGTTGAAATGATGCTACTTAGAAATGGAAAGTTCACAATTGGAAAGCTGAAATCATCTCTTTTGTCGTAAAGTTTTGTTTTCAACCGACCTTCATTGTCAATTTCTAGATGTAAGTCGAGATATGAGGCCGACTTAACTGTATCTGTTGTATCCTTTATCTCAGTCAGACAGTGTCAAAAACAAAAAGTGCGTTATTTTTTTAAAGGATGATTTATAGGAAAAATAAAAATCACTACAATAAAAGAGAAAATAACCAACGAAATATTGTATTGCTCGAAAACAACTATTAGAAACTTAGCAAAGTTATATATTTTACTGTCAAAAAGACGGAGGCAAAATTTAGATATTTGAAATTTTAGCTTATTGTATGATTAAAAAGCACAAGGGGAAAAAACAGAACATTTAAATTCAGTTTCCTATATTTTTTTAGGATCACTGTGTTTGTCAAAGTTGAAACATGATACATTGTTTTATTAATATACATCAGTGTGTCTTTCTTTTCTCTTCATTGTCATCATTGATTTAATTGTATTCATTATTGTGCCTGTAATGGGCGTCTTTAATTGACAATCAAATATATTTGGGTTTTTATTTGTATCGCGTCGAATCACAATTGGCGTCACAGGCTGCGTCATTGGAAATTTTGTCACAGTGCAGTAAACATGGCGTTCTCTTAAACAAAGTGTTGAAAATGAATCATTGCATGCGTTTCATTAGTTCTGAAATACTAATATTCTTGAAAGAATTGATAGGTGACGGAACAAAGTACATAAACAAGAACCCAAAATAAGATTTTCTAATGTCTACAATCGATTACAGAAAGAATACGGGTTTACACTACAACAGCGTCGACGAGTACAAGTTTATCAAAAATAAAAGTAACGAATGCAAGAACATTTGACCGTTTAACACAATATACAATTAAGGCAGCAACCATTTGATTTTCTGGGGGGGGGGGCTATGGTTTTTTTTGGAAAAAAAAGTTTGTTTCCAGTTTTTGGAGAAAAAACTAATTTGTTTTTGATTCTGAGAAAAAAAAAATGTTTGTTTCACCCTCAGCTGCCACCATATGTAATGCTAAAATTGAAAGAAAAAAATTGTTTTCGACTTGTCGCGAAAAAAATAGATTGTTTTTCGCCGAAGGCGAAAAAAAAAGTTTGCACAGAAAAAAAAACCATAGCCCCCCCCCCCCCCCCCCCCCCAGAAAATCAAATGGTTGCTGCCTAATAAGATTATAATATAAGTTTGGATATTTCATTTTGTATATATTATAATATTTCTAACGCTTTCCTTCATGCAAAAAATGATGTTTTTGTTAACATCGACCAAAACTCTTCCTTTCAGAGTTTGGAAACGCTTCCTTTGAGATAAAAGTTACTAGGAAACGCATCCTTTCAGATAAATTAAAAATAACTAGATATCATTGAGATGGGAGCCATCTCTGTGGGCCCCGCTGTCAATAACGTGGGGTAAATAAGTTGTATGGATAATCTGATATGAAGCATTATTTGAAGTTATTACATAGTCTCATGTGTGATTTTGATCTAAGATTTTAAGTTAAAACTGATAAATATTCTCATCTTACTTTCATAGTATAATAGTGATATAACTGCATGATGTGAACTCATTGATTACTACTCTAAGGTGACTTCTGGATATATGGATTGATGTTTGAACAATATGTTTAAAAGTGCTGCCCAATTGATATTTGTCACATATTTTTAGAATTATGCCTTCAATATATTATGACCCACCAAGTATAAAGTATGAAATATTAATGGTTCTCGAGAGGTAGAGCGGACACAATTTGTTAAGAACAACGAACAGATGGACAGACCGACAGACTGATCTTAGACCTAGGATGCATACATTATGACACATTCTCTTGTGTTGGTTAATATATATGTTAAGTTGAAAATGTTTGTCAGGTATAAAGTATGAAATAATAACAGCTGTCCTCTCAAAATATAATGTGGATCAAATTTGTTAGCGATGGACAGACCAACAGACAGACAGACCTTTGACCTAGGAAGTGGTACATATATCATGACACACCCTCTGGTGTTGGTTAAAATAGATGTCAAGTATAATATTTGAAATCATAACGGTTTTCAAGATATAGAGCGGACACAATCTTCACCACAGGACACAGGGTTGTCAACTGAAACCAAAGTTTTTTTGACCTAGGAAGTTGTACATACATCATGACACGCCCTCTGATGGTGGTTAAAATGTATGACAAGTATATACTTTGAAATCATAACGATTATCTAGATATGGAGCGGACACGATCTTCCCCACAGGACACAGGATTGTCAACTCGAAACCAAAGTTTTTGACCTTGACCTTTGACCTAGGAAGTTGTACATACATCATGACACACCCTCTGGTGGTTGTTAAAATGGATGTCAAGTATAAACTTTGAAAACATAATGGTTATCTAGATATGGAGCGGACACGATCTTCACCACAGGACACGGGGTTGTCAACTGAAACCAAAGTTTTTTACCTTGACCTTTGACCTAGGAAGTTGTACTTACAACATGACACACCCTCTGGTGTTGGTTAATAATCATGTTAAGTATTAAGTATGAAATCATAACGGTTCTCTAGATATGGAGCGGACACGAAAGTGTTACGGACGGACAGACGGACTTACAGACTGATCACTATAGGGCGACCCGCCGTCGGCGGGGCCCTAATTATACCAACGGTCAGACTATGGATTTATGCAACTCTGTTTAAACGTTTTGCTGTCCCGGGGCTTATAAAATTCAAAACGATAGATCTCATATATAAGCATTGATCGTCATTATGTTGCAAAAATATTTTGAACTTATGCAACAAAATTAGATCTATGTAAATTTTAAATGATAACTTTTGATTTTACCCGACTTCATTGCTTAATAGACTATATAAACAAACCTCATGTGAATTGTCTTGTCTATCAATAGCTATCAAAGGTACCAGGATTATAATTTAGTACGCCAGACGCGCGTTTCGTCTACATAATACTCATCAGTGACGCTCAAATCAAAAATATTTATAAACCCAAACAAGTACAAAGTTGAAGAGCATTGAGGATCCAAAATTCTAAAAAGTTGTGCCAAATACGGCTAAGGTTATCTATGCCTGGGATAAGAAAATCCTTAGTTTTTCAAAAAGTTCAAAGTTGTGTAAACAGGAAATTTATAAAAATGACCACATTATTGATATTCATGTCAACTCAGGATTTACAAAATAGCGTCTAATCAATATTCAATTTGTACAAAAGCGACGTGATAACACCCACGCAAACATTTGACGTTCTAAGATAATTACAAATCCTGAGACATTGATGGCATTGGAATTCCGTATTTTTTTTAACTCACGATTAAATAATCAGTGATTACACACATTATTGAAAATTTATCAACATAAAGTAATACAACATGAGCTCCATAGTAAATTCTTTTTTCAAGTTGTAATAATTGATATCGATTTTTTTCTACTTTTACTTACACTGATATATATCATTTTAGAGAGATCTAGAGATACGGTTTAAGATAAATTATATAGAAAAACAAATCCACATTGACCGATACATTCCAGTAGATGCTTTGGGTGCCAGGGGGAATGGTACATGCAATAATGGTTAGTGCACTTGAGTCGACAGCGTTTTCAAGACTAGAAATTTTCATTTTCTTAACAAAGTAATAATCAAAGTATGCTTCACCGAGCGCAGCTGAATACGACCACAGAGGTCAAACCCTGAACAGTTGGGACAAATATGTTCAATATTCAAACTTGAAACAGGTCTGAATTTGGACTGTAATTAAATATTTGGCACATTATAAGATCTGACACAGAATAAATGTAGTCAACGAACATGAAATTGATTTTAATTTATTTTAAAATTAAGATTCCTTGCTGTTGTGCATTACACTGTGTTGTTGCGCAGTACTTAGAAAATCTGTTCTCATACTATATACCGGTACACAGAATTAGCAAAATAAATTGTGAAAAAAAGATTCCAAATATAAAATCAATATAAAAGTAATCAAGCACAAAATTGAGAATTGGAAATGGGGATTGTGTCAAAGAGACAACAACCCGACCATAGAACAGACATTTCCTAAGTCTAAGGGCCAAAAAGTAATCAGACAGGAACAACATTAGAACTTGATCTGCAACTTTTCATGGTAAAACTATACTAAATATCAAACCAATATCTTCAAACTTGATTAAAATGTACGGAAAACTGATTTCACAGACGGACTGACAAACGGACGGACGTACAGAGCGCAAACTTTCGTTGGTAGGGAACTAAATATAAAGTTACACTATTCTGAAACACATTTTAGAAATTCAACTTGCCTCTAAGCTGACCGAAATTTTGTGTACTAGTATTAAATCTATGAGAATTTATATAAAATACAAAAACCAAGACTATTTTGCTCTCCTGCTTCTTTCTCTCTTCATGTTTTCGGATAATTCTCAATTTAAGTTTTAAATACGGATTTAAAATAGTGATTTGGTAAATAATGCGTAGTGGTGTCCGTTGTCTATTTTTCACATTTCAAGTAACCTTCTTCTCTGAAGTGCCTGAACCAAATGAAACTATTAAATTAATCTTGACATCAAACTATTCAAGATGAAAAATTGCAATTCTAAGCGTTGTTGTTGCATGTTTTGTTTGTTTCCTTTATGCAGAAATCACTAAGGGTAAAAACTATATATTTTCTAGTGTTGGCGAAAAATGTGGCTTTTAGTGTATTCTTTATACTTGTTCTCTCACATGGTTATGTAATCTGCATGAATTAAGAAATTATAGAAATTATCCGTAACCCTGTATACATAGAGTCCATCAGAAGCTGTCTTCTCTTTATATCTGAATCATTATTTCTATAAAAAAAAAAATTCCAGAGTGACCAAATAATTTTACAGGAGAGGTCTGTTTTTTGTCTAAATCATCATTTTTTTTCCTCTTTCCTTTTTTTTTTTTTTGAAATATCATCCATCTTGTTAATAATATGCTCGGGGTACCGGACATCATTTTCAAAGAGAACCACACAAGAACTTTGGTTTAAAAAATATTTCGTGGTTTCGGAGGAGAAAAAATAATAGTTTACGGACGACGGATGATAATAATGTCAAAAGCTTACATGACAGAAACTATCAATTATATATTTTCAGATGAATGTTCCAATAGATCCAACTGTTTTGGATTATCTGGGGGTACAGCTGTTGCCGTTAGATGAGGACAATGATTTAGCCGAAGACCTTTTAAATTCTTGTGAAGAAGAACCAAATACTGAAGATCAGATCCCTGATTTGTTTACAGATGGGAGAAGAAGTAGCTCACCATCTTCAATCAAGTGTACAATATGCTTAATATAATTTACCAAAAAGTGTCATCTCCAAAGACATATGAAGAAACATGATGGCAACATGAAAACTTGTAATGAGTGTAGCAAACTGTTTTTTAGTGGCTATGACTTAGCCAGGCACGTTAATTTTGTGCATAAAAATATAACCCATGACTGTACAACATGCAGTAAAACTTTTAAATCAAAGGTTGGATTAGCTTACCACGAAAGAGGTCATGCCAACAACTTCCGTTTTTTATGCCCCAACTGTGGCAAAGGCTTCAATTATAAGGGCGATTTTGAAGGCCATAAGGCAGGCCATGATGGTGAAAAAAACAGATTCTTCCAAATGTGAAAAGAAGTTTCAGTATAAAAGCAGCCGAAATGTGCACCAAGGGCTACGCAAAAAAATGTGACACCTGTGGGAAAGTGTTTAAATCCTTGAAATATCTAAAAGAACACTTGAAAAGTCACACAAACCCGGATAGGTACCAGTGCACAGTATGTGGTAATTTTTACCAGAACAGATCCGGGCTGTACAAGCACTCCAAAAATACCGGACATTAAAGAGAGATTCATTCCGATTTTATTGACATTTTATTACATGCTAGTGGGTTACATTATATGTTCATTTAAAATTTCTATTAATTCAGTATTCAATTGTGGCAAAATGTTTTACACAAGAAATTAATCTTTCATTATTTTTTGTCATTAAATATAATTTAATTTATCGTACAGGATAATGTACCAGAAAATAATTACAATGGGAACAAATTTTATGAGCAGTATAGTATAAGAAATAAAAAACAGTTTGTTATTTATATTACTTGTTCTGTTAAGAATCATGTTATTAAGTACAATTACAATAATAACATTGAGTTATTTCAACGTTAAAGAGAATATGTATTCGACTTTCAATTTAAAAAAAAAACACACGCTAGTGTATAGCTGTTGATGGTTGTAGTATTTCTAATGGTAAGATAAAAAAAAAAGACGTACATTTTTTGTACATCCACTGAGATCAGTTTCAAAGCATGCAGAATTCTCCATATCAAACAAATAATCGTGATTCAAATATGTAATCAAGTTCCACTTTCCCAAACTAGCTGGTAATTTAGCTTAACCCCTATAAGTACAAAATGTTAAATTAATCGCGTAATAGTTATTATTTAATAATGTTCAAACTCATAAATCAATGGACAAAAAACAAAATCGGGGTAACAAACTAAAACTGAGGGAAACGCATTAAATATAAGAGGAGAACAACGACACAACACTACAATGTAACACACACAGAAATGGACCAAGCATCAGACAAAATCCCACGAGAATAACAAATATAACATCAAAACCAAAAACATGAATTTGGGATAGACAAGTACCGTGACACGTCTTATCGCAATGTCAATTTACACTCAAAAATAAGAGAAAACAAACGACGCAACGTTAAATTGTAACACACACAAAAACGAACTATAATATAATAATGGCCATATTCCTGACTTGGTACAGAACATTTTTAAAGGAAAACATGGTGGGTTGAACCTGGTTTTGTGGCATGCCAAACCTCGCACTTTAATGGCAATGTTAAATATAACATAGAAATGACAACATAATATTACAGGACTACAATACAAATAAATAGGAAAACGTATTAGACAAAGAAACACATGATTAATGAATAACAAAAAGCATCAGGTTTAAAATTTAATACGCCAAAAACGCGCCTCGCCCACACAAGACTCACCAGTGACGCCCAGATATAAAAGATCGTAAGCGAAAAAAAGTACAAAGTTGTACAGCACTGAAGATCAAAAGTTGAAAAAGGTTGTGTCAAATACGGCTTAGTTTTTATGCTTGGGATAAGAACATTCTTATTATATAGAACAATTAATGCTATTGCAAACAGTAAATTTGATCAAATGAATATAACAGATATACATAATGAAACTGAAGTATTAACTCATTACATAAATCAAACACCAATACATAATGAATGACCAACACAGAATAGACACACCCGACTCAGTCCAGGCCTCAACGCAGTAAATTATGAAAATGACGTCACATACGATTGTGAAAAGGCATTAAAAATTACGTCAAATACGATGGTGAAAAGGCATTAAAAATTACGTCACATTTGAATATATGAAAAAGTAAAATCACAAAAATACTCAACTTAGAGGAAGATCAATTTGGAAAGTCCATAATCACATGGCAAAATCAAATAACAAAACGCATCAAAAACGAATGGACAAAACTGTCATATTCCTGACTTGGTACAGGCATTTTCAAATGTAGAAAATGGTGGCTTAAACCTGGTTCTATAGCGCTAACCCTCTCACTTTAATGAAATTTCTGAAACAGCAGAAAAATTACGTCACATATGAAAAACTATATCTCAAAAGTAAGATAGAATTAGGATTGATTAAAGATTAAAATAGAACTAAATACTGATATTGCATTTAAGCACAATGCATATTGCAATACTTATTAATAGCAATTAACTATAATATATATATATATGTGCAGTTTGTTATGAATCCAACTTCAAACGTAAATTATCGTACAGATTATGTTGACCAAAATTAAATCTTATAAATGACGGCGGTGATTAATTTTTGTTTCCATAACACATAAATATAATAGAAAAGACGTCAACACATTTGACAAAATCCGATGAGAATTACAAATATAACATTAAACATTTAAACTAAATACATGAATTTGGGATAGACAAGTACCGTAACACGTCTTATAGTAATGCGAATTCACACTCAGCAAAACAGTCACAATCGGGAATAAGTCACGTCTGGTAATTAAAAGATTAGACGACATAATGACAAACCACAATCTACCATGTGGTAAAAATGTCCTTAGCTAGTTTGGTTAAACACACATCGTATGGATCCACCAATTCGTGATGGTGTCCATAAAATTTACGGAGTGTCAATTTTAATCTGTCCTCCTCATAACTTTGTTGGAGAAGTTTCTGCGTAAGTAGCACACTCCTGTATATGAAGTCCGTATAGTGTGAACAAGCACGTGAATAACGTATCAATTGTGATATGTAAACACCATACGAAGGGGCAGATGGTATGTTACTGCTGAGAAATGGGAAATTGATAATTGGGAAGTTGAAATCGTCCCGTTTGTCATAGATTTTCGTGTGAAGTCGTCCATCTACGTCAATATTGAGGAAAAGATCAAGGTATGAAGTAGTCCTTCTAGTATCAGTAGTATCCTTAATTTCAAGTTCACTGGGATATATGAGATGTAAGTATTGGCTGAAGTATGGGTTATTCAATGATAGAACATCATCAATATATCGGAAAGTAAAATTAAAGAATTTCGCATGGTGCTTTTTCTTTTCGTCTTTTAGAAGGTTTTGAATGAATTCTGCTTCATACGAGTACAAAAACAAATCAGCCAGCAGGGGTGCACAATTAGTACCCATTGGAATACCGATTGTCTGCTGAAATATGAATCCTCCAAACTCAACAAATATATTGTCGATCAAAAAGTCCAGCATTTTGATAATATTATCTTCAGTATATTTTCTGGAAGATTCAGTGTGATTCTTCACAAAATATGAATTATTGTAACCCAAAACAAGAAATTTGTATCTACGATTCCCATTTTTATAGAAAAAGCTCTGTTTTATGAGCTGGTGAAGTCGATCTTTCAACTGAGCATGGGGAATAGTAGTATATAGAGTAGAAAAATCAAAAGTTTTTATGTTGCTGCAAAATTGCAAAGATTGTGATCGAAGGTTAAGCAGTATATCTTTGGAATTTTTGAAAATCCACATCTGGTTAACACCACTGGTAGAATATATCTCCTCACAATATTTTTGAAGACCATCTTTAACTGTAGAAAGAATAGAAGTTTATGATATTCGAAAACATAAAAATTTTTAATGACTTGTTTATTATAAATAATACATGTATAGTCAAATCATAGTGTATTGCATACATACATACATAGTATTAAAGTTTAGTTGTAACTAGTCTGTTTTAAAAGTATTGGGAAACATATTTCGCCGAGCGGAGCGATGCAAAATTTTTTAAGGGTTTTGGAGTCACTGAAGGCCCAAGAAGCTATAGAACAAATGATGCAATATCATGCTTTCTGGGTGTTCCGAAGACCCTTTCTTAATCTGAAAATGCAAGTTTTGTTTTAATAATTTTTGACAATATTTTGGTCTCTAAGCAAAATGTATAAATTCAGTGTAAGACTTGAAGTTTCTAGGGACAACATCAAAAGACCAATGTGCATGAAAAAGCAAATATGGAATTCACATATTTAAGTCTGTGGCCGCTGGTTTTTTTCAAACTCATGATCAAGTTCATAACAAAATTACTAGATTACAAATGGAATGCAACACTAACTGTAACAGAATACAGAAGGGCAATCAATGAACAAAAGACAAATAAATATGAAACATCAATCCCGAAAAAGCAGGTCTACGTCTGAGGGAAAACAGAACTTGCTTCTTGCAAGGCACTCGCAGCGAACACAATTTGATATGGAGACAAGCGTTTGGTTTTGATATTTCCTTCATTAGGCATAAATTTGTCTCAATGTAGTTACGGCGCTGTTAAAAAAAAGTGAGGTAAGGTTTCCTGAGACAATATACCTCAAGTTAAATGAAACCAATTTTCAGACATTTCAAGTATATTTAAACAATGTTAATACTTTTATCATTAAACAAATTGGGAAGTGTTTCCCGATTTTTTTGGGGAAAAAAGATGAATTCATGAAGAATTTGGTCCCATCTCATACTTTCAAATAGACCTGCAGAGTTATTTATTGTAATGTCGTGCATCTATCCATCATTGAACATCAAACTTCCAGCCTTTACTGTTTGATCCATTTTTAGGGATATTCTTTTGGTGTTGCTCAGTACTTATACATCCAGCCGTTGTGTTATCGTGCTACAGTCATTTTTGTGCTCGTCTGTTTCATTTTCGCTCATGTTCTTTGTCTATATGCCGTTTATTTGATTTTAAAAGAATAATATTAACATTGAAACAATGTTGACTGCTCTACCCAAATTTGGACTTATTTACATATTATTCCTATTATTTTTTTTATCATAAGGAAATGTCTGTTCCAAGTCTGGAATATAATTTATGGCCGTTCTTAGCAATTAGTTTGATGTGCTTGAGAATTTAATTACATATTGCCGTTTGCGAAAAGACTCCGTATTCAATTTTCCCTGGTGTTTTCGAACTTTTGTATCTAGGCGTAACTAGTAAGTCTTATGTGGACGAAACGCACTTCTGGCGTATTAAATTTTAAACCTGGTACCTTTTGTTAGCTATTATTCGTGTGTTTCTTTGCCCAATATGTTCTCATATTTATTTTTATTGTAGTCCTGTAATGTTATGTTGCCATTTTAATGTTATATTTAGCATTGCCATTAAAACGGTTGGTTTAGCATGCCACAAAACCAGGTTCAACCCACCATTTCTTTCTTTAAAAAAAAGTCCTGTACCAAGTCAGGAATATGGCCATTGTTATATTATAGTTCGTTTCTGTGTGTGTTACCGTTTAACGTTTTGTTTCTGTTGTGTGTTTGTTTCTTCTTATATTTGAGTGTGAATTCACATTACTATAAGACGTGTCACGGTACTTTTCTATCCCAAATTCATGTATTTAGTTTTTATGCTATATTTGTTATTCCCAGCGGATTTTGTCTAATGCTCAGTTCGTTTCTGTGTGTATTACATTTTATAATGTTGTGTCGTTGTTTTCTTATATTTAATGCGTTTCCCTCAGTTTTAGTTTGTTACCCGGATTTGTTTTTTTATATCGATTTATTAGTTTCGAACAGCGGTATACTTCTGTTGCCTTTATTTGAAACCCATGTTTTGTCTGAAATAAGCTACATAAGTTTTCTTTTCTACCCGTATATAGCCAACTAGACATGCTGCTGGCTTGGCTATATAGAAATACAGAATAGTTAGCATAATTAATATATTTTCGATTTATAATGATTTCGAAAACACGAAACACTAATTTCTTTTCAAACAAAGGACAACTGTATAGAAATGAAATCGGGTACGGATATCTATATTTCCAGTTTTGTATATGAACGGCAAATTAATTTTATTCAGTTTACCCATATCAACGCGTTTTGATTTTTTTTGACGACCAATTTCTCTTTTTATTGGTTGAACTATGAAAAAAAACTCGCAGTATTTCGGTTTCAAATTTAGGAAATTAGTCTTTAATACACGAATTACCGAAGAATAGAACATAGTTATTACATAATCGACAAAGTAAATATAGACCAGGAACATCGTCCGCCATCTTTGGATATATGTAACTGCAGAAAGGGATACCACTTTTACCCCAGTGCTTAATGCATTTATAAGTGTGACAATTTTATGGAACAAAGGTGTCGTCATGTCCTTTTCAAAAGTAGCTTTACACATGAATTTGGATGGGACATTCCAATGCCAGTGTTATTGAATATTGAAATAAACGCTTGCAAAGCTCATCTTTGAAATGAATTGGGATATAATTTTGGAAGATTTCTGTATGAATCTTGGATTCAGAACACCTAAATCCTAGATTATGCTAAGAGGTATTGTGACTATCGTAAAACATTTTCAGTTCTAGAAATCATGTATGTTGGTGTTTCTGGTGAGCTTTTGATCCCTTTTGTCAGACACTAGGGAAAATCAGAAAATCTAATTTCCAAACTACTGGGCATGGTCAAATGAAATTAACGATCCAAAGTATGTCTACATGCAACAGATGATGTTTGCTTTCTCGCATGCAACCATGTTGTTTTGAAATGGTTGTGGGAAGGGAGACCGTGAGGCTCTTGTTGCAGGCAGAGATAAACTATCTCTCCTATTGTATGATAAACAATCCTCGTTATCAACGAATCTTAGGTTTGAATAAATATATTGAAACTTGAGCCACCAGGGGTTAAAGCGATTGTTCGGTCCTCATAAAGATTAAACCGAACTGGTAACAAGGGCCATCAAGGGTGCGATGCATGTCTGGAAGAAGCAAACAAAGAGGCTAAGCATTGATTTAAGCAGATTGGTGATCCTTGGTTGAAAGTCTTTAGGAACTTAGACAAGTAAAAATAGGAATATATACTCAATAATTAATTAAAAAATGCTTTACTATGTATATACATATAATGGAATTCGATATGAAATCGAAACATCTTAATTAAAAAAACATAGGAACATATGATATAAATAATTAAAATACACCTCACATTTATGTTGTCAGGTGAGGTTTTGAAAATTTGACACCTTAGTTTTTTCCATCAATAAAAATGTTATTTTTTTGCTCCATGGCACTTTTCTATTATAGAATTAACACTTCAATTGCTCATAAAAGATCATTTACAAAAAATTAGCTGATTGTAGGTTTTCTTACTTAAAACATTATTAATTTTAAACTTAAGCTTTTTAAAATTGAACCGGACTACATCCTTAAAAAGTAATGAACATAGGAGGTTTTTTTCACAAATAGAGATGCTCAGGACAAAGAAATGGAATAGTCTTGGAACTCTTTAAGTTTTTTAACTGTGATGTCGGCACACGAGGCATGAGCCCACACATCACAACTATCTGCATCACAGCCAAGCCATGCTGATTCCTATCTGCCATGTTTTTTTCTGAAAGTTTTGTCACCAGCAGCCAGGTTCGGATATTATGCGGCAAAAATTACATATTATTTTATATATAATTATTGGCGATAAAACCAGGAAGCATACTAATTTCCTTCCGTGAAGACTGTCTCTGTACAGGTTGTTTCTTCCTGTCTTTAACAGTCTTTGGAGCTACTGAAAGTTTCTCCAAATCAGCTCCAACTTGTAAGTGGTAGTTGTGGGCAGAAACAATTTGTTTGTTTTTCTTTTTCTTTTGATCAGTCTGTGATCTGCACATGGAGTTAAGTCTTCTGCCCTACAAAGTACAATAATTAAACATTATATAATTGAAATTGCACAAATATGTGTTTTAAGGGTCGAGGACTTGAAGACTTTTTTTTTATTTGTGATTGGTTTTTGATTATTCTGTTTGAGTTTTGAACTTTCAAGTTTCTGATAAAGAAAAAAAAAACAATTAGAAGATGCATAAAAAAAATAACCAACTGTTTTCTATGTGATGTCCAGATTCTTAATTGCTGTCTCAGCATATTTGTTATGTTCCGTACGTTTTGTCATTTTCCCATTTCATCCCGCTTCTTATCGAAATGGTCTTGTTGATATTGGGCTTCCTTGTTGATTGCTGGATTTTAGTTTCACGGATACGGTCCCAGTTTGAACGTTGCCGGCTTAATTTGCCATTACTTCATCTAAAATATATGTACTAAAGAGGAACTGATATTTATTCTCACATGTTTAATCCCATTACAAGGAAAAGTCGCAGAACTGTGAGTGTCTTGTTTTTAAATTTTTAACGCTTCCTAAAAAGTTAATTGAAATGGGATTTCTTAATTAATAAGAAACGCTTATTGTTAGACAAATCAGGAAGATAACAGATGCATTTTTAACTAAACAATTTCGCAACTTTTACCAAATGTTTCGGTTTTGACCGGTGTTCCTGATTCAATGTGTCCATCCATTTCAACTATTTTCGTGTTGTTGTTTTTTTGTCTAGAGATCTCTTTTATTTAAGTGCTATCCATTCACTATCACTAACTCACTTTCATCTAAGCATAGTAATTATTTTAACCAACCTAGATCTTTATATATGAAGCCTTTTCCCTCTGAAGACTTATATTCCCCTCTCATCTTCAATTTGAGTCAAGAATTTTAACTCGGACGTTTGATGTGCCTCTTGTTTAGTTATCATTTAAGCATAGTAGTTATTTAAAAAAAACCTATATCTTTACATACGAAGCCTTCTCCCTCTGGAGACTTACATTTCCCTCTAATATGTTCAATTTGAGTCCAGAACTTTAACTCGGACGTTGTATGTGCCTCTTGTTTAGTACATTCCCCTCTCATCTGTTCAATTTGACTCCAAACTTTTAACTCTGACGTTCTATGTGCCTCTTGTTTAGTTCACATCAAAGCATAGTAGTTGTTTTAACAAACCAATATCTTAACGTATGAAGCCTTTTATCTCTGGAGACTTATATTCCCCTCTCATCTGTTCAATTTGAGTCCAGAATTTTAACTCTGACGTTGTATGTGCCTCTTGTTTAGTTAACATCAAAGCATAGTAGTTATTTTTATAAACCTATATCTTCACATATGAAGCCTCCTCCCTCTGGAAACTTGTATTCCGCTCTCATTTGTTCAATTTGAGTCCAGAATTTTAACTCTGACGTTGTATGTGCCTCTTGTTTAGTTAACATCTAAGCATAGTAGTTATTTTAACAAACCTATATCTTCACATATGAAGCCTCCTCCCTCTGGAGACTTATATTCCCCTCTCATCTGTTCAATTTGACTCCAAACTTTTAACTCTGACGTTCTATGTGCCTCTTGTTTAGTTCACATCAAAGCATAGTAGTTATTTTAACAAACCAATATCTTAACGTATGAAGCCTTTTCTCTCTGGAGACTTATATTCCCCTCTCATTTGTTCAATTTGAGTCCAGAATTTTAACTGTGACGTTGTATGTGCCTCTTGTTTAGTTAACATCTAAGCATAGTAGTTATTTTAACAAACCTATATCTTCACATATGAAGCCTCCTCCCTCTGGAGACTTATATTCCCCTCTCATCTGTTCAATTTGAGTCCAGAATTTTAACTCTGACGTTGTATGTGCCTCTTGTTTAGTTAACATCTAAGCATAGTAGTTATTTTAACAAACCTATAGCTTCACATATGAAGCCTCTTCCATCTGGAGACTTGTATTCCCCTCTCATCTGTTCAATTTGAGTCCAGAATTTCAACTTGGACGTTTGATGTGCCTCTTGTTTAGCTATCATTTAAGCATAGTAGTTATTTAAAAAAAAAAACTACATCTTTTCATATGAAGCCTTCTCCCTCTGGAGACTTACATTCCTCTCTCATATGTTCAATTTGAGTCCAGAATTTTAACTCGGACGTTGTATGTGCCTCTTGTTTAGTACATTCCCCTCTCATCTATTCAATTTGAGTCCAAACTTTTAACTCTGACGTTCTATGAGCCTCTTGTTTAGTTCACATCAAAGCATAGTAGTTATTTAAACAAACCAAAATCTTAACATATGAAGCCTTTTCTCTCTGGAGACTTATATTCCCCTCTCATCTGTCCAATTTGAGTCCAGAACTTTAAATCTGACGTTGTATGTGCCTCTTGTTTAGTTAACATCTAAGCATAGTAGTTATTTTAACAAACCTATATCTTCACATATGAAGCCTCCTCCCTCTGGAGACTTATATTCCCCTCTCATCTGTTCAATTTGACTCCAGAATTTTAACTCTGACGTTGTATGTGCCTCTTGTTTAGTTAACATGTAAGCATAGTAATTATTTTAACAAACCTATATCTTCACATATGAAGCCTCTTCCATCTGTAAACTTGTATTCCCCTCTCATTTGTTCAATTTGAGTCCAGAATTTTAACTCTGACGTTGTATGTGCCTCTTGTTTAGTTAACATCTAAGCATAGTAGTTATTTTAACAAACCTATAGCTTCAAATATGAAGCCTTCTCCCTCTGGAGACTTGTATTCCCCTCTCATCTGTTCAATTTGAGTCCAGAATTTCAACTCGGACGTTTGATGTGCCTCTTGTTTAGTTATCATTTAAGCATAGTAGTTATTTAAAAAAACTATATCTTTACATATGAAGCCTTCTCCCTCTGGAGACTTACATTCCCCTCTTATCTGTATTATCAGAAAAATCAGTATACATGTAATAATACTTATATTCTTTTATATGACAATGAGTGAAACAGCCTTATTTTTTTTTTTTACATTGATACTCTATAAATAATAATAAATTTGAAATGTGAACTTAAAATTTTAGGAGAACCTTCCAATTTTAATAACTCCATTCTGTCTCCAAATCATTATTTTAATCCTTGGGAAAAAGTTTATATACTAATTTAAATATATAACCACGACCAGTAATCTAATTATCAGCATGGCCTGCTTGAACTGTAGTATTTCTGTGTAAAGTTATCCTCCATCTGGAGACTTATATTCAGAGAAATACATGTCAAATAAAGTTTTGACCCTGATGTCATGATAATACAGTGCACTTTTTCAGCCTCCTGCTTCCCGAACAGTTGGTTTAAATGTAAACGGGAATCCACAGTTTGCATCCTGGGCAACTGAGAAAATTGTAAATAGGAAATATTTGGAATAAACAAGTATCAATTTAAAAAAAACAAAAACAAAGGCTGTTTCTCAGCTACAATCTCATCCAAGGGCCAAAGCAATAAATCATATACGGAGAAACAGTCTAGAGTTTGAAACACAATGGGTACTATGTTTATCACCTGTTTTCTTAGGCACGGTCATTGACTTATTACATCATATAATTGTCTTTCTACTCAACTGAGAAAAATCATTTCACTTAAGGATGTACTTAGGTGAGGTAAGGTGAAAATTAATAAATCAGTAATTTAAAATTGATACTATAAGCTGGTAGGGCATTCTTTAAGGATAAAAATAAGCTTAAAATATTGATAGGTCATGGACCTCCTTTTCGAGATATTTGAGATTGAAAATATGGCGGGAAAAGGCTGACTCGGACTTTTACCTTATAATTGCTTGGTATATTTGGGTCTCAAAACAAAAGAAAGAAAATCAAGAAACTTCTAAAATTTTGGTAAAATGACCTTTCATGAGCTATCAAGTCTTCTATAAAACTAGAGGCTCTAAAGAGCATGTGTCGTTCACCTTGGTCTATGTGAATATTGAACAAAGGACAATGATTGTAGCCAAGTTTGGTTTAATTTGGCCCAGTAGTTTCAGAGGAGAAGATTTTTGTAAAAAAAACTCATCATAGATACCAGGACTAAATTTAGTATATACGCCAGACAAGATTACTAAGATTTACAAAAAATGGTTAAAAATTTACTATAAAGGGCAACAACTCCTTAAAGGGTCAACTGACCATTTAGGTCATGATGACTTATTTGTAAATCTTACTTTGCTGAACATTATTGCTGTTTACCAATTCAGGGGCAGCAACCTAACAACGGGTTGTCCGATTCATCTGAAAATTTCAGGGAAGATAGATCTTGACCTAATAAACAATTTTACCCCATGTCAGATTGGCTCTTAATTGGTTTAGATATAACCCAAAAACTGCATTTTATCCCTATGTTCTATTTTTAGCCATGGCCGGGTCACCGGACACATTTTTAAATCAAGATACCCCAATGATGATTGTGGCTGAGGTTGGTTTAATTTGGCCCAGTAGTTTCAGAGGAGAAGATTTTTGTAAACGTTAACAACGACGGACGCAAAGTGATGATAAAGGCTCACTTAGCCCTTCGGGCCAGGTTAGCTAAAAATAAATGGGTGTTATGGGGGAAAATATTTTACCTTGTATTGTATAGAAAAAAAAACAAGGAGGCAGAACATTTGACACAAATTTTAAAACCTCGCATAAGTACATCCTTAAGTACGTAGCATAATAAAAGAATTATAACAAACATTATTACATTTTCATTCATAGAAAAACTGCATCACCAAATGTTATCAACCTGGGATTATCCTCAAAAGAGAGTATTTTTAGTTGTGATACCAGACTCAAAGACGTGTCGCAGGAAAAAGAAATAAGAAGAGGAAAACGTGGACATGGGTTGGAGGAGTCTCAAAATGAGGATGTAACATTGAGTGCTACTCTTTCGTTGAATATTGATGAAAAACTGCATCACCAAAAGTGATCAACATGGGATTATCCTCAAAAGAGAGTATTTTTAGTTGTGGTATAGTTTTTAATTCTAAAAACGCATAAATATATGCGAAGTTCGTTTTCTTCAACATTTCGAAATTCTCTACTATCTATAGTATATGTTCAGTGGAATTATTATTAGATATATTTTCGATCAGTTGCCCTGCCACTAATCCCTAATGTTTAATTATTGTACTAGTGAGTTATTGCTAGAACTTTTTTATTTATTTTTTGGACAGATTTTACTTGTGCGGGTTAATTTTGTAGGGCCCGCAATTGTGTATACTCTATATCATGTATGTGTATAAATTATTTGTTGAATAAACAATAATTTTTAAGAAGAGGAAAACATGTCCATGTTTTGGAGGAGTCTCAAAATGAGGATGTAACATTGAGTGCTACTCTTTCCTTAAATATTGATGCTAACATCAGCCAGTATACCATGAAGAGAGGAAGTGCTGTAACCATCCAAGAAAATGAGCTTGCTCAAATCGATGATTGGTTGCAATACTTGAATAAGAATGAAAATGAAGGTGCAAACATAATACCATGTGATCATTAATAAAGATTGTTAAACACCTTCAGCTAATGAATTGTTATACTTTATAAAAAAAAATAATAAAGTTGTATACTGATATAAATAGGTGTATAAGTTCCAATGAAACAACTCCCCATCCAACTCACAATTTATAAAAGTAAACCATTGTAGGTCAAGGTACTTCTTCAACACGGAATCTCGGGTCACACCGAACAGCAAGCATGATTTAGAACAATTTATATAAATCTATATTGTGTTATCGTCGCCAAATACTGCATTGGTCATTCCTATATGCACAGACAATCACAACAATGTAATTTGCAAAAATAAACGGGACATTCGGAGTAATAACTATTGAAGAAAAAAAGACCACAACAGGTACAAACAGAAAACGATTAAATACTAAGATTTGTTTGTGTTCATTGCTGTATTATAAATCAAGCCGTTTTTTTCATTTATTGATCAAAAATGTGAAAGTCATCACTTTCGTGAAAAAAAAAAAACAATATCTGATTTAAAGAAAGACAATACTTTAAGAAAATAAGGAATACAAATACTCAAGCTAGTATCATTGTTCAAAGATTTGATTGACAAGATGCATGTGTCTAAAAGAATAAGAGGAATACTTTTATTAAAACCGGCCATGATGCACTTCAAAGTTTACAATAAATGAAGTACGACTTAAAATATTCAGACTTCTGGTCCATCAACTGTGCAATTTTCCTCAGGAAATTCTACACCATATTTGTAAATACTAGTGGCAAATATGACACACATATTCCTGCTGACAGAAGAATGGAGTACCTTGTTAAAAGAAGTATAAAAAAAAACATATGAAAGTGCGGACAACATTTCGAATCTAACCAGGGCAATCTATGACTAATGAAAATTTTGACAAACAGTAATACATTGTTAAAACTTTTCAAAAAGTCCTTTGAGGCAGATGAACTGGCTATTCTAACATATTCACGATATATAAGACCTTTAAAGAGTAGACAGATACTGCTCTACTTCTTCATTTAATCGATATAGCGATCCACAATGTTGCAAGAATATGACGTGCTTTCCATTCCGGAGCACCCGGTTATAACTTGGTTCGTGTTTTTCAGTCCTTAGTTTTCTCTGGTGTGTTTTGAGTACTGTTATTAATCTTTTGGTAGTTTCTATTTATTTATTTTTTTGCAATGACGTCGTCTGTTTGTCAACGGCATACGGGATTGAATATCGTTTTGGTATATTCCACCCATTAAAAATTAATTTGAGAATGAAAATGGGGAACATGTCAAAGAGACAATTCAACAACCCGACCATAGAGCACAAAACAGCTGATAGCCACCAATGGGTCTTCAACGCAGCGAGAAATTCCCGCATCCGGGATATGGAAGTTGATATATAGATTTAGAAACAAAGTCACATTATTGAGGAAAATCTTTGGAGCGCACATTCTATTAAGGTTATCCTCATATATAGTTATGTATACAACACATTATGTTTTTCATGTGCTTATGAAAAGAACAAGATCCATCAAGTATTGAACAACTGAATACGATTGAAGAAGATTAAATTATAATTGATGTTGGAAGAAAAAAATGATGTTTATTCTAAAATTACTTATGGCCGATACACTTGAGGAAGAGCTTGATTATATCCATCCAGAGCGTTTCATTTTTGATGACGCAGGAACAAGCTTAATTCATCGAAACAAACATTCAAAGGTGTACAACGAACAGAGGGAAATCAAGCAAATAACATGCAATTCAATAATAGAAAAATTGAATAATTTCGTAAACAAGACAAATATCCGAAAAATGTCCCTCATCTTAACAAGGTAACAATGGCAACAGAATTCTTAAAACATATATTCAGAGTCGCTTGGTGAATCTTTTTTTATGGACAATACAAAGTAAATATCCGAATTAAACCATATCGACAACCAGGCCCACACCTGAGACGATGTTAGTCATCGACTATTCAACCCGAGAAGGTGTTTTTGGTACGGTAGAGATCACCAGGCCATCATTGATGCAGGTGATATGAAATTTGTTTCTAAAATTTCAAAAGACCAGTATTTGACTGGATTAACTGATGTAAAAGTTGTGTATTCAATAGACAACTTGATCATGACCAATAAATATTCAATGATCAAAATGGAAGCTTAAATCGATGACCTAAATAATTATCACCTATAAACTCAAGTTTGATAGTCAAAGTTAACTTTGAAGAAAATCAAATGAGAAAGACAAAGGGTGATACCGCTGCAAAACTAGGAAAACAATACAACCAGAATAACTGTAGCTTGATCATAAAGAGAAATAATATATATGTTGAGAGCTACGAAATACAATGAGCAAGTGGTCCTTAGAAGGGGATAAGACAAGCTGGTGACATGAAACAGGTATATCACGCTAATGCTAAACAATTATTCAATGGAATCAAATACCTGGTATTGATAATGACTGCGAAATAAACAAAAAGCTTCCTGTGGAGCAGGATCTGCTTACCCTTCCGGAGCACCTGAGATCACCCCTAGTTTTTTTGTGGAGTTCGTGTTGCTTATTCTTTAGTTTTCTATGTTGTGTTATGTGTACTATTGTTTGTCTGTTTGTTTTTTTTTCATTTTTAGCCATAGCTTTGTCAGTTTATTTTCGATTTATGAGTTTGACTGTCCCTCTGGTATCTTTCGTCCCTATTTTATGCGTTTTTAAGTCCTTTAGCATGGAATCAATTTTTCAAGGGTAAGGTACGAAAGTATGTCACAATTTTACATGGCTGGATGGGCGATGAAAGTGTTTCTCTAGAAAGAAAGGTATTTAGTGTATACAAGAAATCAAAATGAGTTGTATGAATCAGATACATAACAGGCTATTGAGGTAGCAGAACTTGAACTTTTGAAAATTTGATACATGACGTAAAAATCAAGGTCAGTCATGTTGGTTTTGATAAAATTTAAAGTAATTCAAAATTAACAATTCTGCATTAGATAATAACAGATAAGGGTGTAAAGAAGCACTGGGGATGTTTTTGATGCTATAGATAGTACGATTGCCGAGAAGGAGAAGATTATAGTAGTTTACCCACCATCGAATGAGGTTATAGTACGATTGCCGAGAAGGAGAAGATTATAGTAGTTTACCCACCATCGAATGAGGTTATAGATTTTACAAACAAGGTAGATTATGAGGAGAAAAATTCTACTAGTTTGGATAAAATGTTGAAACCAAAACTCACCTCGGACAAAAGAAAAGCAGTCATTTCGATGACTACCGTTAAAAATCATAATGTGAAATATTATTGAAGTGCTTAAAAAAAAAGGTGTAAAGCTGTACGACAAGCATTTAGAGGGTGCCCTTTGGGGGGGTGTTTTTGGATGATGCATGCAAAAAAAAAAAGTACAAGTGTTGAGGTCTTTCTCCGAGAAACCCTAAAAAGTGAAGTCTAAACAATGTCTCACCTCCTCCTATCGAAAGCAGGACAATATAACTAAGAACCACAGACAATGTAAAGGTCCTAAAAGTAGGGGAGAACGAAGGGGAAAATCATGAGAAATCAGTCGGATAAGTATGTAGGAAAACAAACGAGGTTACAAAAGGCGTTTTGGTTTTAAAAAGAATGACAACGATGTCAGTTTTAGGTTTTCACTTATTGATGAAAGCAGTCTTACAAATGTCTAGTTATGTAATGTATTTCAGTTGTTTCCTGTAATTAGTTAATACTTTAGTCTTATCATGTACATCTTTTGTATACAATTTTAAAAAATTACCGTTTGCAAAAGTATAAATTATTTTAAATAATAGCGATGTTCTGGTAACTAACAGAAAACCCTGGCCGTTTTTGATCTTTTGGTCCTCGATGCTGTTCGACTTTGTGCTTGTTTCGACTTTCAAACTTTTGTATCTGGGCGTCACAAGTAGATCTTGTGTGGACAAAATGCACTTCTTGCGTATTAAAATTTTGAACTTATTGCCTTTTGTTGGCTGTTGTTCGTGTGTTTCTTTGTCAATTGGGTTCTTGAATTTATTTATATTGTAGTCCTGTGGTGTTGAGTAGTCATTTTATTGTTATATTTCACATGGCTATAAAAGAGGGAGGTTTGGCATGCCACAAAACCAGGTTCAACCCACCATTGTTTCCTTTAAAAATGTCCTGTACCAAGTCAGGAATATGGCCATTGTTATATTATAGTTCGTTTCTGTGTGTGTTACATTTTAACGTTGCGTCGTTTGTTTTCTCTTATTTTAGAGTGTAAATTCACATTGCGATAAGACGTGTCATGGTACTTGTCTATCCAAAATTCATTTATTTGGTTTTGATGTTATATTTGTTATTCTTGTGGGATTTTGTCTGATGCTTGGTCCGCTTCAGTGTGTGTAACTTTGTAATGTTGTGTCGTTGTTCTCCTCTTATATTTAATGCGTTTCCCTCGGTTTTGGTTCGTTGCCCCGATTTTGTTTTTTGTCCATGGATTTATGAGTTTGAACAGCGGTATACGACTGTTGCCTTTATTTATCGCAACCAGAATCCCTGTAATGTATTGAGACTTATTGTAGTAAATAGTGATTACAAAATCCAAAGAATGAACGTACCAATGATCTCAAAACTAGTGTAAGGCTACGAGTGAATTCAACCAGTCGTATTCCTGTATGCCAGTATTTAGGGGTCATATCAATTTGTGATATTCTCGTGTGCATGTGGCGTGGCTCTGTACGTATATATTCAGTTATTGCGCTGTTGTCAAACTTGTTTGTTTGTTGCTTGTCTTTCATTTTTTTTTGCTGTGTGCTTTGTGTATATGCCTTTTGATGTTTTTTCGTTACATATATGACATGACTTTGTACTTGTACATCCCGTCAATGTACTTTGGAAAATTTATGCCATTTTGTACTTCTTTGTTACATATTTGTTTGTGAATTAGTGATTAAGATTATAAACAATGTTGACTGCTGTATATTACTCATTTTTACCTATAATGCCTGTTTATTTTGTTCAAGCGTCGTTGTCATTTTAATGGGAATTTGAAAAATTAATTAGTATGTGTGTTGTATTATATTTTTTAAGGGCATACGATACTGTTACAGGGGAGATAAAGCGTTGCTTATGAAGACTCGTCAAATAACTTTTATATACTTGCCGTCAGGTCGCCTTTTGTAATATCGGAAATTCGCGGAAAAATATATTGGTTAGTTGATTCCGCGATTCAAAAACGGGCACCATGCCTTTCCAAAAGAAAGAAGAGAGAGAACGGAAGAATAAGGTTTCCAAATTAATGTCTCAATGTCATGTAGACAGAAAAAGGATTACAATAGAGAAAGAAATTGAGAAGTGTGACCTGTTTTAATCTGCCTCATCGAATATTTCAAGGCAGGATGGTAGACGGATCATCGAAATAAATAAGCTGCCAAATGCCTTAGTCCTGTACAATATGTCCTATCCCCTACATTTGCACAAGGCATAATCAGAAAAAAAGACAAGGACTTGGAGGTTACCTCATCGTTTGTTGTGCAGAATGTAACAACCTAAATACAATCAAGACAGATAAGACACATGGTAATGAGGTGTTTGACTTTAATAAAAAAAAAAAAAAAAGCTCACTCTCTTAGTTTCAATGATATTAGGACATTTTTGACACTCCAAGATAACACATTGTGTCCAATGTACGGATATATCATACTAGTTTTAGACCAATATTACCTTTGTATGCCTCTGAGCTGTCGAAGAAATACTAAATTCCAAAAATTTCGTTATACAAAATTTTATTTGTCATGATGACAATATTTCAGCATTGAGGTTATAACAGTTAAACCTGTCTGAGAGTTTTCATCTGAACCTGACCTCTTGTTCATGGTGCATTGGTCAATATATAGTTTTCACTGTTTGTTCGGGTTCTTCTTTGACGGTGTGGAAGTATTTAACAGAATAGAGAAGTTCTACACGATTTATCAATCTAGTACTGAATCCGAGGTTTGGAGTTACACACTGTCAGGAGAAAGGTCTGTTGATTTGAGTTGTGTGAACCAGATTTATATATATATAAAACGTTTGGGCATAAGTTGTTGTTTTTATTATATGATCTTATATTAAAAAAATTTTTAGTCAAATGGAAATTTACGTTGAACAAATTGTTCTAACATGGGTAGTTTTCAAGAATTTGCTTTTAATTAAACAAAAATAATGGATCTTTGGGCAACGTTTTAAAATTTCCATTGATTTATCTGTTTAGAGTTAAAATTGAAAAATAAACGGCGGGATACGGGAGTCTTCGGACAGAGACCAACAACATGTCAACACCAAGAACCAAGCTGAACTAAAGGCACTAACTGATGGAATAAAGACGAACACTGCTATTTTTATTTGCAGCTTAATAATACAGATACATATAGCAAAGAAACCGGCTGGCAATTAATTGTAGAAGAGGGTAATGTTGTTTCTCAAGTAAAAAGAACCAAAAAAGAAATAAAGAGAAAGTGGACGAATGTCAAAAGTGAAACGAAAAAAAAAACAGAACATAGAAAATCTATGAACAAAACAAGAGGCGGACCAGTAAATTTAAGTTGGGATCCAGATGAGACTGAACTTGTTGTCTTAGGAATTCTTGGGCCAACAGCCGTGATATTAGTGGTTTGATCGAGTCGGAAGATTTGCCGAATGTAAATGAAAGAGGAGGCGAGATAAGTTTTTTATTATAATTTATAGGGTTCGCTCCGGATCCAGAGTGTTAGCGTGCTTTCCATTATCCGGTTCGTATCGACGGAACCGGTTCAGGATAATAGAACATCCAAGGGCAGACGATACGATCCAAGATGGCTTCCGCTATACCAGCGATTTCTTATAGTTATCCTTTTTTAGACGATTTTTTAGATACATCTACACTTTTTATTATTTTATTCAATTTGAAGATTCAGTTAATAATGATCATTTTTTTACACCTTTAAGAAATAATATTAACCGTATTCAAAACTATTATGAAACGGTTATTCCAATTTACACCATAGATGAATTTAGGTCTCATTTCCGTATGAGCAGGTCAACTGTTGAACAACTTTGTTCTCAGTTATCACTTACTGGGGAAATACCCACCATTCATGAACACGGCAGGTCCCCATTAGAGACAAAAAAACAGCTCCTGATGTACATATGGTAAAATTTAAGTTAATACTTATCATGCTAATAGTAGTAAAAAGAAACAAAAACGAACATTAGTAGCCATTACACACGTTTCACAAAATCCCAAAAGTATGAACAACACAAAAACCATCATATCATTGATTGAACCAAAGTGCTCTAGAATGGTATGCAAAAGTTGCTGCTCCACATGTGGCACCAATTATATAATATGAATTATAAAATATACCATCAGTGGCAGTGTTATTGAGACAGCAAAAAACCTGCCAAAAAGATGTGTAGGATATAAGAATTGTTCATTTGAATAAAATGTCAGGATTTACCAAGCAACTGTCACTGTGCTTAAACGGCTGTGGGTAACTTAAGTTACCCACAGCCCAAGATGGAGCCGCCTTGCGTCGGTTAGATACTTTTCTTCTATACAATAACAATACCACGAATGCATCAATTAAACAACTGAATTTAAAAGTTGTATTAATCGTTTAGGGAAACCCCCAAACTGGAAAGGTGATTAAATTCTACAAAATAAACGATCACAGCACGATTTAAAAAAACACTTAGGTTGTCCGTAACTTCAAAACAACTTGTCCGTAACTTTTTTCATCATACCAATAGAGATGTCCGTAACTTTCAAAGAATCGACATACGCGGATGTAATGTTTAAACTGATGATAGAGATTGCATCGAATACATATTCACAAAACGAAATAGATGTCTAGTATGATATAATTCATTGTATCGATGGAAGACAAAATTGGGAAAAATATGAAAAAAATCACGATAAATCCGCAAAACTCGGGTCTCATTTTGTATAACGTCGGGGTACCCGAATCGCCTAGTTCGGAGGGATAAACAGATAAACTGTTGAAACATCATTGTTCGTTTTTATTTTTGAACAAGTAGACTACACAAGTATTTTTTACACATACATGTAGCATGTATACACTTACTGATTTTCTGCCAGCAACGACACGGGTAGCGTGAATCCGGGATTTTGGAGGGAAACCCAAATTGCCCAGGCATGCAGTGGATAGACTATACGAGACTTAAGTGCACAAACTTTTTCCGTCTTTTTGAAAAAGCCCAAAACAACACTTTTCTCTCATCCCCACAAAAACAAATCCCATCAGCATTGACAGTAAAATAAAAGGGGTGTCAATCTGGACACACTGGGACGTTGCGCACGGTGATATTGCGGCACAAGATTTACAGTAAATGGGAAAACTTAAAAAAAGGACATTTTGTATAAATGAATAAACCTAGTTTTACAGCTAGCTGCATATTTCATTTGTATGCAAGTTGCATTAAGTCTTATTAAACTGAATAAAACTAAAAGACACAATAGGTAAAAGTCAGTGACAATAAAAGGAAAAGAGCAGTCAACATAGTGTAACAATTCGACATAGTATATAAAAATATAAATAATTACGTAGGACAACAGGGTAATTTAATAGTCTAACAACCCCTGATAACATACAAAGAGAGAAAAAAAACATACTAGGAAACATATTAAAAAAATCATAACACTATAATTAACAGGTGGGATGTATAAATACCGAGCCGCGTCAAAGAGTATTCATCAAAATACACATAGAAAGAAACAGAGGTGAAGGTAAACCGCAAACATATAATTAAACTCAAAACATTAAAGAGTATGGAAAAGCCTTGGTCTGACAAGCGAAAAACGTCGATAAGACGCACATCAGTAAATAAAAGTTCAAACCATAACCAGTATGGAGTACCACAAACCCCACATAAAACTTCTGTGATGTAAGTATGATGCGTTAATAAAATCACATTTGATGGTGAATGAGTAGTATAAACGGCCGCGAAGGTTACAAATATGATGTTAATTGTCTTCTAATTGTTGAAATTATAATTCTTAAAATTTTAAATCAAAAGTTACCCACATCTAAACATAAAGTTACGGACAGTCTGCTTAGTTTCGATCAAAAAGTTACGGACATCTTATGCATTTTTTAAAGTTGACCTTCCGCTTTAGTGAACTTTATATTAACAAATTTATGGTAATTGTTAGTCATTTCTTTATTCAATAATCCTATAAATATTTACATTCTGCATGAAAAACGTCGCAAAAGGTACCTTTTGTATGAATTAAATATCAACGAGTTTAGAGTCCGCCATCTTGGGATGTGGGTAACTTAAGTTACCCACAGCCGTTTAAGCACAGTGACTGTACTGTCTTTAATAAAAGAGAAAATGAAATCAGTGCTTTTTTGGTTTTATGTTGGCAATTAAAATTGTAAAGAAACCTTCCTATGCTTCGTATTGGGCAAACAGATATCGAAATGTACGGACATACACACTGATACTAAATAAAGGCAACAATAGTATACCGCTGTTCGAACGTCATCAATCGATCGAGAGAAAACAAATCCGGGTTACAAACTAAAACTAAGATAACCACATCATTTATAAGAGGAAAACAACGAAATAACAGAAAAAAGTAAAATCACAAAAAATACTGAATTCCGTGGAAAATTCAATCGGAAAGTCCCTAATCACATGGCAAAATCAAATGACAAAACACATCAAACGAATGAACAACTGTCATATTTCTGACTTGTAACAGGCATTTTCGAATGTAGAAAATGGTGGATTGAACCTGGTTATATAGCGCTAAACCTCTCATCAAATTCTATTATATTTACATCGATGGGTGAAGAAAACAGACATAATAAATAAAGTTACTGAAGTGCAACAAAAAACCAAAACGATAATACATTTTTTATAGCGAGGACAAATAAATTTTATATTTTACTGCACTGTAAGAATACTGTTGGTCTTGAAATCATGACAATTATGAAATCTAACTGTGATACAATCAGTTAATTATTTTCCTAAAATAATGTTTTAATAATTTACTATTTTTCATTGAAGTCTGAAGAGACAAACACTACTCAGACAGAAATATGGACTACCCTTTTTACAATGCCGTTGAGTTGCCTATAGAAAGTTAGCTTCAACTAGAAGGTTCTGCTGATCATACCTTTACAGGAAGTTTTGAACTATCAAATGGAGTTTTACTGGAACTTGCATTTTTGGGATAAAACAAATCAAACGAATTGGCAACAACTGTCATATTCCTGACTTTATACAGGCATTTTCAATTATAGAAAATGGTGGATTCAACCTTGTTTTATAACGCCAAACATCTCACTTGTATGACAGTCGCATCAAAGTCCAGTATATTACTACGATGCGTGAACAAAACAGACTTGCAAAATAAAATTGTCAAAATATGGGTACAGCAGTCATCACTGTTAATAAGCTCTCAAACACACAAGACTTATTGGTATATTCACACACAAAAAAGTAAAAAGTACTTAACAAAGTAAGCTCTTTGAAAATTCAATTGAATAAAATCAAAGCAAAATCTGAAGATGTGAAAGATGAAATTGAACCGTTGAAACTGGTTTTGAAAGAAAAGGACCATCGAATTTAAAAAAAAACTTGTTAGGCAGCAACCATTTGATTTTCTGGGGGGGGGGGGACTATGGTTTTTTTTTCTGGACAAATTTTTTTTTTCGCCTGCGGCGAAAAACAATCTATTTTTTTTTCGCAACAAGTTGAAAACAATTTTTTTCTTTCAATTTTAGCATTACATATAGTGGCAGCTGAGGGTAAAACAAACAATTTTTTTTTTCTCAGAATCAAAAACAAATTATTTTTTTCTCCAAAAACTGGAAACAAACTTTTTTTTCCAAAAAAAACCATAAAGAAGCGGCAAATCTTGTCAATTGAAATAAAGAGGTAACCTTCAATAATTGTGTCCAACTGAGTGTGATATAGTTATCCGGATTGTAAGTTTCAAGTAAAAAAAGTCGCCCCCGTTTTTCAAAGAGTGTGCAAACATTTATTTGACATTGATTTAGATAAATATCAGTTGCCTAGTTTATCAACAGTGCAATCAATTTTTGAAGGGCTCTATATTTAAACATTTATGTCCGAAAGACTAGATCTGAAAACTGGGGTCTTTACCGTGACGGTACAACATGACGTAAGATAAAAATTGTTCATACAATAACATTAGATTCTGGTATAAATGTAATGAGTTTAGGGTTCAACGGAATTGCACATTAAACTGCAGCAACCATAAGGTTACACAAGGTAATTTGTCTGTGTAAGCTTATTTAAATGTTGCAAATAAATCTATCCCCCTAAATACGTAGCAGAAAATGGTGCTGAGCATGTGGCTCGTTCATTGGATAAACTTACATATACAATGATTGATAGGACTAGCAATGAAAAACTTGCAAACACATTGTTGAATGAATGGCGCGACGCAATATTGCTGATCTTTGAACTTAATGGTGACACGCAAACTGTTTACAGTTTTCATTGTATGGCACATGTGTTGTTAGGGTTCCATAGTTTATGTTAAACCTGAACATAAACAATTTGAAACAAATTTTTATATGGCAACTCATCTTAACAGGAGGAAATTCCTTGCTGTCGAAGCTGTTAAAATCTTGTTTATATTTATAAGAAAATATGGGTACAGCACCCGTACAGCAGTAATCACTGTGTCACAATCTCAAAACAAGCAACTATTTAACAAAAAAGCATCTATCAAATGTAACAACCACGTGCATTGCTTCGCTTGTTTGACGTCATGAAATGTAAACGTCACACATAGAAATATAAAATAATTTTGCCGTTTAATGTTTTTTCATAAAAATAATAATTTCACATGGGGAATGGTGGTATACAGGGTTAAAAAATCAAAAGTATGTTAGAATTTATTTAAGAAACAGACCAGAAATCTTTATTATTTATAAGAATCAACATATGTTTTATGAGACTGTCATCAAAGTGAGATGGTTACCGCTATAAAGCCAGGTTTAATCCACCAATTTCTACATTTGAAAATGCCTGTACCAAGTCAGGAATATGACAGTTCTTGTCCATTCGTTTTTGATGCGTTTTGTTATTTGATTTTGCCATGTGATTATGGACTTTCCGAATTGATTTTCCTCTAAGTTCAGTATTTTTGTGATTTTACTTTATACCCCTACATGAGTAAAATATAATTTTGTCGTTTAAAATCTTTTCAACTTTATAATAGAACAATAACACATTGGCGGGATCTATAAATGTACAGAGTCATGTCATATGAACCAAGGAAACACAAAAAGTTGTACATATAAACACACCAGCAAAAATGAAAGATAATACAAACACATTGATGGGATGTATGAGTACCGAGCCACGTCAAATGGATATCACAGAAAACAGACCAATCTGTAAAAGTAATAGTAATAACACTTTTGGGGATATAAAATTAGTTTAGTGTTAAAGGAAAATATTCACTGAATCGATTCATATAAGGTAGGGATTTTTTGCATTAATTAAAGGGTACAAAAAGCGTCCGAAGCGGAGACTCGTGACCTAAAAAAAATCGTTAGCCACCTTTTTCTATTTATATGGATAGTCGACCTTCCTATGGATAGAAACAAGTGCCTGTGATGCTTATCCATGGAAAATTTAAAAAAAAGGTTAAAAAAAAACGAAACAAAAAAACAATACCTTTTGATACTTTTTTTCAATTACTCATAAACATTGATGCACATGTAGCAAAATCATTTAAGGTAGCACAATACAAAGATTTTTCATCCCCAATTAGACAACTTTGAATTGATGTAATTCCTCTCGTCCTTCTTTAAATTTTATAAATGAGGAACCAACAGAAAGAAGAAGGATTAATCTTTCAAATTGTGATAATTTCATTATGACAATTATTACATAATTAATTGTTATGTAATTAGTTGCTTTATTGGGATGTCCACACTTGAATGAGCTTCATTGTTATGCATAGGCTATCATAGCATCTCAAAATATTTTATATATTCTTGTACAACAAAGCTTGACCTCCAAAACCGTGTCTGTCATTTTAAATAGTGGAATAAAAAATTCATTTCCCTCAATCACGGGAAATAAATTTATATAATTGACAATGAGACAACCCTCTACAAGAAAACAAATGACACAGAAATAAACAATTACAAGTCACCATACGGCCTTCAACAATGACTAAAGACCATACCGCATAATCTGCTATAAATGGCCCGAATCGACAAATGTAAAACTATTCAAACGAGAAACCTAACGACCTTATTTATGTATAAAAAAAAAATACCGGTATGTAGCTGTGCTACATACCGGTAACCAATGAATTACAGGCTCCTGACTTAGGACAGGCACATACAGAATATGGCGGGATTAAACATGTTAGTAGGTGCCCAAAACTCACCCTAACCTGGAACAATAGTGTAACAATTCGACATAAGAACAGACTGTTAAATTAATCAAAAAGACTTAACTCATCACATGGATACAAATAAAAAGGCATCTTACATCAACAGAGTGGATGTGGGAATCATCATCCCAACAACAGAAAGACAGATCTAAGAGTACTCGGAGTTACTGATGGCTTGTTCAAATCCAATAATACTAAATAAAAAAACTCATGAATCTAAGACTAAATTACTATCCAACATCCAATGAATTTAGTGTAAAAACGTCATAAACAGAATACATGATGATCATGTATAGATTATAGTTACTGACTTTGTTTATCATTTTAATGATGTGTTATTGTGTTCTTTTTTATGTGTCTGTTTATTTGTAATCTTTACTATTTTGTCAATATTTTGTGAATATTCTTTTGGCGTGGCACGGTACTTATACATTCCGCCATTATGTTATTGTGTTACAGTCATTTTTTTTACTCTTGTCTTTTAATTTCACTCATGTACTTTGTCTTTATGCCATTTTGTTTTTCTTGGTTGTAAAAAGTTATTTATTTTATAGTGATTAACATTATTAAACAATGATGGCTGCTGTACCCTAATGTTAGACATTTTTACATTTTAACGTTGTGTTTCCGTTGTGTCGTTTGTTTTTCTCTTATTTTTGAGTGTGAATTCACATTACTATAAGACGTGTCACGGTACTTATCTATCCCAAATTCATGTATTTGGTTTTGATGTTATATTTGTTTGTCTCATAGGATTTTGTCTAATGCTTAGTCCGTTTCTGTGTGTGTTACATTTTAATGTTGTGTCGTTGTTCTCCTCTTGTATTTAATGCGTTTCCATAAGTTTTAGTTTGTTACCCCGATTTTGTTTTTTGTCCATGGATTTATGAGTTTTGAACAGCGGTATACTACTGTTGCCTTTATTTACCAATTATGTCTGCTTGTTTTGGTCACACATTGTTGTAAATATTATGTCATGTTATACGTCTTTCATACAAGTGAGAGGCTTAGCAAGCTATAAACCAGGTTTAGTCTACCATTTTCCACATAAGGCAATGTCCTGTACCAAGTCAGAAATATGACAGTTGTTATTAATACGTTTGGGCTTTACATTTTGCCATTTGTTAAAAGACTTTCCGTATTGAATTTTTAAGTAGAAAAAAATCACCCATATCATCGCGTTTTATTTTTTTGTTTGTTTTTTTGGACGGCCAAATTTCTCGATTTAGCAGTTGAACTATGCAGAAACACAAAGTATTTCAGATTCAAATTTAGTAAATTATTTTAAAAAAACACGAAATACCGAAGAATAATACTTAGTTATAACAAAGTCGACAAAAGAAATATTGACTAGAAACGTCTTCTTCCATTTTAAGCTGCAGTTATGGATATCACATTTACAAAAGTGATATTTACAATTAGAAAAGGTTCTCTTTTTGTAATATGTTATGATTGCCAATGATAAAAATCTTACCTTTCGGCCTTCAACAATGAGCGATTGCATATTTTATTTTAACCATAGATTAGATTAAGCCATTAAAAGATTACAAATGACAAAATGTAAAACAATTCAAACGATAAAACTTGCGCCAAATGTTCAAAACAAAAACACAATTATGATAGACAGCGACCAACGGCAACAACTGAACTACAGGCATTACAGTTCAACATGCATCATGTGTATTGATAAAAAGGATTCATTTCTAAATATTAGTGCATAGAAAATGTAAAATCTAGGAATTAAATCGTTCGGAAAAACCAACAAATGGGAAAAACTTACGATTTGTCTGCACAAGAAAGCGTATGCAGTTGGATTTCACGTTTACAATGTTTAGAGTATGATTGTTTTTGGCTTAAAAGTAACTGTTTTATAGTCCACTTTCTGTATTTTCAGGTAGACTGTACAACAGGAAATCAACATTCCGAGATTAAATAAGATCACTCCTGTCCTGTGTTGAAAGACTAAACATGTTAAAACAGTAGAAGATCTCTGAGAAGACGTTAATATTTGTTATGTCGTTTAAATATATTTCATTTCGTTTGAAATTGGGGTTTTCCCGTTAGGTATTTGTAGTAATTATATATAGATAGGAACTAGTGTAACTAGTTTTTGAACTAGTTCTGCAAAAGTATGTACACTATTTATAAAGTTTGATGTTACGTGTACAAGGCACGAGAAAAGTTTTGGCGGTTTCTACAGGTGGGGTTTTTATGGTACTATATAAAGTTTGGCATCTAAATGTATTAGTATCGAAGGTGCTCGCAGTTACGTCGAATCGTACGAAGTTAGTCGCATTAATTTACGTTTATGATGTCCGATACTGGTTCCGACCATGATGATTTGAGACCGTCCAAAAGTAAAGAGAGTACATCAAATACCGAGTTGTCTACTGATGGTGCTGTATCGTTGTTTTCAACAGTTTTAACGAACGCTCTAGAACAACAGAAAGTTAATTTAATCAAACATTTCGAAAACCAATTTATACAACCAGTGAGGTCAACCGGTGTTTCGACTCCAGATTACGTTTTCAAGAGAGAGGTACATCGCATTCAGTACTTATTTAATACAAAAAGGTCCGACACTATTTCAAGAATAGAGAAACTGATAAGGTCCAAATCGTACGTTCAGGCGTTGGAGTTGTTAGCAAAGAGAAAGAAACCTTGCGGAAGAGGAACAAAATTGTGAAAATCGCCGACAAACATGGATGGGACACCGTTAATGAATATCTTGATAGAACTTTGGCTGACGATAAGGATGATGCAGCCAATTTGCGTTCCGCTATTGCCAGTGCTTCTAGAAAAAGGAAAAGTTCAAAACCGTATGATCGGCCCAGCAATAAACCTACAGAAAGTGGAAATAAATTCAACGCAAAGAATTTTTTCGTGGGATTAGTCAAAGCAGTGGATTCGGAGAAAATATAGGTCAGTCGCAGAACAGATCCGGGAAATGCTTCTATTGCAATCAACAAGGACATTTCGCCAGATTCTGTCCATTCAAGGCAAGTCCGTCAGCAACAGTCAGCACGGCCCCAAAGGAACAAGGAAAGTCACAGTAAAGAACCGACGTTAGATGAAGATACTACGAATGGAGTTGAGTATAATTTTGACTTTATTAACAATTATGAAATTAAATCTGGAGATCAAGTTATTAACGTTAAAGGGAATTTAAAACATAATGTGTCTTTTTGGAAATCAGTTTTACAGGCAAATGATTTTATCGTAAATACAATAGAATTTGGCTATCGTATTCCATTTAATATTGAACCATGTTGTATTTATTTACCTAATAACAAATCAGCTCTTCAGCATGCTACTTTTGTTGAAAAATCAATAGATGAACTTCTTACTACCAATTGTTTTAATGAAGTAGAGTGTCCACCTTTTGTAGTAAATCCGTTAACTGTTTTAATTGCATAACAAGGCCGCGACCATCACTGACTAATGTGTTAATCAAATTAATTACAATAGAGTCGGCACCAATCTTACACGGCCGCGAATGTGCTATGTAATTAAATAAAATTATCAAAGTCGACATCTATCTCATCTCGCACGGTAGATTTTGTTAATGAAGTCAATCCACACCAGTCGCGGAGTCGGTCAGGTCAGGAACTTACACGGAGTCGGTCCAACACTTTCGCGGAATCGGTAAAAACATGCACGGATTCTAATATCTTACACAGCCGTGAAATTACTATCTAAAATTTGAACGGAGTCGGGGGGTTCCATGTTATGGAAAGCCACATGGGACCCCCGACTCCGTGCATGTTTTATATAGTACTTTCACGGCCGTGTAAGATTACCGAACCCGTGAATGTTTTTTCCGATTCCGCGAATTTTTTGGACCGACTCCGTGAAAGTTTTGGACCGATTCCGTGAAAGTTCCTGACCGACTCCGCGAATGATATAGCCCGACTTATTTAACAAACTCTTTAAACGCAATGCCAGTTGACATACTCGGCCGTGCAAGATAGATGCCGACATTTCAATTACATAGCACATTCGCGGCCGTGTAAGATTGATGCCGACTTTGATAACTTTATTTAATTACATAGCACATTCGCGGCCGTGTAAGATTGATGCCGACTTTGTAGTAATTAATTTGATTAAAACGTTAGTAATTAGTGATGGTCGCGGCCGTGTAATACAATTTATTGCCGACTGTGTCCATTTCATACATATCATTAGCGATCTCCATGGAATCATTAAAACCATTATAATTATATAATGCATAATTATTTTGTATTATTCGCTACTTGTCATTGTATTAATATGTATTTGACAATTTTATTCTTACCTCTTATAGTTTTTTTAATATTTGATCTAAAATCTAAAATAATTAAGAAGGGAATTTTGTTGGGGGGGGGGGGGGTTCTTTGTTTATGTAAACGGTATAAAACGATAATATATGCGGATTTTTTTAGGTTACTATATTGACAGTACCGCCCCTAATTTTGATAACTTGCTCCACATGAATACAATATATTAGATGTTCTTTTTTTTGTGCGGATTATCTTTTTTCTTTTGCTGTTTTATAATGCATGCATACAATTAGTAGCAGAACCAGGAGACAAGTTAAGCAATTGTTATAGTTTCACGAAAAGAACTGTCTATCATTTTTTCTTTTGAGGATACAAATATCATATATAGATATTCATTATTCCTACTAGAAAATATAACTATTTCAAAGGTTTTAAAAGTATGTTCCTGTTGATTTATCCTGTAAATGGTTTTACTCATTAATACTATCTCATAAAAATTAAGAAAAGTCACCAAGAAATAACTTGTTCAGTATCAATAGAATATTTTTTCACATGTAAAGATGTCTGATAATATATCGTTCGAGAAATACGAATCTGATAGAGGAAAACTTGTCATCGTTGTCGAAGAACATAAATTTCGTCAGGCATTTGTTAGAAAAATTAGATAGAGATACACAGATATTCGAGTTGTTCTAGGCTTTTAGATTATTTACATGAAACTAATACTCAGAAACTAGAAAGACAGATTTTGAGAAAAGCATGCAAACGAAAAAGCAACTGGTATGTTATCTGAGCAACCTCCTACAATAATTAATATTTGAAATATGTTTAACCTCCTTCTTTCAACTATACATAAAACAGAGAAAGAAGGAAACTTCATCCAGTTCAACAAAAAAATCAATCCGAATTTCACAAATTCTTGATGATATTTGGTGTTGCAACAAACAAAGATGATTCAGCATATTTTATGTATTAAAATGACTTTAAAATAACTCTGCCAGGCGGTAAATTGATGGTCCTATGCATGGGTGAAGGAGGAGAGAAGTCAATTATTTAGTTGATATATATAAGTAAAAATAAATAAATTCATAAAATTGGCGCAATTAGATGTTGTTTTTTTGGCGCAAATGATACCTATAATTTTTAAATTGGAGTGGCGCAAAAGTAGCATTGGCGTAAATAAGTTGTGGCGCAAATGAGTTCATTTTAGGCGCAAAAAAAATATCGCCCATCAATAAAACCCATATTATAATTGATATTTAAATGTGGAAGTATATTATTCCATTGTTTAGAGTTTAATAAAGCTAGAATTAACTATTTTATGTTATTCTTGATTCACAGATTCAGCTACGAGAAAGTGCATAATAAATTTAACAAATCGGTTCTAGTAAATAAGAAAACATTATGTAACATTGCTACATAAGTGTTATAAAATAGGAAATATAACATAAGTATGAGTTATGACAATTTCCGCTAGATTTGTTTATAAAAACTCAATTATTTAAAAAAAAAAAACATGTTAAAAAAGGTTACAGAGTAAATGAATTTATGTCTGAAGATGGAACATATACATTCTGTATGTGCCTGCATGTCCCAAGTCGGGAGCCTGTTCTTCAGTGGTTGTCATTTGTTGCTGTGTTACATATTTAATTTTCGTAAATTATTTTGTACATAAATTAGCCTACCGTTAGTTTTCTCGTTTGAATTGTTTTACATTTGTCATTTTTTGGGCCTTTTATAGCTGACTATGCGGTATGGGCTTATATTTATAAACTTGACTTGCTAAAGCTTGATTCGAGTGTGAGGAGCCGTTATCCAGCTTGCTTTCGTCAAGCGTAAAACTGTCTTAGGAAGGGGGAAAAGACCAGTAATAATTCTTATATGATTTGCACATTAGGAAATACGTTAATATGATTGGTCGAGAGGGCTTCCGATAGTTGATACGACGTTTTTTATTTAAGAAAATATAAATTAAATATATATTCGAACTTTATCCTGATCTCACTCCCAAAAAAGGTTCACATTGTGGTTCGCGGTATACATATATCGCTCGTACAGTAAAAAAAATGTGTAAGGCTTTCGCGGAACCCAGTGTCTCGCCTACTTTTGCTGTTAATCACACACTCATCAAAAATGATGAAAAAAATCAATAAAATTATTCCTCTCGATACTATCTTTTGATTGTCAGAAGCTTCTGTCCAAGTTTGGTAAAAATCCAGGCTAGTTTAAGAATCTTAAAAATGTTTTAAATACTTTAACTGCAGACTGTATGTAATGTTAACTGGAAGAGAAACTAAGTCCATTTATAAGTAAAATACGGGAAAAATGGAATTTTATTTTTACAAAATTTACTTCTGGATACTATCTCCTGATCATAAACAAGCTTCTGACCAAGTTTTGTACATTTCCAGGATAGTTTAAGAAAGTTATTAAAATTTTTAAAACTTTAACCACAGAGTGAATGTAATGTTTCCTTGCAGAAAAAACTAAGTCCATTTATAAGTAAAATACGGAAAAAATGGAATTTTATTTTTACAAAATTTACTTCTGGATACTATCTTATGAACATAAACAAGCTTCTGTCCAAGTTTCGTACAATTCAAGGATAGTTTAAGAAAGTTATTAAAATTTCAAAAACTTTAACCACAGAGTGAATATTTGTGGACGCCGCCGACGACGCCGACGCCGACGGAATGTAGGATCGCTATGTCTCGCTTTTTCGACTAAAGTCGAAGGCTCGACAAAAAGAGAGCGAATAAACCCTGACAATGAGCGAAAAGTAGCACCGGACGCTTCACGTGTTGACCAGATTCTTGTTACCCACCAGGAGCACCTGGGAACATCCCCTACTTCATGAGGTGAATTTATATGTCTTTATGCTTTTATGTAGTGTCTTAATACTGTTGTTATTCTTTTTGTCAATATCGAATTTTGGCATAGCGTTAAAAAAAACTCTTAAGAGCCTGTGTCGCTCACCTTGATCTATGGGCATATCAAACAAAGGATAGATATATACTCTCCAACCTTTTAGATGAGAATAGACTTCATGACAAAAATCTCTATTTTGTTTTATCTTGTATTACTGATCTTTGAGTCTGTTTAGTTTCTTTGACTTTATTAATATTAAGGTGGTATGGGAGTCTAAAATAAAAATGATAGAATTTGTTCATACTTTGCCAAAATGTTGTATCTATTGATACATGTTGAAAAATATAATAAAAATGATAGGTCACCGCGCATTTTCTCAAGCTACAGGACGGGACAAAATGACACATTTTGTATGGATTATACAGGAAAAAACACCATTTTGTGGTTAGAAACTAAACAAAATGATAGAATTGTTAAAAACGTCAGGAAAAGATAGCTTTCAGACACTGCTTTGAGAATATCAAAAGAAAAGATAGGGTCACCGTACGTTTTTTCCGGCTAAAATACAAAATAGGAAAATTCCATACAGAATCCTTCAGAAAATGCACTTTTTAGAGTTACCTCCCCTTAAAATGCCAATTTAAAAAAAAATAAAAACAACCCAAAATAATTAACATTTGCAAAAATATCAAAATTTAGAAGTTATATTCTTATAAATTGGTACTTTTAAATGAAAATTTACATTGAACATCTGCATTCCTGCATCAAATTTTGCTAACTTGATGGAAAATCTGGACCTTTGATTCTCTGTTTTTTACAATCCAAGATGGAGGAAGACACCCATACCACCTTAACATTTTTATTAACTTTGTATTTACATTGTATCATAGATCAAATTTATTCGTTCAGTGTATGTTCATTGTGTTACTACGTTTTTTGATTGGGTTAAGCCATTCCAATTGATATTTTATAGTGTGTCTTTCTATGTTGTGATGTTACACTATTGTTTCAGATAAGGGAGAAGGTTTGGTACCATTAAAACATTTAATCCCGCTGCAATTTTTTGTACCTGTCCTTAGTCAGGAATCTGATGTTCAGTTGTTGTCGTTTGTTGATGTGGTTCATAAGTGTTTCTCGTTTCTCGTTTTTTTTTTTTATATAGATTAGACCGTTGGTTTTCTCGTTTGAATGGTTTTACACTAGTAATTTTTTGGGGCCCTTTATAGCTTGCTGTTCGGTGTGAGCCAATGCTCCGTGTTGAAGACCGTACCTTGACCTATAATGGTGACTTCTATGGAGAGTTGTCTCATTGGCACTCATACCACATCTTCCATAAATCTAATAACAGAAAATTCCATAGACATCTTTATACTAGCCAAATATACTACTTTGTTTAACTTAGTAGTTATTGATAGACAAATTCATACTCTTGAAACTGTCCCATGCATATGACATTATAGGTGTTGTCTTGGAAATATCTAACATGTAATTGGTCATTTGTATTCATGTGATTGCTGAGGAAACATATGATATTTAAGTTTGTTCCCACATCACAATTCATTAAGTTGATATCTACACGTGAATTATATTAACAGGACGAGCAATTCAAGCATTTTGAGGCATTATATTTTTTCCCCATATCACAATTTAAAATATGATATCAATAATATCCGTATGAGGGTATGGATACGGTTTACAAAATAGAGAATAATATGCAAATAATATAGAAATGAGAATAATTGGCGCCAGATACAAAAGAAATGAGAATAGTGGAGTGCTAGAAAATAAAACAAATAATGGGATGGTAAATCATGAAGAATAGAAAGGGATAGAGAGAAAAAAAGTCGAAAAAGTTAAAGAAAACAAGTATGAAGACTCTAATCCAAACACTCATGTACACTTCATTTAAATTTTTTTTATCATTTCAAGAAGAACTATTTAGATCACTAATGTAGTTTATAAAATAACCAGAGCCGGCTGCATTCTTGCAATGTTCAATTTTGGCATGTTACGTACTTGAATGAATTGAATGTTAAAAATCCATTCAGACATTATAACGAAAAGGAATTTACAAAATATTTCAATAAGTCAGTTCACATTTTTCGCGAAGTCTGTCAAGAACTTTCACGGAATCGGTTCATAACCTTAAGGTAGTCGGAATTAAACATTCGCGGAATCGGTCAACAACTTCACGGAGTCGTTCCAAAACGCGAAGTCGGTCAACAACTTTCACGGAATCGGTTCATAACTTTCACGGAGTCGGTATAAAACATTCGCGGAATCGGTCAACAACTTTCACGGAGTCGGTCCAAAACTTTCGCGGAGTCGGCAAAAACATTCACGGGATTCGGTAATCTTACACGGCCGTACAAGTACTGTATTATTACAATGTAAAACTTGCACGGAGTCGGGGGGTCCCGTATGGCTTTCCATACCATGTGGCTTTCCATAGGAATCAAATATTCGCGGAATCGGTCAACAACTTTCACGGAGTCGCTTCAAAACGCTTAGTCGGTTAACAACTTTCACGGAGTCGCTCCAAAACGCTAAGTCGATTAACAACTTACACGGAATCGGTCCATAACTATTAAGGAGTCGGTAAAAAACATTCGAGGAATCGGTTACCAACTTTCACGGAGTCGGTCTAAAACTTTCGCGGAGTCGGCAACACGGGTAGTCTTACACGGCCGTGCAAGTACTGTATTATTACACTGTAAAACTTGCACGGAGTCGGGGGTCCCATGTGGCTTTCCATATTTTACATAGTCTACATAATCAATTGAGTGGAAAACTTGTAAAAATTTACACCGATAATCAGAATGTGACTAAGATTATTAGAAAATGTAGTATGAAGTCAGAGCTTCGGGACATAGCTTTAGATGTTTTTAATATATGTTTAGTTAACAATATTGTATTAGAAATTGAATGGATCCCAAGAGATAAAAATATTCAAGCTGACGAATTGAGCAAAATTTTCGATTTTGATGATTGGAGTGTTTCAGATATTATTTTTAAATATTTTGATAGATTATAAGGTCCATTCAATTGTGATTTATTTGCTGGCAGTAGAAATAAAAAAGTATCTAGGTTCTTCTCAAAGTTTTTTACACCTGGTACCTCCGGTGTTGATGCATTTGCATACGACTGGTCAGCATTTAATAACTGGATAGTTCCTCGTATTTATGTGATTAATAGTATTAATTATATGCTTATATGCAAGGCAAAAGGTGCATTAGTAATACCTAAATGGAAATCAGCTGTGTAAAGGCCTATGATTGTGAATCGTTTAACATATGAATATAAAGACTATATTCAAAATTTCCGTGAGTACAGAAATCCGAAATCATTTTTTATAAAAGGATCGGACGAAAACAGTATTTTTGCTGAGCAACCATTTAACAGTAATGTGTTAGTGTTGTTAGTTGATTTTACAACTTAGAAATTTAGATGATTATCTATTTAGATACAATTATATATGTGTATGTCACACAGTGTGAAATGTTTACTGGTGAACAATATAGTTGTTCTGTGGTATAATATACAGTGTTATGATGGATTATGTATGAACTTTCATGAGCTATGTTGCACAGTGTAACATAAAGAATCACACAGTGTGTTTAGAAGATGATGTATGTAGATATGAGATGTATATATTTATAGAACTTTAATGTTAAGATACATGTATTTATGAAGATTTTAATTGTTTTTTTTTTTTTATTTACAGACTCAATGGAAATAGTTCGAGAAATTAGCCAATGATTCTAGATTTGCCAAAATTGTCAGTGCATTGCCATCAATTGTGGAAGCGTCTAGTTCAAAATCTACTGTTACAAAATATAAATTTTATTTTGGAAAATTTCGTATTTGGTGTTCCGATTGTCAACTTGAATTTTCTCCGGCTACTTCAACTATAGTATGTTTATATATCGGTTCACTGATACAACAAGGTGTTGGCGTGTCCGTTTTAGAATCTAACTTTTATTCCATTAAATGGTATCATGACATTAACTTTAGATACAATCCTTGTTCTGATAAGTTGTTATCTAATATTTTGGAAGGCGGTCGTAGAATTTTGAGTAAACCCATCAACAAAAAAGAGCCTATTACTACTGACATTTTAAAGTTAATTGTTTCTAGATATGGCTCCAAACATGATTTGTCTAATTTAAGAGTGTGTTTACTATGTCTTTTTGGATTTTCCGGTTTCTTACGCTACATCGAGTTAGCAAAGATAAAAAGAAATAACATTGTTTTTTATGATTCTCATGTTGGGATTACTATTGATAAGAGTAAAACAGACATTTATAGAAGAGGAAACACGGTTATAATTGCTAGGACCGGGAATGAAATGTGTCCTGTTAAGTGGCTAAAAATTTATTTGAAATTAGGTGGTTTAGAATCTGATTCTGATTATTTTATTTTTCGGTCTTTGTCATTTTTGAAATCACAAGTTGTATACAAGCTAAGCAAAAACAATACAACCTTATCGTACACTAGAGCTCGTGAGATATTATTTAAGGCATTGGAAGACATTGGTTTGGATAAATCTAAATTCGGGTTGCATAGTCGGAGAAGTGGAGGTGCTACCTCAGCAGCTAATAACGGGGTTTCTGATAGATTATTGAAGGCCCACGGTATATGGTCATCAGATCAGTCAAAAGATGGTTATATTAAGGACAATTTACATCGTCAGTTGGTAGTATCTTTGAATCTTGGCATCTAATTCTGAACTGTTTCATTTCCTTTGATTCGATGTTACTGCGAGCAACTAACTCTATTTCTGTGTTTGTTTTGTTTAAAGCCTATTGAATTTAGAGTAGAAATACTTTAAATTCGGACGAGCAGGGCGAGGGAGAATTAGAAATACTTTAAATTCGGACGAGCAGGGCGAGGGAGAATTTAAATATATTTCATTTCGTTTGAAATTGGGGTTTTCCCGTTAGGTATTTGTAGTAATTATATATAGATGGGAACTAGTGTAACTAGTTTTAGAACTAGTTCTGCAAGAGTATGTACTATTTATAAAGTTTGATGTTACGTGTACAAGGCACGAGAAAAGTTTTGGCGGTTTATACGGGTGGGGTTTTTATGGTACTATATAAAGTTTGACATTTAAATGTACTAGTATCGAAGGTGCTCGCCGTTACGTCGAATTGTACGAAGTTAGTCACATTAATGGCTGCTATGTTTATTACATGTATTTATATTATGTTGTTTGTATCGAAGAAACCTGTATTATAGAGTGAAATAAAATTTGTATCGCAAGAGAAGATAATAATGTTACTGCGAGCAACTAACTCTATTTCTGTGTTTGTTCTGTTTAAAGCCTATTGAATTTAGAGTAGAAATACTTTAAATTCGGACGAGCAGGGCGAGGGAGAATTTAATTCTATATTACACTTGTTCACTTATTAAATAGATGATTACTCTATAATATATATATAAATATTTGTTTTGAATAGAATAATGATGTGTAATGTGTAAAACCAAACAAGGAACAAAAACACTGAATTTAATTATATGTTGTGTCTTTTTAAAATTTATATGAATATGAACTGGTCTCGGGGGGGGGGGGGGGGGACAATTAGTGATATATCAACTTATCAGGGTAAATATGAAAATTTCAGAGGTAAAAAATCTACCCCTTTATTCAATTCATTTCTTTCAAATGTTGGGGTTTTTTTTCGTGTACAAACGATTGGTTGATTGACGATTGGGGTCTGTCGGAAAGTATTACTTAAATCAAATACATGTCGTTTTACCCGATATAACCTACGTCTTCCTCCACAAACAAGACTAGCATGTTACCATGTATTCCATAATTTGGTAAAAACGGTAAAAAATAACAACACAATAATGTGCTGCAAAGTTTACTAATATCTACTTGTATATAAGATGTATAAATAAAAAGGTAATTCCATATCGTCTGTGCCATTCTGGATGAACCAATCTAGTAAACTCTCCCTGTGAAATATAAGTATTACTTGTTTAAGATATTAAGTGATATACAATGAAAAGTATTGTGTTATCAACGAAAAATTACGAGATCTTTACAAGTCTTTATGATTTGACAAAGTTTCTTAAAAACTTTCACCAAGTATCTTTTACTTAACGCCAAACAAAACAAAGATGTATTTCTTTTTCTCGTGACTTATTTTTTTCTTTACACTTATTATTTTTTTCTAGTCTTGTTTTACTTCAAAAATATGGTGTAAATAATTTATTGAGAAGCAATTACGCCGCATTATCAATCATGTTTTTGATTTGTCTACGACTAAAAGAATTATTAAGATAGATCGTACTATACCTTTCTTTGGGCGCAACCAACTACCACCTCCAATTCTTCTACCATATGTCAACCAATATTTACTACTACCTGGCCAATATCCTCCAATTCCTCCGTATCCACCCATCATTCCTCCGTATCCTCCCATTCCACCATATCCACCCATTCCTCCATATCCACCCATCATTCCTCCGTATCCACCCATTCCTCCATATCCACCCATTCCGCCGTATCCACCCATCATTCTTCCGTATCCACCCATTCCTCCGTAACCCATTCCACTGTATCCATATCTCATGCCTCCATACATCATTCGTCTATATCCACCATAACCCATTCCCCCGTATCCGCCGCCCATTCCTCCGTATCCCATTCCTCCGTATCCCATTCCACCGTATCCCATTCCTCCGTATCCCATTCCTCCGTATCCCATTCCACCGTATCCCATTCCTCCGTATCCCATTCCTCCGTATCCCATTCCACCGTATCCCATTCCTCCGTATCCCATTCCTCCGTATCCCATTCCACCGTATCCCATTCCACCGTATCTCATTCCACCGTATCCACCGCCATATCCTCCACCTTTACAACATTTAAGACAATTTTAATTATGGATGGAATTATCTAAGTAAACTTAAAGTGAAACATATAATCTCAGGAAACTTTTTTGATAATTAACAGGTAAGATTAAGTCCAATGATTAATAAAATTCATAATTTAGTTCCCTTTGATAAAACATATGTCCAGATAGAAGCGAAAAATATATTATATATCGTAAAAGTATTGCTTCTCTTCCAATTTAAAAACTTTAAATTAGAATTAATATTCACAAAGTTTCTCTTCAGATGACATTTCTGGCTTTAGTTTTATGGTTTCTGTCTCATTTACATATATGGTACCTCTGTTAACTACTATAACAAGCAGATAAAACAGAGGGAAAGAGTGAATAACATATTATTTTTATAACACCTCGAGGAGAAAGTGTATAGTAAAAATATTTTACCCAATTTTCCATAACTAGCAGCTGCAACAGCTATGGTGATTAGAAGAATTAGAAGCTTCATCTTTATCTGTAAACAGAAAAAAACATAACCTACAGTAAAGAAATACAAAAAATAGTTTATTACCCAAATACATATCAATGCTTAGATTGTATTTTTTCTCAACCTGTTGCAACGATTATATCGAAAGTACTTTTATTGTTTGTAGTTCAAAAATGATATGATGTCGATTTCATGTTCACCGAGTTTGATAGAACACGTGTCAATCAAACACAGTTATCAGAATCGTGTGAAATCTAACCTTAAGAAAGCAATCTATTATAGTCGTGTTGTTTTTAATCAAAACTTCCTATGGTATTTTTTTACGATTTGTTTTTATTTTCTTTAATTAAAATGACTAATCAAATAAATTAAAACTAGAATACTAGTAAAGGAACTATTTTGGTAAACTTCAGGTTATGCAGTTTATGGCATCTCAAGCCTGCCCTTTTTAGTATGTTATAAGAAAAACATTTATGATTTAATAAACCAGACGTTATCTTTACAGGATTCATCAGTGGTGTTAAAAATTAGTACCAGTGGTAGACAAAACTCCCCTGAAGTTGGATTGTATTGAAAATCAAAAATCAAAAAGCAATTGTGCTAATTCTGGCTGCCATCATCTACGTCTGAAGATGATAAACCGTGGTGCTTTCAAAGATTTTTACATTTTTTTTTTTTTTATTAAAAAACAAGTTAAAGTAAATTATAACTGCATCATTTATATTCCATGTCATAATAGACGAGTGACATTACCAATACAATTCAATTTGTAGTGCACCCACCTAACATACGGCTTAATCATCTGTACTATCTTTTTTGCTCGGTCGTATTTGTATAGTGCCGTTTCCGTCAAATCACAATGAAAAGTCCAGGGCAGACAATTTATTATTTTACAAGATGTCAGCATTTATACATGTTCTGTCTTCTGAATTATAATACTGCGTATTGAAAGTATGAAAATATGTTAGAACAGAAGCGCCATTTTCAGAAATTTCAGTGAAAATGATAAAAATGCGCGAAAACCAAACTTTTTGTCTGTGATAAAATTGTTAATCACCAAAACATCTTCCCGGACAGTGCATTTTTGATATTAATGTTTTCTTCCGCTACACGTTATAAATAAAATTGCTGAATAGAAACTGGAATATAAATGCATTTGAACCACTTTTATTTTGATTTAATTGGCAATGGTTTGCATTAAAGTTTCAATGTAAATGTGCCACATAATACTTTCATTTTAGGCATTCAAAAAAATCAGACCGCTATTTTAGTACATCATCTGTCTAACTTGACATTGGCATATTGAAGATAATGCATGTACATCAAGAATGTATATGACTAAAATTGATTTTTTTATTCTAAAAAAAATTAACAATTAAGAGAATGAAATTTTTGGTTGAATCTATCTATTTTTTCAATTGGTTACCTAAACTTAAAAATAATTAAAGTAGATATACATTTTGCACTAAGCCCTTTGTTGTTCATCATGATATTTTGTTATTTTTATATTTTATTTATTTGGTTCAAAGAAGGAAGAAAACAACGAGAAGACAGTCTCAGTACCAAGGCAAAAATGTGGGACAGACAAACAACACTCCTAAAAACACTCCACCGAAATGTTGAAACACTACATAAACATATTGGTGATCACAGTTTCTTTGGAAGGTATCCAATCTTCATTTATTATTAATTTTCAGTCATATTGATAAAGCAACTAATAAATAATATAAACATGGACTAAAATTGTCATTGAAAAGCGAATGATACAAACAGTTGTCATTCGTATATTGAACGAGAATAACCTTCGTAATATGTCTTTCGACATCAAAAAACTATTTTTCACTAAATATATCTTCCTTAAAATGTTCCTTAAGTACTTCCATTACTCTTTTGAAAATGTGGCTTATCTTTTTCTGTCGATATTGACATCATTATCTAGCCAAAAAAAGCAAAATGGTCCCTATTTGCAGGTAGTGGTTTTATTGGGCAGCTGCAAAAGCGTCATTAGTAGGCTGCATCCTGGCTTATATCATATCAATCTCTGATTAAATAGTTATTAAAGGATTATAATTTAATACAACATGACTAAAACTCCCGTGCCTATAAAGGATAAATCGATTCTATTGTTGACATATAGATATTCAAATCTCAGGAAACATTAGGCTCTTATTGCAATTTTTCATTTTGGAAGTTTTTCCAAGAAATGCTATTTTTTGTAAATATTAGACAATCAACAGTTTAGTCTGAATTATATTTGGAATTATGATATTTTGCTTTATAAGATTCAGATATATTTTAGAAAAAGTATATCATACAAGAATCAGAAAGCTGCATTTTGTTTAACTCTAGCAATATTTGGGAATGCTCATTAATTACCTTTGAACTTGATTGAACGAAAATGGTACCGTACGAATGATTGACGACCGGGAAAAATTAAAATAGAGGTAATAAGCTTTCCAATGATATATGATATAGCCGTATGTTAGGTGGATGCATTAAAGATGTTTACTAAGCGTTCTTTTGAGAACTGTCATATTGACTATTATGCTGACCCTCTATTGATAGACATATTTTGGAAGTTAAATAAGAGCTTGTGTACAATTAATTACTAGGTTTTAACCAGAATTAAGTTATAAAACCTAGGAAGTTTATATTTCATTCTTTCTTGCTGTCTTTAAAATAATTCAAACAGTTTTTAAGTTTTCTAATTTATAATTATTTGAAGAAACCTTACCTACTAACTGAAGATACCATTCCCAGGAAAGTTGGTGTTTCAACTACATTGCAATGCCATATTTATATCCCTTATAAAAGAAAAAAAAAACTTTGAATTACATAATCAAATTTGACATTAAATTTGTTAACACAAGTTTTCACAAGTTTTAATGACTTATAACAATACTAATGGACCATTCTTACAACACAGTTCATGTTTAATAAGATTTATTTATTATTCATAGACCACAACATCTTATGAAATTATATAAATTTGATTGAAAAACTGTTTTGGGGAATAATTAATTTCTAAAGTTGTATAATGTTTGAAGCAATCGCTAGTTTTTGTTTTTTTGACAATATAACATATACTTATTCAGTTAAATTCATTTTTTCTTTCTTTTTTTCATTTTGTTTGACAACACAAAGTTTTATACAAATTGATTGTTAAAGTACTATGAAATTGTAAAACAATACATATCTGTCGATACCTGTATATTGGCATTGCACAAGGTCATGTTATTCTGACTGTTTGTGACGTCTTTAAGCTAAATCCATAAGATGTTGGATGTGTGCTGATTGACAATTTAGTCTTAAATGCATGTTTTTTTTATATTAGATGTGAGTGGCTTTGAACTAGCTATCAGTAGCTGCAAGTACTCTCAGATTAGTATTTAGTGTCTTTTCGTTGTTGGGTTAAACAAGTACCCGGCCACGTCCACTCTATGTGATTGTTAGATGTATTTCTATTTGTATCCGTCTGATGAGTTAAGCCTTTTCAACTTTTTATGATAGTTCGTGTTTATGTTGTACTGTTACACCACTGTCCCAGGTTAGGGGAGGGTTTGGATCCCACTAACATGTTTAACCCCGCCACTTGCTGTATGTATGTGCCTGTCCCAAGTCGGGAACCTGTAATTCAGTGGTTGTTGTTTGCTGATGTGTTACATCTTTAGAAGATTTTAGAAGCCAGGTCATTTAATTTCACATTCATATATATTAACGATGTTCTTTCCATTAACAATAAAAACTTTTCTTATTGGGTTCCATTGCTCATTTTTAGACTTATACCTCGAATTTGACATACACGGACATCTAGTACCAGAATCTTTGTCAAACGAGACGATTTTCATTTCGAAACTATTAAGTTACCCCACCCTAGTAGCAATTTACCAATTTCACCTGCATATGAGATATACAGTTCCCAACTTATATGGTATTCAAGAGCATGCAGCAACTGATCAGACTTTGTAAATACATCCCGTCATTGTGTTATTGTTTTATGATAATTTTTGAAATCTTGTCCTTCATTTTTGCTTATATGCTTTTTCTGTATGCCTTTTTTGTGGTTCTTGGTTTAATACGACGGTGCTCTATGCCACCATTGTGTTGTTGTGTCATGTTAAATGTTTGTTTATATATCTATTTGTTTTTAAAGTGATTAAGATAATAACACAACGTTGACTGCTGTATCCCTTTTTTTACATTTATCCCTATTATGTCTGTTTGTTTTGTTCAAACATCGTTGTCAAAATAATGTAATTTTATACGACTGTCATACAAGTGAGAGGTGCAGCTAGCTAAAACAAAAATAGGTTTATCCAACATTTTCTACATAAGAAAATGCTTTTACCAAGTCAGGTATGTGACAATTGTTGTCTATTCGTTTGGTGATATTTAGCTTTTGATTTTGTCATTTGATTAGAGACTTTCCGTTTTCAATTTTCATCGGTGTTCAGTATTTTTCGGGATTTGACTTTGAACTGCTGCACCCCTATTTTGTTATTTTACCAATTGTGTCTGATTTTTTTTTACACATTGGTGTCATTAAAATTGAATTCATTCGACTTTATTTCTATTCATAAAGCAAACTTTTTGTTATCTGTTTTGCTTTGATATTTTGATAACAGGCGGAATTCTCAGTCATAGAATGTATTGCAAAACTTACTTAGTTAATTATTCATTCTCTTTCGCACTTCTTTGTTCTCAATATAATTGGTGTGAAGCAATGAGAGAAATGAAAAAAATGAAATACATTTTTCAGCATTGGAATTCTGTATTTTATTCAGGGCTTCAACTAGTAATTTGTTCATCTATCGAAGCAATTGCTTAATATAATATCAACTTTAAATACAGCCTCAGATTTTAAAGTATCTGGAGTGAAATATTGAGGTTTAACCTACAATTAATTTGATTGGTTACACGAGTCTTTTTTGACTCCATATCCCCTGTGAAGAAAACAATATATCGAAATGATTTGATTTTATTTTTTCTTGTTTTAACGCCACTTTTAAGCACCGCATTAAGGCTATTTTGTGGCTGTATGTTTTTATTTGTGGAGGAAGCCGAGTGCCCGGAGAAATCCACCAACCTTGGAGTCGAATGCACCCGCACGAGCGGGGTTCGAACTCACAACCGCAGTGTTGACTGGCTAGTAATTACAGTAGTAACTACTTAGACCACTCAGCCACCGAGGCCCCCTTATATGTATATCAAAATGATAATAAGCGTTGAAGTCAGAACACTCAAATATAATGTATAACATAATTGTTACTAGATTATTTCATATCATCTTGTTAAGATCGATTTTTTCATTTCGCTTTCAGTAACTAGGTGCATTATTATAAACAACATGATTTTTTATTACTCTGTTTGCAGTTGTGCCTCTATTCTTTTTCTCTGTTGTAATAGACTTAAAAGATTTCCAGGTGCTAATTTTAGATTTCCATGTGCTATTGTTACTGTTCATTCATTAATGTGAATATTTTGTCTTTCTGTAACCATGTCAAGAAAGGAAAACAATATTATCTGAAAATACAAAGTAAGTACATATAAAAAGTAGTTTCACAACAATAACTTACGACATTCATATAGACTTTCCCAGTTGTTATTTGAAGAATAAACTTAGTTTTATTGTACCATTAGATTATTTTTTTGGCAAGTAATTGTCTCTTCTTGATTCATTGTTTTATTCTAACACTGATGTCGCCTTATTTCGTGTGATGGTAACGATTTAAGAATGTCATTGATGCAGTGACGATGAAGATGTCCATATCTTTACCTTACAACCAACCACGACCTTGTTAGGTGAGACCAATTTCTGTATTTTGTCTTAATCCAATGGTACTCTTTTTCTACATATTACCTGAAACTGAATAATTGTATTGCTTTACAATTTATAATACTTCTTTGACAATCAATTTGTATTGAATTTTGTGTAATCAAACGAAATGGAAAAAATAAAGAAAAATTGAATTAGACTGAATAAGAACCTGTAATATTGTTAAACAATAAAACAAAAAAATAGCCATTGTTTTAAACATTATATAAAATTAGAAATTTATTCTTTCCAAAAAATAGTTTTTCAATCAAATTTATATAATTTCATAAGATGTTGTGGTCTATGGACATTAAATAAATCTTATTAAACATGAACTGTATTGTAAGACTAGTCCATTAGTATTGTTATAAGTCGATAAAATTTGTGGAAACTTGTGTTCACAAATTTTATGTCAATTTTTTTTATTATGTGATTCAAAGTACATTTTCTTTATAAGAGATATAAATATGGCATTGAAATGTAGTTTCAATATAAACTTTCCTGGGAACGGTATCTACAGATAGATGGTAGGGTTTCTTTAAATAGATATAGTTTAGAAAATTTAAAAATGTTTGAATTATGTTAAAGACAGCAAGAAAGAATAAAATATAAACTGCTTAGGTTTTATAAACTTTTTTCTGGTTTAAAGCTATTAATTTATTGTACACGAAGATTTAATTCAAGTTCCAAAATATATCGTATCAGTAAAGGTTCAGCATAATAGTCAATGTGACAGTTTTCAAAAGAACGCTTTGTAAACAGCTTTAATGCATCCACCTAACATACGGCTATAGCATATATCATTCGAAAGCATATTACCCCTATTTATAATTTTGCCCGGTCGTCAATTATTCGTACGGTACAGATTTTGTTCAATCAAGGTCAAAGGTCATTAATAAACATTCCAAAATTTTGCTAGAATAAAACAAAATGCAGTTTTATGGTTCTTGTATGATATACTTTTTCTAAAAATTATCTGAACCTTATCAAGCAAAATATTATTAATTCGTATATTTTAACAAATTTGATTCGTTTAGGGATAGTCATATGTTAAACTATATTTTCGAAGGTAGAGAGAAAACGGCGGATAGCATAAAGCATATTGCACAGCAAAAAGCATATTGCACGGTTGTTTTTAGAATATCTAAAAACCGATATACTTTGTGACGTCATGTAATGAATTTCAGGATATTGTTTAACGTTTTTCAACAAAGGATATCTGTGATCGATTATTTGACGAAAAAAATCTTCAAATACAGTATTATGTCATAAGATGTCAATCAAATAAAAAAAAGTAAATTAATGAAGAATTAATATTTTGTTAGTGTCAAGGAGACAATATGACAATTGTCATTTTAATCTGCGCTTAATGTGATATAAGTCAGGATATATATAACCTCCTAATGACGCTTTTGCAATTGCCCAATAAAACAACTATCTCTAAATAGGGATCATTTTGCTTTTTGGCTAGATAATAATGTCAATATTGGCAGAAAATGATTAACCACATTTTAAAAAGGGAAATTGGGAGTACTTTAAGGAACATCTTTAAGGAAGATATATTAAGTGAAAAATAGTTTTTTGATGTCATTCAATATACGAATGACAACTGTTTGTACCATTCGCTTTTCAATTAGTCCATTTTTATATACTTTATTAGTTGCTTTATCAATATCACTGAAAATTGATAATAATGAAGATTGGATACCCTTCCAAAGAAACTGCGATCTCCAATGGGTTTATGAAGTGTTTCAACATTTTAGTGAAGTGTTTTAAGAACTGCTGTTTGTCTGTCTACCTTTTTAGCCTTGGTCAAACTGTCACCCGTTTTTCTTCGACTACGGGTTGAGACTGCCTTCTAGCTATTTTCTTCCTTCTTTCAACCAAATAAAAGAAAAATACTCAAGAAAAATTCAAATGGAAATTCCATTATCAAATGACAAAACAAAAAGCTCCAACACATAAAACGAATGAAAAATCGTTCTAAGTTTTAAATTGCACTTGTTTTTCATAGTACACATAATAAATAAAATAGTAAGCACTCCACATTTAAACAAAAACATACCTGTTTTTAAGCTATCTTATAAGTCAATCACAATCTAATTAAAATGTAGATCTCTGATTTTGTTATCCTCATAAGATATAAGATCAGGCGAGTCCTGATAGATCTGAATTTTAGTCAGATCGTTTTATCCATGTTGTTTACACTTATACATCACCTTTCTGTACGGTTTGTTTTTATGTCAACTTATATCACTTGTCATTGTTGTGAAATCTTTGCATCATCAGAAACCAAAATAGAAAAATATAGTAAGAAAATAACGGAAATTGCTTTCAGATGAACAATAAAGTGCAAAATTTATTTCTACTAAAATGATTGGAAAGTTTAGATAACAGAAAATCAATTGAAAAAATGATAGATTCATTCACAAATTGCATTTCTTCCAATTGCTTAAATATTTTAGAATAAAATAATTTAATTTTAGTCATATACATTCTTGATGTACATACACTATCTTTAATAGTTATCCCACGAGGACGCGGTGTGTCAGTGTTCGATCACGCCGATAACCGGAGGCCAGAGGGTGATCTAACACTGACACACCAAGTCCGAATGGGATAACTATTTTACATCCCAGCTGTTTTAGATTAGACGAAAAACCATTTACAATTCATAAAATCTAGTTTAGAACGCCACACAACCATTATAATATACTTTATTTATTACTATATGATGTATACCCTTAGATATCAAATAATGTCAACTCGCCCCACTGGCCAATCGGCCCACACTATATCGCCACTTTATAAAAAAAATTCCCCACTCTTTTGTATCGACTCGCCCCAATTTGAAAAAGGGTAAAATCAAATTAAACAATCAGTTTGACAACTCACTTATTTACGAAAAGGGTTTAAACCCCACTGAATACAGGTCTGCCAACTCGACCCACTTATAAAAATATCTTGCTTCCTTTAAGTATGTTAAATTACTGAAAGTTCGTATCCAGTCGTCCTGGTGTAGTGGAATGTGTCGTGGCTTGATACGCTAAAGGTCTTGAGTTCGAATCCCAGCATATACACTGGATTTTTTCTACGTGAATTTTGATAGATAGTCTTTTCCGTATAATTAATTATAAGTTTTATAGTGGATTAGGCATTCCCGCCAAAATGTTACAGAACAAAGAAAAGCCTGTATAACAAAGAAACTCAAACTGGGCTGATCTGGTAGGGTTGATCCGGCTCGGATCACCCCTGTTAGAACAAAGGAGCTGGGATGTAATTAATATGTCACTAATCAATGCGCTCTGTTTTTCTGAATGCCTCAAATGAAAGTATTATGTGGCACATTTACATTGAAATTTTAATGCAAACCATTGCAAATTAAATTAATATAAAAGTGGTTTAAATGCATTTATATTTCAGTTTCTATTATTAAAGCAAATGTATTGATAACATGTAGCTGAGGAAAACATTAATATCAAAAATGCTTTGTTTGGGAAGATCTTCCATTCTTTTACAAAAGACTATTGATGCTGATTGGTAGATTTTTGGTAGTGAAAGCTACAGTAATTTCGCCCTTTGATACTAATAAAAGTCACGAATATATTGTTGACAGAGATTGCCAGTTTTCCTGCCGAAGGTCATAGGTTCATTTGGGCACTACGTGGGCTTACACCAATTAATGATGACGGCTGCAAAATACTTTAAAAGCCAATAGTGCTGACAATAATATTAAACACCAACAATCAATCAATGATCTTTACTTTACAATGTTCTTAAATATGTTAACTAGTCAGGACGTGTAATAATGGTTATTGCGAATTGCTGGAATTTCCAAATAAAAACTTAATGTAAGCAAATATATATACAACATGTCTCGATTTTTGTTAAAGAATTTACGCATTTTGATAGGATTGCATACATTTCACTTCCTTAGTTTAAACAGTTTTCATGAATGAAAAAGTACAAAAATAAAATTTTACAATGTTACATGAAGTTCAAATATGGGATTCGGAAACAAGTTTGGAAAAACTTATATAAATCCGTCACTTCCTTAGTAAATGCACGATGCATTATAAGCAACCAGTGCACATATAATATTGAAATTTCAAAGTTTCGCTCACACATTTTTCCTTAAAAGCATGAATTTCCTGAATCCTTTAACCAATTTGGTCGTTCAATGTTTGTTTTTTCAACATCCGGTCGTCAAGTATTCGTAATGACACATGTTCTATCAAACTCGGTGAACATGAAATCGACTTCATAGCATTTTTGAAGTCAAGTACAACCAATAAATTACAGAGCTTTCGATATAACCGTTAGAACAGGTTGAGAAAAGGGACAATCCCAGCGTTGATATGTATTCGAGTAATGAACCATTTTTTTCCATTCAACGTTGTGTTTTGTATTTCTTAACTATGGGTTATGTTTTTCTTTTGTTTACAGATAAAGATGAAGTTGCTAATTCTTCTAATCACCATAGCTGTTGCAGCTGCTAATTATGGAATATTGGGTAAAATATTTTTACGTATACAAAATCATATGTTATTCACTCTTTCCGCTCCTGTTTAATATGCTTGTTATAGAGCATATGTGCGCCCCAGGTAGATTACACGATTTTGCTGCAATGCATTTATATGTTTTTAATTGGCGATACTCAATAACTAAGTACACAGTCTGTATTTTCAAATCATTTTAATTATAATTATACAAACAAGCTTAACAAGCACTTCTTCAACGCGATCGTCATTCTATTGAGTTTTGTTAAACATCAATTAACATTTATTCTGTTGAAAGACTTTTACTTATATTTCCCTGAAAATCGAGATTGTCTATATATAACGATCGTTTTTTTTAGAAAAAACAATTATCTGTTTTGTGTAAAAATAATGAAAGAGCAAATTGCTTTTCCATTTGTTTATTGTTTATAAACAGAAAATGTGGATAAGAATTGATCTCTGATATTTGGTGAAATACAAAATAACAAATGAAAAGAAATCTGGATATAAGTTAATGGGACAGAAACCAGAAAAACTAAAGCCAAATATGGCATCTGAAGAGAAACTTTCTAAGCATTAATTCTTATTTACAGTTTTTAAATTGGAAAGGTAAGATACTTTTTGTGATATATTATTTTTTTACTACAATCAGGACATCATTTTTTATCAAATTGAACTAAATCATAAATTTTATTAAAAACCATTTAACTTAATCTAGATTATTAATTTTTAAAGAACTTTGCTATTATGCACATTAAATGTCGTTTTTATACTTTTAGTATTTAACAAAACAACTTGAGATTATATGTTTCACTGTAAGTTTACTTAGATAATTTCATCAATAATTAAAATTGTCTTAAATTTTGTAAAGGTGGAGGATGGTATGGTGGATATGGCGGCAGATACGGAGGAAGCATGGGATACGGTGGAATGGGGTACGGAGGAATGGGCGGCGGTGGAATGGGATACGGTGGATATAGACGAATGATGTATGGAGGCAGTAGATATGGATATAGCGGAATGGGATACGGAGGAATGGGTGTATACGGCGGAATGGGTGGATACGGAGGAATTGGCGGATACGGAGGAATGGGTGGATACGGAGGAATAGGCGGATACGGAGGAATGATGGGTGGATACGGAGGAATGGGTGGATACGGAGGAATGGGTGGATACGGTGGAATGGGAGGATACGGTAGAATGGGTGGATACGGAGGAATGATGGGTGGATATGGTGGAATGATGGGTGGATACGGAGGTATGGGCGGTGTATACGGTGGAATAGGCGGCGGATATGGAGGATATTGGCCCGGTAGTAGTAGATATTGGTTGACATATGGTAGAGGAATTGGAGGTGGTAGTTGGATACGCCCTAAGAAAGGTATAGTACGATCTAACTTGATAATTCTTTTAGTCGTAGGTAATCTTAAATACGTTTTATAACGCAGCGAAATTACTTCTCTTCATTTTTTCATTTATATAGCTATACTTTTGAAATAAAACAAGACTAGAAGAAAGAAATAAGTGGAACGTAAAAACAAGTAATGAAAAAAATAAAGCTCTTTTTGTTTTGAGTCTTGTTAAAAAATAAACAATATATATTTCAATAGATACTTGGTGAACAGTATTTGAGAAAAATTGACGAACCATAAAGACTTGTAAATATCTCATAATTTTTCGTTGATAACACAATACTTTTCATTGTATATCACTTAATATCTTAAACAAGTAATACTTATATTTCACAGGGAGTGTTTACTAGATAGGTCCATCCAGAATGGCACAGACGATATGGAATTCCCTTTTATATATACATCTTATATACTAGTTGATATGAGTAAACCTCGCAGAACAACTTCTTGTTTTTTGTTGTTTTTTTTTTTTTCTAATTGTGTCTTCAAATACGTGGGAACAAATTTTCCTGTTATATTGTTTTACATATATCATTTTGGGGCCATTATAGCTTGCCGTTCGGTGTGAGCTATTTTATTAATACTCATACCACATCTTGTTTATATTGTCTTTTATGCGAGGAAAAACATAGGTCAGACCGGGTAAAACCGAAGACTATGAAATTTGTATTTGCTATATGTAATATTTGCCGCCAGATGTCAATAAATCAATCCTTTCTAGACATACAATATTTTTAACTTCTTGGGTATTTATGAAAGTAAAACGCCTATTTGTTTGATAGTACTTAAATAATGTAAGCTTAATTAACAAAACACAAAAAACACAAAAAAAAATCATTGGATCAAAGTGGTATTGATACAAAATAAATTTACAGAAAGTCCTTTAAATTATGCAATATTCGGTACAAAGAATATAAAATATATGAGAGAAAAAGATTAACAAAAAGGTAGGTGAATTTTTCACAGGTAATTGTCTCTAAAAATTTGTATATTATCTTAAATATTAAACAATAACAAGCGTTTATGTATGTAAAAAAAAAGACAATTCAATAGTCTGATAAAATTATCAGTGTTTTATGAACCGCTTAACACAAATGGATTATACAAGCACACATTATTTTTCTCGCATATTTCTATCATAGTTCCATGACTACAGTCTTATAATAAGCATTGCATGATACATATAATATCATAAGAACACCGAAAGACTCTATATGGATTTGAATTTGGTATAAGGAGAATTAAAACCATCCAAGTGTCCTTATTTCCAGCTTTAGGACAAGGAAAGAAAGAAAGATTCAGAAAGACAAATAAAAGAATACTATAACACGTTATTAAGATTGAAAACATAGTTATTATCTAGATCTTGACTTCAATACCATCTTGTAGTATTTGCGAAGTTGATATGAAATGTTTATCAACAAGGTCTTGGTGTCTTCCGATGAACTTTTTTAGAAAAAGGATGTGGCATTCTTTGGCATACCCCTGTTTCATCAACTTTCTGCTCATACACTTGTAACACTTTACAAAGTCTGAGTAGCATCTGCAAGCTCTTAAATACCGAATAAGTTGGGAAATGTATGCAGGGAAAGTTGGTGTATTGCTACTAAGGTTGAGAGTTATTGATAATTTCAAAATAAAAATCGTCTCGACTGTCATTGATTCTGGTACTGAGATAACTGCGAGTACTCTTATATCTGTACCTTTCTGTATTTTATAAATACCCTGTCACGGGAGATGTTTTTTCTATTGTAATATGGTGTTTTTGTTCAACGTTTTTTTTTTTACCAAGTCTGGGTATAATTCAGTATTTTTTTTCAGAAATGGAATTCTACTAATAGGTGCAAATAATCGTCTAGTTTCAACTATTTTTCTCTTTTCTTCACATTATATACTTTCTTCATTATTCGGAACATAATCCTTTATTCTGACCAGTATTTTACATTTCCTTGTTGGTTTTATTCCCCTCTCTTTTGATTTTGCCAATTTTTGGCTATCCACTAGATCGTCACCGTTTAAACTTTTTAGCATTTCTTTAATTATTGCTTTTTGAGGGAAGTACCTAGGTTTACTGGCATTTTGCTCTCCAGAACGATCATAAGCGGTCATCACACGATCAGAATCTATGCCGGTTTCGATTTTTGAAATTATCGATTTTCCCCACCTCAGTATCAATATACCAACTTCACTTGCATATAGAATATACATTTCCCAACTCATTCGGTATTTAAGAACTTGCAGTTGCTACTCAGACTTTACAAAATGTCCCCAGTATCTGAGCAGTAAGTTGATGAACCAGGGTCATGTCACAAAAATGCTCAAGATTCCTTTTTTCTAGAAAAATTCATCGGAAAAACCAAGACCTTGTTGATAAATAATACGTATCAACTTCACAAATAATACATAATGGTCTTTACTAAAGTTTCTAGGTCCTGACATGGTTTATCATCCTAATTACGTGTTATACTATTTTTTTTTTTTTTTTTTTAATATTAATCTTTAGTGTTTAAACCATACGCGTGGCTCGGTACCGATGCATCCCGTCAATGTGTTGTACTGTGTTTATATTTTGCATTAATTTGCTTTTGTGCTTTGTTCATATGCCATTTTGCTTTTCTTGCTTGACATATGTATTTGTTTTTTATAGTGATTGATTAAGATTATAACACAATGTTGACTTCTGTATCCCTATTTTTATCATGTTTACCTATTGTGTCTGTTTGTTTTATTCACACATAATAGTCAATATAGTGGTTGTGCTTTTTGATTTTGCCGTATGATAAGTGGCTCTCCGATTTAAATTTTCTCTGGAGCTCGGTATTTTTGTGATTTTACTTTTTACATCTAACTACTAATTTCCCCCTTAATACCCTGATACAGATGTGACTGGTGGAATTCACTTGTTGCATTTCGCTTGTTTTGTGATCATGACTTTTTTTTACATTAAATCTTTTAACCATTACAGAGATTCTGCTTGCGATAAAAGTGGTATCAAAAATAGATAAAAACCTGATCTTGACATCAGTGTGATATCTCTTCTCAAACGAAACGTCTGATTGTAAAGTTTTTTTTCATTTGAAAATTTAACCTCGTTTATGTTACTACAAACTTCTTCGATTGGTTTCTCATGATTTGTCCCTATGTTCTTCTCTTCTTTTTGGGACCTCTTTATTATCAGTGGGTTTGGTTATATTTGCCTGCTTTCGATTGATGGAGGTCAGATTGGGTTAAGACTACACATTGTAGGAAATCTCAGAAAAAGACATCAAAACTTTGTTTCTTGTTCTCGTCCTGAATATGCATGAAATATTTGCCACTGGACGTTAAGCAATCAACAATCAATCAATCAATGTTTCTTTTCGTAGCATGGTTTTCTTTGTATTCGTTATGTACGGGTTATGTTCTTCTCATATATTTTATAATGGTATGATAAAAAATAAACTGTTTTTGTATAAACACAAAATGTATATGAATTAGACCGTTTGTCAGTTTCCTGTTTGAATATTTTTTCACTTGTCTATTCTTTTTTGGGACCTTTATAGCTTATTGTTAACGGTGAGCCAAGGCTCCGAATTGAAGACCGTTAAATTTTTTTACCTCTACTGGTTTACTTTTACAAATTGTGACTTGGATGGAGAATTTGTCACATCGGTACTCATATTACATCTTCTTATATCTATCTTAGTAAAGGGTAGATAAGTCGAATGGTTTAAACCAAATACTACGGAATACCCGTTTTACACTTGACAAATATCTTGAAATTGAAAATGGTCAATCAAATGAGACAAAACGGCCATGTTTCTTCTCATCGTGTTTAGCCGCTTTAATCAATAAATGATAATGAAGTCTTGTAAAAATTTATTAAGGTTTTCAAGCAATTGTTGTTTTTTGGGTGTTTTTTTTTTTTTGTTTTTTTTTTTTTTGTTTTTTTTTTTTTTTTTTTGCTGTACACCTTTTTAACGTCAACACGCATAAATGGGTCAAAACAAAACAATTAAAAATAGAAAATTGGACACGCACCCAACCTTCAGACTTGATATATAGCGGGCTCTATACTTAAATCATCAACAAATATTTATTTCCTTATTGCAAAACTAACAAAAAAAAATGTTGGTCATAGCAATACAGACAACAAACACTCCTTGACAAAGCAAAGTTACGTAAAATCACACAGATTCCCGAAAACTTTGACATCATTATTCAAAACATTTGACGTCACAATTAAAAAGGTGATTGTTGCTTGACGTCAAAGGGTGATTCGGAGTAGATCTTAGGTCATTCGGAGTCAAAATTCAGCTAAATACCAAAAGTGTACAATACGTTTATTGTTACACTATATTCAGTACATTTTCGTCCTTGTTGGTAAATAGTAACGTAAAGGTACTTGGGTAAACTTTATCTAAAGCGTTTGTGTGACCAAGATCGTATCTATGACATTTGAGACGCTACATTGCAATATGGCGGGAGCAGGTGCTAAAACTTTTGTGGACAAAAAGATAGCCCAAAGAAAAGTTTTATTGTTCTCTAAGTCAACTGACCCTGATTGCAATGTTGCAAAAAACACTTTTACAGAATTCAACTTATAGTCGCCGTCAGCTGAAATTCGTAGCGGTTATCGGTAAAAATAATCTAAACTATCAATCGCGTTTACTCGAGATATAGTTTTTTACATTCCATTCAAAAATCGCATTTAGAAAAACCACTACTGACCTACCTTTTAAGTGATCGCACTGTCATAATCCTGACCTTCACATTTTCATAGACGATTTTGAATGGTGGAATCAGCCATTGTTTTTACCGGAAGTGTTTCCGTGGAGTTCAATTTCATAAAATTTGCATAAAGCGCGGGAAACCTTATCACATCAATGAAAGGAACATTTCAGGAAACTGCGTACAGTGACGAATGTCATATGTAAACAAATGATCCTCATAGAAACGAAGATGGCGGAATTACAATGGAAAATATTCTTGAAAATGTGAAGGTCAGGATTATTACAGTGTGATCACTTAAAAGGTAGGTCAGTAGTGGTTTTTCTTTTTGCGATTTATGAATGGAATGTGAAAAACCATATCTCGTGTGAACGCGATTGATAGTTTAGATTATTTTTACCGATAACCGCTACGAATTTCAGCTGACGGCGACTATAGGACATGATATTTATGAGGTCGTTGAAATAGAAAAGAGGCAAGATTGCACACAGATTGAGAACTATTTCCAAGTTCTATGTTTGTCTGATACTCGAGAGGTATGTGTTATGGGATTATATGTCAGACTAACAAAAACAGCACCAACTTTTTGATTTAAGTTAACTAGCTGACATCATATAGAAATGAACTACTCTAGCACGGACTGACACTCTTACACTGTTACAAGTTAAATGACATCCCAAAATTCACAGGCACTTGTTTCTATCCATTGGAAGACGCACTATCAACGTATATTTACGTAAATATACGTTAATGTTTCTATCCATTGGAAGACCCACTATCAATGTATATTTACGTAAATATACGTTGATAGTGGGTCTTTCAATGGATAGAAACAAGTGCCTGTGCCAAAATTCCTTAGGCTTAAGGTCAAGTTTTAGACTCAACCAATTGAAAACAGATTTTGGTAAAATTTTGAATACTTGAACAACTTTAGTTCTTTAAACTATAATATGAGGCAGGCATTACCTGTGACAGGGGAAGTATGTATGAAATTTTTTTTGTAACTTCAAAATCTTTAAAAAAAGAAATGTAAATACCCTAACGTTTCTGATTTTGGTTCTGTTGTTAGGGATTTTACTTGTGACGTTATTTAAGTTATGACGTCATGTTCAATGTAAACAAAGAATCAGGATTATCAGGTAACGTTTATTCATTCCAAAGACAAAGAATTAAAAATGAAATTAGTATTGTGTTCCTTCAGTTCCTATATTTAACTAGACTACTCAAAGTCTCATGACAAGGAGACAGGAAGTAGATTTCTGCATTCTGACTGGGCAAATGCAGGAATTAAAAAAAGTGACCCAAAAAAAATAACGATTTTGAGTTCATTAGTACAACATGTACAATGAAAATTTAGGGTTTCCCTAAAAAAATATTTTTTTATTGATTTTTCTACTGTAATAGGGGACTTATTAAAAGAGGGGCGAAAGATACCAGAGGGACAGTCAAACTCACAGATTGAAAATAAACTGACAACTCTGTCATTGAAGTTCAATGCTAAAAATGAAAAAGACAAACAGTCAATAATAATATAACAAATATACAAAAATATGGAATACAAAAAATTTGACAATCTATGTTTAATTGTATTTATTAATACATAAATTTGGAAAAAAAATTATCAGGCATGTGCAGGAAGGTAAACATCAGTATGTTGATGGTTTCTGAAACTGAAGAAGAACAAAGAAATATTAGTACACAAGACACAACATAGAAAATTAAACTAAGCAACAATGACCCCACCAAAATCTGGGGGTGATCACAGGTGCTTTGGAAAGGTAAGCATAGCCTGCTCCACATGTGGCACCCGTCATGATGATCATGTTATTACAAACCCTGTAAATAGTCTTATTCGGTAGGTCACATTCATAAAAGGGAAGGGGATTGTAGTTACCATACATGTATAAGAAACATATCGGATATCATCTGTGAAACGGTTATTCCATAACGATCAACCAACTCCTGATGGCGTCGAGGGGGAGGACAGGGGTAAGGGAGACAGGGAGAAAGGGGGTAGGAGAAAGGAGAAACGGGGTGGGAGAAAAGAGAAAGGGGGTAGGAGAAAGGAGAAGAAGGCTGGGAGAAAGGAGAAAAAGTTGGAGAAAGGAGAAAAAATAAAATATCTCTCCTTTTAAAAAATGATCTAATATTTCAAGAAAAAATATCTCAAAAGGAGATGTTTTATTCTAATGGGAGAAAGGAGAACGGGGGTAGGAGAAAGGAGAAGAGGGGTGGGAGAAGGGAGAAGGGTACCCCCTGTCCTCCCGCTCGGCGTCCATAAAATTTATGAAGGGATGATTTCATCTTCACCATCTAAAATGACCGAACCTAAATAATTCAGTCGTTAACTTATGTTGTGTTTTTTTTGTTTTATGACAATGGCTGAATTAATGCGTGGGAGAAAATGGAACACATTGTCAAATTGTTCAACTCACTGAAAATCGAAAAAAATAATATATATACATGTACACTGTATCTCTTTTATTTTCTGAAATATTGCTGATTGACATTTTTCACCAATCAGGCAATAGGGACATTTGTAAAGAGCTGGCTATATAGAGAGCACATATGGTGATAAATGTTCTTAAATTTGCCTTTAATAAATCATTAAATCTTCAATTTTAAATTCATAATTTTTAATTTTAATGGTAGCAAAAATCATATTTGTATGAAACTATTCAAACAGAAAAAAAACTACAGTCTAATATATGAAAAATACAATAAATGAAAAACAGAAAAGCAGACCCAACCACTGAAGTACAAGCTTCTGACTTTAAACAGACACAAACAGAATGTGACATTTTGTAGTTACAGTTTGTGTTCACCTCTCTTGTAGGGCCATATTAAACAGGGAGAGGAAACACCTGCTGTGTCTCCCCAGATTGCAGGAATCTATATATAAATTATTATATTGCTTTTCGTGTGATAATGTATACAATCTATAATTTTATTATTCCAATAAGCTTTCTGACAAATTTATTTAAATTGCCTTTTGGAAAACCACATGGAAAAAAGGTAAAGAAATTAATAATAAAAAAAAATATTCAGTCACATAATTTCAAAGTCATCTCAACCAAATGTATCCTATCTAGCAATTTATAAAATCATATTTATATCATATTATATAATATAAAAGCGCAGGGAATTTTAACTTGGCACTAGAAATTAAGACGTGGCACACCATCACGGCTAAAAAGATTGTGATCCCTGTGTCAAATAAAGGACAGTTTGTATTTTGTAAAGTTAAAAAATGTACTGTTTTTTCACATTGGTTGATGTCCAATGTAATTTCAGTATATTAATGAAAAATTGTCTTTTTCAGGTTCCACAGCTATTTATAGATGGTAAATACATTGGAGGATGGCGAGAGATCCCACGACTCCACAAGTCAGGAAAACTGGCAGAAATGGTATACAACTGGAAAAAGAAATGAAAGCAATAATTCTTGTTCTAGTAGCAAAATTATATGACAAAATATGTATAAAAAACCCATGGTACTCAATTTATAAAGCAATTTACTATTTATTTTTATATAAGCAAGGTGTTATTGTATTTTTAGATGTGTATCATTGTTAAGACTTATATAACTGAAAGTGATATTTGTATGCCACTAATGCATTTAAAATTTCTGTGGTGAAGATTTTTTACCAATATTTTATGTAGAAATGTGTCAATTTGATAGTGCTTTTTAACCGACCATGCAATGGCTGAATAGCCAGTCAGGTCGTTAAAAACATCCATCGTCATGCTTTTTATTTACAGTGTCAAATGTTTTACTATACAATTTATTGTATTAACTACTGCACATTATTTTATAAGTTTATGATATTATTGCTCATAAACATATTACTCTTCTTTAAAATATTTAATTCAAAGCCGTATTTTACAGTAGTTTGTTAATCAGACAAATTTGTTTTACCTACCATTATAGTGCCAAAATGAAAAGTATTAAGATGAAATACTATAATCATGATAAAAACAATTGTGACTAATTTAAAGATCCTGGAAACAGCATTAAAAAGGCACTTACAGCCATACATTTTATTTTGTAATAGTAATGATAGCAATTACTGAAGAGTCATTCCTAAAAGAGATATACATGTATAATTGACATATGAACCATTGGTTTGCTCTGCTTAAAGCTATCAGGAATCAATTAAAAATCACTAAAGGAAAGATAAGCTATTGTAGGCTATATACATGTGTTTTAATTTATTCCTAAAAAATATTTTCTTTCACAAAATAAGTTATATTTGCAGTTATCACTAGTATATGTACATGTAGTGATGTACAATGTTCATGTAGATATTTAAATGATAACTGTTTTATGGCCAAAATACTTGAATTGTTCTATCTTGCAATTTTTGTCATCCTTTTTTTTTTTGAAATCATATTTTTTGCTTACTTGTTTTACACTTGGAGAAATTTCAGTGTGCATTAGATTGGAGATATTTGAAGACTGGTTAGCCTGTTTAAATATACACTTTTTCAAACTGTTGGTACCAGTGTAAAGTAAACAAAATGATGTATCCTTCCAAATAATAATGGTTCACAGAAATTGTTTTGTTTTGTCTTTCATACCTTGAGCATTTAGTTTGTATTATTATTTATACTTAATGTTTGTTAGTTACACATATTTGCAATATTTTCAAATATTCAGAGTTCTGTTTTTTTTATGAATGAGCAATATTGTGTGTAATACAAGTAAATGGACACTTTAGTACATTTATCTTCACTTTTTGAATTTATATATACATGTTTGCTTTTGTCATATTTGAAAAAAATTTTGTAGTAGACTATTTTTCTTGTTTATTAAGAAAATAAATTTTATTTCACACTTTTTATTTATTTTTACAACTGCTGTCATATTTTTAAAGGGATATACTTGTCTCATTCAGTGAGGTCTTTTGGCAGATTATAAAAAAGATGGACTTGTTGATAAAAAAATTCTGAAAGTATTTTCAACATGAACATTACCACTATCATCTTGGAAGATGCATGAAATATTTTATGGTCCTGATCTAGATATGAAAATAAGAAGATAGGGTATGATTGCCAATGAGACAACTCTCCATAATAAACCAAATGACACTGAAATAGGTCACTTTACCACTTTCAACAATAATCAAAGCCCATAACACGTAGTCAGCTATATAAGACATGAAATGACAAAGGTACAGAAAACTAAATAATGAACGAAAAGCAATGTTAACAGCAACAAATGACAACCACTGAATTAACGGGCTCCTCACTTGGGACAGGCGCATACAGAATGTAGCTGGGGTTAACCTGTTTGTGGGCGCCAACCCTCCCCTTACCTGGGACTGGTGTAACAGTGCAATGTTACAACATCTATAAAAGTCAGTTGGAAAAGGCTTTACTCATCAGATGGATACAAGTAGAATATCTTGAATTTATCTTTACAAAGATGTTTTACATGACGTCTAAGTTTTTGTTCACATGAATATAGATGCCTTAGATTAGAATTTAATTTTAACAGTTGCTATCAACATTTTACCTTTAAAATAACCGTCAGCTACACTTGAAATCAAACCCATCAAAAGGTTTGTCAGCATAAAACTAAATCAGTCACAAAAAATGCTTCAACAAAATTTATTGCACTGTGCACAGAAGTAATTCACTTTCTCCAGTTGTATTTGACAATTGATTTTAATTATTTGGTTGTTTTATTTTAGGGGATACCATGCAAGTTGATTCAGTTTCAAATTCACAACCTATAGTTATCCTCTTACTTATAATTAGAAAGAAATTAACATTACAAAAAATCCCAACTATTTTTAGTAGTCACTGAACCATGAAAATGAGGTCAAGCATTTTTAAAGTCTTAATCTTTATTAAAAGCTACAATACGAGGTATGTTTTGTCACATGATTTTGTAGAACTGAGCATGCCCAGTTTTACAATTGTCTGTTGAACTGGGCATGCATTGATTTACAATTTTCATATGATCTGTTTGTTATGCACAAATTGTAAAACTGTGCACTTGAATTAAAGCCATGCATAATCATGCAAGAAGTTGTAAAACTGTGCACTTGAATTAAAGCCATGCATAATCATGTAAGAAGTTGTAAAACTGTGCACTTGAATTAAAGCCATGCATAATCATGCAAGAAGTTGTAAAACTGTGCACTTGAATTAAAGCCATGCATAATCATGTAAGAAGTTGTAAAACTGTGCACTTGCGATAAAACCATGCATAATCATGCAAGAAGTTGTAAAACTGTGCACTTGACTTTCAATAATTTTGCCGTGTTTGCTAAAATAAATGCAGCATTTTTCTAATAGTGCTCGGAACTTATAAAACTGGCTGAATTGTGCATGCCCGATTATTCTGATCTTTGTCTTTTTGGGCATGCCCAGTTCTACAATTATCTGTACCCATTCATACCTGACAATACTAATATAACAGCTACCTTAGTTGCTTCCTGAAGAAACAAGCACATTTTGAGGCTCCTTTTCGAAATTTTGTTTTGTCATCTTTTATTTCCTTGTTCAAGTTAGTGGTTGTTCTGTTAGGTGGTGTAGATATTTTATAGTGTGTTTTACTTAAATAAGTAATTTTAGTGTCTATATAGACAGAGGGAATCTGTGTGCATATAAACTGGTTAAACCTCACCAAATATTGCCTGGACCATGATTTTGTCTTCATTTGTACTCTGATTTAGGAGTCTGGTCATGTGTTAATAGTGATGCCTGTTGTACAGTACAATATTTTTTGGTAATTCACAGCGACCAAGCATAAAAAATGAGCGAGTGCAGAGAATTTTAATAAGGTTGTCTTAATTTACATGTATTATGTGAGTTTCTAACAAACAACTTGGCCTATTTCTGAATTTGAGACCAAGTTTTAAGATTTAAGTTCACTTATAAAACCCTGTCATCCAGTACTTTATATCATGAAATCTACTCTGATGTACAGCAACTTAATATCCCAGTATAGGACATTATGGTTTATATCAGCAACTTTAGTATTTTGAGTTTGTTTTCAGTTATTTCTAGCATTGTTTAATATGACATCTTTTAGAGTTGTTTTTTGTTTGTTAGTGTACTGCATAAGTTGTGCCTTTCACTGAATTTATAGTTTGTTTGTCTACTGAACCAGATTAAAAGGGAGAGGGATAAGAACTCAAGATACAAGTTAAATCTATCAATTGTTTGTGCCCATTATCAAGATAGGAACCTTGTCTGTGATTAAACTCGTTTCACATCTTGAAGAATTTTTCGGTCATTTAGGAATTTTGTTGAAGGCTGTTTGCTAATCTATAATTTTTCATTTAAGTTGAATTTTTTATGCATATGACTTTGATTTAAAACAAGAATGTGTCCCCAGTACACGGATGCCCCACTCGCACTATCATTTTCTAAGTTCAGTGGACCGTGAAATTGAGGTCAGAACTCTAATTTGACATTAAAATTAGAAAGATCATATCATAAGGAACATATATATTAAGTTTCAGGTTGATTGGACTTCAACTTCATCAAAAAATACCTCGACCAAAAACTTTAACCTTGAAACTGGACAGACGAACGAACGTACGGACGAAACCACAGACCAGAAAACATAATGCCCCTCTACAATCGTAGGTGGGGCATAAAAAAGAAACCAACAGTTTTTATCAAGTTTATTGCACACTTCATTCATAACAATACAACAAACTTTTTACATCTTGTTCTTGTTCCCCAAAAATAACATAAATTAAATCACAACCTATGTATTCATACTAGTGCATACAACAACCAATCGCATACATTCTAGACGTCAGGATCAACTGACTTCAATTATCCATTATACATTTCCTTATTTTCATATTCTTTATGCATACTTCCATTCATCATTTAAAACAAGAGTTATCATCTTCGCTAGCTAAGGATCTAGTCCCCTCCTCTCTGGTGAGGCAAAGATACGATTTAGTCCCCTCCCCTCTGGTGAGGCAAAAATACGATTTAGTCCCCTCCCCTCTGGTGAGGCAAAAATACGATTTAGTCCCCTCCCCTCTGGTGAGGCAAAAATACGATTTAGTCCCCTCCCCCCTGGTGAGGCAAAGATACGATTTAGTCCCCTCCCCTCTGGTGAGGCAAAAATACGATTTAGTCCCCTCCCCTCTGGTGAGGCAAAGATACAAATCAGTCCATTCCTCTCAGGTGACACAATGATGACGATCTAGTCTCATTTTGTCTAGCTAGGCAAGAGTTAAGATCCATTACCCTCCACTCTGGCGAGGCAAAGATTAAGATCAATACCCTCCTCTCTGGTAAGGCAAGGAGACAAATTGATCGTAATCCTAAACTAGCGAAGATGAAGAGTTATATACAGTTATCATTTAAATTACACACACATATTTATCAATAGATTTCGAAAAATGTTAGAAGTTTGTATCCAATATAGAAAACATTGTTAAGTGTATTTAAACTACTTTTTTATACTGATGTATTTTGTAAGAAAGTGAGGGCAATGCAATGGTAATGAAAAATAGTAAACCTTTCCAATATGAAAACTGTAATTTCAGAAATTTTTCAGATGTTTTTCATTGTTATAAAAATTACAGCAGGGATAGGTTTTGACAAAATTAGAACTGACATTTTTAATTTGTTTTTGGCATTTGTTGAAATTGCATGAATTAATCTTAAATTTTGTTCCTTGTTCAACAACTACAAAAGTAATGCACTGCTTTTTTTATCTTTAATTTACAGTTAAAAATAGATGTGAGGTATAACCTCAATTCATGCAACAATGGGTGTATAGAAAATGTTCACATTCGCCTAATTTTTTGCATTTAGCTTTTCATATGTTTATAAAATCATGCATTATTTGATGCACTTATCTAAATCTATAGACACTTAACATTAAATATATATTAAAAGAACACTTCATACTTCAGAGGCCAACATAAAAAGACTTAATTTTGACTTAGATTGAACTAAAGTTTGTTTTTGTTTTAATTTAAAAATACATTACAAGTGTAAAGTGTATTATGTAAATATCTACAAACTAAGGTCATGTATGTTACAATTCAGTATGATATATACATAATTATATGTATCTAATCATTATGTTCACATGCTGACAATAATCATTAGTAGACATTTAAAGATTTTACAAATAAAAAGTAATACCTGTTACCAAAGACGATACACAAAATAACTATACAATTTTCTATTTTTTACATATGGCACGTAAAAAAGGCAAGTCTTATTTTGGCTAAAAAACATACACCAGTTCTACACTACTTGAAATGAAAAATCAGAGAAAAATAAATTTAATGATACTAAATGTTGTAATTTATGTGTACATTACAGCTGAATGATTATAAAGTAAAATCTAGAGACCACTTTCACATTCATGAATTTTCCTATACATATCCAATGTTACAATAATGCTTATGTTATTACATCAGAGTAAGAGTTGATTAAAAAGGAACCAGCAATTGGACCAAAAAAAAAGTTAGACTACTTCCATGTGTTGAAAACATTTTAATAGAGGTTTCAATACAAATATCATAACATATACTTTATATGCATTTCAACCATTTTTGAATTAGAGTTGTCTTTCTTTTACCAGAAAAAAATCATCATGATAACACAAACTTTTGCAATTAAATGCACAGGTAATTAAAAGAACTTGATAGAAATCATGTTTTCATGATTCTAGCAAAAAAATGTAAATATAAGTATTGAATGTTTCTTTTGTACAACCCGTAAAAGCGTTGACTGAAGTACATTTTGTATGAAGCACTGAAGCTCGTGTTATCATGAATGTTATATTTTATTTTGAAATTAATGTTAATTTCAATATGACACGAGATTACTTTTAGCCAATCAAAATAAAGTATTATAATGAAACATTTATGGTAAACCAATCTACTTTTTTATATTGCTAATATTCTATTCATAATTTCTCTAACATTCAGTTCAACTGATCAATGAAAGTTTCCTAACAAGAAAATAAATAAATCTACACTTAACAAAATCACTATCTACATGTTATAATAGGGTGGTACAATGCCTTAACAAAATAATGCTAAATAACTATGAATTATATAATATATGTTTGATTGATTTTTCACCAAAAAAAAATAAAACATGATTTTTTACACTGATGTACAATGCTGTTCAAAAAGAAATATTACAAAAAAGAAAACTTTTATCTAATTAGGGCCCCGCCGACGGCGGGTCGCCCTATAGTGATCAGTCTGTCCGTCCGTCCGTCCGTCCGTCCGTCCGTCCGTCTGTCCGTCCGTCCGTCCGTCCGTCCGTCCGTCCGTCCGTCCGTCCGTAACACTTTCGTGTCCGCTCCATATCTAGAGAACCGTTATGATTTCATACTTAATACTTAACATGATTATTAACCAACACCAGAGGGTGTGTCATGTTGTATGTACAACTTCCTAGGTCAAAGGTCAAGGTCAAAAACTTTGGTTTCAGTTGACAACCCCGTGTCCTGTGGTGAAGATCGTGTCCGCTCCATATCTAGATAACCATTATGATTTCAAAGTTTATACTTGACATCCATTTTAACAACCACCAGAGGGTGTGTCATGATGTATGTACAACTTCCTAGGTCAAAGGTCAAGGTCAAAAACTTTGGTTTCGAGTTGACAATCCTGTGTCCTGTGGTGAAGATCGTGTCCGCTCCATATCTAGATAATCGTTATGATTTCAAAGTATATACTTGTCATACATTTTAACCACCACCAGAGGGCGTGTCATGATGTATGTACAACTTCCTAGGTCAAAGGTCAACGTCAAAAAAACTTTGGTTTCAGTTGACAACCCTGTGTCCTGTGGTGAAGATTGTGTCCGCTCTATATCTTGAGAACCGTTATGATTTCAAATATTATACTTGACATCCATTTTAACCAACACCAGAGGGTGTGTCATGATGTATGTACCACTTCCTAGGTCAAAGGTCTGTCTGTCTGTTGGTCTGTCCATCGCTAACAAATTTGATCCACATTATATTTTGAGAGGACAGCTGTTATTATTTCATACTTTATACCTGACAAACATTTTCAACTTAACATATATATTAACCAACACAAGAGAATGTGTCATAATGTATGCATCCTAGGTCTAAGATCAGTCTGTCGGTCTGTCCATCCATTCGTTGTTCTTAACAAATTGTGTCCGCTCTACCTCTCGAGAACCATTAATATTTCATACTTTATACTTGGTGGGTCATAATATATTGAAGGCATAATTCTAAAAATATGTGACAAATATCAATTGGGCAGCACCTTTAAACATATTGTTCAAACATCAATCCATATATCCAGAAGTCACCTTAGAGTAGTAAACAATGAGTTCACATCATGCAGTCATATCACTATTATACTATGAAAGTAAGATGAGAATATTTATCAGTTTTAACTTAAAATCTTAGATCAAAATCACACATGAGACTATGTAATAACTTCAAATAATGCTTCATATCAGATTATCCATACAACTTATTTACCCCACGTTATTGACAGCGGGGCCCACAGAGATGGCTCCCATCTCAATGATATCTAGTTCCTTTCTAAGTGAGGCAGATAATATAACTGACAATTTCATATAATAAAAATATCTCAAAAGCAAAACTGAGCACATTTTCATGTAGTTGAATGATTTAAAAAAAATATACACTGATAATAAGAGGAAACTAAAGTGAAGAAAACGCATATAGACAAGCTAATTTGAAACCTGATAATAACCTTTGTATGGCATTTTTTGACCATTTGTAAATACAATATACAGGACATCTTAAACTATTTACCTATAAGGTATACAAAAATATTCAATGACATCAATATATTAAATAAAATCTACAATAATTTCATATGAGCCTCTCTTCAGTGAAACAAAACAAACAATCTACCGTTATCATTTGTCAATACCCAGATGACAGCATCGAATTCCAATGTCTAAGGTCTATGCTTGTATCATAACCATTGTCTTAGTTTTTTGAAAAAAATATAATATAAGACAAGCTGATATATTGTAGTGACATTTTGAAGGAACATGACAGTCATTTAAACAAATATGTTTATGCAGCATGCGTTGGTAAAACTTTTGTCAAACTTTGGTAAACCATGAGATTTGATCATGTTTGAAGGCTATTGACTCAATGTTATCAGTACATTGTAGAGTGTGGTGAAAGTAAGGCCATGCATAGTTGTTTATCTCTTAAGGGTCGTTTCCTAGTCTGTCAAGTAGAGTATGGTGAAAGTAAGGCCATGGAAAGTTGTTTATCTGTTAAGGGTTTAGTTTACTAGTCTGTCAAGTAGAGTGTGGTGAAAGTAAGGCCACAGAAGTTGTTTATCTGTTAAGAGTTCAGTGTCCTAGTTGGTCAAAAATAGTAGGGCATATCTCCCCTCTGCAATTCTATTCAATGCCAAAAAAGTTGAATATCTTCTGGAAAATTCATTTTACAATCAGAAGATACGATAAATGAAAGAGAAGACATATTATCTATTTATAAATTAATCATTTAAATATGTTTTCTGTACACATAATCAGCCTGTCATATTCAGACCAAAAACAGCCCTGTGCAAACCCTTCATCTTAAACCTGTTCCTCTGTAAAATTTAAATTTTTTATTTCTTTCTTTTTATATAACATATCCCTAAACATTGTTTTTGTTAAAGTTTTGGCCTATCATCGAGATAAGTGAACTGAACGTAACAACCTGAGATTATTTATCAGCAAGAATATGTCTAGTAATTAAAACTGATAAACTAATTTAGATAATCTCCCTTTCATTGCAGGAAGTATGTAAATCAAACCTGAAACACTGTTAGGTAATTCAATTATTATGAAAATTTAGCTCTCATAGCCAGCATGGAAGCTTAGAACTAATAACTTTATGTTAATACAATCAGGTACTTGCCAATAAATAAATTGCACTGATAAAATTTAACAAACATGTTTTTCATTATTTTAATATATAGCCCAACATCTTATTTTTCAAAATTAATGGACTTTATGGGCATTTAGTTCTATTAAAAGTCATTTTAATCTTTTAATTTGTAACAATTTTTAATGCAAGAGTTATCTCCACTTGTGATTTTTTTTTTAAATAATTGCAGAGGGCAGACTTATTTTAATATTTTTCTTTTCAATTGGTTCTTCTCAACAAAAAATCTGTTTCCAGGTTAAATGATTGAAAAAATATATCATATAAAGTAAATTTGAACAACTAAATATGTTTGCAAAAAGGGATAAAAATATAGGAATATTCTTGATTTACTATAATTTTAAAAAAGTTTACATGTTTTCAATTGTAAGATATATTCTTGTAAACAATCATATATTCAAATTATATACATTCTCATCTTGGCCGTATTTTCTCATAATGAAAAAGATTTCCTTTCTCAACATAAGCACCGTCAACTATTTCAAAAATTTGGTTCTTTGTAAATTCAAAATGCTCCTGTACAAACTCATAAAAAGCTTGTTCCATTTTCCACACTTGTGTACTTTGAAGCCTTTTTACTGTCTCTGGCTTTGGTGGAATTTTATGAGAAGTTTTTCTTAGATGAGACTTTCGTCCTGCAAAAGAAAAAACAGCTTAATACACCAATAATCTAATTCATAAAAATAACTCTGGCTTACTGTTTCAATCTTAGTATCATATACTTTAGAAGTATAATGTAAAATCCACTTTAACAAAACATAATGTAAACCTAAATTTAATAGTTCACAACCTTGTTGGAAAATTTTCAAAGGGTTAAAAAGTTGAGTTCTACATCATAAATAAAGGAAGAATGTGTCTACGGACACAAATGACCCCGCTAGAGCTTGCCAATTTTTCAAGGTAAAAAGGGCCATAATCCTAGAACAGAAATGACTCACTAATTTAATAACTTTGTCTACTTGTTGTGGTTCTTAAACATTGTGTATCAGTTTCATAAAATTTGGATGAAGCAAACTCGCTTGGAATGCAGAAACCAAATGAGACAAAAAAAGGATGGAAGGATGGACAGTCAAGGGTAAAACTTATTGCACCATTCCCTAAGGAATAAAAACAATGTGGACAACCAAATGAAAAATGACTAAAATACCTCAATGTTTTTAGACAACATTGTAATATCAGCCCCAAGGAAAACATTGATTTGCATTTTTTTTTTTAATCAAAAGTATTGCTTATATTTTACCTTAAAATGATTCCTGATACCGCAGAAAAACTTTCTACCAATTTTTACAACTAAATTATACACCATACAAAACTATAGTATAAAGTCAATGCCTAGAATTGTGATTGTTTTTTAAAATATCTAAGCTTTGAAATCTGATTGCTCACCTTCGTTAAATAATGCTACAGCTCCCCTAAAGAGACGAGGTAATGTGGCTTCAATGACAGCAATAAAATCCCCTAACTGCTCTGTAACGCCTACGACTAGATAATTTTGGAGTATATTGTATTTTGCTCTCTCTAGAGCCCAGCTACTACCAGGATTCCTGAGAAAAAAAATGTAATAAATGTTATTTGAATGTTCAAGGACCATCAAAATAATAGATCATATGTTTGGATCTTTTTATAAATATCTTACAACAAATGAAGACATGAGATCACTAATAATATTATTTCCCATATAATTTCTTTTTCAAAGGGCCGTCATTCCTGTAAAATACTAAGCCTGGACTCTCTATAAATATTCAAAAAGAATTGCTAATTCATTAATTGTGTAACATACATAAATTACATTTCAATGAGAAACAAGAGTGCACACACTGAAATGTCTCGCCTTCTTTACTAATAATTGATATTATGTTGATACTCCTAAATATAAAGCTTTATTACGACTGTCACATAAACTTAACATGAATCATGAAAATGAGGTCAAGGTCAGTTGAACCATATGCCAGGCAGACATGTACAGCTAACAATGCTTCCATACAACAACAAACATGACAAATATAGTTGAGCCTATTGCTTATAGTTTAAGAAAATAGACCAAAACGCAAAAACTTAACACTGAGCAATGAACCATGAAAACCAGGTCAAGGTCAAATAAAACCTGCACGACTGACATATAGATCATAAAATATTTCCATACACCAAATATAGTTGACCTATGACATATAGTATTAGACAAAAAGACCAAAACTCAAAAACTTAACTTTGACCACTGAACCATGAAAATGAGGTCAAGGTCAGATGACATCTGCCCGCTAGACATGTACACCTTACAATCATTCCATACAACAAATATAGAAAACCTATTGCATAAAGTATGAGAAAAACAGACCAAAACACAAAAACTTAACTATAACCACTGAACCATGAAAATGAGGTCAAGGTCAGATGACATCTGCCCGCTAGACATGTACTCCTTACAATCATTCCATACAACAAATATAGTAAACCTATTGCATAAAGTATGAGAAAAACAGACCAAAACACAAAAACTTAACTATAACCACTGAACCATGAAAATGAGGTCAAGGTCAGATGACACCTGCCAGTTGGACATGCACACCTTAAAGTCCTTCCATACACCAAATATACTAGACCTATTGCTTATAGTATCTAAGATATGGACTTGACCACCAAAACTTAACCTTGTTCACTGATCCATGAAATGAGGTCGAGGTCAAGTGAAAACTGTCTGACGGGCATGAGGACCTTGCAAGGTACGCACATACGAAATATAGTTATCCTATTACTTACAGTAAGAGAGAATTTAACATTACAAAAAATCTGAACTTTTTTTTCAAGTGGTCACTGAACCATGAAAATGAGGTCAAGGACAATGGACATGTGACTGACGGAAACTTCGTAACATGAGGCATCTATATACAAAATATGAAGCATCCAGGTCTTCCACCTTCTAAAATATATAGCTTTTAAGAAGTGAGCTAACACCGCCGCCGCCGCCGGATCACTATCCCTATGTCGAGCTTTCTGCAACAAAAGTTGCAGGCTCGACAATAAATTGTAGCAGTAAGTGCTGATTTTTGAACTCACCCCAGAAATTGTTGATATAAACTTTTGATTTAAAATTTATAAACATCTGGGAAGAATTGTATCCATGAAAACACTTACAAGACTGATGAACACCCATTATTTCTATGACAAAAATAAGTTAAAGAAAGAATGAGACCTAGGTTTCACACAAGCATTCTCATCTCGTTTCTCGCTTTTAAATACATTTGGTGTTTTGTTTTCACTTAATAGATTGCTGTTTGGTGTGAGCCAATGCTCCGTGTTGAAGACCGTACTTTGACCTATAATATTTTTTTCTTTTACAAATTATGACTTGGATGGAGAGTTGTCTCATCGGCACTCATACCACATCTTCTTATATCTAGCTATCATAGTAAAATGAAGACAACACTATAGATGAGATAGATATGGTAATGTATACATGTTTTTTTTTCAGATGTCTTTACTCTTTAATAAGTGACCGAACTTGGAAGGCAGGAATCAGGATGACCTAATATTGTCAAATTTTTTAATTAATAAAAACATCACCAAAACTGTATGAATTACCAGTAATTACATCTATTACCTACCAACATTCAGCATCCTGACCACAGAAGAAGGGTATTTGTAACCATAAATGTACAGGATCACAGTCATTACCTCCCTTGGCTACACATTCATCAAAGGTCTGAAAAGATAAAAAACAAAAAAATATAATACAATAAATAATTAATTAGAATATATAATCATACTCTTAACAGCCTTGATGGCTGAATATACTAGCAGTCTAGTAGGCTGGTCAACTACCTCAATGGTCTTATTACAGAGTTATAGGTTCATTTGTTCAGCATATATATATGTCCAGTATAAATATAGAATAACCATACATTGTCTCGAAATATCAATGTTATTTGTACAAGGCTTAGAAACAGGTAGAAAGCGAGGCTGTGCCGAGCATTTCTACCTGTTTCGAGCCGAGTACAAATAACATTGATATTTCGAGACAATGTATGGTTATTCTTTATATACTGCAACTCTTATAACTCTTCTAAATAAAGTATTTAGGATAAAAACCATCATTTCTTAATTTTGAGCGAAAGACGTAAAATTTCCGCGAACCTATATGTTTTATTGACGTCATAAATAAAACTCTACGGAAACACATTGTCAACGTCATAAACAAGGTGATATACGGTCAGTGACTGTATATCACATATGAATATACGGTCAATGCAATTTGACTGCTTAGATAGCACAGCTGCAGTATATACCACATTTCACATCAACTTGGCTTTGTATAAACAACAATGGAAGCCAACAGCCTTTAAAATCCTTTATAACTAACAGTGGCGGATCCAGCCACTTTAAAAAGCCCCCCCCCCCCCCCCCCCTGGATCCGCCAATGACTAAGATACAATTTCATGTGCAATTCTTTCTGAAGATTTTAATGCACCGTATGTTTGAAATAATTTCTTTAATTCTGGAAACCTTTTACTCTTAATGCTTTAATGTATTTTTCTTTGTTCTAATTGGAACTCTGTTTAAATGTGCATCAGCAGGTCTGAATGTGTTTAATATCTTTATTTCTTGTAAGGTTTTAATCAGACTTAACAAATTAAAAATTGGTAACTCACAGCTATGCTACTACTTCATAAAGAAAACACATTTTTCAAGGACATCAGAACCAAATGTTTTTTGAACATATGGATTGGAATCACATTTTACACTGAGCAACACAATTGTTGAAAGGCAGATTGAAAGAACAACTATTTTTATCATGTTATGGCCATCTGAAATCCTAGCGATGATGGTAAAGACAAAAGGCAATCAACAAATACAACATAGCATATATAACCAAACAATGCAAAAGACTGTCAATGAATACAAATAAACAAAACAAAACAATTGTTTGTATGTTTTACAGTTTCATCATTCATCCTAGCACCAGACAATCGTATTTTTGACATTTATCCTACACATATATCTAATTGATAACTTACTTCAAAGCTATGGAAAAGTAAACTACTAATTACTGTAATTATAGAAAGTAAGTGTTTTTACATGTTACAGACTAAACTTTTAATCAACATGACATACCAAGTAAGCCTGGTTCTTGGGTACATTACCAGTAAGTCTAGTACAATTATAGACCTTTCTCTGATGCCTTTTGATACATTACATTTTAATGAGATAGTGAATTTTCTAATTGCCACATTAAGAATTTGTCTAAAAACTAAATATTCAAATTTTGCAGATTATTTGAAGTTACATGGTAGTGCAGTCTGAACATATTTTTTGGCAATAATTTAAATAAATCATTCCTAATCATGATTGTGCTCATTCGTTGGAAAATGGCTTTTTACATACTGGTTGACAAAACCGGCTTGTTGCTCTAAAAAATTTATTATTACAACTGTAAAAACTAACAATCTTTTTGGACAGAGTTGTATATAAGAAGTTAAACAGAATCATTCAAACATAATTTGACTCAACAATTTGGACACTTATCTCTCTTTAAAAAAATCTACTAACAAAAAGTGTGACAGACAGAGGAACAGAAAGACAAATACAGGGAGGGAATCAAAGGGATGTACATGAGGATTCCTCTATATACAGGGAGAGAATCCAAGGGATGGACATGAGGATTCCTCTATATACAGGGAGGGAATCCAAGGGGTGGACATGAGGATTCCTCTATATACAGGGAGAGAATCCAAGGGATGGACATGAGGATTCCTCTATATACAGGGAGGGAATCCAAGGGATGGACATGAGGATTCCTCTATATACAGGGAATGAATCCAAGGGGTGGACATGAGGATTCCTCTATATACAGGGAGGGAATCCAAGGGATGGACATGAGGATTCCTCTATATACAGGGAAGGAATCCAAGGGATGGACATGAGGATTCCTCTATATACAGGGAGGGAATCCAAGGGATGGACATGAGGATTCCTCTATATACAGGGAGGGAATCCAAGGGATGGACATGAGGATTCCTTTATATACAGGGAGGGAATCCAAGGGATGGACATGAGGATTCCTCTATATACAGGGAGGGAATCCAAGGGATGAATATGAGGATTCCTCTATATACAGGGAGGGAATCCAAGGGATGGACATGAGGATTCCTTTATATACACAGAAGAAATAGGGGAAATAGGAAGAACTATATTCATAGATAGCAAAAACTAAAGGAGGAAAAACTCTATACTTGAACTTTCTGTGTTAATTATTCTCTCTCATATCTAATCATTCTCAATCATTTTATTTTTTCTCCACTTCAGATACATTGAATCCTAAGTAATTAAAATGTATCTAGTTATTAATTATGCACTTCATATCACAATCTATCTAATTACCAAGTTATGAATATAAAAGAAACATCACTGATAAACACAACAGAAAACACTCTAATCAAAAGATATCAGTGAAATAAACATGCATTATATTAATAACTTACTAATTAGTTTTTGTTTACATACAATAGATAACATCTGGGTGAAATATGTATCTTAAGTGTGTGTTAATAACTTTACTCTATAAAAATCATTCCATTAATTACTAAATAGATTGCTAAGATAATCAGACCACATCAGTAAGAATATTATGCTTCAAAGATCTCCCTATGATACTAGCTCAATGATTGAAATGGACAGCTAAAAGCTTGAAAATAACATGATTCTGACCTCTCAAATGTCTCCTTGACTTTCCAAAGATAAAATTTGCTCACTAAAGGACATATTAACCTTCCCATGATTATTGAATTGTTTGCAAATAAGCACTTAATTATCGCTTATAACTTTAAATCCTTCATTTTTTCTCTCCTTCCTCATTAGGACATTATTAATTACCGATATCAATGAAAATATCTTTACAATCAAGATGATACTTTTTTAAGAGCCTTTTTAAAGTTTAGAAGAATATTTTTGAGACCTGACACCAAACTAAGGTCTTTTGGCAAATCATTTATGAATGACTGAGGTATTTAAATGCTCTAGTGAGCCTCTAGTTTAGTTAAAATTTCAATTATTTATTACCACATGATACTCCTGAAATGATGACAATAACTTGGTATTTCAAATAAAATTATCTAATTTCAAGGTCACTATAAGCTAGTTATCTTACTATCAGGTCTAACATCTTAAAAAAGTAACCTATCCTACCAGCTACAATCTAATTTATTTTCCTGTTATTTGGATCAGAAATAATAAAACAGATCATAAAAATAAATTTTTCATGGTCTTCAGCATATCAGGAACAATTTTAGAAGGCCATTCGAAGACTTTTTTTCTTTAAATATACAGGCCCTGAATTAAGAACCTCACAAAAAAAAACATCATTCCTTAAAAAAAAAATGTTCAGGGATAAGTCAAACTCTTGTGACACAAATTCTTGTCAAAAGTTAAAAAAATTCTATGAAGGTTTGAAAAAGCTTTTGGTGTATAAAAAAAAACCTCAACCAGACTATTATAACATTTTCAAAAATTTTTGTTAATCTTAAAAGCTTTTATCTATAAATGTAACTTGTGTTTAAAATGTAAAACATATATTTAAGAATAGATATAATCTTCCCTTTCTTCAGCAGAATTAGATGCCTATTGCAGATTTATATCAAGTTTCATCTTGTGTCTGATTGGATATCAGCACAATATTTTATTACATAAAATACTTCATATTTATTTGTGTATACATTGTATTCAAATCTTTGGTCAAACCTTAATTGGAGAAGTAAATACAGGGTAGATTGTACTCAATATTTATTACCCAAAGGCCTCAACACAAAAAGCTATCTCTTAGCATTCTTTTCTCCTTCTTGTTGCTATCTGAGCCCTTCATACTGTGGTTCAGACACATTGATTTTTGTTCTTTCAGTGATGCAATGCACATAGACAAGCAGTGTAGAATTTAAATTGAGATTCAGTTTCAAAATTAAAGAGGTTGACATGCTATAAAACAGATTGTTCTTAACATGCATATCTACCCTGAAGATTTCTAATAATTATTGAAAGATTTTCATACAATCAAACATTTTTTTTTTAAATATACGTCAATATTTTGAATTGGTAACAGCTGAATTGGATATCTCAGTGCATATTGCGTAATAAAAAATCAGAATAAATATGAAATGTCAATAAAAAAGTTATGTTACATTTGAATTTTGTAATTATCTATCTATTTTATTAGCTGCAGTTCATCTGAACAACCTTTCAGAGATATATAACTATGATTAATAAAACTTGCTACATACATTTGATTTCCATAAATAACATGCATTTTAACAGAAATATGCTGACTTCTTACTTATCAATCATACTGTGGTTTATCAGGATCATTTGTGAATGTTTAATTCCATTTAAGGAAGTTTTAACACCAGAGTCAGAAAATTTGAGAATTAAATTTAGTGGGCTAGGGGTAGGCCAATAATTTAGGGAACTCTCAATGACTTTGAACTAATTCTGTTATGGTATGTGACATTTTACCAAACACTGAAGAAAGCCAGAAAACTATGCATAAAACTGTACAGGCTTTCATTTTTTCATGTTAGATTTTGTGAATCACCATGTAAGATCAGGACTAAATATAAATATATTTTTGAAAAATATATTTATTTCCAAATACAGCTGGTACTTCTTATTTTCAAAAAGCTTGTCCGAACTTTAAACATATACAGTGATCTTTAAATTAACTTTAACAAGTAAACCATGTAAAATGCACATTAGCCAAAAATAGCTTAAGTCATTCTTTCTTTAAAGTAAAACAGACAAAAAGATTGTAGTTTAGATCACCCACGTATTATGACAAGGCGGTGTTATCTGTGACAAGGGATCAGAAGTGTCATATTCAGGCAGAAGACAGGTACATACAGGTGTTTAAATAGGGTGGTGTACCTGACATGGTGGCGTGCGTCACAAAAAAAATAATTTGTAAAATCATACAATGAAACAGTATTTAACACCCTCCAAAAATTTATGTTTTACATAAAGTAAAATATATTATGAATAATGACTTTGGTACACATAAACTAAATTCTTAAGACTGATGTTTTTAAAAGGTGAATAACTCTAGAAAGATAAAAGTGACACCAACAAAATTCAACCTTAATCTGTGTTTTGAGGTAATACTCTAGTTCAGGGAAGCAATGCGCATGTGCAAGATCGATCGTGATTTTGCGTTATCGACTAATTAGATACGAGATTTGATAAACTGGGGGCATTATCAGTTTATTGATTTACCAGATCAGCATCGTTATTACTGTAGTCATATGCATAATTTATTTTCACATGCTATGGCAAACGAAAATATATACAACATATGACAAATAAAAGGCAGCAGAGAACAGAAGTTACAGAGTATACAATAATATTATGACATTATATGTGATCTAATTTTCCAAGCGGCTGCATTTGAATAAATGCATAGTTTTACTGTCAGAGATTTAGAATAAATTATCTAACTTGTGCCGATTTGGCCAAGAAAAGTAGAATAAATATAAAATTCTATGCGCACAGATCTATACGTTGGACATGATAAAACAAAATGATATTCGTCTTCCAAAACATTCATATTGCAACATATACAAATTCTATTTTCTCTTTGAGTATTCAGATAACGACCAACTTCAACATTTAATCTAAGTGTGCCGCTACGCAATTTTGTTAATATAGATACATTACAATGAAAATCTAAGTATCTTTCAAAACCAAATACTACTTTATATCGTTTATAAATACAAAGTTTGTTACATTCTTCTAAAGCTGAAGATTCCACTGACATATTAAAACAGACTATTTTGACCGTTATGTTAATTAATCTTAATTACAAAAGGAACGGTTAGATATATGTCACCTGACTTTGAATGTTACCTTCACGAAAAAATGGACAGATTCATGCTGTGATGTTCACTTAGCAGATCGTCTGTATATTCAAGAAGGTACAGGTGCTATTTCATTACCATATCTGAGGAACTGATCTTAGGTCATAAAAATAAAAGTCAATCAACACCTAGGCCATATGGTATCATAAAGTTTTACCTTAAACTAATAATCTCACCAGGCGACAGTTAGAGACAATTTATATACCCTTAATAATCGTAATCATATTCTGACAGTTAGGTACTATTAAAATATATGTTCAAAATGCTAGCCCTGATTGCATGCGTGTATTTACATAAATGTTTTGTGCTTAATTCAAATGCATCGGATATTGACAATTTTTGAAAGGAGGGGGAGATGGGTTCAGCATTTTATTTTGATATATTGTGAAGCATACATAATACTGTATACAGAACATCTAGTTAATTCCAATATATATGTCAGAGTAAAGACATTTATATATCTTATAAGTGGGTGCGGCTTTTTTGCTAAGATTTTAATTCCATATGACGATCTGAAGCTGTTTGATTTTATGGGAACTTTATATTTTTATTATGGTTTGAACAAGGAACGTATATACTGTACCAAGGTTTAAAGGTCAGATTATTTATACAATATTGAAAACATAACATTTATGAAGCCATGATGTTTATTTTTTATTGAATACATCGCATAATATCATTCATTACGACTATGTGTTATGACCAGCAACAACTTTTCAAAAAGCTCCGTCTTACATGACAATCATATGGTTTAGATTGTTTATCTATATTCTCCCGAAAAAAGGCTAAAGGGAATAAATTATGTAATGTCACCATTGTATGCTATACTGTTTTGGCAATTAATGCCATTACGCCAGCATGTTTTTGGAAATTATTCTCAATCAACAAAAAATTATATTTCTGCACATAAACTTCTTCAAAGTTCTTAACAGCTTCCAGGGACTTGAAGGACCTCGTTCCTTCTTTATCAAACATTTCGTTTTGGCTTTTTGCAAGCAGTAATTTCAATTTTCTTTTCCAATTTTCTCCCGTAATTTTTAAACACTATGTCCTGAAATTTTTCAAAATATTACTTATTTTACTTTATTACACATAAACATAAACAAACAAAAAACAGATGACATTCAACGACTTCACAGGTAAACGGGAAAGCGGCAGGCGTCCTAATAAACGCCTATTAAACACCGAATATTGATGTGTACCATATATGACTTTGCCCCCAGTTCAACCAAATCTCGTATATTCTCGCATGAGTTTTAATTAAACGCTTGACCCACTCAGAATTCTAGGTCGCGAACAAGCTTTCCCTGAACTACTGTATTAGCATTTTTTCATAACATTAGGTTGAGGGAAGTAAAGTAAGAGAATAAGAAACCAATTTCAATGGACAAGGGTAAAACTTAATGCCTCCTCTGTAACAGCAAGGGCATTAAAAGCTTTTATGAGGAAACGATTTTGAGTAAAAGAATTTAAAAAACATGTATTTGGATAACAAACAAGACATTACAAAATCTAAAATTTTGATATTTGCCTCAAAATTTTATCTTAACTTATTTTGCCATAATGTCTTTATCAGAAGCCTGAATCATTTCATAAATGGTCACTTTACTAAATTATCTACTAACATTGATATATAATATAGACCTGTAAAGACATTTATGGCATGTAAATGTGTTTTGTTGCATAAATAGTCATTTGTGGTCACTAATGTGGTTTTGAGTCATATCCACAGTGTAATCCCTCATTTCACATGTAATCTCATATTTTGTTTGAAAGTCGTTATGTATGTGGTTTTCATCACGCATTCAAAACATTTAAATGATACTCCTGTTTAAAGGTAGATTTGTAATAAAACCTGATCTAACCAAACCATACAGAAACTAGAAACCTCAGCAATCTGAACTCTTCTTACAGGACAAATAATGAAAACTCTTAATGCTAATTTGGTCATAAATATTAATCTGAAAATGTGATATGTCTTATTATGATTGCCAATGAGACAACAACCCAATGGAGTTAAAATGAAATGGTAGTAGTATGCATATAAGCAGTTATAGGCCACCATATGGTTTTCAACAAGTACAAAAATATTAGACCATTGGGAAAGAGGCAATCAGTATTGGTCTGTTTTGTGTCGTTGTTCTCCTCTAATATTTAATGCGGTTCCCTCAGTTTTAGTTTTTTACCCCGATTTTGTTTTTTGTCCATAGATTTATGAGTTTTGAACAGCGGTATACTACTGTTGCCTTTATTAATCAGAACATATTAATTCCATAAGTTATTTGGTGTCTTGAAAGAGGAATAGAGACAATATACCCTGACTTTTTATAAAGTCCTTTGTGGTTATAATATTTTGATCCATCCCTTCTGTTTTTATTGTCAAAGGAGTAGGGGCAATAAGGCCCTTATTTGGCCCAAAAATTACTGCAAATTTAAAAGTTATCATACATATTCCTAAATAACTAAAAACTTGACTAAGGTATAAGGTACTAAGAAAAACAAAACAAATTTGACATCGAACAAGTTACCATGGCAACAAATCATGACTTAATTTGCATATTATGTTAAATTTCGTGATTTTCCTTGTTTTTTCATAAAATTTTTAGTATATTTTTGATTGAAAAAGTATGTGCGCACCAAAGAAACAACTTTATATTTGGTGAGATTATGCCAATAGTTATAATAAAGCTTCTGTTAAATTATTTTGTTGTTTCTTGGCTGCGCAGGATGTTTCCACAACGGAAATAAAGATAGAAAACTGCATAAATTCTGTATTTTTCATCGTTTTTGTGAAAACAGTACATATTATGACGTAATTGTGACGTCATCAGATAAAAATCTTTATGTTTTTCATTTATATTTCTTGACCCGATGCATTTCTAAACATTATGTGCCAATTTGAAATGGTTATCAAACATTTTATTTTCTTGGGCCAAAACTAGGCCTTAATGCCCCTATTCCTTTGTAAACTTTCAAATACTTCCACTGCATTATGGTTAACTCTCTTTCTACCAATAATGTTATGTTTACAAGTATAGTTTATTTTTGAAATCTAAAAACACAAAAATAAAAATATTTATGTATTAACTTTTTACTCGGTATATATCTAGAATATACCTCTGTATTTCCTGCTTTTCTTCTCCGTAGACTTGGTCTGAAATCATCCCCATATCTTACAAAGTAATAATAAGACACCAATCGATCCAGTGGCTTCCTTATAATGTTGATGTATAATGGTTTCTTTGCAATACCAAACCTAAAACGAAAAAAAGTAAACTTAAGATTTATAAACCTTTGGGATTTCTACTACAAATCACAGATGCCTATGATTCTTTTTGTCTCAGCAACTCATTTCTCAAAAAAAAGAAACACTTGTTAAATAAGAACATTTTAGTATACTTTTTTTTTTACTTTTAATTCTATTTGTAAGATTTTTGGTCTATAACACTAAACACTTTAGTAACAGTATAAAGTACTAAATTTACAGTTACGAAGTCATTTGAGATAAAACTAAAAGAGAAGACAAAGAACTAATCATGTATTTACAATCGAATATATATATAGAGAGGATTTCTACCTAATCTATTTGAGGTTCTGTGTCAGGAGGGATTTTCTGAACTGCATCTTTTTTAACTTAAGGCTTTCTATAACAAACTGTTATTAATTCATAATTTAATTTTTTTAAATAGAACTCAGAAGTGGATTGATAAAACTTTTACAGGGAATGACTGAATTCCCTCAGGAGAAGACTTTAACCCAGTCAGCTACAAAATATGGAAGTTAATACATCTTTACTGACATATACAGTCATATTTGATGTAGAAAATTACAACATTTTATGAATATAGAAAATAATTGCCTAGCAGAAAAAAAACCTTAGCGGTTAATCAAACAGCAAACAAGATTAAATTGCCAGGTCAATATTCGTATTGTCATCTACTCGCTCATAATTGGATCAGCAATCCTCCATTAATAGTCAGTAGTACGATAATCAACACTTGTGGTATAGACAGACAAAATCAGGATTGGTTTTTATTAACTGCAAGATTGAAGAATGACCATTTAATTTTCTAGCTTGACTTATGACCAGAGAATTGACCAGCATAACTTGTATTAATCATCTTCATTAATCAAATTTTCATTTATTGACATAAGCTATGATCTTTTGTATTGTCTATATAAAATTTGTCAAATAAGTCATCTTTTTGCCAAAATTTAGTAGTTTTTCTCCAAGAAACAGTTTTCTCCTCAATTAAAAACTGGCCCCTATGACCTAGCCAAATGTGCTTAAAGTGGTTTTAAGGGCATACGATACAGTTTTGAACCTGTATTTACAAGTTGATGAAAATTTGCATATAGGCTATTTTTTACCTGAATAAATCAAATATGTCATAAAAAATATACCTTCATGTGCTACTTTTTGAGTAAAATGAGGTCGAAATTTTGTATATTTGCTCAAAATTCAGATTTGTGTCCGTATTTTCTTTTTCGAAAGAATGACGTAACTTTTTTGCTTTAAAAGATAAACACAAATTGCTTTTTGTTAAATAATCGGTAATTTCTGTATTTTATAAGTATCATTGAAAATTATGTAATTTTTATTCCGAAATAACTCTATATTTATCAAATGTTCATGAATAGAGGAAAAAACGTCATTTTTTGCTGCATGTTTATCAAAATTAAAAAAATTGCGTTATTTACAGTTTTATAAAATTTGGGTCACATAATCTCCTTGCAAAATGAAACAAATTGCTGTTTTAAAAAATAGGGGTCCATGCACTCGTTTTCAAATTTAATCAGTTTGAATGATAAAAATCAGTCAAAAAATGCATCTTTTCCAGATATGTCATAATTTGACGTCGCGAAAATAACATTTTACGTTAGCAACGTCATTACCTTCCCTGTAACTGTATCGTATGCCCTTAAACACAATCAATCAATCAATCATATGATGTAGTAGTTGTTTACTAATGTAGTTCATAAGTGTTTCTCATTTCTTGTTTTTTATATTGATTAGACCATTGGTTTTCCTGTTTGAATGGTTTTAAATGTGTCATTTTTGGGGCCCTCAATAGCTTACTGTTCAGTGTGAGCAAAGGCTTCATATTGAAGACTGTACTTTGACCTATAATGGTTTACTGTCACAAATTATGACTTATATGAGAGGGTTGTCTTATTGGCACTCATACCACATCTTCTTATATCTATTGTATATTACATTGTCTTGATATAGATTATTTGTGATGACATGATGTTAAGTAATCATCAATCAATTATTACACATGTGTTCAGTTGTGGTATTTACAAGGTCCTGCAAATTTATGAATGACTGATATTTTTCCGTGTGTGACTTACTAAGAAGCTACAGGCTGCTTAAAGGTGTCAGTGAACTATCAATTGTCTGACACATGATTCTTTCACATGTACTAGCTAAGAGGCAAAAAGTCAAGCAAAAACAATAATGCATCATAAAATGGTGATTGTGTTCGACAAAAAGATTAAATTACAACTTGAAAATGCAATTTACTTTGAGATCCAGGAATTTGCTAAAATCATTTCTGGATTCTTCCATTAAAAGTATTGAGTTGTAAAACAAAGATACTTTGCCTACAACTTTACTTTAGGTCACTGTATGTATGAATTTAAGGCTGAATTCAAAATACAGAAGCAGAAGACAACAGTTGCTTCTGACCAATCATAAACATGCATGTGATGATATTAAAAGAGTTATAAATACTCTGTTTATTTCCCTCAAAAGTACCAATATACATGTATAATGATTCTATGGCATTTCAAATTCATTATCCAATTTGTATTAATGATTTCTTTTATGATTAAATGCCATGGCATAGAGGCCATGCCAATATTCACAGTACTAATTTCTAATTCTTCAGTCTGTAATCTGGATCTTAATCAATAATTAACCAATCAATGACAGTTTTACAATAAAATCTAAGTTTTATTCCCATGAGAAAGTAGATAAATCCATTGTCTCCATAATACTGTATTTCTAAACTGAAATTCATGGCAAGTAATACTTTTTAAAAACAGCCTTTATGCAACCATTTTTATTAGAGTAATTTCACCTTATTGTAAATGCAATTTAAGTTTTAATCAACATAAAACTAAGGCATCTTGTTTAATTTGAATGCTACGAAAAACAGGAATGCACACTGAAATGATCATAATCAAAGATCTATGACAATGAGGTAAAGGTCAGATAAACCCTACAAGAAGTATATTATACATGCCAGACTGACATGTACACCTTACAATCATTCCATATACCAAATATAGTTGACCTCTTGCTTATGCTTTCTAAGAAACAGACTTAACCAGGAAAATTTAATACTAACCAATGAACCATTACAATTAGGTCAAGATTGCCAGACAATTCAGTACACCAAATATAGTTTACCTGTTATCCCCTACCATTGGCTGCTTAAGGCACCTAGCAGGTCCACTCTAGGGCAAACATTTGTCATAATTTTTGCTAAATTAGATTACATTTGTAGGAATTCAAAAAGTTCATTTCATTAGTAATTTTCTTTTCTCTTTCTTTCTTTTTTTTTTGTTGCGCCAAAGGAAAATAAGATAATCACATTCCTTTAATGTTCACTTTAATAAGTCCTAGTCATCTATCATAAGATACTAAATACATTTCTATCATTGCAGCTGAGTCATTTCATTAACTGACTTTCCATTTCAAAGAAATATCAGATATTTTGTGCAACTAAAAATAATATAATTTTATCTGATTTGAAATCAAATGGAAGGAAAAAATAAATGCTTTAATCATACTAGTTTCTTGTCTGTAATTCTGTATGATATCTCATAGACTCTTAAATTTCACAATTGCTGGCATCTCACTAATGACATTTTTACATTAAAATATCACTTACAATGTTAAGACAACTGTGTCAAGATTTTGTGCATTAAAGTTCTGTATATTTGAGATATGAAAACATTATTGCACCTTCTAAATGTTGAAAAATAGATACAATGATTAAAAATAAATCAATCATAATTTAAGGTGATTAACATTTAAATACTATGAATGAACTACTTTAAATTTAATTTTAAGATTAAAATCAAAATCTTCTATTATTTTCTAAAAACTATTTAATAAGAAAAATTGTAAAAATTGGAGATTGATTTTTAGACATAAGTAATTATTTTTCTATTAAGACTCTACAAATTAATAGGATTACATCTTATTTTCTTCAATGGCAGTTAAACATGAAATTGGTGTACATGGTCAGGTATATGGAAGTGAACACAGGTCGAAACATCTGTCAGTTTTGAGTGCCTCATTTTCAACCATTGCCAACAATCAAAGAGCTGAATAGCTCTGAGGGGAAAGACGGCCCTTGTTTCTATTTAATTATTTTTTTTTGGAAAAGGGGGGGGGGGGGGGGTATCTTTTGATAGTCTTCATATAAAGAATGATAAAAGAGAACAGCTAGAACATGCAGAAAGGTTGACAATATTGAAATCAATTGTTGTTTATGTAATTTCATTTCCTTAGTTTAGGATTCAATTTGGACCAATGGAAAAGATCTGCATCTTCTAAATCTAAACATTTGATTAAAGTTTATAGTTAATTATCTAAAATTCAACTGAATTCTGTCATTTCACAACAACTACAATATTTTTTGAAATCTTGATTGTTTACCACTGAACTGCAGGCTAGGGCCATTTTCCATTTTTTGTGACAGTACTCTTGGATTTTTAATTTTTTTCTTAAGAAAGTGTGGACTGAAAAATCTATTCAGTTTTAAATTTCCATTGATAAAGTTCCCAGTTACAACTCTCATCACAGGGAAACAGGTACTAATAAAAAACAATATGATTGATGTAAACTGTGTGAAGCTTGTTTCCAAATCCTAAATTTGAAATATTTGTAAATTTCATGAATAAATAGGTTGAAACTACAAAATGCAACATTTTTAATTTTTTTTTTTTTTTTTTTTACCATTACAATGATTATGTTGGTATACAAAAATTTAGTTTTAATGGAAGACTACTAATCCAATGAAATGTCACATTTTAAGTGTTTAAATACATTAACTTTTATTTTAGTGGATAATTACTCATCAGTTGAGGTGCTCCTGAATTGGAGGAAGATTCTCAAAACAGAATTTTTACAGAAAAAAATCAATAAAATCGTTTCTCTCCCCTATCTCATGTAACCCCACGATCTTTGTTTACTTTGAAAGTTGCTGACCTACAAATTAAAGTATTGCATGTTGATGTTTGAATCATCTACAGCAAACAATATTATGTTTAGATTTAGCAAATACCAATTTGTAATTAGTGCACGATCTCTGGGAATGATTTAAATAACCAGTGAAGGATATCCCTGCTTCTGCATAGTCTGGCATTCCAAGAATGACGTCACTATAAAATACAATGTAGGTTGGATATATTTAGAATATCTCGTCATACTGATTTTTCCGGATTGTAAAAGAAACGTAAATAGTGTAAAGGAGAGCTTAAGATACGATAATTTCGTCAGAAACAGAAGGGAAATGTGTAAAAAAGTGTTTAAAGTCAAACTATTCATTTCTGGGTCTCCTCTCTTCAATCTAAGTAAGATTTGTTGGGGGGTTTTCCACACTATAAAAACAAAATGAATGATGTGAGGGAATGTCACTCTGGTCAACCCCATAGGGGATTGACGGCTTGAAGCCGTCTTTCCCCAAAAAAATCAGCAATATTTCCATTTGTAAAGGGGCATAACTCTAAAACAGTGAAATGGTGCCACCAAAATTCAATCTTGATCTGGATTTTGCTAATAAGCATCATGTATAAGTTTCATAACATTTGGCTGAGGCAAACTAAAGTTAGAGAACAGAAACAAAAAATCAAGCTTTTCTTCTATTTCTAAAGGGACATAACTTTAGAATGGCAAAAGTGACGCCACCAAAATTTCAACCTTGATCTGTGTTTTTTGTAATGAGCATTGTGTAAGTTTAATGACATTAGGCTTAGGCAAACAAAAGTTAGAGAACAGAAACAAAAAATTTAGTATTTTTTTCCATTTGTAAAGGGGCTTAACTCTAGAATGGTAAAACTGATGCCACCAAAATTCAAATTTAATCTGTGTTTTAAGGTCAATAAAAATTGTGTATAAGTTTCATAACATTTTGTAGAGGCAAACTGAAGTTAAAGGATGGAAATGAAATTTTTTATCTTTTTTTTTAATCTTCCAAAAAATTTCATTTTCACAAAAATATTATAGAGAATAGGTAAGCTTCAAAATTACCATAATAATTCATGACATTTAGTATTAAAAATTTAGAAAAATGCTAAGATTGGCACAAATTGGTGTGAATATTTGTAAAGCAAAATTATATCCGGGTGAAATTTGATCCGGAGGAAAAAATGTCACAGTAGTTGTTGTTATTTTTTTATCCGGAAGAAACTATTTCCCTGGGATATTTTATCCTTTGCCGTGACATTCTATCTGGGTAGTTAACTTATTGAATAGTTATTAGAAAAAAATTATCCTTTAAAAATACAATGAAATAATAATAGTGTATTTGAAATAAGTTGAAATTATTAAAAAAAAAATATTATAATGGGAAATAATTTCACAAATTATCCTTGAAAAAATTTCCTGAAATATTCCAGTCAATATCATCCTTTTAAAAAGAAAATTATCATGAAACATAGGGAAGAAAATCAGAAGTAATTTCAAAGATCGTAATTGTGAAAATAATATCATGATTAAATAAGGTTAGTGAAATTCATGTAAAAGTGAGTTGTTTTCAGATCTCAGTACAAATATAAATTTAAAAGTAAGGTAGAAATATAGTTGCATATTGCTACTGTTAACAGTAAAGAAGAATTTGATTATGATGATATTTTTAACTATATAAATAGTTTTGTCTGGGGACAGAGATGTAGTTGTTGATTATATGGAAATCAGATAAATCATAGCATAACTGCTATTGGAACAATAGCATGTTTAACAGCTGGATAGTTTTTACCTATGAAATGTTATCTGTCTTATTAAATCAAGTTGTAAGTCATCTTTTTATATAAATGAATATATAAAAAGTTGTAAGTCATCTTTTTATATAAATGAATATATAAAAAATAAGATTCAAAGAAAAATTTCGCTATAAAATAGATTCAAAAATATATTATATTAATGTCTTTGAAATATAAATTGCTCATAATTACCTCCCTTTGATAAATTATGCAAATTTAGTCTACCTTTGTGAAACATTTTATAATTATAGTCAGGTATATATTGATTGTGAGTAACTTACATAGTAGTTAATGGGACTCTATTTCACACGGTTCTGTGAAATATAGTACGGCAAATATATACCGGTACATACTATCCGCATAACACAGATAGATTTTCACTCCTCTGGAAAAAATCAACCTGTGAAATACCATGCCTGGAAAAAAATTACCGGGACAAATTATCCTCAGGATAAAATATCACAGAGGAAGAAATAAACCGTTACATATTCACATAAAATATCATTTAACTGATACTGCACAAAATATCTTAAGGTTATAACCATGCAGTTCATAAACCATGTATACAAAGTATAATATTCAAACTTGGAAGGAAAAATTGTAATTTATGAACATGCGAACTTAAATATAAATAACATTTAAATTCTCTCTCATATAATCTAAGCACCCATCAAAAGAAAAAGGAATAAATCATTTCTGGCAATTACTCAATTACTGAATTTGTATCACTATGAAGGTTAATGTGACTTCTGGGAAATGTTTAGATATTGTTTCTAAATGTTAAAAAACAACCATATTCAACACATTTAGTGCCTTATCATAAGCATTTGGAAATATCAAACAAATGAGAAAAAGAATTACAGTGAAACCTGTTATAACAGTCACTTCTAGAAAGCAAAAACACTGGTCTTATCATCCCCCACCCCTGTTTTATGTCCCACAGTAGTTATTTCTATGCATTTTGAACTTCAAATAAAAGGTCATCATTCTTTTAAGGCCAGTTTTCTTTTATCCAAAAAGTGACCTTCAGTCACAGGTTAGACTGTATATCCATATTAGAATTTGATTTCAGATTTCATAATGTTTTTGCCTTATTTCAAAATATGTATTTGCTGATGACTGACAGTGCTTCTTGGTAAAATTGTAGATGAAAAAATTATAACTTTTCTGTTAACATTTACCGTACATACAGTTTAGAATGTATTAATATAAATTCAGAATATTTTTTTTGGGGGGGGGGGGGGGATAAAGTACTTGTTTTCAAAATTCCAATAGGGATAAAGTACTGTTATAAATCCAACAGGATTTAAAACATTCAAAATTATTGATATTTCCACAGCAATATTTATCTACAATTGAACATGTATCAGAATTGCATTAATGCATCTATCATTATTATTCATTGTGCAAGTTTTGCATGAATACATGCATGCATCAAATCGTGAATTTAAAGTATTATTTATATATAAATAAGCTGCGGGGTATACTTAGGACAATGGCTGCCAATTTATCTCAATCAATTTTCAACTATTTCTGCATTATAATGTATACAATTAAACACTTATTCATCTTCATTTTAAATGTTTATTGATCGACAAAGATAAATTCTCTCTGATTGTCATGCACCTAAACTGAATAGGTTTTCTGTTTGTGTCTTCAATTTCCATATAATGCTTTATTGTGTGCTGCTTCATGTGAAAGTGTTTTGAAATTGATTTCATGAAATCATAGTGCATAATTTAGTATCGGTTCTTTGTAATGTCAATCGAGTAACACTAAAATTGCCCACACAAAAAGGAAAAATAGTAACTGTAAAATTAAATGTAATTGGAAAATTGCAATGAAATAAACAAACATTTTACGAAATTGATGATTTTATTGAACCACAAAATTAGAGTTGCATCATTTTATGTAAAGTTTAATTGAGTAAAAGGTGATTCAACCAGGGCAGCTTCTTTAGGCCAAACAAATCTTATTTTAGAAGGTTTAAGTTTTCCTATGTATTGTAAAATACAAGGTACATGTATTACTGGACATTCAACTATTGCCAAGAAAAATATAAGGAAAGCATATTTAAAAATATTAATTAAAGGTACTACAAAGAAAGTGCTTCCAAATGCATGTTGGTGAACTCAAAGTTCATGAGGGCTTAAGTCTCCTGAGAGGAAATCATCTTAACTTATATCATGCAATATGTGGTTCTACCCTGAAAATTTTTATTTACTACTCTTTCAAATTTATTAAATTATAAAGCACATACTGAAATAAGTCATAAAAAAAATATTTTCAAATCATCATGCCAAAAGATTCCTGGATAAAACTTTATGAAACTATAGCTGTGAAGTGTGTTCATGTTCAAGTTTCAAAGCAGAAATTTTCTTTATGCAATTTTACAAGTAGCTCAATTAACAGGTTTTAAGATTTCAATTGCATCTGCATATTGCTAAGAAAAACATGTACATTCTTTTAAATTTATTGATGGCAGGTGTATTAGCATCAAGCTAAGTTGACATGCCTGTTTATCTCGTTTTATATTACGAATCTTGTAAAAAATACCTCATCAAAATATTGTTTATCTGTAAACAAGGATGGCTACATGCTGTGCTGGTGACAACATCATGCCAGTACACAGCTTGTTTAGTATGTAACACCCTATTTTTACTAGTTTTTCACCAATTATCATGAGAAAATTTTTAAGTAGTACAGAATAAATTTCCCAACAGTTTTATATTTTTTACAGACTAAATATTGACCTCTACATGTTGGTTTAAATGTGCTGTTGGATTGCTGACTCATGAAGTTGTGGATTCAATACCAATTTTTACGGATGAAAAAAAATGTACATTAGTTGTTATTAAATTTAATGGGTTTTTTAAAATCAGAATTCAAGTGATTTTCGTTGAACATCAAATTTGAAATGTCAGCTAAAAAAACTTCCGTTCTAATATGAGAATTTTATTTCACATTTTGTATATTCAGTTCAGTTCAATAAATTGCAGATTTCAAGTTAGCAAATTTATTATAAAGAGGAAAAAAATTGCGATAAAAAAGAAATAAAAGACATATATATGACTTTTCTGACCCCCAGCCAGATATAAAATGTCTTATCCTTCATCTGCATATGGATTTTGTAACAGTAAAATAGATACTATCAGAAAACTGTCCTGCCATACAACATTAAAACAAGTAATAAAAGAGAATAGTCTCAAGCGATTCAGTCCAAATCCATTTTAAGTGTAATAGATTGTAACTTCCTGCGGGAATTACGCCATAAAAGGCCAGGAAATTAAAGCAAAATATGGACAATGAAAAAGTGACTATTTCAAACATCAAACAACACTATGTGTCATAGATACTATTATCTTTCATGTTCAAACGATTCATTTTCCATTTAAAATCAACATACTGTTTCCAATGAATTTCAATGCTGGCAAACTCAAAGTCTAGATCTGATATTCAGCATTTGTTGAGCTGCAAGTAAAACCAGGCTGGATTCAATAAAGTTTTTCTGTAACTATTCAAAAGGTGTCTAAACCATATACTTGAAGAAATATAGAAATGACAAGTGACAAAGGTATATTGTTGGTTCATACTATTGTTATATATTACATACTTTGCAGAATTAAGGAAGATCATGTGACCATGGCACCAAAGCTGATTTCATTTTTTTCAATAAACCACTTACTTTGAAAAATCTAGGAAAGCCAAATGACCATGATACATGGCTGGTTTCATACTATTCCATCTTGTCACATTCTGTACAAATCGTACCTACAATATATATAAATGACCATGATACATGGCTGGTTTCATACTATTCCATCTTGTCACATTCTGTACAAATCGTACCTACAATATATATTTCAAACATTTCAACCTCACTTTAATCACTATAATCTCTTTAATTATTATATACTTATAATCACTGACTGTTATCACATCTGACATGAAAACAAAGAAAAAAATCTTCTAGGAAAACTTTATACATGTATTCTACTTATCGTGATTAAATTGTAGAACACTAAATTTTAATAAACTATAGTCACATGCATCGTTCTTGTCATAAATTTTCATGTGCCTGTCTCAAGATAGGAACCTGGACAGTATGATGAACATAGTTGTCTTTAGTTTTATGATAATATGTTGCTTTTTTTGTTATAATTTTGGGAAGCATGTTTTGAAAGTCTCTATTAAATTTTAAGATTTGAAGGAGATTTGAAGCTGGGATTGACACTTAATTGTTGTAGACATCCAAAAATAGGGTTTTATGCAAAAGAATGAGATTAAACAATCAGCAATCAAACAAAACATTGTTGAAGACTGTATGTTGACCTAAAATTTGTTGTTTGGTTGCTGTCCAAGATTTTCACTCCAGATTTCTTTTCATTCATTTATTTCAATTCCCTAAACCCTCAGCCTAAACCCTGGTACAGAAAGCAGTTGTGTTACCTAATATTGACTTGAATTCCTTTGGGGATAGTCAAAAATCTTCCAAACAAGTCCATGAACACGTTGAATCTTATTTTGATCTTGACAACAGAAAAACTCAAAATTGTATCTCCTATCAATGATATATCTAAAGAGGTTCAATAGTTGACTTTTTTACATGCTTGTGTCTACAAATACATTTAGAGATGTTTGATTGTTAAATTCACAATAGCAACATTTTCATCAATGAAATATTTATTGATAGATGCTTTAAATTCATGGAAAAATTCAAGTGATTGCTTTTAGAGATACAAGCATTTGAAAATATATTTTTGGGTAAAACAGAATGAATGCCTCTAGATTTTTCTTTTAAAAGTTAAAGTAGAACTCAATAGTAAATTTTAGGAAAAAAATAACAGATAAAAGGTAGATGGGACATGGCCCAATTTTCATCTAACACAATCTAACTTCTGTTTAGTAGAAAGAGTCTTTTATGGAAAGCAACAAGTAGATCATAAGCTGCATAAAGATCTTTGGCCAAATTGGTGTCCTTGAACTTGTGGTTTATGTGACACTTTCTCAGTTAATGGGTAACAATTATGCCAAGTATCATTAATATACTTCAAAGGATTTTGTAGACAGACAACAGACAGGTGACATTTTGAACCCTGCACAATATAGTAACCTAATAGCTTTTTTAATTTACTTATTTATTTGTTTATTTTCTTGTATTTATTAAGGTTATCATTTATATCAATTTATTGCTGTTGAGTCAACCTTTTATACATTTTCAATTTTGACCTTTGTTCAAATATTAGCCTAGCAAATACTTCTTTCTGTACAAATATATATCAAAAGTATTGTTAACACACAAATCTGAACATATGTAAACAAGCAATTATCAACAGACAACAATCAAAGCCATGAAGATTTTGAAATGTACGCTTTCAACCCTGAACTTTTAAATCAAAAGAAAACGAAGCAGGTGGCAAATTGGTGAACTCTCTTATGTTAAAGTCAATTATGTTATCTTGAATTTGTTAAAGAAATAGCAAAATTATAAATAATAACCTTGTAAATAGTAACAATTGTGTAAAGAAGGAAAAGATTGATGGTAGAGGAAGCAAATCTAAAATTATAATAAGGAAATTTATTTATCTCAACTCAGGGCAAAGTCTCCCTTTCAAAATTTTTTAAATTTACTACTGAATATCAGGTGTTATTAAAAGTATTTTGTTATTCTGCATTAATCATGCCTTATCTAAAATATGGACAATTTCCTGAAAGAACCATCCCCTTCTAAAAAATGTTTTTTGACAGCTATCATTTTGCATAAAACATAAACTTGTGAATGAGATATATTCCACCATGATAATGCACTCAATTGTATATATGTAATATATATATGTGTGCATAACAAGAACATTTTTACTATAACATGGCATTTATACATGACATGATGATATTTTTACAAAAGATTTTTTTTTACAACTGATTTTTTTTTAAGAAAACATCATGTCTCGATCATTTTCATATTATAAAACGTTTACTAGTTGGAAACTAATCATGTAAAATTCTAACTATGGAACAATTATAAATTTTACATTTAATGTAAAATTGCAATCCATGGTGGCCTAACAGATGCATGTCTAATCTCTTATATCAAGTTAATAGCTTTTTTATGTAATTTCTAGAGCATGTATAAAACTCATAAATAATAACAATAGCAATCATTCATAAAAACTTCTTTTTTTGATAAATTATGCTCACATATTAAATCAATAAATATATAATAAATTTTCTAAAATACAATATAACTGCAGATTAAAGTTAGAGGTTATTTAAATATAAACAGTTCAAAAGTGAATGATGATGTTTTACATTGTGTAGGAATCCCCATGCTGGTTTTAAGCCATATCATGGTAACCATCCATCATTCTGTAGCAGAAAATAGACTTGATATCTTCCATTTTACTGATAATTTGCAATTAAAATAAGATTTATGAGCGATATGTCCAAATTTCATTCTTGAGAAAAGGTTTCAGACATACCCAAAGTTGTTTGTTTAATGGACTTCAACTCAAGGTCATTATTTCTGTATTGAACAAATTTACAGCAGACAATTTTGTTGCTCAGCTAGCTGGTCTAAGGATTTAAACTATTGCAGCTCTTTTTACACATAAAAATTGACCAATGAGACTGATCTCAAATTGTACTTGACTGATTAACACTTTTTGATGGATGGATGACTGTTTAGCATCCAGTGGCAAGTTAAAGCATATTCAAGACCTAGGAACAAATTTCTACAATTTGTCCTCAATTCACAAAAATTGGTACTTATGAAAATAAAAGAATTCACAGTATGAAAAACATTTGAAATATATTAATCTTCCACTGATTTGGTGTTTTAAGAATCTGAATCAACAGCTTAAATTCAATTAAATACAAATTTTCTTCTCATATTTGTTTTGAAATTTTTTAGATAAAATAAATTTTAAATCTAGTAAAATTCCTGCAGTTATCTCTTTCAAATTCTTCTGAAATTGATTACAAGATGGTAAATTGTTTCCACCAAGAGTTTAACAACAGATAATGTAAATTGCTCAAGTTTAATCAATCCCTTCTTAAATGTCAATGATGAAATATCTTCTTAAAACGATTTAAGATTTCAACTTTTTTTTTTAGAAATTTTAAAGTTGGAGGGTGTTCTAAAATAACAAAGATGTTCAATTGTAGAAAAAGTCTTTGAAATTTCACAAAGTGAACAAAAAATATGAAGATTAATCTTTGTTGAATAATCTTTTGTGAATATATATAATTTATCTTTAAAATCTAGAACATATCATGAATGTGGATGATAAATCTGTTGGTTAAAGTACAGAAGAGACCAAAATCTTGAAATCATTCACATAGTAAAAAAAGAAATAGTTTGTGAAGGAATATATACAACAAAACCAGTAAATACTTCCAGTAAATAACAGAAATCTTTCAAGCATGCAAAAGGTACATGTATATCCCATGTTTGCTAAAGGGCATGTTCTCTAAACTATATACACTGAAGAACCATTGTAAACAACTCTATAAGTGGTCTTAAGGTGATCTGTTACAAAGACAGCAAAATAAAGTTTTGTCTCTTAAACAAAAAATATTCCTTTGACTTTTCTTTATCTCTTTTAGTGAAAGGTAATAAAGATTTTCTGATTGTACACTTTACCTACCTGATCAGATAAAGGCAGAACATGGATATTCTTTGTAGTATTTACATGAAGAACATGGAATTTATTTCTGAAGCACAAATCATAGGCAATGCCTGCAAAAGATGTGCTGCCTGTTTTTGGTACTCTATTGTAGATTATCACTAAATCTTCATCTGTTTTGCCCGTCAGTTCAACCTGAAAAAGTTTGATTGACAGAATGATTACAACTTAAGTCAAGTAAGAAAGAAACGACCTGAATAAACAAACAACAATCTTATAATAATGTAATATATTCGGAAGAAACAATTCCAGTTTTATAATTCAGAAGAGTACTACAGAATGAAGCAATTAATCAACTGATGTTCCCTTTTTATGTAAATGTCTCTTATTTGGTTGTGTCTACAGACAAAAATCTGTCATTTGATAGACATTCTGATTAATGCCGTCTATAAGAAAATTGATATCTCCGAATTAAACAAGATGAATCATATTTCAGTAATTTGATATTGACCTGTTATTGGCACTTTCTTTTGAAATATTAACCATATATAAGAAATTTATCATATTTCTATTCTTGAACAATATGTTATTAAATACCAATTTGTTATAAATGACACATTGTATATGCCTTTATCAACCTTTTAATACACTTTCTCATTTATCCTGAAACTATACATACATCTTTGTTTGCTTGGGTCTTAACTTTTTATATTTAATTATCAATTATCATTTCAAAAATGTAAAGAACTATGGCCTTCTTTATTTTTTTTATGCCAAAATAAGATATGGTATGTTTGATTTCAGTTGTGTCAAATTTATCAACCATTCAATTTGACTTTGTGTTCACTTTTAAAACTAAGGATTTTGGTGTTACAATGGACTTGATGGACTTTTTATGTACATAAGGGGATTTTGGTGTTACAACGGACTCGATGGACTTTTTATGTACATAAGGGTCCCAGTATATTCTTCCAATTATAAGAAACAAATAAAGGTCGAACCAAGAAAAAACCTGGCTTGATGCCTCTTTTTTTACTTTTAGTGGGAGAAAAGCCTCAGTGTCCCAGACTGTTGATTTAGCATCCACATTTAGAATGGATTGAAGCTTGTTACCTTGAAATGTTTTACTACTAAGGAAAAGAAGATATGTGATGAACTGCTTAGGGACAACATCAAAAGATTGATGTAGGATAAAAAACTTAAATCAAATAGTTTGGGGGTGGGGGGGTCAACATTGCTGCAAGTTTTGTTAATCCACAATCAATTTTACATACATCCCTATTGGTAAATCAATTTTTCTCAAATTAAGTTAAGAGGGGGGATGTGGGGGTCAGTGAAAAAACTATGTGAATTAAGTTTTTTATCGTACATTGAACTTTTGATGTCGTCCCTTAATTTCCAAAATGAATAAATAATATCAATATGGATCACATACTGTCCAACAAAGTGATCTCAAAAAGTCTATCCAAACTATTTTTGCAAAGAACTCCCCTCAAGCAGGTGATAGACGATATATTAAACTTGCAGCACAGTAAGAGTTCTGCTCTGCGTTGAATGCCTTACTGTGACTTTAAGATGAAGAACAGCAGTAAAAGCTTTGTTCCTTTGTTTTTTGTGTTTTTTGCTTGGCATGTACTGATTTTGTGTCATGGACGGACACCCCATATCCTTTGTTTTTCTATTAGAAAATTCTGTAGCATACATTTGTACATTTTGTCATATGAAAAATTATTTCACCTTTGAATAGTTAATATTTCACTGAAACAATGTTACTTTCTTTGACTAAATTAAAGAAACATTTATCATAAGAATAGTTACACATTTTTACTGAAACAATGTAAATTTCTTTGAGTACGGTATATGATAGTTATAGTTATACACGTAGTAATTTGCTGCAGGGACAGAGTCATTATACAAATGACAAAATTCACAAGAACAAGAAATGAAAAGTGGATGAACTTCAAAGGTTCAATTTTTATCTTCTCCATAAATTCAAACTGCCAAACTTAACAAAAGGATCAAATCTTTTAATGATAGGTCCTACAGGGTTCACATTTTATAATGTGAGGTGTACAAAAGGTAAACTGCCAAGCGATGCACACTAATGTGTCACAACATTTAATCAAAAGTAACAAAATACTCTGTAAAATTGTTACAATTCAAAATAGAATGGATTGAGTTTCCTGGATCAAATTGGGATGAAATGGGATATAATATCAGCTTGAAAAATTGCATTCCTGGCTGAGAAATCAAGTTAAAAACCTATAAATTCAAAATGATTTATAATCAATTGAACTTAGCCAAAGTATGCACTGAAAATAAATAATAGTATATCACAGACCCTAGTAAAGAACTCCACCCCACTTATAAAAGTAAACAAGTCAATTGTATCCTTTATAAACAGTTTGATATAGCAGGTAATACTCGTAAAATTAAAATATATATCAAATATAATTCATGTACAATGAATTGCAAAAATGATGCATGATTTCAAATGACAGACTTTTATCAAACAAGTCTATAAAATCAATCTGTATAGCCCTTTCCAAAATCTTAGAATCATGAATAAAATTTGAGGCAGGCTATTCCCCATGTTGAAGAGAAGAACGGTTTTGCACCAAAGAAGAGTAGCTGTTTTTAATCACTGGTTAATAGTAGGGACATATACATCGTGGATTCATAATTTTCATGAAATACCAATTTTCCTGGGTACATTTTTTTTCTCATATCAGGGAAATATATCAAGAGTATTTAGAGATTATTATTTAATGTCTTTTTAATTTGCTTCCATCATACATATACCTGAATACAATTATATACAATTATAATGCTTGAAATGTTTGTTTATTAAGCTACAGATAGTTTTCTATTAAACTTCTTTCTATGTTTCAGCACTGCAGTGAATCAGTATTTCCAAACAAGGGGAATTACTTGTAAGTTGTATTCAATAAGCATTTTAAAATAAGATTCAGGCTTGTTAAAAGGGAGTTAAAATTTATTTTTTAGTAATTTTATAATGCAATGTCAAACATAGCAATCTAAGCTAACGGCATTCTTGAGCCATTTATTAAAGACTAAATGCTCTAAAGTACAGACAAGTGATTTTGTTAAAATAAAATCACTCCTAAGTTAGTGATTATTCACAGTGCTTGTTAGTGATTCACAGTAAAATAATCTCATTTAATTATTGTATATGAAAGGATGTAGTCTTTTCCAGTATCCTCCCCTTTTCAACCCCCTAAAATAATAATAAATCACATGGTAAGGTTTCAAAGTGATTCAATCAAAATCAACGTTAAAAATATTGAGTTTTAACTGAATCACAGTGATTTGTTTTGAATTTTCCTTGCTATGACATATTTCTGTCAGTTTATAATAGTATTTACTCAATGTAAAATATTGTTATAAAATCTGACTTGACATGGACATTTTTTTTAAATAATTAATACAATTTGTACATATTCATCATCTTTTTTCCCACTAGAATAATATGCAAATTAATTCTTAATCTTTACACCTACGATGAATTAGCAACTTTTTACAAGATGCATTGAAAAAATTTAGGTAAGAAATTCAACATGCTATAAAAATGAAAATGTGTAAAAAAAAAACATGCTTTTTTAAAATCTTTTTATTTTGAACTAAAATATTTTAAATCAACTAAGCATTCATGCTTCATTTTTATATAGTTGCCAACTCCATAATGCCATTTATTATTGTATAAAAATTATCTGAGTTAATTTCAAATTTCGATTATACACTTTCAAAATAAGACTACATGTAGAGTGAGGTCCCCATGCATTGGGATTACACTAATAGATACTGCTCATAATCCAGCATAATCCCTTTTTCAGAGAAGCAAGGGTCATAAATCTAACATAGTAACTGTAAAATAAAAATCAAAAAGTTTTTAGTCCAGCAGAATTCTGCTAACTTTTAAGTTTAAACCAGAAAAAAGATTTTAAAAAAAAATAGCAAGTTCCTTTCCTTTCCTGACCACCCATGACAACCTGCCTGTAACCATTGATTCCTGGCTATATTAGCACACCAATGTGAGTTCTTACGTCATTTCTTTAATGCAGAAAAATAAAAGTTCATCACTGATTCATTCAAACATGCAAGAGACGTGATCATCACACTATACATCACCACTGCAGACACATTTATCATTCGTACATGTACTTACTTTATATTCAAATTGGCCAAGAATCTGTTGTGGAAATATCATTAATTATTTTTCTGCTTATACAATAATCATGTCTAAATCATATATTATATCAATTTTTTTCAAATCCAAAATTCTGACTCCAATAACTAGAGGCTCTCAAGAGCCTGTGTCGCTCACCTTGGTGCATATTAAAAATGGACACATAAATTCATGTTCGGTGATCGTAATGTGTTTGTAGATCTTACTTTACTGTACATTCTTGTTGCTACAATTATCTCTATCTATAATGAACTTGGCCCAGTAATTACAGTGGAAAATAATATTCTAAAAATTTACAAAAATTTATGAAAATTGTTAAAAAATGACTATAAAGGGCAATAACTCCTTAAGGAGTAAACAGACAATTTTGGTCAATTTTAAGGGAATTTTGCTGTTTTTGGTTATTATCTTGAATATTATAATAGATAGAGATAAACTGTAAACAGCAATAATGTTCAGCAAAGTAAGACTTATTTGTAGATCTTACTTTGCTGAACATTATTGCTGTTTACAGTTTATCTCTATCTATTATAATATTCAAGATAATAACCAAAAACTGCAAAATTTCCTTAAAATTACTAATTCTGGGGCAGCAACCCAACATCAGGTTGTCTGTTTTGTCTGAAAATTTCAGGGCAGATAGATCTTCGACCTGATAAACAATTTATCCCGTCAGATTTGCTCTAAATGCTTTGGTTTCAGAGATATAAGCCAAAATCTACATTTCGCCTCATGTACTATTTTTAGCCATGGCAGCCATCTTGGTTGGTTGGCAGGATCACGCCACACATTTTTAAAACTAGATACCCAAATGATGATTGAGGCCAAATTTGGTTAAATTTGGCCTAGTAGTTTCAGAGAAGAAGATTTTTTAAAAGAATGCAAAAATTTTAGAAAAATGGTTAAAAATTGACTATAAAGGGCAAAAACTCCTTAATGGGTCAACTGACAATTTTGGTCATGTTTGACATATTTGTAGATCTTACTTTGCTGAACATTATTGCTATTTACAGTTTATCTCTATCAATAATAATATTCAAGATAATAAGCAAAAACTGCAAAATTTCCTTAAAATTACTAATTCAGGGGCAGCAACCCAACAACAAATTGACCGATTTGTCTGAAAATTTCAGGGCAGATAGATCTTGACCTAATAGATTATTTTATCCCATGTCAGATTTGCTCTAAATGCTTTGGTCTTAGAGTTATAAGCCAAAATCTACATTTTACCCCTATGTTCTATTTTTAGCCATGGTGGCCATCTTGGTTGGTTGGCAGGGTCACGCCACACATTTTTTAAACTAGATACCCAAATGATGATTGTGGCCAAGTTTGGATTAATTTGGCACAGTAGTTTCAGAGGAAAAGATTTTTGTAAAAAGATTACTAAGATTTATGAAAAATGGTTAAAAATTGACTTATAAAGGTCAATAACTCCTAAAGGGGTCAACTGACCATTTTGGTCATGTTGACTTATTTGTAAATCTAACTTTGCTGAACATTATTGCTGTTTACAATTTATCTCTATCTATAATAATATTCAAGATAATAACCAAAAACAGCAAAAATTCCCTAAAATTACCAATTCAGGGGCAGCAACCCAACAACGGGTTGTCGGATTCATCTGAAAATTTGAGGGCAGAAAGATCTTGACCTGATAAACAATTTTACGCCTGTCAGATTTGCTCTAAATGCTTTGGTTTTTGAGTTATAAGCCAAAAACTGCATTTTACCCCTATGTTCTATTTTTAGCCATGGCGGCCATCTTGGTTGGTTGGCCGGGTCACGCCACACATTTTTTAAACTAGATACCCCAATGATGATTGTGGCCAAGTTTGGTTTAATTTGACCCAGTAGTTTCAGAGGAGAAGATTTTTGTAAAAGTTAACGACGACGGACGACGACGACGACGGACACGGACGACAGACGACGGACGACAGACGCCAAGTGATGGGAAAAGCTCACTTGGCACTTCGGGCCAGGTGAGCTTAAAATCAGGAACTTTTTACAAGTTACATTTCGTACTGAATAATGTCAATATATACCAATCAAATTTATGATAAGACCATTTAAATTATCAAATAAACAAAACTTATTCTATTTTTTCACCTAATTCTTCAAAATAAATCTTGTCTAGCTGTACTTAAATGGAAAGAATTTGGAAGTTAATGACACTCTGCTCATACCCCCCCCCCCCCCCACCCCCCCTCCCCCCTAAAAAAAAAAAAAAATATTGTCTATGCAAGATAGCTATAGAGTTCTGCAAGAAACTCCAGAAGATATTCACTTACTAAAAAACACTAGCCCTAGTTAAATCTTTAACATTTCCTGCTACAAAAATATATAAACAGGAAGAGCAAAAGGATCAAAAAAGCAATTAACCTTTTATTTGTTAGAAAAGAAGTGCATTGTTTGGCATCTTTTTGATAGAAGACAGACATCAATGAGTTTCTTCTATCAATCACTTTTGTTGCATACTATATTTATTTTACTGATAAACATCTCTAACAAAATCTACCTATATTCATACATCTATTTTGAAATTCAAATTGGCCACATTGCCTTTTGGCAGATGTAGGAACACGACCCTATCAACAATAATTAAATATGCAGATCTGCATTTCCTCTAATCAGGGCATCATATACCAACGGTTATTTCAATCAAAAATAACACAGCAGGAAAAAAATGATGTTTAATAGTAAAGCTGGTTTTTTTTCACTTATCAGAAAATTCTTTCAAATATATCATTTACTTGTTTACAATCTATTAGATTATAAGAGAGAGCTGGTTTTTTTTTTTAGAAAATGACAACATAACTGTACTTCTTAAGTCAACTTATTGTAGTAAATGAAAGTTGTAACTTGATCATTGCAAATTTTCATATACCAATAAATGTCTCAAATTTGTACTTTCAACAAATTAACTGCAGAAATTTCAATTCAAAATAAGTGTTCCATGAAAAAATGAAATCATCTTTACTTTTTCCAATCTATATTAGTCTACATGTAGGTTTATGAAAAAATCAGTTGCTATTGTAACTGAAACTTCAATTAACTATCTTATTAAAACCATACTATTTCTGGATTTTCAATAGAATATTGAATGTTTCTTATCATTTCTTTAAACTAAGTGTCAGGAATTCAATTTCTACATTCATTTCAACCCACTTTTAACAGTATTCACTAAACATTAATAAATTTATCCATTTTTGTCAAAGAATGTGATTTTTTAATGCCAGAGTTAGGGTTATGTTGCTTAAGTTTTTTATGTTGTGTTTTGAGGGATGCGGTTTGGCTTTTGGTTTTTTTCCCATTGTATTGTAGTAAGTTTGTTTTACGACTTATGGAGTATGAATATCATATAATTTGTATCTTTGCCTCTCTTTTAAGTTCATCTATTTTATTTTTTGTAACACTCAGAAACTTATCTGCATTTACAATGTAGAATTACAGTTTACAAGTGTTTAATCCACTTTTGAGACAAGTATACCTGATCACTGGCTTGTGATAAATGTCGTGGATGACCAACTGCTACATCAGTACCTTGTATATCTGCTACAGCTCTCTCTGAAAGTAAAAATCAGTTTAAATCTCATTGAGTTTAAGTAATGCAAATTTAAAGGGCAAACATAAGCATTTAAATTGTTCACTTATTTGTAGATTTACTGAAGAACAGACCTCAACCTAAAAACTTAACCTGATTACTGGAGCATGGAATTGAGGTCAAGACATCAGACAGACAGACATGTATATATATTCTCAAAATCAAGCCATACACCAATTATGTCTAACCATTGGGCTATCATGTACACCTACTGAAACTTTCATAAATTTTCAAAGGATGTGGCTTATTTTGAGTTTCTTAATAAAAAAGAAAAATGTTCAATATCTGTCCAACAATGCCTTAAGCTTGAGCTCAATTTCACCTTATTCCCTGCACATGCAATTCCACTATTTATAAATTTATAAAATAAATTATAAAATTTATAAAATAAATTATAAAATTTATAAAATAAAATTATAAAATAAATTTATTCAGTGCTAGTTCAGAACATATATAACCAAATATACATACACGGGACATATATATATAATTTAGTTATGAGTTCAGATATACTATATTTAATTCTAAAACTTCACCAGGGATATAGGCTCATATATTCCCTGTCAGTGTTTATATTTCTCCTGAGCTGAGAGTCTAGCTATAAAGAGATGTTGAGAACTGACAAGAAACGTGAGCCCATATCTCATGTGATGTCTGAATAACAATTATATTAAATCAGAGACTCTTATTTCAACATTAATTGCCATTTTGATATTATCAAACGGAAGTTTTTAAAGACGGACCTTCACTGGCTATACAGCCCTTGGATGATCAGTTATCTTTGATATTAGTTTTGGTTACAAGGAATATGGGCTCATATACACTGTCATGGTTACCAATCAAATTGCAGGATTAGGCAGGATATTTCACTCCAGTCCAGTATAATTTTAATAAGTTTCCAAAGTGTTCCAAAACATGCTGATGGAGAGCAAACTGGGACTATCGGTTAGGCCAGAATTTTTTTATTATCTGTTTAACGAGATCCGCCGACTCCACCTTTCCCGATTTTAGAATAAAAATAAAAGTAGTGCTTCTTACTTTTATTATTATTTTTCCCGCCGACTGTTACGAAATCCTCAGAAAAAAATAAAATGTGTTGTTCACGATACTCGCTTTCAGTCAATTTCGTTATCGGTAATATTTAATTTTTACCAAGTCAATGAAACAGCAATTTTCATTTAAAAGTAAAGAAATTCAAGGCATAAACGATATATTTTCTTCTAAAAGATTTTTAAGCTGGTGGCATCCTTTTCATACTTGTCAAGTTACACGAGAGCGTACATCAAATCATTCTAACTTTCGGCAAAATCAGTTATTACTTCATCAGAACTTGATGAAATTAGCCTCAAGTAAACTTGTCATCCATGTATTGCATTAGAAACGTCATATTCCTTTCCAAATAGCGTATCAAACATCGTTTATTAGGTCTTTCCACTTTTCTGTGGAAAGACCTATTGTTTTTCTTCTGATTATTTTTTTTTTTTTCCGCCAAATTTTGTTAGTGCGATAAACATTTGTTTCTCAATATGTCGCTTAGATATTTGGTATATGATATCGAACAGTTTATGCGCTTTTGAAATTTACCCTGCGTAACCGAATACTTTTCTTTGTAGGAGTTATCTCCCCAAACACTGTTTTCCTTGTGTCCACGACTCCTTCGCAACCGTAAAAGATTATGACAAATTATTTTACAAAATTGCTCGTTATATCCTTCTCATGATTTGTCCTATTTTGACCGAAGCGATATGAACGCTCCATATGAGAGTTATTTCCCCTTATGCATTTGATATAAGTGATATGAATTTCTATCTTGTAAACCATAAGTGATAGAGACCTAGGATCTTTTGATTTGAGGTTCTTGGTCCAAAAAAATGAAAATTAGGTCAAGGTCAAAGGTCAAGGTCATATTCTAATTTTTGAATTTGGCTTATTTTCACTCATTTTCATTAACCTTATAAGATATCGACAAATTCTTTTGACTAAATTGTTAGTTGCGACATGTCGTAACTTAATAATTTTAGTTGAAAGGGTGCGTAGACAATGAATGGGCAGTTTTCGCCCATATCATATCTAAAATTATATGTAAAGTGATATAACTTACTCACCATACATATTAGAGACCTAGGGTCTTTTGACTTGAGATCCTCAGTTTGTGACCTTGAAATTGAGGTCAAGGTCATAGGTTAATTTGACGTTCTAGATTTTGACCTTTGCTTTAAATAAATATCTATATATCATAAAGCCATATGAACTGATATTTTAGACTGATTTTTAATATTTTAATAACAAAATAGATATTAACTGGTGGAAAGACCTTCAATTGTTCTCTGATTTTTGTAAATTTTTCTTTGTCCGACATTTAAATTTGTAGAACTACGGATCGCAATCTGGATTTCATCGGAAACGGACCTGCTATGACCGAAATCCGGATTCTTGCGATAATGACTACAGACGCATGAATGGCACTGCTCACAGACAAAAATTGATCCCAAAAGGGAAAATTACGCATTCCACACGCATTAACATACTTTTGGTTAGATCTTCTTGATTAATGTATATATTTCCATGTATAAGCATTGTTTCAATTTACAGTGGCGGATCCAGAAATTTTCATAAGTGGGGGCCCACTGACTGACCTAAGAGGGGGCCCGCTCCAGTCACGCTTCAGTGATTCCCTATATAAGCAACCAATTGTTTTCCCAAAAAGGGGGGGCCGGGCCCCCTGGCCCCCCCTTAAATCCGCCTCTGATTTATAGGTTAAAGTTGCTTAACTCTGGGACTATTACACCAGAGACATATATATACACATTATATATGTCTCTGCATACACTAAGAGGTTCCTGACTGGGTGACTGGTATATACATATATAGTGTATATGCAGCGAGGTTGATATATTTGAGTGGTGCCATGGATCTATATTAGTGGAAATACAGAATCAAAACATAGTTTTTAAGTTTCTTGTCACTTATAATGGTTTTATTTTTATTTTTAGTGTCGACTGGACCAATTTTGCACTTTTATTTTTTTTTTTATTTCGCCCCCTCGACCCTAATTTTTTACAAATTTTCTCGTTAAACAGATAAAATAAAAAGTCTGGCCTTATGAAGCTATGATTTGTACAGTAAAAGTTGGTAAAGAATGGAAACTTTTGAAAATTCCCTTTGTACTATATATGTAGCATGAAATAAAGTCAATTAAAGACTAAAGTACATTGGACATATTGTATTCCACATTATGATATATGCATTCTTTTCTATCATTCTTTCTAACTCTTACAATGCATCAACAATAAAATGCACTTTATATTTTTTATTAACAACCCAGTGACAAATAAAGATAGCATATGAACTTTACAAGTACATCAATATGCAAAGATGTATTGATACTAACCACATTACAAAAGATCCAGCCTATTGTCTAGTGTACTTTATCATCTAGACCTAATATATCATAATCTAGTATGATATAAAAATGTTTTATGGCGAGGATCTCCTTATCTACTACATAACCATGCATAAATTACATGTTATTTGAATTATAAATATAAAATTGGAACAGGTGATGGAAATGACTGAGCAAAAATTTACTATCAAATTTTTGTACTTTTTTTAAAGACATTTCAATATCATATTCCACTTATAATAGTGTTGTTCTTGATCTACAAGTTTACTTTTTCTCTGTAGGATATTTACCCTACTTGGGGCCATGACCCTCTGACTAGTTAAATTTCAATATGAATACCTGGAATTGACTTTAATAGTATGTGATAGTATTTTTTGTTTTCTAGTTAGGTCGATTTGAAACCCCTTACAGTGAACTCACTACATGTACCTACAGATGTTATGTAAGTTCATCAATCTAATCCGCTTTTATCGTGTGAACATCATCCAGAACCCAGATATTAAATAATTTTACAAAACTGTTCTTATGCTATTTCAGTGATACACAATGACATGGACCATATGTACTACATCAGTTTGTGTATTACAAGCTTCCATGTCAATCTGACATGTTATAGTCATCCTCTATAATATGTATTATGCTAATTTCTTTTCTTCTCAATTTTTTCACACATGTATCTACTGATAATATACATAAATTCCATTAGTTTTTGATAGTCATTCCAATTCTTAATTAAAATTTTAAACCGAATTGAAATGACACCAGCAACTTGAAGCACAGACAAAATATATGTCTATGTATAATCGTAGTACACATCCCAACTACATTTATGTATTTATTTGGACCAATTATCAATATGTCAATAAGGAGGTGTGGTATGATTCCCAATGAGACATCCACCAAAGTTCAAGTAAAGTAGGTGTAAGTTAACAGCTGACTACTAGTATGTGGTATGAGAGAGAAATACCATAAATTAGGAATGTGGTCCGAGTTCAAATTTTGGCGAAACAGGACAAAACACATAATCGATGAATCAAAAAGAAATTTTTATTCAAAGATGGTAAAAGATTCAAAAGCTTCTAAAGATTTGTGGAAATGTATTCACAGTCTTCAATTCCAGCAGTCACAATAAATGGTCTATTTAATGAGATGATCAAACTTGACATTAATAAATCCACCGGATCTGATAACATAGGACCAAAAATTTTAAATTGAGTGCTCCTTTCATAACGTCATCTTTAACTTACATTTTTAACAGAATAATAGATACAAGTACATTACCCAGTGTTCTAAAGAATGCAAGAGTAACCCCTGTTTTTAAAGCTGGTGAAAAATTCATGGCAACAAATTATAGACCAATTTCTGTACTTCCCGTGTTATCAAAACTTTTAGAAAAGCATGTTTCAAAACATTTGTATGACTACCTAAAAAGATTAGATCTTTTACACCCAGCACAGTCTGGGTTTCGACAAGAACACTCTTGCCAAACTGCCCTTATCAATATCATAGATAAATGGATACAGGATATGAATGATGGTGATATCAACTTAGCAGTCCTGTTGGATTTTAAGAAAGCTTTTGATGTAGGCCTAGATCATGATATTCTCTGTAAAAAACTTGAAATTTATGGATTTGATAATACTGCTGTTTCGTTTTTTAAATCATATTTGAATGAAAGATCTCAACAAGTACAAATTGGTAATGCTCATTCTGAAAAACTTTATATCAAGTATGGTGTCCCCCAAGGCTCCATATTAGGCCCCCTTCTGTTTATATTATACATAAACGACCTTCCTATTTATATGAAAAATTGTTGCACTGATTTATATGCCGATGATTCAACTTTACATCTTTCTGGTAATTGTTATCAAACTCTACAGTCAAAGGTACAAGAAGATTTATATGGTGTAGAGGAATGGTGCAATGATAACAATACGTTCATCAATAAAAATAAAACAAAATATATGATTATTGGAACGAAACAAAGAGCAATGCCACATTACAATGAGAGTTGTTTAACTATTAACAATCAAGTGATACAATCTTCCACATGCGAAAGTCTTTAAGGCATTAAAATTGACCCTTCCCTCACATGGACAAACCAAATTGATGTGATCTGCTCAAAAATATCATCTAGACTATATCTACTATTAAAGATTAAAAAATTTCTAAATCAAGACTGCAGAAAATTATTCTATAATGGTTATATCTTAACACTAATTGATTATTGTTGTATAGTGTGGAGTAGTTGTAGCAGTGAGGGTTTAAAAAGGATATTAAAATTACAAAAGAGGGCTGCTAGATTAATACTAGAAACAGACCCATTCGCTCCTTCTGCACCCTTATTCAAACACTTAAACTGGATGACAGTTGAACAGAGAATAAAATATCATAAGTTAGTGATGACATTTAAGTGCATTAAATGTGATGCCCCATCATATCTTACTAACAAGTTTCATTATGTTTCAGACAGAAATCCATACCCCTTGAGAAATGCTGTTCAAGGAAACCTCATACTCCCTAAACCAAAAACAGAATTGTTCAAAAAATCTTTTATGTATTCTGGACCATTCTTGTGGAATAATTTGCCAATACCGTTAAGAAATATTACAAATGTTAATTCTTTCAAATACAAAATATCATATCATTTATTGAAATCAACCTAGCTGTATCAATAATATAAAAAAACTGATCATGTCATCATGTTTATTTTTTTTCATCACATTTTATCAAGTTGTATTGAACATTACATGTATTATCATACTTGACTTTTTATACTAATGTATGCAATGTATATGTTTGCATTTTGTTTGATTTCTCATGTCGAGGGCCTCAGGGAAGATTAGTTATACAGCTAACTGTGTAACCCTCTTAAAATAAAGTATTGTTGTTGTTGTTGTTGTTTTTGTTGAAGGCCAAACTGTTACACAAAATCATTTGACATACTGACATAAAACAAGGAAATTAACTGGAACCTATAGTTCTATGACATCTATCAAAACTGCTGTGGTCTACAGAAATGGGGTACATTACAGACATTTACCATGAACATTATGAAGGCCCAGAAGAACAAAGTTAATTGGTTTAGAATTTTTGAATTTGCTGTCTGTTCACTGTGTGTAGCAGAAAGGTACCAGGAAACTTTAATTTTGTAACACAAATGTATCTTTTTCAACTGTTTTTCTCTTATTTAAGAATTATCCCAGGATTGAATGTTATCTTAAGGCTGTGTTCAAGAATCCTTATTTCCTGCAAAAAAATTCTGCTAGCAGACGGGATTTCCATTAATGCAAGCAACAAATATCCCTTATCAAAATACAGACAGTCTGGAAATCCTATCATAATTTATTAAAACACAATTTGTTTTATAAACACACAATAACTTATGTATTTCAAATCTGGTTATAATTAAACTATTGAATTTTTAACAATAACAAATATATGTAAATTTTTCCATATACTTCAGGGATCAAATGTACAATTTTTCATTTATTTTAATTTTTAATTTTCATTCATTGTTCAACCAAGAAAAATCTGAACATGTATCAAATCTCAAAAACCATATTTACATGTACATCCTTCATGTATCTCCTGTCATACCCGCAGAAAGCCAACAACTTGATACTGCAACTTAATTCTCATATTAAAGATAAGAAATGGAAAAAATGTTCCTCATATTTCTTGAATTCAGGAATTTGTGGGGTTCATTAAGCAATAAACAAACACTAGTTGCTGTAAAAATAAGAAGATGTGGTATGATTGAGAATGAGACAACTACATGTTTATATACAAGAGATCAAAGGATGTAGAAGTTACTTGTACATTATGTTTGTATGGTGAATCAACATGGAGTTAAACCCATACTAAAACTTGGGACAGGCCCAAAACATGTTTTGTGACATTTAAACCCTCCCTCTATACCTCTAGTCAATGTAGAATAAAGAAACATATAGCTATACCCACAGTAAAACTCAGTAAGGAGGCTGAGTGAGTGAGTCTGATGTCAGAATAGGTAAGAAACTAGTAAGAAGGCTGAGTGAGTGAGTCCGATGTCAGAATAGGTAAGAAACTAGTAAGAAGGCTGAGTGAGTGAGTCCGATGTCAGAATAGGTAAGAAACTAAGTAAAATGACAATGATACATAAATGAATAATGGACTACTTGCAGTTATAATGCACTGACTGTACATGCCAGCTACAGACCTCAATTAAACTGATTGAAATATTGTCTTCATCATATCAGAATCAAGTACAATCCCTCCAGTTAGGGGTTTAGTATCATACCATTATAAAATATATGAGAAGAACATAACCTGTATCATGCCAACAATATCCCTTCTTAATTTTTTATCCTATTGAGTATCTTCTTGCTTGTTTTACAAACTTTGATATCAAAATTAAAATCCAGTTACCATTTGGAAGCAATTGTGCTGCATTAATTATTCATTACCTAATAATTTTCATATTAACTACATGTACATGCTTTATGAACTTATGCTTATCATGCTGATTGCAAATGCATATACAATGTATGTTTTAAAATTTAAATTTGCAATAATAAATGCAAATTTATAACTTTTAAACAGTTTGCATAAATTGTACATGTACATGTACATGTTACTTTTTTGTAAATGTATGAATGCAAGTTTAGGGAGAGCACATTGTGCTTTAAAGAAGGAGGGGCATTTTAGTTTTAAAATACTGTATAGCGGGTTATCATGGTTATTTTCGTGGGTGTAAAATTTCATGATTTTCAATGAAAAAGGTACATGTACATGAAATATTTTGACAGATTCAAAATATTTATCAATACCTTTGCATGTACACTTTTAAATTGGCATAATTAATTTTATTGATTTTGTCCCATCTGTGAAAATAAGTGAAAATTTACACCCTGCGTAAATAACCCGCTATACGGTATGTTACATGTATGTTATTTGATTTCTTATCATTTAAAACTTTATAAAATCAACATTCAAATTTTAAAATGAGTAGTTTTTATTTCAGCTGCATCTTTTAACTTGAAAGTTATATGATCTTCCTACTTCAAAATCACAGCGTAAACTGTGTACTCAATGCAGTGCACTAAAAATGTATCTTGTTTCTGGTGCTTTAAAAATAATAGAATTCTCTGTAATAATACCTTCAAATTTAAGTTAAAGTTGTAGCAAACTCTACTGATTTTGCAAATTCATATTCGTAGAATTTGAAGACAAATATTTCTTAGTGAAGATCTAAAATTATGTACACAGAGACAACAACGTACTGCTAGTCTCCATAGTCTCATTAAATAGAAACAGAAAGGCAAATTCAACACCAATGGAAACCCCTATTTTCTAGTTGTGAGAATTATTCTAAAATATTACAGGACCCATCAGGACCTTAGGGTATCAAAGGCATGACTATAACCAAGAATACAGATACTTAGTAAGTCCATGAGTCCTGGACTCATCAAAATCTGTCTGAACTCATCATTTTCAAAACAGTCCAAATATGCATCAAATTGTAAAATGTTGTATCAACTGAGCACTGCATACATATACATATATCATCATTTTATAACAAAAGTTAAAACATAATCTAAATAAGATGTCCTTTCCTTGCTCTATTTTGTCATGGAGACTAAAATCATATGATGATATACACATGTATCAATAAATTTCATCTTCACTGCTTGAATTACCATGGCCAAAAATGCTGAGTCCCTGGCCAAGGACTGGCCTTCGAAAATCTTAAGGTGGTATGGGTGTCTTCCTCCATCTTGGATTGTAAAAAACAGAGAATCAAAGGTCCAGATTTTCCATCAAGTTAGCAAAATTTGATGCAGGAATGCAGATGTTTAATGTAAATTTTCATTTATAAGTACCAATTTATAAGAATATAACTTCTAAATATTGATATTTTTGCAAATGTTAATTATTTTTGGTTGTTTTTATTTTTTTTTTAAATTGGCATTTTAAGGGGAGGTAACTCTAAAAAAAAAAGGTGCATTTTCTGAAGGATTCTGTATGGAATTTTCCTATTTTGTATTTTAGCCGGAAAAAACATACGGTGACCCTATCTTTTCTTTTGATATTCTCAAAGCAGTGCCTGAAAGCTATCTTTTCCTGAAGTATTTAACAATTCTATCATTTTGTTTAGTTTCTAATCACAAAATGGTGTTTTTTCCTGTATAATCCATACAAAATGTGTCATTTTGTCCCGTCCTGAAGCTTGAGAAAATGCGCGGTGACCTATCACCTTAATTATATTTTTCAACATGTATCAATAGATACAACGTTTTGGCAAAGTATGAACAAATTCTATCATTTTTATTTTAGACTCCCATACCACCTTAAGTGGGAACCCTGAGCTACATTTACAACACTAGCCTACTAGAACTTCTAAATATAGCAGTAGGGTCTTTGAGAAAAGAGGGGGGATTGCTTAGGTTGTGCATGAAGTATAAAATGCACCCACAATGGTCCTCAATAAGCATATGTAAAACAACAAACAATAAGTAAAATATAATGACACTTCACTATGTTGACAAAATGCAATATTTCTAATATATCATGTATATTACATTTGTTAGTTAGGATCTCCCTTCCCTAAAGCAGTGTTAGATAGCAGGTAAATTATAATATCTATTAAATAATGTCACTTTTCTTGATAAATAAAATACCTTAGAATCTTTTACCAAGTTAAATAAGGATGCACCATTTACACATAGGGCCAAAAATTGAGTTTAGAACCCTACATTTGTATACATTGTACATATTTTTTTTGTAGCTTACATTTATAGTCTACATGTACCTACAATTAAGTATACCCTACATTTAGTATTACTGGTAGTGTACTTTGAATGAGTAGTGTAATTTCATCTATTATTAGTGTACCTTACATTTAATGTGTACCTCACATTAGCCACACACCCCGGGGGGCCACAACCTTTTATTTATTGAACTGACAATTTCCAAATGATTCAAACTCATGTCCATAAAAGAATATTAGCAAAAGAGATATGATAGGTTTTTGGTCATTCAAAAAATTGTAAAAGGACAAAGTGTCATATTTTATTTCAGTGACAATGTCGGATGACACTTTATTAGGATGTTACATAAGGTACATACACATGTATAAATGTATTCTATCAAACCCGACTGTGCAAGGGCTGTACATGTATAGCCAGTCAAGGTCGTTAAAAACTTCCATTTGTTGTTGTTCTATCAAACAAACTTTTTAAACCATTATTTTTCAAATATTCTTTATCATTGTTTATGGTAAAATGAATACATTATACGAATGCTACATCATGCTCTTAAGTATGTAGCCAATGGCCATATAATTTATGACTTTAAACTCTTAAAATATTTGTGGTTAAAAGGTTTCCAGCTATTAATCACAGGTTAATCATGTTAATTATGTCAATTTAAGCTCTAATATTAAAGTCTTTAATAAGAGAAATCTATGCAGGTGTTCAATGTGTGTCTTGTACAATGTACATTTGTACTATAAATAGCTAAATGGAACATTGTACAATCAAAGTGAACGAAATCACTGAAAAATGTGTATGTAAATTCAATTGCTTTTTAGTTTTCTATTGTCATGATTGTGATATATATATGGTATAAATAAAAATAGAAATTGATATACAGGTAGCACCATTGTATATAGCTTTGCATGTATTACTGCAATTTATATAACAATTTTTGTTCACATTTTCTGTTAAAAATTGAAAACTGTTTATCTTTTGGTGGCCATGTCACTTTTCCTTTATTTCTTTATTTGATATATTGTTTGTCCAATTGATGCCAATTATTTTCTATTCTTTAGGCGGGTCTCTGTTGAAGTTAAAAACAATATGTTTTGTCCTCATCCTGTTTAACATTGTTCAAACCACTTAAATGCTATCAAACCCGACTGTGCAAGGGCTGTACATGTATAGCCAGTCAAGGTCGTTAAAAACTTCCATTTGTTGTTGTTCTATCAAACAAACTTTTTAAACCATTATTTTTCAAATATTCTTTATCATTGTTTATGGTAAAATGAATACATTATACGAATGCTACATCATGCTCTTAAGTATGTAGCCAATGGCCATATAATTTATGACTTTAAACTCTTAAAATATTTGTGGTTAAAAGGTTTCCAGCTATTAATCACAGGTTAATCATGTTAATTATGTCAATTTAAGCTCTAATATTAAAGTCTTTAATAAGAGAAATCTATGCAGGTGTTCAATGTGTGTCTTGTACAATGTACATTTGTACTATAAATAGCTAAATGGAACATTGTACAATCAAAGTGAACGAAATCACTGAAAAATGTGTATGTAAATTCAATTGCTTTTTAGTTTTCTATTGTCATGATTGTGATATATATATGGTATAAATAAAAATAGAAATTGATATACAGGTAGCACCATTGTATATAGCTTTGCATGTATTACTGCAATTTATATAACAATTTTTGTTCACATTTTCTGTTAAAAATTGAAAACTGTTTATCTTTTGGTGGCCATGTCACTTTTCCTTTATTTCTTTATTTGATATATTGTTTGTCCAATTGATGCCAATTATTTTCTATTCTTTAGGCGGGTCTCTGTTGAAGTTAAAAACAATATGTTTTGTCCTCATCCTGTTTAACATTGTTCAAACCACTTAAATGCTTCAAGTTAAGCACTAAAATGAGGAAATTTCCCCTTAAAATATCATGTAGCCTTGTAAGTAGGGCACCTCAAGTTATAAAAAAAGACAAAAAACATGGAAAAAGGAGTAACTCATAAACAAGTTTAACCCTGCCACATTTTTGCGCCTGTCCCAAGTCAGGATCCTCTGGCCTTTGTTGGTCTTATATTATTTTTAATTTTAGTTTCTTGTGTGCAATTTGGAGTTTAGTATGGCATTCATTATCACTGAACTAGTATATATATTTGTTTAGGGGCTAGCTGAAGGATGTTTCTGGGTGCAGGAATTCTTCGCTGCATTGAAGACCTGTTGGTGACCTTCTACTGATGTCTGTTCTATGGTCGAGTTGTTGTCTCTTTGACACATTCCCCATTTCCATTCTCAATTTTAACATATATTACTTGGAAAACATCATGTGTAAACAATGAGTGTGGAAATAATCATGAGAACTAAATAGATATGATACAGTACGGGAAGTACAATTGTACTGATAAAAAAAACTCAAATTTGAAAAAGGTACCGCATAAACTGGGAGAATATATAAAAGACTGAGTTAGAAAAAAACACTTGTAACACCAAAAAAAAGATTTTGATTCAAGTAATGTTCATGCATTGTGAAACACCTTTAACATTGACCATGTTACATCAGTAGAAAATAAATGGGGAATATGTCCATGGGACACAGATGATGCCCCTGCTGGCATATCATATAAAGGTATAACATGTATAAAGGGTTATATAATCATGATTATTGATAACCCTGTCCCAAATATCTGCTTGATCTAAGTTTTGTGGTAATACAATGTAGGTATTGTTTTTAAGTTTCATACAGTAACTTTTTCAGAGGCAAATTATTAAAGTTAAGATTAGAGACAAGAAACAAAAAAATCAGTATTTTTCTGATTTCATTTGTAAAGGCCAGGGGCATAAATCTTTTGGATTCTCTAAAAAGAAATTTTAAAATATCAAACACAGACATTAAATCCAGAGCATATCAAGCAATAGTCAGACCTACATGTACAATATATATTAATGTAAACTAGAATATATACATTTTGTACATGAACAATGATTATGGAAGCTATCTAATTAAATTTATTTTCAATATAATTATATTATAATGTATTCCAAAGTATTCTCAAGATGTATCATATACTGAGTATTCACATCACTAACTAGTAAATTTTTACTATGTCTTATTTGCAATATATCCATAGTATAACAATGCCATACATGTCCTGTCATTCACTTACATGTATCATAGTTATGTCTTGTAAAAATGTATGAATACACTGTAGTTTGAACACCCAAAAGATCAATAAAAAATTTTTAAAATACAATTCTAATCACCATGATCACTTTTGTTGTTTATGTAAAATATATTGTCCATGAACATTGTGATAAGGCCCTAAAATGGCCCCCTTTTTTAGCCTAAATTTCAAATTGGGATTTATTGACCAATATTACAATGATTAATAGCTAATACAGGGACTAAATAGGAAATAAGTCTTTTTGTTGCAGAATTACGTTCCTGCGTTTCATTCATGACGTCACAAATAGTACTCATTTTGATTTTCCACGAAAAAAACAATGAAAATGGGTAAATTTCCATTGAATATTTCATGTATTTGGACAGGAAACATAGAGCACATACGTCTACAAAAAAAGATCTTTGACAATAATGTTAGTCATGACATTTTACATGTCTTACTTGAATATTTAGGTTGTCGATGGCTGGGCTCTATGTTTCCTGATGTTAAATTTAGCTGAATTCATGCCGATTTTTTCAAATTTCGTCAAAATCCCTTATTTTGACCTAACTGGGATGTCAAAATCAATGTTTTAGAATAACACTATGACAGAAACTGTTCTATTAAACTTTCTCACATGTCTTCAAGTCAACTTAAAAACATTTTGTATCTTGTAGCATTGAACTTTATAATTGAGGCCAAATATAGCCTTTTTCAAACTTACCCCTTTAAATACTTTTTTTTCAATTACAATGCAAGAGAATTAACTTAACTTTTGGTAAGTATAAGGCAGACACAATCAAGTAGGAACAGTATCCTGAAGTTGTTCTGAAGAGTTGCCACTTTGACTACATCAGAATCAACCACCACAGAGATGCAACTAATCGTCGGACCCGTCGGACCTAAGGGGCAGAATTTATGCAGGTCCGGCAAAACTCGTAGCTGTGCAGGACCTGATGGCCGGCAATATTTAAGTCCGCTTGGGTCCGCCAAAACTGAAATCCCCGTCGGCCCCGGCAGAGTATTTTGTTTATAAAATTGCGATCATCTTTAATAAAAGTAAATGTCCTGTTCCCCCGCATTTTCTAACTCCGGGAACCAGTATTTCCGCCCAGTAATAGTCTTTCGTACCTTGTCCATCTCGCCCCGAACAATTCTCCGTATTTCCGTCATGTTTTTTGTTTTAGAAATTCGCTCTCTAGGAAGGAGGTCTATTAAGCATAGTTGATAAGTTCAGGAAATATGACATGGCCGATAAAATTTGTAAGTGGGTCGAAACCCGGTAAAAGACCAAACCAGTCACCTATTCAAGTTGATAAAGCTGTAAAGCGGTCTTTGTACGACTATGAGTCAGATTTTGAATTTGAACAGAATGAAACTACCAATGACTATCTTGTTTCCAAGTACTCTTGTGAAGAATAACTTTTAATCAGATCAATATTATGTAATGTATTATTCAATAAACTACAATTGTTATGAATCACAGGTTATTTTAAAATAATAATAATATCAACAAAATCAAAATTAACGTTTGTTCAATAGCATAATTTCATTTGATTTTTGAGTGAAAATATGGGTCTGGCAGAAATTTGATGGGTCTGGCAAAACTTGGTACCCTGTAGGCCCCATTGTCTGACAGGAAAAAAAAACTGTTTGCATCTCTGCCACCAAGTAGTCTATTTGTCGACTACAACTGAATTAAGTACATGTTGCAAATTTAACCAGGTGCCTATTCAACTAGCTGCGGAACCGTAGCTCTTAGGTCCTTATGCTATTTTTTGACTATTTGCGGACCATCTATGGTTTGTGATGTTCATAAATAGCAGACAAATAACAATAAGGTGTATTTACTTCAGCTCTTGTTGAATAGTAGCTGCGGAACCGTAGTTCTTAGGTCCTTATGCTATTTTTTGACTATTTGCGGACCATCTAAGGACCTAAGAGCTACCGTTCCGCAGCTACTATTCAACAAGAGCTGAAGTAAATACACGTTATTGTTATTTGTCTGCTATTTATGAACATCACAAACATGACAAACATTCCCATAAAATTTTGAATTCAAAATTACAAAATATCTGGAAGAGTGATTGTTGTATATGATGCTCAAACTGCACAGATTCTTGGGTCAACTGGCAAAGATTTCAAAATAACAATAAGGTGTATAGAATTCACCATTACAGCAAATACCTTAAAAACATTTTATATAGGGTAGCCACAAATAAAAAGATATTGTGGCAGTTCAAGTTTGCCTAATCGTGGGTCTACTCTATTGTTTCAGATTTTCAAATAATAATTTGTGTCAATATGTCTACTAAAAGCATAATTTCATACCTTGCCAGTTTTTGGTAACAATATATATATACTATTATGTTATTAAACATGTGATTTACAGTTTAAGACTGTTATATAATATTTACCTAATCGTTCTCTTGCATTTTCAAGTTTGTAAACTTCTCCTAAAAGATGTAAACAAATAAGTCCCATCGACACAAAAATCACACCAATAACAATAACACTTTTTCTCCTGTTTGGAAATGTCATTATCCGTTTACACCATTTCATCTTACATTCTAAAATCAGGGCATGAAAATGTGTAATCCAAATCACAGTCAAGAATGTTTCAATACATAATTTTTTTGGTCTCCAACAGCTCAAGTTCTCGTCGGACACAATTTTTTATGTAAAGTCAGGAAATTAACTTTTAGTTTCGTATTAATGCAGGTTAATGAAAGTAAAAATTCAACAATTAACTATCTTGTCGGTATTTTGTTAGACAGCGAAATATGAACAACATTTAGTTTTTGTTTAATCTTTATTTATGATACCAAAATAAATCACGAGAAATCAAAGCACAAAAGTTCTTTAAGTAAGACTACTTATGCGTTCGAACTCATTCGTCTCAACTAGGCCGAGAGGAGGAGTAAGCAAATTCTACTGAGGAATGCATTCTTTCTTTGGTAGCAATACACAGGTAAACTAAAAATTGACACTCTGCCCTGATTTAATGCTTTACTCTGGCATAAATATTTTAACTACTTTTCAAGTTAATAAAGTTCTATTTTTCAAAACACATGACATGGTTACAAAAAATCAAGAAAACAAATCAAACTAATATGTAATACAAATACGGAATGCAATCCGAAATACAAAAACCCATTAACTGGTTAAGGTGGGTCTCATTGGGGTCAAAGCGTGACGACAGGGTGCTGATTTTTTGTAAGCGTGACAAGTGAAAGTCAAATTAATGTGCCGTGAAACGGGAAATGAAGTCTAGCGAGATACGGGAAATTATAAAAAAAATGAAAATTGCCTACGTACATAGTGTTAGCGGGATACTGGAATCTGACAAAACAGTAAACGAGATCTGGGATCACCCCCGTTAAGGAGAGATAACTCTCTTAAAAGTATGTTAACTTTATCAAACGTTTTCACCATACCAAACTAAGGCAGCAACCATTTGATTTTCTGGGGGGGGCTATGGTTTTTTTTTCTGTGCAAACTTTTTTTTTCGCCTTCGGCGAAGAACAATCTATTTTTTTAGCGACAAACAGAAGACAATTTTTTTCTTACAATTTTAGCATTACATATAGTGGCAGCTGAGGGTGAAACAAACAATTTTTTTTACTCAGGGTCCAAAACAAATTATTTTTTTCACCAAAACCTGGAAACAAACTTTTTTTTCCAAAAAAAACCATAGCCCCCCCCCCAGAAAATCAAATGGTTGCTGCCTAATGTATAACCACCCTTTTCCCCTTCCTATCTAACAAAGAAGGCTTTATATTTGTGTTACATATGTGTATATTTATGGAAAGATCATCTTCCATAGATTTGATTTCCAATTCTTATACAGTAATGGTGAAATAAAAATAAATCTCTTTTAGCTGTAACCATGGCTTTATTTATTTGATTCAAAATGTTCGAAAAAAGGGGAAGAAAATGTCACAAAAGTCTCCAAAATTTGGTCCAAAGGAGAACTTATATCCATTAGAGTGATACCTTTCCTGAAATCATAGAAATTTATATATCAAGATTTTCAAAAAAGCTTATGCATTTCTGCTCATTTTTACATAAAATTGAATTCAAAAGATTGAGGGTCAAATCTCTGTTGAAAAACACTACAATAATTTGTGGACCTATGGATGGTGGCCGATTAAGGCCATTTCAGGTTTTCGCGTTTTCGCCCTTCATATTCTATAGGGCGAAAACTCGAAATCATGAAGTCGAAAACATGCGAATTATTTTGTCTTTCCGATTTCGTGATTACGATTTTATGTTTTTGCAAATTCAAGTTTTGGACTTCGTGATTTCGTTTTTTGCTTTTTTGCTTTTTCGCAATTTTGCGTTAGAAAAAGAAATGTAGGAAGCCCAAAGGAAACATGGAGAAGAATGGTAGACAAGGAAAGATCAGAATTAGGATGGTGAACATGGGGAAGTACAACAAGCAGCAGCAGACAGACTCAGGTGTAAGTTGTAAAAGTTGTAAATGACAATTTCAATAATGTTGACCTATTTGTATGTGTTGTCTTGCTGATAATTTCGCTTTCTTAAGTTTCTTTCTCCAGATGATATACAAAAACGCAAAGCAATCGTACAAATCGTCATTATAGGGAAATTATTCCATGAAGGACTCATCCTGGTGGTTATTTCTTCTTTGACATAGACTTCTATTTCTATTGCTTTATTTCAAATGGATGTTCTACTGGTTTCATTATTCCTCCAAAATAAAGACGATGCAAACACTGTTTAGTTTAGTTAAACATAAATCAGGTCGTTAGTTATCTTACTGTTTTTTTTCTACATTTGTCGATTTGGGGCCTTTTAAAACTTGCTATGCAGTATGGGTTTAGCTCATCGTTGAAAACCTACGATGACCTATACATGGTTGATACCTTCTACGTCATTTAGTCTCTGGTGGAAAAATGTAACATTGGCAGGCATGCCACTTTTTTTTTTAAATTAAACAAATGACTCTTACGCTCTTGCTTACTCTGACGTTATAACATAAGCACTGCTAGGGGAAAAATGTAAAAGACATAATTCACAGAGACCAGGACAGTAATAATAACTATATTTGAATTAGGCTAATCAAACTTGTAAAAACCCAGTATTTAAACTGTCAGATATGCTAGACCTGTGAAAATGGGACTCTATATATATTCAACAAATCCACAAAGAAACAGAAATTTTTTGGTAGTATCATTCACCTGTTTATATATATATATATATACAAAAACTGCACCTGGTCAGCCTCAGATTTAAAGGTTTGAGTAGACTTTTTAAAATAAAATCTACAGATAAAAAGCTCTTCATTTCGGATATACCTCACATAACAAATGTGTATGGCATGCTTTAAGCTGTCTTGATCTTAACATTGGGTTCTGGCAAGTGGAAATGGATGAGGAATCAAGGCACACATCTGATATAGTAACTCATACAGGTGTTTATGAGTTTCTCAAAATGCTTTTTAATATCAAGAATGCTTCAATTAGTTGTCCAGCACAAGTCAGATATTTTATGTAGATATAATTGGCAAATTGTTTTAGTTTATGCAGATCATATTTTGGTATTTAGTAGCCAATGTAACAATTAAATTAGTCGGAGATTTTAAGAAGGTTTTTAATCATAAACAAATATATTCAAACTCAGAAATTTTATATAAATGATGTGGAAAACCACAGCCAAGTCATCAAAGTACAAGCAGATTATAGGAAACAAAATTTCAATTCTATGATATTTCAGTTCCACTGGAATGACTGGGTTTTTTTTTTTGTCTCCATTGCGACAGGAATTACAATCCCATGGGACAGTGTTCCCCTGAAATCAACCTCATTTCAAAGATCAGTGATCAAGGTCAAGTTTACGTAGTCAAGTCTGTATCTCAGATTCTATAAACTTTATTTTTTGTCTGGAATGATTGTAGCATGAACATGGCTGACCTTGACCTCATTTTCACAGTTCATTGATCAATGGTAACTTTTTCTAATGTAGTCTATTTTTTTACTGGTACCGTTGGTAACTATTTACACCACTGGGTCGATGTCAGTGCTGATGAATTTTTTGGCCCTGAGGGTATCACCAGCCCAGTAGCCAGAACGTCGGGGTTGACATGAATATCTATTATTAGGTCATTTTTATAAATTATCTGTTTACAAAACTTTTAATTTTTTGTAAATAGTTATCAAAGGTACCAGGATTATAACTAAGTATTTTCTTATCCCAGGAATAGATTACCTTAGCCGAATTTGGCACAACTTTTTGGAATTTTGGGTCCTCAATGCTCTTTATGTACATGTTTGACTATTTTGATCTGAGCGTCACTGATGAGTCTTTTGTAGACGAAATGCACGTCTGGCGTATTAAATTATAATCCTGGTATCTGTGATAACTATTCTAAAGATATTATAAGCATATCAACTATATTTTGTGTATAGAATGACAATTAAGACAAGTCTCACTCACTGGCTTTCTGGCAGAGTTTATCTGACCAATATCTCATTTTCTGTCATGTTTTTTTTTTTAGATACTGCGAACAATAGGTCAGCTGTATTTGGAGTATGGAATGATGGCATGGTTCATCTGACCTTTACAATATTTTCATGGTTAATTGATAAATGTTTAATATTCACAACAAGGTCTGTTTCTAAGATATTATCAGCAATAAGATAACTATATCTTGTGAATGTTATGATTGTAAGGTGTGCATTTGTGTCTGAATTTCACTCTGAAATGGTTCATTTGACCATGACCTCATTTACAATGATGATTGATAATATTTATGCTAATTTTTATTTGAAATTCAGTGTGGACAATACTATATCCTTTGCAGAATTATGGCAGGGAGACTGTATTCTCTCTTATGCCATCATTGATAACTTCCAAATCATACCTTGTCAAATATATCACAGAGAAACTGCACACAATATTTTGTATCCACTGTTAGTCCAAATAGATTCTTAATCCTAGGTGGTCATATTGGTTATCCATTTGTAAAAAGAGTAAGAAAACTGACCTTTGGTTAAAGTTATTTAAAAATAACACTAGTTGTTTATGAAAAATTTCAAATCATCTTTTGGGTTTTGGCTCAGTGTTAGAAGGACTTATTAACTTTTATGTCATTTGGTCTATGGTGGAGAGTTGTCTCATTGGCAGTTATACAACATATTCTTATTTTTACAGGATAACAAAAGAATCTACAAAGTGTGTGTTGAAGTTTATTTAAAACAAAAAACATCACATCAATCCAATTATGAAATCCAACATAATAAATTGGATAATACAGTCAAACGTCCAAATTGCATTTCAAATATTTCATTATTTACTTTTAACTGAATGCTGAAACCAATCACTACTTTCCATTCATCTTTAAAGGGGGTCCTGGTTTTTTCACCACTGCCACTGCCTACCACTAAAAGAGGCACATAAGTACTGTGTGTCAAGTTGATGTGATTGAAAACCAAAATTTAACCAGATACAGTATGGATCACGGATGTAGATCAATTACAATAATACCACTACTATCACAGGCAAGACATATTAAAATACATGCCTCCCATAATAGATGAATGGTCAGTCCCTAAGTCGATTTCATACTGCTCAAATTGAGCATTAATAATTTACAATTTGAGAAAGAAAGAAAAGTATTAAAATAAAAGAAAGTCATTCTGTCAAATTGACAGCAAACTGTAAATATCAATGAAGCTGGAACTATAACATAAAACTTTCAGTTCAATTCTATTTTACATTCATTAGTATAGATCCCTTTCATTTTCTTAACGTATTAACAATTCCATACCAACACTTAGAAAATCATTTCACAGTACAACAGTAAAATGTCTTGATACATTTGCACAGCAAACATGCTAATCATCTTTTCATACTAAAAGAACAGGTAGAACGAAACTACAATTTTCTTTGATACTTAACAATAGTTATCAAAATGCTCCTAACCACTTTAGGGTAAAGATTGCTTTCCTTTTGCGATGTGAACTTAAAATTAAATTAATGGAAGGCATTGTTTTGAATTAAGAGTTATCTTACTTTGTCCATAATTGTAATTTGGACCTTTTTTTAAAACATAGATTCATACACAATGCACACCTTTTGTAATTTTCAACAAACAAAAAGTTCTTGTCAAGTATGGTTTAACCCAAACACATTTTGTAACCTAAATATCTTAGTATATACCACCAATAAATTGCTTGACAATGGATAAAGGGCAGTATATGTAAAAGAATGTTCACCTCACTGCACTATTGTTTGTGCTCTGAATGGTAGAGATGACCTGGCCTTGAAAATACAGTTAAGCTAGAGAAATGCAATCTTTACCAAAAAAAAACTATACCCCAACCTAATTTGGCAGAATATTTCTTTGAACAAATTTCATCAATAGTAAATGTCAATAGAAGTAAATACTAAAGCAGGTATATAATAATTATTCTACTGGCTATTGATTACTTAATTTCTTTAAAGATGTTGAACATTAGTTATGTTCAATTATACTGCAAATTGGATTTAAATGCAAAAAAATAACATGAAAAAAAAAGAAACAATACAAATACAGTACTTTATACAGAATACAACTTTACTGCTAGCACTTTTCATGGATACAACAAAAATGAATATACTTGCAGCTATCATAAAAGCTTTTTCTTTTTAAAGACTGAAATGTTCTTTCCAGTTCAAATTCAAAAGACTAATCATAAAATTTCACAAAACATATCTGGTTTGTAACAACAACCAACAGACTATTATTAAACCATAATGTTTAGCTGTTCAATACCATAGTATATAAAACTAGGGGGATATTCTTTATTCAATGTGATGTCATTGTCCAATTTTTTTTATATATTTTCTAAAAATTTTATATTTAAGCCTCAAACAAGCAGCTGTTTTCTTAATCATAGGAAGAACACTCAAACAAATAGAGGTCTCTCTAAAAATCAAATTGTGAACAATAAAAAGTGTACCTACTCATAGAGAGATGTCATGATGAAAAAAAGAAACATTTGAAATGAAATATAATACTAACACCTTAACATAACTGTCATAGTTTACATCATTTAAGGTACATTTTAATACAAATAATACATATTCAAAACTTTTCTATCACCATATATATTACTAACATTTTCTTATAATCATAATTATAAAAAAAAGTCACAAAAATAATTAAAAAAACAACAAATAAATTCAATGCAATGTGCATTTGTATTTAAATGTAAAATGATCAAGAACAGGGTATTTTGCCATTTCATATTCTACTGAATTCTACACCATTTTCTTCTTCTTCAAATTTACACCTTTCTTCTTTAATGTGCAACATTAAAAATGAAGTCATTTAAATTCCTGCCACAGGCTTCTGGGGCAAGATATGCTAATCAGGCCTTTTAACCAATGAAAGATATATAAACAGATAATAACACAATAATTTTCGGAAAGCAAATTGTCAAATTAGTAAATTCAGAATCTAATTTATAAAACAAATTAAATCTTTCAGCTATGATAATATGTCCATTGTCATATTGTCATATCATGTGCTCAATGTAACAAAAATGATCATGGTCCTGAGGCATTCAGTTCTTCTAGAACAAGTTTTTGGGCCAGAAGTCTATCCTCTTTTTCTTGCTTTTTCCGATTTTTTAAACATTCCGTCTCTATTTTCTGTGCCTGCAATGCTTTGTCCAAATCAGTCCATTCCTAAAATGAGAAGCCATTATTACATTATTCATTTTGACCAAAGCAATGAATACACTGATTCCTATGTCATCGAAATTCATTCACATGTGTTCATTTGTACTCTACACAATTCTTTTGTAACAATTGTTTGATAATGAAATAGATTTTGCTCAGATGAAAAGCCTTCCTTCAGTCATCTTTTCAAAACTTATGATAGATTTGACTATTTTCAAAAATTCAAATACACATGTGTAACACCTTTTTATTTTCTATTTTTCTATCCCCTCAAACAAAGACCATTGGAATGTTGTTTTAATTTTCAAGCGAATGCATGACACTGTATTGTATAAAAATATTGGTAAACATATTTTGCGCTGTATCTGTGTATATGTATCTGCAATGGCTATGAGAATAAAAATATTGTATTGTATCGATTGAAACCCAAACACATCATTAATTCTATGGATTCATTTATTTTCGTGGATATCAATGTTTGTTGATTGGGGAAAACTTACATAATTATGGTTATTTAAATTTGTGGTTTTGTCAATGTCTGCATATATTCGTTTTTGTAATTTGTTGAACGTTTAAATTCATGGTTCCCCTGTACCCACAAATTCCTCGAAAATTAGTATCCAACAAATGTTATTGAATCCAAAGGATACATAGTTTTTGTTCATTGAACACAGGATGGAAAACGATGAAGGATGCCAAGTGTTGAGTATAGCTCACACATTGCCTCTCTGAGCTAATGTGTATGTTTGGTAAATGTTACAGATACAGTAACTCAATGACAAAAGTAACCGAATGACTTGACAGCAACAAACTATAAATGTCTGTACAATTTGTTAAACTCTTAATTGTCCAGAGTCTCTTAACAGTTGTGGATAAATTAAACAGAGAGTTTCAAAGATTTGCTATCAGCAACAAAGCATGTCAACAGCTAGATATTGGAATGGTACCAATCATCATGGTTCATCAAGGCATCTTCACTAGCCAAGGTTTCCATATCTCCACACTCAAGAAAACTCATGTGCTGCCATTGGTCAAAAACGGTGTAGTCAGAATGGACATGACTTTATGCTTCTTGTTGATTGTGCAGCATTGTTGGGTTATTCAGCAAAAAGGTGGACAGGAGGGGACTGGATCGTAAACCTTGGCTTAGCAAAGATGTCATCAAGGTCACAAAGAAATGTTTATTTTTCCATTGATGTGTTATTCGTTATCTTTGAATCCATCAATTTAAAGACCAATGAACCAATCGTCTTTCCTGCATACCATTAAAGTTTGAATTCATGAAAATAGAAGTAGCATTTTCAAAGTACAAATTTTTGTCCTTTGTTTGTTTGATTAAAATGACTTATCCTTATCCATTATTTATTTACTTGAATCTCCAGTGGCATGTAGAAAATGTAGAAAACAGCAATAATAAAGATGAGGTTCATAATTGCAATCATTTGCCCCCTAAAATCACAAAAACATTAATAAATTCTTTGAAATCTATTGCTATTTACATTATTTATTTTTCAGAACTAAAATTACCTCCTGAGCATTGTTCACAAAACTAATTGCAAGTGCGAAAAACCCTTTAACAAAAGTATAAAACACACTCATGGGAAGAATGAAACCTAAATTCAAAACATTACGAGACTGGCAATTATGAGCTTTCCATCAGCTCTTGTTTATTGCTGAAGATCATATGACTTATTGAACTTCTATTTTGGTTTTATTATTGAGTTGTTTTATGTTACATTTAGCCTGTATCCATTTCCATTGATGTGTACAACATATCTACCAGACTGCAACCCTCACCTTTCCTCATATGACACGTTGGACATCTATTTTGGTTGTGTTTTTGAGTTGCTTTCACAGACATTTTTTTCAAGTATCCCTTCCATTTAAATGTACCACACTTCTACTATTCAGACTTATAAATGATATATCAATCAGACTTCAACGCTCTTAATCCCTTCTTTTTCATCCCATTCTTCTGTATTATTAAAAATCATATAATGATTCAGAGGTTGAATCAGCAAAAACCAAACAAAAAATAAGTTTCTGTCTAATCTTGTGTATGACCATGTCATAAAAAATAACTGAAAAGGAATATGGATTGGGTTTGTGGTCTGTTTTTCCTTTTTTTTTTTAGCTTTAAATATTTAATTTTTAAGAAAATAATGTGGTTACCGTGTATCCAGCTTGTGGTCTGTCATATCCATACTTGGCCCAATGTTTAGTCCCTGTCAACTCTTCACTTGGTAAGTTAGAAATCGATTTATTTGTCTGAAAAAATAAAACGGAGAGTTAAACAAAGCACTAGTTCAACTTAATAATTATTCAAACAAATACAGTAAGTAAGTTAGTCAATCTAATTAAAAACCAATCTCTCATCGCTTCCGTTTTCTGATATGTCGTGTGGGAGATCTAAGGAAACCCGCTTTGAGGTCACATGTGAGTGACCTCGTAGGTGTGTCTTTTTCCACCAATGAAAATGAGTCTTCCACGATCTTGAAAGTTTATCGTGAGGTAAAGGGATGTAACTCATTTTATTTACGAAGAAATCGTCAGTCAAAAGAATTCATAAACTTTTTTGATTGGCTTATTGATAGGTCGTCAATTTATTTGCATATCATTATAAATTCATTACTTCTAGTTCACTCACATGTGACCTCAAAGCGGGTTTCGTTAGATCTCCCACGCGACATATCAGAAAACGGGAGCGATGAGAGATCGGTTTTTAATTAGATTGTAAGTTAGTAAGTAAGTAATTAGTTTATTACAGTGTCACAATCTAACATTCTACATAATATATTATACATCAGATAAAAACAGCATAAAAATATATTAGATTCCTGCCTTAAAAGACATATGAGACACTTTTATCTCATGCTCATTAAATGCATACACAATTTAAAAACATTTTTCAAAATTTTAAAAAAATATTTAAAAATACAAAACAATTACTTTGTAGATCAATAATTTTTCACTTAAAAGAACAAAAAAGGTAGAATTGATTTAAAAATCTTAAATAATATGCTAATAAATAATAATTAAAAAATTTAAGTTCTTTAAAAGTTATAAATTTATCTTTCTCCTCTTAAACATCAAATGCTATGTTTTAGCTAATAAAAATTGGATTTCATAACAGCTCATAATATAATTAAATTTCTCTTCTACACTCAAGATAATAAAAACATAGTTTGATAAAAAGGGTGAATTTAAAAGTTCCTCTCTCAAATCCGAATAAAAATTACAGCTCATTAAAAAATGTTGTTCAGTTTCAATCGTATTTCCATCACAAAACTGACAAATTTTTTCATTTAAAGGTGTAACTGGCTTGGTGTAACGTCCTGTTTCAATGGCGAGTGGTAAGGAGCCACAATGAAAGTGTGATAAAGTTCTACGGTAGTCTCTAAACTTGACGGATTTCACATAACTGCTTGGCTGAAGATAACTTTTATACTGTCTAAACGTCCTAAGTTTATTTCCATTTTCACAGTTTCTATCGTTATGCACATCGTGTAGCCAATTTTCAACATCCATAGTGTTTAACTTGTCTTTTACAATATTAACTTTTTGTCGGGTTGTCATATTTTGTGAGCGTATACAATACATATATATAAAATCCTATACTTTTACAATGGAACACCAACATGAAAACTCACAGGTTAACTTTAAACAATTCTACTATAAACCAAAAACAAGAATATGTTCATAGTAGCACTATCATTTTTTATATTCACTGGACTGCAAAATTAGGGTAAAAACTCTAATTTGGCAGATCATATCATTGGGAACATGTGTACTAAGTTTCAAGTTGATTGGACTTTAAACTGAAGGTGGTCAGACAGACAGACAGACAGACAGACAGACAGACAGACAGACAGACAGACAGAAAAACATAATGCCCATTACCAGTATCCTTTTTGTTCTATTCAAAGTTTTAATTTGTTGAAGGAAGGATAACCAACTTAAAAACAGAGAAGAAATAGATAAACACAATCAGAGTCCTCACTCACCAATGATATTTGAAGCTCAACAGCTTGTAGTTCACAAGCCAACCATTCATCTTCTGTGTTGGCATTAAGGGCTTTCTCCTCTAAACGAGCAATCTCTTTTTTCACACAAGACTTTACATTTGGAGGATAGCTGCAAAAACAATAAAGTTTATAATGTCAATGAATTAAAGTGAATATTCATATCAATATTATCAGAATACTAAAATACTTTTAAATATAGGATAAATGAATGTCTCATTATTCATAGAGACCAAGAACTATTGCAAACCTAACAAAATATATGACTGTATATTTCTTTTTTAATTTTTGCAAAACAATGATAATAAATATCCACAAAATATAATTCTCCCTCAAACCTTGAAAATTGGACATATGAGAAACAAAACATATTCACAGAATTTCAAGCCTTTATTCCTAAATGCTGTATACTTGGCCTAGAAGCACTAAATGCCAGTTTTAAAGATAAGGTTTAAGTCTGCTTGCAGTTCAACCAAATGACATTAACCAATAGGCAACCATGAGGCTACTAATATTGTTGTCATACTACAACCAAGTGGTATTTCCGTCCTCTGTTTTACCACACTTACTTGACTATTCTTGAGTATCCTGTACAAGCTGAAGCATTATCTTCATCTAACACAGCACTGATTGGTTGGTTTACTTTTCTGCTGGCTACACGACTCGTAGGGAAGACCTGAGGCCTACTGTGTAATGATGATGTTACTGATGTCATCATCTTCTGTAACATGTAAATAATACTAAAGAGTTAATTATAGGTTCAATTACAGGCCCAATTAAATTGCAACTTTCAAGGCATCACCAGTTAAGAAAATCAACTTATACTACAAACAAAGAGGCGGAAGATACAAAAGGTAAAATCAAAACTTGAAGAGAGATATATCAATATTGCACAACAGCAACAATGTAAAGTTTAAAGTAAATTGATCTTTTTAGCTGGAACTGTTGTTTTATCAAATTCCCTCCAGTATGTATGCAGATTTAAAAGTTGGATCTGTATTCTTCATTAATCATTGCTACATGTATTTCTGTGTCCGAGTGTTAGATTACACTTTGAATTATATACATATATCTCCTTCACACAACCACCAAAGCAAGCGACTGCAAGTTAACTCCCACATTCTTTATGTGCATGTCCATAATCAGGTGCCTCTATTACAGAGACTGTTGTTGGTTCATGTCCATCATATTTGTTTTGTTATAACTAGGTGTGTGTCTTTTATAACCGACTTATCGGTATAGGGTTTTTCTCTTGGTTGAAGGTCATATGGTGGCCTGTAATAACCTACTACCACATCATTTTAACTCTGGTGGTTAGTTGTCTCATTGGCAATCATGCAACATCTCCTCATATTTATATCAGTTGGTATTTTTTGTTGGTTTCAAAAACTTTATTTTGCAAACTCTTTAATAAACACTGGATTTCATTTCATAATATTAGATAATCTCTGAGTAGTCAAAATTAGTCTCGTGATACACACCTCATCAGCAGTAGCTTGAAGAGGATCGGTTGACTTCTGTGGCTTGGGTTTGACCCTGCTGATTGGTCCAAACTTTGACACAATAGGTTTTGAGTCAAATGGTATAATGATGTCATCCCCATCTGATGCAATTGATAACCTCCTATAAAAATAAATAATTTTGAAATGGAAGTTCATAAACATTTTAATTGAAGAAAGAAGGTGCAATAAGCCCTTATTTGTCCCAAATATATATGCCATCTACAAATTTAATTAAACAATCTGATAAACAAGAAATTTTGAAATCCATTTTCTTCTGCAAACAGCTATAACACATTTTAAGAACAAGAGTGCACACGCTGAAATGTCTCGCCTTCTATACTAATCATTGATATTATGTTGATAGTCCTAAGTATAAAGCTTAGTTTTATTACAACTGTCTCATAAACTTAACATTAACCAAGATAACTAAACAAAGACCAATGAACCTTGAAAATGAGGTCAAGGTCAGATGAACCATGCCAGGCAGACATGTACAGCTAACAATATATATAGTTGACCCATTACTTAGTTTAAAAAAAAATAGACCAAAACACAAAAACTTAACACTGTGCAATGAACCGTGAAAATGAGGTCACCGTCAAATAAAACCTGCGCGACTGACATAAAGATCATAAAATATTTCCATACACCAAATATAGTTGACCTATGGCATACAGTATTAGATAAAAAGACCAAAACTCAAAAACTTAACTTTGACCACTGAACCATGAAAATGAGGTCAAGGTCAGATGACATCTGCCCGCTAGACATGAACACCTTACCATCATTCCATACAACAAATATAGTAGACCTATTGCATATAGTATGAGAAAAACAGACCAAAACACAAAAATTTAACTATAACCACTGAACCATGAAAATGAGGTCAAGGTCAGATGACACCTGCCAGTTGGACATGTACACCTTACAGTCCTTCCATACACCGAATATACTAGCCCTATTGCTTATAGTATCTGAGATATGGACTTGACCACCAAAACTTAACCTTGATCACTGATCCATGAAATGAGGTCGAGGTCAAGTGAAAACTCTGACAGACATGAGGACCTTGCAAGGTACGCACATACCAAATATAGTTATCCTATTACTTATAATAAGAGAGAATTCAACATTACAAAAAATTTGAACTTTTTTTTCAAGTGGTCACTGAACCATGAAAATGAGGTCAAGGATATTGGACATGTGACTGACGGAAACTTCATAACATGAAGCATCTATATACAAAGTATGAAGCATCCAGGTCTTCCACCTTCTGAAATATAAAGCTTTTAAGAAGTGAGCTAACACCGCTGCCGCCGCCGTAGCCGCCGCCGGATCACTATCCCTATGTCGAGCTTTCTGCAACAAAAGTTGCAGGCTCGACAAAAAATCATTTTCGATAGCATCACATTACATGATGCTCAAAGGCCCTCAGTTAGCATAGTTGCAGAGAAAAATGTGACAAACAATGTGTTAGGTAGAAGAGGTAAACCAGTATATCCAATCCTTTGGAACAGTAGTATATCAAAATTAGCATTTTTGTGTCTGTCCCAATGTCAGGAGCCTCTGGCTAGTCTTGTATATTTAAAAAAAATAGTTCATTTATATGTTTTGGAGTTTGATGGGACATCCATTTTCGTTGAACTAGTACATATTTTGTTTAGGGGCCAGCTGAAGCCCCCCTTCAGGTGTGGGGATTTCTGGCTGTGTTGAAGACCCACTAATGGCCTTCAGCTGTTTTCTGCTCTTTGGTCAGGTCATTGTGTCTTTGACATAACCCCCATGTCATTCAGCTGTTTTCTGCTCTTTGGTCAGGTCATTGTGTCTTTGACATAACCCCCATTTCATTCAGCTGTTTTCTGCTCTTTGGTCAGGTCATTGTGTCTTTGACATAACCCCCATTTCATTCAGCTGTTTTCTGCTCTTTGGTCATGTTATTGTGTCTTTGACATAACCCCCATTTCATTCAGGTAATTATATCCTTACCTGTAATCTATCTCTATATCATCCTCATCATCATTATTATCTCCCTTGACATCTGTCTTCTTTTGGTATTCCTGGTGGTAACTTGTTGATGGAGCATATACAGATTTTCTCTCAGAAGACTGGGATACAGTTCTCTGTGTTTTACTGATTTTCTGCATGGGAATAGGAACTTGCTCTACTGGCATTGGGTCATCTGGTATATCCTTTAACCAGTTCAACATGAAATCAGTGGAATCAGATCCAGTCTGAAAAAAAATATATACATTAGTATAAATGGCAAAGGATGGCAAATTTCTAAAGTATTGAATGATGTATTACTAAAATGGTCTTGATCCAGTTGAAAATAGTAATCAATTACAAAAGATTAAAGAACTTGTTCTAAAGATTTTTTTAAAAAGCAAATATTTTCTTTTAGAAGGTTGCTAAAAAAGTCCAAAAAACCACAAACCATTAATCTGCAAACAAAATAATGAAATTATTTATATTAAACTGAAACATATTGCATCAAAAAGACTTTTATAATAATTGTGAAAGACTTATTGCATCAATCTTAAAGCGTGTTAATGCTTCACATTATTATGTAAAGGGAAATTAAAATTATTGTACAATATCTTAAAATAGTTCTCAGAAAAACAATTTTCACAAACCAGGAAGGAAATTAAAAATGTTTGTAAATACTCAAGAGTAAATGTACAGCCCAATGCAATCAACTGATAACCTTAATTTTTTTTTAAGATATTGGCAACAATTACATTTGTTTCTATTATCAGTGACCTTATTAACCTGTATTTGAAAAACAATAATATTTTTTAAATTATCTATTGATTTCTCAATTGGTGCATTTCCCAAACAATGTCAGGGGTTGTCATGAATTGTTTTTTATTCATTTCTTTTAAATCTACAGGATCAAGGATATCAGAATATGAAAGATCTTATTTTGATACAAATTTTTTTAAATAACCAAGTTTCTATATTAGTTCTTTATCTAAATGTATCTTAGAAGAGAGGTTTAATGTAATGCCTCTGAATTTTTTAAAATGATCAAAAATATATCTTTGGATTGACATTGGTTGGTCTAAAAAGTGTGTGTGTGTGTGTGTGGGTGGGGGGTTCTACAACTAAGGTATTATGTAAATATTTTGTCAGTGAATGATACTGAAATCTCTTAATCTTGAACAAATTTTGCAGACCTGCCAACTTTCTCCATTCATTGGTGATTTTTTCCCATGAGATATGCTGATTTGACTCTTGAGATCCTTCAGGATATATACGGAGTACCTCAAAACAGACATTCAGAGAAGTCAAAATGGCATATAAGCACATTTATACTAATCCAAACATAAGATGTATTAGGTCCTCTTGTGCTTAAAAATCTTCCATGGAGATTTTCAAAAGTTGGCAGGTATGATTTAGCAATATGAAACTCCTTTTCTGAACAGGGTCCCCCTTTTTTTTCCACTAAACAACATTTTTGGTAAGTCTTACATCTTGTTCATTTCCTTGGTTTACAGCTAGCACAAATTTCTATGGAAAAATAAAATATAAAGGACCTTGTTAAATTGAGGTATTTCAATGACAATAATGATAACAGATTCACTAAATAATAAAAATTCCAATAAAAACAAATGTGAAAAGAAACACAAAAAAACAACAGGAATGAAAATAAAAATCAGAAACAAACAAAAATCCACATATTTGAGCTTTATATATTTTTTTAAATTATACCTAAAACTTAAACATTTCAAGTCGTTATTAAGGGCATTGCGCACCAATAGAAAAATCAACAATTTGCAAAATAAGTCCAATGCATTTAAGCACACTTCAATAATGCAACTTTTGAAATTGACATATTTAACTTTGTTTTGTTCACACATTGTTGTCAATATAATGGAATTTGATGTGACTGTCATACAATTTAGAGGTTTAGCTAGCTTTAAAACCAGGTTTAATCCAGCATTTTATACATGAGAAAATGCCTGTACCAAGTCAGGAATATGACAGTTGGTATCCATTCGTTTGATGTGTTAGAGCTTTTGAATTTACCATTTTATTAGGGACTTTCCTTTTTGAATATTCCTCAGTAATTTTGTTATTTTATTTTTTATGACTGGAGGATTTAGAGAGATTTTGCATAGATACCTGCCTATTGTTGAAGATTGTATTTTAATGTCTTTTGGTTCTATCTCTCATTTGGTTGCTGTCTCTTTGACATATATACATCTCTCATTATATTCATATCCTTAACTTAGCAGTCAAAATTTGTTTTTAAAATTTCTCCAGTTGGTAGTATGAAGTGTACATAGAGCTTAATGTTGCAAAAAAACTCATGAAATTAATTTATGCTGACATTTTTTTCTCACTAAAAATGTTTCTTTTAACTGTGAAATTAAAAAAATATTATTGTCAGGACTATATTTGAAATATTTTCACTGAACATAAAGATCAACCAAACAGTACTCCATATGTGGGATGTTTTAATAAAGAAAAACATTAGGTAAAAAAGTTTCCAAACAAATTAAAAAAAAATCGTAATCAATATGTCAGAATGACCGTACCTCATTCCACACATCTGGACAGTCCGCCACCACGTCCGAGGATCCAACATGAGTATCTTTATTTTTTTTCCATGGTGAGGATGTATTATCACCTACAGACCAATTCTGGTAATCACTATCCCAACCTAGAAATTCATAACGTAAAATCATTATTATAAATAAAAATTTTAACAAATTCTTATGCTATCCGAAATATAAATGTAGAGATAAAAATATTAAACAATATACTCAACTCAAACACATCTTTATCTCTTAGAAAAGTATATTGTCATCAAATAAGGTCTGTATTATTACTTTATCAATTTCCAGAATGTTATAATCTTTTTATCAAGAGCTTTTAAAAGAATCACTAATTGAAGACTAAAATTCCACTAAAAAAAGAAGAGCATAAACAGTCTAGGGAGAAGACTGTTGCTCAATTCATAGCTTCTTTTTTTTTTTTAATTCTTTCATTGCACATACCCTAGTTCAGATATACATACATAATTCAATTAAAAAATATAATTTTGAACAATATGCACACATTTTACATGTAAACAAAATTCTGGAAAAAGAAGAAATTACATTTTTTTTACTTCTGCAATTTAAATTGAAATCACAAAACCCTGAGTTCACAAATTGTTTTTACTAAGATTTTTTACTTCTGCAATTAAAATTGAAATCACAAAACCTTGAACTCACAAATTGTTTTTTTTTTTTTTGTTTGCCAAATGTAAACAGAGTAAAACAAGAATGTGTCCAAAGTACACAGATGCCCCACTGGCACTATCATTTTCTATGTTCAATGGACCGTAAAATTGGGTAATAATCTAATTTGGCATTAAAATTAGAAAGATTATACTATAGAGAACATATGTACTAAGTTTCAAGTTGATTGGACTTCAATTTCATCAAACAGTGGACCCTGAAATTGGGGTCAAAAGTCTAATTTGGCTTTAAAATTAGAAAGATCATATCATAAGCAACAAGTGTACTAAGTTTCAAGTTGATTGGACTTCAGCTTCATCAAAAACTACTTTGACCAAAAACTTAAACCTGAAACTCCCACTTTCATTTTCTATGTTCAGTGGACCGTGAAATTGAGGTCAAAAGTCTAATTTGGCTTTAAAATTAGAAAGATCATATCATAATCAACAACTGTACTAAGTTTCAAGTTGATTGGACTTCAGCTTCATCAAAAACTCCCTTGACCAAAAACTTTAACCTGAACTGACGCACAGACGAACGAACGAACAGAGCCACAGACCAGAAAACATAATGCCCCTCTACTATCGTAGGTGGGGCATAAAAACACATATTTGACAAACACCAACAGTTAACCAAGGCCCAAGTGTGGACAATAAATATTTGTACCAGAATGTGTTTCTCTTGATGCTACTGATGGTATCTTTGTAGCTGAAGCTGCATCAGGTATGGACTGAGAGGAGCATGTCAATCTACCAATAGATTTCTCTGAGCCCCATTCAGCAAAGGTAGTCTCTGCCCCAGACCAACTTTTCTTGCTAGTAGTAGAACTACATTTGTTAAGCCTTGTCAAGATTTCAGTTCTTCTTTGATGCAAGTCTGTCAGCATCTGAGCCTGAAATGAGAGACAAACAAACTTTTTTTCAAATTTGATTCATAGTAACAAAATGTTATATAGCCAATTCATTTTTAATACAAGTCCTTTGAATTAGTATGATGATATATATATGACCTAGATATAAGTAAATGAGGTCATATATTGGCATAATTAACCTTCTTACTAAATAATTACTTATATGAACATATTAAATATCTGCACTAATTTGCTTGCAGAATCCCAATGTAATAAACTATATTTAAAATATACATCTAAATTTCAAACCTTCTTAACCCTTTGTGCAATGTTCTCCCTGGAGTATCATACAGCATCAATGTAAACAGGGGTTTTGAGTTACCATCTTGTATCTAGAAATTTGTAGCATCACATTACAGTGATGCTAAAAGGCACTCGGGAGAACACTGCATTTTGATTCTAACCTGGCAGTCTATTTCATTTCAAATCAACAGAAATAAGTATATTCTACTAACCTCAATCTAAACCTTTCAAATCTTTTGCCTTTAATGACTTGATCTGTAGGTTTTTTATTATAAAGTTCTATCAAATTCAAATTTCAATTATGGGCTTTTCCACAAATAAATGTATGAATGAGTTATTGATAAGTAGAATGTCATGTATATTAAAAATTTAAATGCTGCATTTCACTTTACTTTCTTCAACAATCCACTGAAAAATGTGAAAAATTTTACTTGTGAATTTGAATCCATACTCTCATTATTTCTGGAATAGCCCTTTTTTTCAAAAATTTAACTGACATAAGACTGAACAGAAATTCACATTTTCTGTCCCCATGAGCTACAAAAAAAAGTCAAATCTTGGGTAACACACAATTATTGTACTTTGTCTTTTAACTTTTAAATGCTTAAAAAATTCATGTTCTGTTGTATAAAAAAAGTTGAAATATGAAATATTTATTTTACATAATTTATTTTTTGGACCTAACCAAACCTAAGGAGAGTTAGCCATACATGCATTTGTCTTTTAACTTTTAAATGCTTAAAAAATTCATGTTCTGTTGTATAAAAAAAGTTGAAATATGAAATATTTATTTTACACAATTTATTTTTTGGACCTAACCAAACCTAAGGAGAGTTAGCCATACATGCATGACATAAGTGGTTGATTAGTTTTATATTAACATACTAACCATTTGAAGGCCGTTATGATCAATGTACGCACATCTAACCTTACTTAGTTGGGTTAGTTCTTGGATCAAAACTTAACTGAATTTCTATTTTTCAATATTATTACCATTTTTTAAGCGACTTTAAATTTTGTACAGAGATCCTTTCTTATTTTTGTGTTTGACAAATGTTTTAAAATTTGTATCCTAAGTTTTTTGGTTCCGTATTCACAAGTAATCCTTGCAGTAATAAGTTGTTTCAAGTCACATTTCTAATGAAGTATTTTCAATTTCAAATCAGTAAGATTTGTGTTAGATCAGTTAGATTTGTGATCAATTTATATTTTAGAGATCACCATAGCTTATCACTCATGTTCACATTGCAACATTTAAATTCTATCTAAAAAAAATTCTGGTAACTGCTAATGTTCAGAATATGAAAGAGAGGGAAATGTTGTGTTTTTTTTTTAAATTTTGATTGTTTTGGAGGGTAAATTAGGAATAATGAACACTGTGCAGGGTATATTAGGAATAATGAACACTGTGCAAGTGTTTACACACTTGATTCATTTTTCAAAATAATGCCTAAAAATAGAATAGATGCATTTAAGTTCTTGAAAGAACTCAAATCTTAAAAGGATAAATTCTGAACTTACAAAACTGCAAACTTCTGTAGAATTTCAAACAACACATGTATTTATTTTTATGTATTTCTGTTCTCATCCAATAGCATATTTAGTGACCCAAGGCCAATACAATTTAAATATTGATTTCAACCAACAAAAGTCCATGGTCAGCAGGCAGGAAAAACATAATTTTTGTTTGTTTTTATGAAACTCTAACAAGGCACATTCAATTTTGCTCTACATTGAATAGTTTCTCAATCCACCAACAGGATTCTTTGGAAAACAATATATCTTCACCTATCTTGTAATATAAGCTTTGGGCAGTCTTAAACTTGTAGAGAGTACTAGTGTTTTTGCTCCATGTAGAAGGCCTTACTGTGACTTGAGATGAAGAACAGCAATAAAAGTGCTCTTCTTTGCTTTTGTGTTTTTAAGGTGGTACCTAACAATACAGGGAGATAACTCTGTAAAGTCAGCTAAACGTTTTAATTACCTTGTGTTGTAAAGGGAATATTACGCTTCTCAGTGATTAAAATTGATGTTTGTCAAACTGCTATATAACCAGTGTAATTTTTCTGATAAAATGGTTGGTTCAAATTTTTTGCAATTTTTATATTTTTGTTTAAGGGTCAAAGTAAATACTTTGTCAAAATTTTATAAAAATTAAACGAGCCAAATTAATTTTGGGGAAGTGTTGGGTACCACCTTAAAGTGCATGTACTGATTCTGTGTCATGGATGGATACCCTATATCCTTTGTTTTCTAATAAAAACAGATTCAGCAGGGTTAAAGGAGACCAACAACCTTTTTTGGACAGTACTACATGTATAATCAATTAATGGTAAAAACAACTGTACATCTAATATTTATATAGAAACTGCTTAAACATACATGATTTACTACAGAAATTTATTACATTGGTAGAGACTTATACAAATCTGTTCAAAATAAGTGTCTTTTTCAGTTTTAAACCTAATCACCTAAAAGCTTAAATTTAGACTGGTTTCACAAAATGGTTTTTGTGTTAATATTAGAAAGATAATTTGTTTTACTAGTGCAACAGATCTAGTCTATATCATATTTTTAAGAATCATAAATACACACAAATATCTACATATATATACAATGTATATATTAAAACAATTACAGGCAAAAAAATGTCAACACTTTTCATCTCTAATAATCTTTGCTGCAAAGATCTAGAAATATGTTTTCCAATGTGGTCAACCAACTCTGTGATCAAAAATATAGTTCTTCCTCGATGTAACAAATTTAGAGAATTTCACAATAAAAAATACTGATTTAATTCCAAGCTTTCAAAAACAAAAGGTCTTCTTAAAGGAGGTGAAAATAGAAGTCTGAGGTCAGACTTTCTACTAATCATTCTATAAATTATTCAAACTTCTGTGTGTTCATAAAAATTAAGTTCTATACCCATAGATAGCAAATTTATGCAGGATATAAAAAAAAACCTTTAAAAAGTTAATCTAAGTATCAGACCTCAAACGTTCTGCTTCTTTTGAATAAGCAACTTGAAAGTACTTGTATACATACATTCAAAATCCATATCATGTTCAAAACTAGATGTTCCATTCTCAGGAAATTATTAATTTGAATCATTATTTTCATAAATAGTGTATACACAAGTACAAAAACAAGCTTCTTACAGTATTTCCAAGAAAGCAATATATTAGAATAAAGAGTACTTTATATATAACACTTTTGTTTTATCAGCTTTAAATTTTGTCACTTCAAAATCACAAGTATATAAACTATCAAATTTGATAGACCTTGCACTAGTTACCTTACAGATAAACATATAAATATACATATCATTATTGATAAAAATATTATTTCATTTACAAATGTAAACAGTTCTCATACACAACAACCACAAAATGAATTCCAGATGGCAAACCCCTTCAAACTCATCTTTCATGATTGAACCAAATTTGATAGACACCCACTTAGTTCTATGTCCCATACAGAGCATATCAAGCCACTACTTGTTTTACAATTTACCATAGGGGTCCATTTTCTGATTGGTGCATGCTTCACAAAAAACATTAAAAAGTGCTCAATATATCAAAGAATACATATATATGGAACAATAATCTAATATTTACAAATTACCAAGCACAAATTTTTAATTTTTACAATGCCTTTACCACTTTAAATCTGTTCTCGCTCCTTTTTTAGTAGTAGCAATGAAAGGGTTCATTTCTTTTTAAGCATAGGAGTAAACATATAAACATTAAAATTCTGTATAATTTTAAAACCTTAATAATTGTTTCACATATCAGAGAAGACTGCTTTACCCCATACAATTTTTATTTGAAAGTCTTAAGTTGAAAATATTTAGTAACAAGAATCAAAGAGTTTGGAATAAAAATTGCTCCAGTGAAACAGTTGTATTTAGACCACCTAGGTCCACTAATTGATTGATGTTTAACACCACTTTCAGCACTGATGGCTTTTTGGTGGCGAGCATTTGTCATTAGTGGAGGACACCAGAGTGCCTTGAGGGAAACACAGACCTTCCGCAAGAAAACATTATCAAAAGATCAATTCTTGAAAGACCTCATTAATAATAAAAAGATCAATCCTTGATCGACCTCATCCACAAGATAAAGATCAATTCTTGAAAGACCTCATTAATAATAAAAAGATCAATCCTTGATCGACCTCATCCACAAGATAAAGATCAATTCTTGAAAGACCTCATTAATAATAAAAAGATCAATCCTTGATCGACCTCATCCACAAGATAAAGATCAATTCTTGAAAAAAGTCTTTAATAATAAAAAGCTCCTCTTTCTTTATTCAAAGATCAATTCTTGAAAGACACCTTCCATAATAAAAAAGAGCACTATTTTATTTTTGATTTAATCCTACACCAGAGTCCATCCCTAACTCATATTTACTAAATACTGAAGGAGATGACAACAAAAAGAGGGGATAACTGCAGCTGCATAAGTGTAAAACAGTCTTTACTATAAGAATATAATATGCACAAGCCTAACATGACTGATGCTTTTCCATTTCAAAACAGAAATTTACACAATTTTAAAAGTTCCGAAAATGAAAGGGAGTTAAGTCTAATCATCTGTATCCTCGTTTGTATGGTACCGAATACTTTCAACCTGAAATTGTGGAATAATTTGTTGACTGTGCAGTACTGGTGAGACAACATCCTGCAAGAAAATTAGACAAGTTTAAGTTTACCATGTATCCCTTACTGGCAGACATAAGATTTTGTCATTTTTTTTGGTGTATGAATTCCAAAAAGATTGAAAAATACAATGATATCAAGCATACATTCTTATTTAGTACAACATATAACCATACCTGACTGAAATCTTCAAATACAACCATTTCCAAACAAAAAAGAATCTGCTTGCCTTCTTTATTACCTATGAAAATCCCTGTATCAGCAAAAATTATTATTACATCTTAAATCATTAGAGTAAGCCATAAAATATTTAATTGGAAACACAAAATGGTGCTGTGTCATAATAAATGAAGAGGTTTCTAACTCTGAATCCTCCACCATGATTTCTGACTTCGTTTCTAAAGAGATTTGAAAAACATGTTACCTCTTTCTGAGTTACCGTATTTTGGCATGCATAATCCACAGTTTTAAAATAATATAAGCAAGAAATAAGAAAAAGCTTGATTTCTTAACATTTGTTTACATTCTTGCTTGTTTATTCTTGAAATTATAGGTGTTGCCAATATTCTTTTTGAATACTTTTATAATTATTCTAATCCATATTTATATGCAATTTGAATTTTAAAATACAACATTATTTTTCATCAAAATATAATGCTTCATTACAAATTTCTGGTTTTTTTTCCGTTGTATTCTGTGATCATACATACTGCTGTATGTGTTTGTTTTAAATAAAGGTCAATCAAACATAAATTTAGAATACCACAAAAGATTCACAGAAGACTTGACAAGTTAATATGTATTGTCAAAACTATTTGCAGATTATACACAGCAGATTACGGTAGTTACAATTTTAAACAACAGTCAAGAACTAAAGATACTTTATATTTATGGCTTATTCTGTACAAATATGAATATCAACGATTTATTATGCTAATTTACACTCATATGTATTAACAAAGATGAATCAACTTTCATAGTCAGAACTTGCATAAATTAATTATTTATTAAAAGAGAGCCTAAGCTATTCTGAAATTAAGAAATTGTTTTTAAAGAATGGTTTCTATTATGGAAACCTATACATTTATTTTAAATGAAAAATTTAGGTTCAGTATTTAATTTTGTTCTTTTTTTTTTCTAGTTACTTCAGGTATTAAATACCTGAAATCATATGCCAATGAAAGTCAATGAACAGTATAGACATGAAAGCGCACTTAAATCAGTCCCCAAACCTTTACATTAGTAAGTTTTACTTAAACAATGTGGGGAGTTTACCGATCACATGACGTATCATGTGAGTGAAAACAAGCCACAGTGTTTTTACAATTGTGTCAAACAAGAATAAGTGATAGTTACAAATATTTTGGAATGAAATATTGTGGAAATTTACCGTTGTTCAGTAGTTGCCTTGAACTTAAAATGGTTAAACATTAACATAAAATGCTTGTATCAAAATTAATAAAGTTTAAAATGTTATAATTTACAAAAAAAATCCCATAAACACATACAGCATATGTTACTAAAACACTGATACATTTTTGTACTCTAAAAATAGGAGAAATTTGTACACCATGCAATTTACTTCCTTCATAATTTATAAATTGCTTAAACAACCAATTTATTTTGTTTTGTTTTTTTATATCCCAGGATTTCTTAGAAATCTAATCACATTCAATGATTTAGTTCGAAGAAATCTGGTGATTAAAACACTCCGAAATAAATTGTTTGTTCCAGCAATATATATGAAGCAATATACATGAAATCTAAATAATTAAAGAAGCCTTTCTCTCAACCCAATCTGATATGGATATAAAAATGAATTAAGTATTTTTTTGGCTCAATTTGTAATTTTGTAAGCTGTATTCTGCTCTTTATAACTTAAATAATATTTCACTCGGGCATACCAAATGTAATAGCAAGAACTGTTACTTAGAAGTATCTCACCAGCATCAATAAAGAACTATATTAAAGTGACACAGTGTTCATGGTTTTTTTTCTTATCTTGAAAACTAGTTTTTAAATATTTTTTTTTAAATTTTGAATACTTAAATATATGCTAGGTCTTATATTTTTACAATAATCCTGTCTTTACCATTTCATTCTCACTAAATTTTTTCTCATTATTTTTTTTAAAATGCTTATTTTCTGATAAAAGCAATCACAGGTACAACAGAGCACTATCACAAATAAGGAAAAGTGAGGTGACGACTAAATGTTTCCAGGGGAACCCCTGTTCAGATCATCATCCTCACTTAATCCTTTTAACATTTTAAAATGCAACTGTATTCAACCCTTGGTCAAATATCAGGAAATAAGCAGTGTTGGATTCAAAGGCTGTTCCATAAAAACATACACAGGACATAGAGAAGCCACTTCCTATTTGTATCAATGAATGGGTGTCATCTATGGTTTAACATATTGGAAATGAAAGTGAAATTTTAATTTGCCTCTATAGGTGGTTACCTCATTCTTAAAATGCCTTCTCTTGTTACCATGTATATTTTAATTGAACAGGCGAAAAAAATAAATCAATTTTCTGTGATAAATTATTTTTTCTCTTTTTCTAATAAAGACAGGGTTAAAAGTGTTTCAGATATTTTTCAGCACTAAACAGTCAGTAAATTCCAACAATACTTTTAACAACAACAGGCACACTTTTTTGTTACCTATTCCTATCCTCTATTTTCTGTTTCTTGACTTGAATTTTTCTTTTGATGATGTGTTTAGGCTGCAAAGGAAAGTTTTATACCGCCGATGCACTGGCATCAACATTTCCCATACTTACCATGTTGCTGTAATGCCAGAAAAGATATCTCATAGCTCTAAAAGGAAGGGTAACATCCCCACACCCGATGTTATCTAATATAAAATCAAATTGTTTTTTTTGGGTTTTTTTATCTTTATCAAAGGTTTTTATCTTTCTTTCTTTTTCTTCAAAGGAACCAATCCTGCACGATATAAAAAATTTCAAAGTAAAGTTTCAAGAATTTTTTGCTTGACAAAAGAAAGGGCAATATTACCCCCTCCATAAAAATAAATCTAAATTATATGGGTATAATGTAAGTTAGTTGCATAAATATACAAATAGTAGTTTTAAAAGAGGAATGCTGAAGTTTCCATTTTAATTTGATGAATTGATTTTGGAGTTGACCCTTCAGTTTAGATATATTGACTGGACATTGACCTACCTGACCGTGCGGAGGAACTAGACATCTGTGATCATCAGAGTGACAACAGAACTGCTGACCAGCTGGACCATGTGGACCAACCATAAAAGGTTCAGCATAGGGGTTCAGGTTACTGTGAGCCTGCTGACACATGTCATAGGACATGCATGACCCAGGATAAGGAGGTGGTGGTTGTTGTGGCGGACATCTAGTGGCCATGGTGTACTCCATACCCGTTTGGTAGGGACACTGTTGAGGTGGCATCATTCCATAAACTGGTGGACGATAGCTTGGTGGCATTGTTTGGTGCTGATAACATGTTGGACCTAAAAACAATACTTTAGTTTAAAAATGCATTCAAAAGTACATAAATTGATTATCGCTCACCTCGATTTTTTGGCATTTATCTTTCGTTTAAGAGTTTAGGTGTCCAATTTCATCGTAGTTTGTTTTTTAAACAAATTATGTAAAATTGTCCTTAAAGAGCAAGAACTCTTTAAGGAGTCAATTGACAATTTTCGTCATTATAACTTATTTGTAGATCTTACTTTGCTGAACATATTTGCTGTTTACAGTTTATCTTTATCATTAATACTATTCAAGATAATAACCAAAAACTGCAAATTTCCTTTAAATTACCAATTTAGTCGCAGCAACCCAAGATTAGATTTATCTGAAAATTTTCGGGCTGATAAAATGTTACCGTTTGAACACTTTAACCCCATGTCAGATTTGCTCTAACTGCTTTGGTTTTTGAGATATAAGCCAAAAACTGCATTTTACCCCTATGTTCTATTTTTAGCCATGGGGGCCATGTTTTTTGACGAAACAGAAAATAAAACACAAACTTTATTCTAGATACTCTAAGGATCATTCAGCTTAATTTTTTGAAATAGTTTACACAAGACAGACGACAACGGACGCCAAGTGATGGCTAAAGCTCACTGTTCCTTCTGAACGGTGAGCTAAAAAAGAAAAACAGACAATTACATCATCTTTTCAAAAGTAACCATACACTGATGTGGTATAGGTTTGGAGTATAACCAACATCATCATAAACAAAGTTGTTTAAGTTTTAAGACATAATATTTACCCTTCCAAAAAATTATTACACTCATGTCTATGTATAAAGGTTAGCAATGGTGATCTTTAAATTTAATTTCAATGAAAGTTTTTTTGCTGTCCTATACAAAAGGTTTGACTGTAGTATTGTTTATAGAGCCTCTATGGCCAATACTAGTGGCCTTAAGAAACAGAACATAAATTTCACATATTTAACCTTGCAGAGAGAGTATAAACATTTACCATAAGACATCATTCTTGGCATTGACATCATAGGTACTGTGTTCTGACAAGATTGGTAATACTCAGGAGGGTAACAGTTTTGAGGACTAGGGTTCTGTGTAAATGATGAAACATGAGGTCCCATTGATCCAGACATATTCTGTATATGTGGTGTCATGGGAGTAGGCACCATGGATGCTTGACTTGTAGAAATAGTCATATTGGTCATGGCCCCTGGCAAGCATGATGGTTCATGTGTTACTGCTAGTTTCTGCGGAAGTCCAGATGGGGTTGTGATTGTACCTCTGAAAGAATAAGAAGAGAAACATCTAAGAAAGGTAAAATTTGTCTCATGCAATGGTTTGCTTTTCTAAATCAGCTTTGTTAGGGGAAAAATTTAAAACCCTGGATTAAATGCAATTGAGACAACAACTGTGAGCTACTCTTCTTTAATGAGCCACTATCTCCCCAATTTTAAGAATTTTGTAAATAGGAAGTTGGAGAGCCCATTATCTGATGGAGCCTGATAAAAAAAATTTAGAAAGTTTTTATTTGTAGTTCCCTATAGCAATGTCATGAAAATTTCATACACAGCCTAAAAGTTTTGGAACAAGTTTAAATTTCAGGAAGCTCTGATCTGTAGATCCCATGAAAAATGTGACGTAAATTTCATTGGACAAACCAACCAATTGCCCACCGTTAATAAGGAGAAACAATACAAACCTCAACTTTTTATGTTCCACTTTCAGTTGTATTAAAAATTTGAGAAATGTATATTGAATGTGGTCTACTCAATTACAATTGGCTTTATGTATTGTTTATGTCATATTACCCACTTTCGGAAAAATAGTGAAAAAGAGTTTTCTTATACATGTAATTAACTTACTGTTGATCTGTTGAAATAGTGTCAATACTGTTTCCAGACTTTGATATTTCAGCTGCCAATAGCTTCTCAGCTGTAGTTTTTGTTACACTTTCTAATGCTAACTTTTCTTTAGGTGTTAAAGCTGATGTTGTTGTAGGTAAAAATTGTCCTTTTCCTAATCTTTTATTCCTGGCCCTATATCTGAAATAGCAAAAACAAGGACAAAATATTACACTTTCTTTACTGTTCTAGATATTGCATTCAGATTTTCAAAATCATATTAAATCTTTGGTCCATAAACTTCAGTCTCAAAATCATTTTTTCTTTCATTACATTAGAGGTTTTTATTAGTTTCCTATCTCCCCCCCCCAAAAAAAAAAATACATAAAAAAGTTGTATAATAATCAAGGATTTTTTATATCTAATAAACAGAATTTATGGAAAGGATTAACAGAACCTGTGAGAATAACAATGAAATATGTCCCTCTAGAATAAACAGTTTAACAAAATTCTTTGGTTACTTACTTTTCAAGTTCATCCGGTGAATGAGCAAAAGTGCAATTTCCACCTCTTGGACATGTTCCCCTTTGTACCAAATCACGACACATACTGGTCTTGTATCTAAGATTGGGTAATGTTAAGATCTCCAAATGTTTAGAACCATTACTTTGTATGAAATCTACAAGTCCTTGAACTACAGTTTTGATGGCTTTCATAACAGCTTCCAGATTCTCCCATGATGGTGAGGGTGCATCTAAAAAGGAATCTGTACATTTACAACACTGGTATTTAACACATCATAAAATAGTGTAATTTAAAATACTGACAATACTTTTGAAAACATGTACAATTAGCTAAATAATGAAATTCCAGGTACAGGAATGACAGGGTTTATTTACATTTCCACCACATACAGTTTTTTTTTCAATAACTATTCATTTTAATTTTCTAGCAATACCTGAATTCACAATAATCCATACCACATTCTTGTCCATTATTTAACAATCACAAACTACATGCATGATCAGTTTCTGAATTTACAATATTGAAGATGAATTTGCAATGGTTAAGATATGTTATATGTTAAAAGGCAAGCTCCTTCAAATTGCAGCCTGCTTCCTTCAAAGAAACTATTAGCACTTACCAGGATTAGGATCAACACTGGCCAGGAACTCTAAATGTGGATGTAATCACTTACCAGGATTAGGATCAACACTGGCCAGGAACTCTAAATGTGGATGTAATCACTTACCAGGATTAGGATCAACACTGGCCAGGAACTCTAAATGTGGATGTAATCGTTGTAGACTGCATGGATCACCAGTTCTCTGTAAAGTTATTATCAATTCGTTGACACTCTGAGAAAATGACTGTGGCGTCTGTAACTGTAAGGAAAATAATATTACTTTAAAACTTGCTCTTAATTGAAGGCCTCTCTGGGAGTTTGAGATGAAAGGTAGAGACAAATGTGCTCTTCTTTTCCTACAGGTTATCAAGTGGTAGCAGGACTTTTATGACATCTATTCATGCCATGTTTAAAATTTAGTTTTCAGGATCTTATTATTTTAAAACATTTATTCTCAACTCAATATTTCTAAAACCACTTTTTTATATACCATTAATCCCATCCATGAACACATTCAAACAATAATGAAGACATTTACCTTGTCAATAATGGACTGCATATGAGATTTATGACTGGTGTCACCATATAACAATGATGACCACTGGTCAGGAGCAATACGTAATCCTGCTTCCATGGCTATTTGGACTATCTGTGAATCATGTTCTCTCCTCAAAGCTTCATAAGATCTGAATTCTTCCTTCAACTGCATCAAAGATGATTCTTCATCTCTTTTTGACACCTACAAAAGGGATAATGAAAGGTTAAAAAAATATCCTTGCCTTGGGAAAAAAATAGCCCCTACATCAATCCCAGTCATCTTTTAGTGGTATTAACACTTGTGTTAAAACTTTGAGGTAATTGTCTGTGAACCAAAATGTTTTTAAATGCAGACATCACCATAATACTACCACAATTAAATTTGCAGTTATATAAAAATTGACTTAAAACGATCAAGTTGATGGAGAATTATTGCATTGCAAGCCAATTTAATAATTGAAAAAAATAAGTAAGTGTCTTACATTTGGTCTGAACTGGTTTTCAATTTGATTTATTTGTGATACAAAAACTGTTTATACCTTAAAACATGAGGCTCTGTACAAGAGTTGGACAACATGACCAATAGCTGTTTTGGAAGCCTGGGGGTAGTGTTTCTCCAACCTCTGAACAACAAACAGAACAAGCACTTTTCTAGACAGAGCAGATCCATCCTCTAAGGCTAAAAGTATCAACTTCAACACTTCTTCTTGCATAGCTGAAAAATTGAAATAAATTAAAACTGGCTAGATCATTTTGTCACAATATTAAAATTTCCATATTTATACTAGATGTTTGTGAATTAATGTTATTTAAAAAGATAATCAGAGCTATAAACTTTTTTTTCATTTCTTAAAGTATAATTTGCCATACATGTATTTCAAAATGCATATAACATGCATTTAATGAGCAGAATCAATTCCTTGAGGATTTTTGGAGTCACAAATTTTCTATTTAACATTCCATTTTATGTCTCATCAATCTTATTCAAAATGTCCTTGTTATCATGGTTATAGTTTGTTTTTCTTTTTTTCTTCTTTTTCATTCATCTATAATTAAAACATACACAACAATTTATATACATGTACATTTATTAGTTTTTACTTAGAATGTACATTTAGCAATTTTTTTTACCTGGACCAAGAAACTGGCATCCCCTAGCTCGTACTGCTGCCCATAGATTAGCTGATAGTTGTTGTGGATTCTGATGTTGTAGAATTAATTCTGTCACAGTTCTTTCTCCAAGAGAACGAGCAGCTCGTATTGCTCGAGCTCTCCCTTCATCTTCAACAAGTTGGCAGTTTACTAGAGTTACCAGCTTGCGTTGCATGGGGCGACTTAAAATGCCGTTGTTTGGTTCACTGCCATTACTAGATGAACATGGTGTGTTAAGTTTTTGGTCAGCTACAAATAAAAATAGTAAATGTATCATCATGTAATGTATTTCCTTATTTAAAACATTGTTAAACTGTCCAGCCAATAAAATATATCAGTATATCTACCATGTAAAATAAAATTGAGAAATTTCAACGTAAATATTTTTTCTTGAATCTACACAGCATTGGCATTTATTTTTCAAATAAATATGTTTCCATTTTTAATGAATGGACACAGTGATATTCAATTCTTTTCATGTTTTTAGTCTCTTTGAGTGTATTTGTTTGTTTTTTTGTGAGGGTGACGTACACTTTTTTGTACCTTCATGAAAAGCAACATGTAACTGTGGTGAAAACAGATTTACTATCTTGTCTATAATTCAAAGGAACAACTTCCATAATAACCTTCCATCATTACTGAACTGAACAAAGAAATAACATGACTGGTGCCATATACGGTGCAGGAAATGTTTACCCTTCCGGAGCACCTGTTTGTGTTGTTTTTTATTTATTATTAATAACTGTTGATGTAAATGTCCTTTGGTTTTATGAGTCTTTGTTTACTCCTTGGTTTTGATTGTTATTGTCTTGACCTTCAGGGTGAATCAACCCTACTCACCAACAAAAGATGTGCACATGTAGTGAAACTTGTACTGATTTTGATATTCATATTTCAATTCATGAAATAACAGACTAAATTGAGCTGGCAATATCTAAATATTTCAAAATTTATTTTACCTGCACCGACTGGTTTCAAATGAAGTGCTAGCTCTTCTATACAACGTTTAGATGCATTATAATGCTTTACGTGATCAGATATCCCCTCTGATGGTAGTGTGTCAGTTTCAGGTACAGATGCACCAACCAACTGCAATAAGGCGTAGTTAACAGGCAGTTCACTGACGTCTTTAGCTATTGTGTTCTGATCAAATGGACATCTCTTCTGAGGCAAATTGCACAAGCATGTTCTACAGACTGTGTGACCACATGCTAAACTTATCGGTCTATGGTGACCTTCATCAAAAACATGGAAACAAACTTGGCAGGATAAAAATTCTGTCCACTGGGGTATCTGTATAGGCATAATTACACCTCTTTCTTTCAATTAACTAAATAATAAACCTGAAATAATAAGTTGATAAAGAATAGTTTACATTTAAAGCTTAGTTAAATTATTTACAATAAAATTTATTTACCTCTTTTCCACTTTCCTACACCATGAACAAACTTGAGACTGATGTATTGTCTTGACAGTTGTATATAGAGGGTGGTAAAGGGTTATTTATCTTTTCGGCCTTTTTATATCACGTGTCTTCGTGTTTTGGTGTTTAATTTTTCTTTTTCTCGTGTTTGGTTCGATGTGCGTGCTTCATGTTTCTCCTTATTTTCTGTTCTCTTACTTTCTCGTGCTTGTATTGTTCTGCATTTGATTAAAATGTAAATTGGAACTAATTTAAAGTCAGTATGTTATAATACCTTCTGAAACTTTTGTAATCTAATAGAAATTGATGAGTATTGTCATCATTCTACTTTCTGTTGTACATGTATATGTTTGCTATGTTATAAAGTCCATCAAATTTCTATGAACAATATTTTTTTTTAAATCAGATGCAAGAAGCAGACACTTAAAGGTGACCGCAAGGTCTTCATGTCCATAAATGATGCCTACATGATCTCCAAGAACGGCTGAGTAGCAACTTCTGGTACTTTTTTCCTTAATATCTACGATTTTATTTCTCATGCTTCATTTTTTCCCGCTTTTTATTTTTCCTGCTACGTTTTTGCGATTTTTATTTCACATGCTTCTGTGTTCAATACCCCCCTTTACCACCTTCTATATACTATTGTCAAGACAGTTTCCTACACTTTATTTTCAAACAGATTTTAGCCTATTTTCTTCAGCAAGATAATTGCAACAATGAACAGACTGATTACATGTAGAGTTACTACCATGGATTAAGTATCAGACCATATTACAAATTCTTTTAGACTTTAATCTAATTTTATGAGCTTGGGCTGAGAGTCTGTGGCTTAACGTGATGAGTGTACACGGTTGCCTTAATTTTTTAATGTGTGAAAAAAATAAGCCTGCATAGTTGGCTTTCATTGTTCTCATGATAATCATGTAATTAAAAGGCAACATTTCCCAAAATGAATAGACTGAAATATAATTTGAATGAAAGTAACTTTTTGTGCGGGTTGTTTGTGCATCATGAAATAAGTTATCCATCCATTAATCAGCATTGGTTTTTAACGATAAATAATTAAAACCACAAATATGACATGTATAAGAGTTGCATTCAGTTATTTTTGTTAAAATGATTTCCTCTTAGAAAAATTGAGAAGTTGACAGCTATGGTCAATTATCCCTATAAAACTGATAAATGTGGACTAAGCAAAAGGCTAAATAAGATAAGATTTAATTAAATCAGAACATTCAATAAGAAATGTTAGAATTTATTGACTTACCAGCTATGGAACAATTTATGTCCCAGTATGGAATAATTTACCATATAAAATCCAAATATCATATTGGTCTAAATTGTTAGACATCAGGCTGTACAGAACTGCCAGTCTCATGGTACAAATGTATGACAAATAATAAGCAAAATACAACTTATTACTTTACCATTTGACGACTTTTTAACTGGTTTTCTTTTCAGAAATAACTGGTTTGGACCAGAATCTAGAAAATGTATTCTTTGCTCTTTATGAACAAGGGACCAGTCATATACCTTCATTAACATGCAGTTCGGTCTGGTTTCAACCAGATTTTTTTTGTTCAATAAAATATTCACCTTTGCTTCAATGTTATTTTTTTAGAACAATCACCTATTATTAAAACATATAACGGTGTAATAACGACAAGTCAATTTTAGACTTACAGCATTGACTATTGCACAGCATTCCCTCAAATTAAATGTCAACAACGCAAAATAAAATTAAACCCCACAAAGATCAGTGGATACGTCTGTTTACAATAATCCAAATACTGTTTACTTACAATATAATAGCACCTATATGGTGAAAAATATATCACACAGCATTCTTCAAAATAAGCGAAGTAACTGCATGGATGAAATAATCAAATAATATATACACAAACTAAGACTATTTCGTTAATGCTTTCAGTTCATCCCATCATGTCGTCTTCCTTCTGGCAGATGGCGCACCGTCGGGAGCGTTCGCCAAACTGTCTCGGAAATTCTCGATTCTCAATGATTGGCTTGCCGATCCTTACCTAACTGTTAAACAGCTTAATGTCTCTCGTTTTGAAATATAGAAGTTCCTCAATAGAGTCTATAATATTATTTTTCTATCAATTGAAATGGTCTCACTAATTAGCGACAAGAAGCGTCAACAAGCGACAACAAAAATTATTTTAGCAACAACAAGCGACAAGAAGACTATTTAGCGACAAGAAAACATTTTTTTTTATTAGATATAAAGAAATTTGTATTTAATGTGGTGGTTTTTTTAAATATACGAGCAGATATGTCTAATTAAAATGTTTTGTTATATAGATAGACGAAGAAATGAAACATTTGTGAGAAAGAAAGAGATTGTGAAGTTTATATTAGTTAATTGGTAGATGAAGAAATTTGACATTTGTGAAAAAGAAAGAGATTGAGCTTCTTTTTTTTATTTTTAAATATGAAGAATATGTATAAGATAATGTATGTATCTGTTTTCATCAAAGTCAAAGTATGAATAAACGAATGGAGATATATATATATATGGAGCAGGCATAATGGAATATAATATTTTGATTCATTTGCTTAATACTATGCTCTAAGTGTACTCTTGTTATTCCAAATCAAATTTGCGAAAGGTCTTCTAAATGTTAATTCAAAGGCAGTAAATACAGCTGTATTAGCTGAATTGGGAATGTACCCTATTGGTATACAGGCCCTTAAGTCTTCTGTAGGATTTTGGTTACATATTTTAAAGTCAAATGAAAATGAGTCATTATTATATAATGTTTATAAAGCTAACAAGCAGTTAAATGATGGATTTGCTTCAAAAGTTAAAATGCTACTTTCAAAATTGAATTTCACTCATGTTTGGGAAAATCAATGTACCTTCTCTAAAAAAAGATTACTTTTAGCCATCGTGAAGAAGCTCAATGAAAATTACATTATATTTTGGAGATATTGTCTCTTTAATGATGATAATTCAATAAATGGAAATAAACTAAGAACCTACAGAAAATTTAAAGTAAAGTATGAACTAGAAAAGTACCTTTTATTGAATTTAGATAAAAATGTTACAAAAAATTATGCTAAAATAAGAATAAGTAATAGTATGCTGGCTGTTGAACGTGGTAGATACATCAAAACAGCTTTAGGAAATAGAATATGTCCTTTATGCCATAAAGAGGTGGAAGATGAATTTCATTTTATCATAACATGTTCAGAAATTATTAAAACTAGGTTCAAAATGTTTGATGAAATATCTAGTATTGTCCCCTGTTTTAATTCAATGAGTGAAGAAAACAAATTTGATTTTATATTTTCCTGCGAAGAATGTGATATTTTACTTATCATTGTTAACTACATAAGTGAAATGTATAATGAAAGAAACAATTATAATGTCAATATATGAACTGTGTAATTGATGGCTCAACTTATAATGTTATATATATTATAACATATTTTTTGTAACATAAGCATAATATTTTAATTGATAATTTTAAAGAGGAGGCATGCTGTCAAAAATAGTATTATAATTAATACTAATAATCTATGTTTTTGTTTGTCTTTCAATGCTACATGTTTGTAGTGTTTAATGACTATCGTTTTGTATTTAATATGCCACTGTCTGTTTGTTTGTTTTTGTTGTATATTTTAGTAACAATCCTATTGTTTGGATTTTATACTAATAAAATTCTTATTCTTATTCTTATTCTGTTATGTCAATTCGATGCTTTATTTGTAGAACTCTCAGCCACGCTTTGCCATCTTTATTATTTAAGCGTGTTTCCAGACCCCACGACGAGGACGTGGTTCTACCTTGGGTCCATATACAAATCACATACTTTTGCGAAAAAAAAAAAAGAAAAAAAAAAGGTCAACTTTCCTTTGAAGGATTTGTTGAAACAAAAACATGAAATATTATTTCCTTTCTAACAGTATAATTCATTGTTCTTGATAGGAACAACATTAGATGTGGTTTCACCCTAAGGTAATAACAGTACACACAATGTGGATCATCAAATGAGATTAACGAGTCGCGTGTCCCCTGTTTTATTGCTACAATAACATCCAATTAACACCTTCAACTTTGTACACGCGTCAGACTATACAATTACACGCGCCAGAATATACAATCATTGTAAATAGTGAACACCTGTTGAAAACTCAAGATTGTCATTAATTTCCTTTCATCTTCAATCAATATGCATAAACATGATAAATATCGTTTAATGAGGCAATAAACAAATAAAAAGATGAAAACATTCACATTTCAATTTTCTTTTCCTCCTGTTTGGTTTCAGTTCTTTGTATTTCACAATTTGTGTCAAGATTTTCAGGACAATGATGCACAAGTAATTCATTTTGCGAGCTTAATACATATTGCATGAAAAGAGTTTAAAAAAACAAATTATAAGATAAATAATATGTTCTAAAACACAAGGAAAAGTAATCTCATAATACAATAATTTTAAAACGTAATACTGGCTGTTATTCATAATAGATGATAAAATATTATGTAAATAATGTTTCATTTTTTTCTATCAATTTTAACTTTCTTGTCGCTAAAATTATTTTCTATTGCATATTCTTTTAAAATTTATTGCAATAATTAATTTTAATTAAAAAAAAATTTTTCTTGTCGCTAAATAGTTTCTTGTCGCTTGTTGTCGCTAAAATAATTCTTCTTGTCGCTTGTTGTCGCTAATTAGTGAGACCGAATTGAAAAAATATTCTGTTACATAATTTCTTTCCACAAACACTACAGTAGAGAATATAGTGAGGGACCGCCGGTACACCTATTTTGACAGTTTTTTCAACTACATTCTTTTTTTTTTATAAAACATACCATTTAATGATCTGTATAATATAGATGTTTTCTTATTTACTACAAAGAGGGGGGTCTCGGAAGGATCCTGACCCCGAAATCCCAGCTGTAAAAACATGAAATTCGCGAAACCCGAAAGGATCAATTCCGAGCTTAAAAACACTCGATCCCGACGTCCCGTAAATAGTCCCCCCACTCTACATAGAACAACAATTTGTCAATCTAACTAATGAAAATGGGCTTGAAGAGACCGCCGTACGATACAAGAATCTGCTGGTAACGAAGATTTGCGTACATCTTGTTCTTGCAATTCTAAAAAATACGGGAATCCTGTAATAAAAGCATTTCCCGTTGAACAATTATAATAACAATTTTCAGTACTGCATGTAATGCCAGTAATGACTCGATTTCAATTATACAAGTTTAAAAATTCAAAAGTAACGGAAGAAATTAGTCAAATATGTACAAATACTAGTATGGGCCCATACTCAAGCACACCGTCAACGGTTTTTTTCAACAAAACATGGGAAAACTTTCCCAAGTGAGTAATCTATGTTTTTAAAACACGTAATAAAACGGGAAATCTGTAATAAAGTCTGTAGATAACTGAATAATTTTCTGTAAAAATACTGGCTCGATTTGCAACAAAATCCACATTTTCTATGAAATGCAACGAAACAATAAGTATTATTGCTGTAAACGACGTTTCCCTATGGTATGTGTAAAAAATAAAATATGGTACGTGTCTTGCATTCAGTAATTTAGCTGTTTTGCTATTTTTTGCACTTTGAAAATTGCACAGGCCTGCGTACAGAAGCGGTCATAAACCTTCTGTTAAAAAATTATATATTCTTTCATTTCCTTATATTTTTGGACCATTTTAACTTATGTTATGATGGATTTTCTATTTCACGAGAAAGGCCTGTTTTCAATTTCTTAAACGACGTATTATTCATCGTATGAAACTGCCATAGAAATAAATAATAGAGTTACCAACTTTGCAATAGAGATAAATCTGACAGAACCGACAGCTTCAAGAGAAGGGACTGAGTGTGAGAGCCAAGACAGGTAAGTGTAGATGAAAAGACGAGACTCAGAGCCGAGTTATGCTAATTATTTACAGCGAAGGGAGAACCGATTTCGATTATTAACATTTAGGAAAAGAGAGAACTCAAGTGCAGAGTAACCGAAGACAGCGGAATATTAAGGAATTGAGAGGATAAATAATGTAAATGAAGAGGTAGAGGCGCCATCGAGGAGCAAAAGTTACATCTACAACAGTAAATAAGGGAAAAAAATAGACATTAACAAGAAAATGAGACTCACAGAAGAGACAGAAAGAAAACGAGAAAGGAAAGAGCACAACTCACTACCTTTTCAGTATATGAAAAGATTATTTGGAGGAATAGGATCTGGTAAAAAAAAAACCCACAAAGACGTAGAAGAGAATCTCAGGAAAACCAATAGTGCTGAAAGGCGAGTGGAAGATTTGGAATAGCTGCAGGTGAACAAGTAGAACAATTTGACAAGTTCTTATGGTATTCCATATCGGTATGTTAGAATTGTCCCAATCTGACCCGAATATTGTTGAAGTTGTTGAGTATAGTTCCTGTACCAAGTCGGGAAAATTGCAGTCGTTATCTTATAGTTCGTTTCTGTGTGTGTTACATTGTCGTTTGGTTTTTGTTACACTGTTTAATGTTTCTGTTGTTTCGTTGTTTTCCTCTTATAGTTGATGTGTTTCGCTCGGTTTTAGTTTGTAACCCGGATTTATTTTCTCTCAATCGATTTATGACTTTCGAACTGCGGTATACTACTGTTGATCTTTATTTGGAGAAGAAGAAACATGACAGATGTATGGTATATAGCAGAAGAGTGTTTTATTCCAAAGTAAAAAAAAATCCAGGAAAGTAGAACAGCTTAGAACTATCTCCACGTAGTTTAATCGAAGCGAACGTCAAGGTTCCTGCTATGCAATGATATATAGACATACTAGAAACAAGACATGCCAGAAGTATCAGGATGTATAGAACATACTAGTTTTTTAGTTGTTTTTTTTTTTATTATTATTTCAAACAGATCTCAAAAGGTGCAAAAAGAAGAAAGCGGCCTAGCAGTTCTTAGTCTTGATCTTGCCAAAAATTACTGATCCTTACCTCACAAACAGGTAGATCTAGACATAAGGAAGGAACCATGTTCGACCAATCATCATCACAATGCTACAAGAGTACCATATTGAGATGTGATTTCAGAAAGAAACTGCACAGGATGACCGATACTAGAAGTAGGAATATTATCAAGATGTACAGAGTCATTATAGTATTGTTTCTAGCAACAGCCATAGGACTCACTGTGAAGTTGGTGTAAAAACTCAATAGCAGACTTCAGGATACTTAACCTAACAGAAAACCTGAGTTCACCTCGATTTGATGAGATTCGTGTTATTCAGTCTGTAGCTTTCTGTTGTGTTTTATCTACCTTTTTCATTTCTGTTCTCGTACTATGAACAACAAAATTATTTATTTTGTATAATATATACTCCATTGTATATCTTACTACAAAATTATTTTTATTTACCAGTGTAAGTTATTATCTATTTGTCCAAGGTGTTTCTTGTTTCTTGTTTTTATATAGATTAGGCAGTTGGTTTCCCTGTTTGAATGTTTTTTTTACGTTAGTCATTTTCGGGGCCCTTTATAACTTGCTGTTAGGTGTTAACAAAGGCTCCGTGTTGAAGGCCGTACTTTGACTATAAATGTTGACTTTTACAAATTCGGCAATTCAACTCTTTTCTAAAATCTTTGGATCTTTATCATCAGACATCTCATTTGGACCGGATTGAAAATAAAACCAAGTAAATCAAGAAGTTTAGTTGGAAGGAAAGACAAAAGTGAAGGATAAAACTTTATTTTAAGATACAAACGGTTGGGGACGAAGCAGTGGAAGTCTTGGGGAAAAGATCTTATGCTACACTAGCAGCCAGTGAAAACACTATAGAAATACAAAATCCGTTGGAAGATTGGCTGTTGAAGATATACAAAAGAGGCAGGAGGATACAAAGCTTGATTTAATCAGCAAGTTTCTTGCCACGTTTACATAGAAATAGGATGTGGTATCCAGTATGAGTGCCGATGAGACAACTCTCTTTCCATTGCACAATGTGTTAAAAGGAAACAAGTATAGGTCCAAGTACGGATGTGGACATGGAGCATTGGCTCGCACCGAACAGCAAGCTATACACAGATGACTAGTGTAAAACCATTCAACAGGGAAAATCAACGGTCTTATCTATATAAAAAAAAAACGAGAAATAAGAAACTCTTATGAACCACATCAACAAACGACAACCACCGAAGAACAGGTTCCTGAATTAGGATTGTTATATGAGATTCCTATGTACAAAGTTGGTGTTTAGTTTAATCAGTGCATGTCTCAGGCAATGGCTTGGCGCACGACGGGGTTACAACAGTATTGGCTGATATATTTTTGTAACTAAGCTGCAATACCAACCAAGTGCGTTGTCAGAAGAGTTTCAAGATCACAAACCAAACCAGATGCTCCGCAGGGCGTAGCTTTATACGACCGCAGAGGTTGAACCCTGAACGGTTGGGGCAAGTATGGACACAACATTCAAGCTGGATTCAGCTCTAAATTTGGATTGTGATTAAATAGTTGACACAGCATAGGTTTCTGACACAGAATGAATGTGTTCTAATGAACTTAAAATTTTTGTTTTCTCTTAGAGCAATTCACTATGCTGTTGAATATTAATACTCTCAAAAAAAAATTTGAAGAAATTTTCTTTTTTATTTATGAAATTTCAAATGAGAAAAATTGAACCCAATTTTTTTAATCACATCCCCTTTCCCTTATTCCAAAACTAATCTCAATTAAAATTTCTAATGGAGTTTGCAACAATAACTACTCATTTAAATACATCATAAAATATTAAGATGTAAAAAAACTGCTTGTTATCACTGAATGGTAAAGATTATTTTAATTTATCAGTTGGTAGTAAAAAGTGAATATACATTGTATATTGTATATAACAAAGATTTAAGTTGATTCTGGACAAAGAAAGATAACTCCAATTAAAAAAAAATCTTGCTATTGCACAATATTTTGCAATTAGATATTTCTTGCTTACTATTCTGGACAAAGAAAGATAACTCTAATTAAAAAAAAATTTGCTATTTCACAATATTGTGCAATTAGATATTTCTTGCCATTGCGCAATACTGTGCAATTGAAAAGACTTGCTATTGCACAATACTTAATATAATAATTTTAGATCCTGATTTGGACCAACTTGAAAACTGGGCCCATAATAAAAAATCTAAGTACATTTTTGGATTCAGCATATCAAAGAACCCCAAGATTTCAATTTTTGTTAAAATCAGACTAAGTTTAATTTTGGACCGTTTGGACTTAAGTGTAGACCAATTTGAAAACAGGACCAAAATGAAGAATCTACATACACAGTTAGAATTGGTATATCAAAGAACCCCATTTATTCAATTTTTGATGAAATCAAACAAAGTTTAATTTTGGACCCCGATTTGGACCAACTTGAAAACTGGGACAATAATCAAGAATCTAAGTACATTTTTAGATTCAGCATATCAAAGAACCTAACTGATTCATTTTTTGTCAAAATCAAACTAAGTTTAATTTTGGACCCTTTGGACCTTAATGTAGACCAATTTGAAAACGGGACCAAAAGTTAAGAATCTACATACACAGTCATGACAGTTAGATTCGGCATATCAAAGAACCCCAATTATTCAATTTTGATGAAATCAAACAAAGTTTAATTTTGGACCCTTTGGGCCCCTTATTCTGTTGGGACCAAAACTCCCAAAATCAATACCAACCTTCCTTTTATGGTCATAAACCTTGTGTTTAAATTTCATAGATTTCTATTTACTTATACTAACGTTATGGTGCGAAAACCAAGAAAAATGCTTATTTGGGTCCCTTTTTGGCCCCTAATTCCTAAACTGTTGGGACCTAAACTCCCAAAATCAATACCAACCTTCCTTTTGTAGTCATTAACATTGTGTTTAAATTTCATTGATTTCTATTTACTTAAACTAAAGTTATTGTGCGAAAACCAAGAATAATGCTTATTTGGGCCCTTTTTTGGCCCCTAATTCCTAAACTGTTGAAACCAAAACTCCCAAAATCAATCCCAACCGTTCTTTTGTGGTCATAAACCTTGGTCAAAATTTCATAGATTTCTATTAACTTAAACTAAAATTATAGTGCGAAAACCAAGAAAATGCTTATTTGGGCCCTTTTTGGCCCCTAATTCCTAAAATGTTGGGACCAAAACTCCCAAAATCAATACCAACCTTCCTTTTGTGGTCATAAACCTTGTGTTAAAATTTCATAGATTTCCATTCACTTTTACTAAAGTTAGAGTGCGAAAACTAAAAGTATTCGGACGACGACGACGACGACGCCAACGTGATAGCAATATACGACGAAAAATTTTTCAAATTTTGCGGTCGTATAAAAATGGTAGGTTATGATGTTGATGGACAGGAAAGATGGAAATGTATGAGCATACAAAACACAGATCAGGACAGGAAAGAGCATGTGTAGCTCACCTCTAAGACTATTTACAGATGCTTTTGAAATCATGTAAAATAAGGTTAAAATCATAATTTATAGTATAAGATATCATTAGATACTATAACTAGATGCTCCGCAGGGCGCAGCTTTATACGACTGCAGAGGTTGAACCCTGAACGGTTGGGGCAAGTATGGACACAACATTCAAGCTGGATTCAGCTCTAAATTTGGATTGTGATTAAATAGTTGACACAGCATAGGTTTCAGACACAGAATGAATGTGGTCTTATGAACTTAAAATATTTTTTTTGCCTTTGAGCAATTCACTATGCTGTTGAATATTAATCCTCTCAAAAAAATGTTTGAAGAAATTTTCTTTATTGATGAAATCTGAAATGAGAAAAATTTTAACCCCCCCCCCCCCCCCCCATTTTTTTCACATCCGCCTTTCCCTTTTTCCAAAACTGATCTCAATTCAAATTTCTAATGGAGTTTGCAAATAACTACTCATTTAAATACATCATAAAATATTAAAATGTAACAAAAGGTGCTTGTTAACACTGAATGGTAAAGATTGTTTTAATTTATCAGTTGGTAGTAAAAGTGAATATACATTGTATACATATTGTATAAAACAATAATTTAAGTTGATTCAACTACTATTCTGGACAAAGAAAGATAACTCCAATCAATTGAAAATTTCTTGCTATTGCACAATATTGTGCAATTAGATATTTCTTGCTATTGCGCAATACTGTGCAATTGAAAATATTTGCTATTGCACAATACTGTGCAATTGAAGATTTCTTGTTATTGCGCAATACTGTCAGTGTGCAATTGAAAATTTCTTGCTATTGCACAATACTGTGCAATTGAAGATTTCTTGCTATTGCTCAATACTGTGCAATTGAAAATTTCTTGCTACTGCACAATACTTAATATAATAATTTTGGATCCTGATTTGAACCAACTTGAAAACTGGGCCCATAATCAAAAATCTAAGTACATGTTTAGATTCAGCATATCAAAAAAGCCCAAGAATTCAATTTTTGTTAAAATCAAACTTAGTTTAATTTTGGACCCTTTGGACTTTAATGTAGACCAATTTGAAAACGGGACTAAAAATTAAGAATCTAAACACAGTTAGATTTGGCATATCTAAGAACCCCAATTATTCAATTTTTGATGAAATCAAACAAAGTTTAATTTGGACCCTGATTTGGACCAACTTGAAAACTGGGCCAATAACCAACAAGAGTGCACAAGCTGAAATGTCTCGCCTTCTATACTAATCATTGATATTATGTTGATAGTCCTAAGTATAAAGCTAAGCTTTATAACAATTGTCACATAAAGTTAACATTAACCAAGATAACTAATCATAGACCAATGAACCTTGAAAATGAGGTCAAGGTCAGATAAACCATGCCAGGCCGACATTACAGCTAACAATGCTTCTATACAACATATATTGTTGACCGATTACTTATAGTTTAAGAAAAATAGACCAAAACACAAAACCTTTACACTGTGCAATGAACCGTGAAAATGAGGTCACGGTCAAATAAAACCTGTGCGACTAACAAAGATCATAAAATATTTCCATACACCAAATATAGTTGACCTATGGCATATAGTATTAGATAAAAAGACCAAAACTCAAAAACTTAACTTTGACCACTGAACCATGAAAATGAGGTCAAGGTCACATGACATCTGCCCGTTAGACATGTACACCTAACAATCGTTCCATACAACAAATATAGTGACACCTGCCAGTTGGACATGTACACCTTACAGTCCTTCCATACACTGAATATACTAGCCCTATTGCTTATAGTATCTGAGATATGGACTTGACCACCAAAACTTAACCTTGTTCACTGATCCATGAAATGAGGTAAAGGTCAAGTGAAAACTGTCTGACAGACATGAGGACCTTGCAAGGTACGCACATATCAAATATAGTTATCCTATTACTTATTATAAGAGAGAATTTCACATTACAAAAAATTTGAACTTTTTTTTCAAGTGGTCACTGAACCATGAAAATTAGGTCAAGGACATTGGGCATGTGATGGACGGAAACTTCGTAACATGAGGCATCTATATACAAAGTATGAAGCATCCAGGTCTTCCACCTTCTAAAATATAAAGCTTTTAAGAAGTTAGCCAACACCGCCACCGCCGCATCACTATCCCTATGTAGAGCTTTCTGCAACAAAAGTTGCAGGCTCGACAAAAATCTAAGTACATTTTTAGATTCAGCATATCAAAGAACCCCAAAGATTCAATTTTTGTTAAAATCAAACTAAGTTTAATTTTGGACCCTTTGGACCTTAATGTAGAGCAATTTGAAAACGGTACCCAAATTTAAGAATCTACATACAGTTAGATTTGGCATATCAAAGAACCCCAATTATTCAATTTTTGATGAAATCAAACAAAGTTCAATTTCGGACCCTTTGGGCCCCTTATTCCTAAACTGTTGGGACCAAAACTCCCAAAATCAAACCAAACCTTCCTTTTATGGTCATAAACCTTGTGTTTAAATTTCATAGATTTCTATTTACTTATACTAAAGTAATGGTGCGAAAACCAAGAATAATGCTTACTTTGGCCCCTAATTCCTAAATTGTTCACACCTCAACTCCCAAAAACAATCCCAACCTTCCTTATGTGGTCATAAACCTTGTGTTAAAATTTCATAAATTTCTATTCACTTTTACTAAAGTTAGAGTGCGAAAACTAAAAGTATTCGGACGACGACGCAGACAACGACACCAACGTGATACCAATATACGACCATAATTTTTTTAATTTTTGCGGTCGTATAAAAAATGGAAGTAATACCGTTTAATTGTCTGCCAACGTACCCTACTGATAAATAAAAGTATGAATAGCTATGAACTAGCCCCACTTATGAATAAAATAATTTAACTGTAATGAGTGTAGGCCTTCCAATTCACCCCACTTATGAAAACATTAGAAATGCACTTTTTTTTGGTTCTTTTCTTTTGGTTGAGAAGGTAACTGTTGTTTTTTTGTATTCTGTGTAGGTTATTTTTTATTTAAGTGGGCGAGTTGTCAGACATGAAAATTATATATTCATCTAGATATTACCGGTTTTCATTAAGTGGGGAGAGTTGGCAGGATTTATATTGACGGAATTTAACCCTTTTCATAAGTATGGAGAGTTGGTAAATCTGTCTGGGGTGATTTGTCCTGCTTCCTCATTGTCAAGGGGTCATTTGTTGATTGTGTTCATATTTAAATTACCAACATTATTTGATTCAAGTCAATTTAAAAGGCAAGATACCAGAGGGACATTTGAACTCGAGTCAAAATGACCGACAACACCTGGGCTTAAAAAGAAAAAGATCAACAATAAAACACAAAACGCACCCCACCAATAACTAGGGCTGATCTCCAGTTCTTTGAAGGATTAGCGGATCCTGCTCTACAAGTGGCACCCTTCATGTTTAAACTGGTAACAAGTCTAATTCAGTAGGTCACATTCGTGGAAAGGGGACACGATTGTAGTTACCAAATTAGGAACATATCTGCCATCAATTATGAAACTGATATCCAATAATAGTCATCCAACTCCTGGCTTTCGTAAAATTTATGTACTTCAATCCTCTGATCCATCATTTGACTCCATTTCAAAGTGTGCCAGTCACAATAAATAATCCAACAAGTTAAAAATATTGAGCTGATGTGCAACTCTACTTTATCCAAATAAGCTCTCGACATGGCCAATACTATTGGAGAAACAAGAATGTGTCCAAAGTACACGGATGCCCCACTCGCACTATCATTTTCCATGTTCAATGGACCGTGAAATTGGGAAAAAAATCTAATTTGGCATTAAAATTAGAAAGATCATATCAAAGGGAACATATGTTCTAAGTTTCAAGTTGATTGGACTTCAACTTCATCAAAAACTACCTTGATCAAAAACTTTAACCTGAAACTCCCACTTTCATTTTCTATGTTCAGTGGACTGTGAAATTGGGGTCAGAACTCGAATTTGACATTAAAATTAGAAAGATCATATCATAAGGGACATATATACTAAGTTTCATGTTGATTGGACTTCAACTTCATCAAAAACTACCTTGACCAAAAACTTTAACCTAAATCTGGACAGACGAACGAACGAACGGACGCACTGACCAGAAAACATAATGCCCCTCTACTATCGTAGGTGGGGCATAAAAATTGACAGGCATTCTAATAACCTGTACATTGTTTTAAGGTGGAAATAAAAAGACAGATTATTACAAGACAGCTCCTTTATTCAATAATAGAGAGCCATGAATAAATGAAATGGAAGCAAAAAGAACACTGAATTGACACATAAGTTAATATATCTAGGGGTACCAAAATAAAAAAGGGAAATAATGCGTAACTGAACAGTAATTCCTGATATGTTTTACATCCTCTTTTATGTAAACCATATGCAACATGGAGTAAAACGATTCATTTATTTATTAACTTACTTCCAATGAATGAACAAAATACAACTTGAGAACATGTATACCAGTGATAATTGTTATTGCAGTGATTGGGAAAGTAAAGGGTCATGGGTTGCTTGCTGCAGATGTTGTTTTTGAGGATGACCTAAACAAAAATAATAATTATATATTTTTGACAATTCTACTTTTTAATATGAATTTAGTCAGGACATCGTAAGTTTACAGCATATTTTTGCACCTAAACGCACGGTTATTTTTTTATTTACATGAATATTTGAATCAAATAAGGGCCATATCGCCTTTGTTTGATTTTCCCTAATTCTTATTCAGTATTGTCAACAGATTTTGAAAGTTTGCCACTTTTATAAGTGAAAATTTCTTCTACTCTGCTCTCTGTAGCAATAATAGTACAAATCCTACCTTTTATTAAATGAAAGGTTTCATATTTTTGAATGCCATAAACTACAATCCATAGCATTTGTTTTGGCACTGAAAATTAAAATAAAAGGACATCTACAATGACCTGAAATACTTTTATTCAATATTGTGAGAGGTGTAAATAAATAAATCCTTTTACAATTTGATACACTTGGTTTACTGTAACTACCAAATAAATGCAATTGCAATTCAGGAAATTTCGCAGTATATATATATATATACGGCAATTATGTAAAACTTGTACCAGCTATCAGCTGGACAAGCAACACAATTCAATATATACTATGATTTTATTAGGTTAAACAAACAATTTGTGGTGCTATTTGGCAGTTACTACAAAAAAGAAATAAACACAGAAATAATGATGACATTTTGTATATAATGTACTTCAAAGATTACATAAAATGAAAAATGTCGCAAGAAACATTTAGAATCACCATTTCCAGTTAACATAACTCTTAAAATGAATGAAATGCCAATCATTCTAATAAAACATCATTCAAGACAAACACACAAACTCATTGGTTAAATCTGTGATATGCCTTCGGCCATTCAACAAATCCTCTCGTGCCTATTTTTCTTTTAAAATAAAAATCAAACAACGATCAAAAATGTAAATACATCACAAGTGAATAAACAACAACTACCTATATATCATTATTATCACCTCACACTGTGTGACCTATTACCTGCCTTGTTAGGGGGCAGCTAATAGACAGGTCTAGTGTCACCATGCGAACTACAGGAATGTCATACACCATCACTGTCGGGGCAGCACAGTTTAATGTTGACAAACCAGCTTTTTTTTTTTTTAATTGATGAATACCACTGGGGCAATAGTGGTTTCATTTGATCTTCAGGGACAATTCCAACACTTCTGTTCTTATTTTTTATAATGTTCGCCATTTTAGTGTTTCAATTATCTTATAAAAAAAAGTTCAAGAGTCAACACTGATCATTTTTATAGACTCACATTTTCCAAGTTAATATTGTTTTTATAACTAATCTACCTTTTTAGAATCCTTCAATTACTATCTTATAAACCTTTTTATTTTCTCGATAGTTTGGTCTAGGTAAAGAAAGCTGATAGCATTATAGTTTTCAAACATTATATGAATTGGTTTCACAAACCACATTCAGCATTGAACAACTTGTAGATTAAATATCTCTGCATTACCTTTTCCTCCTAAATACTCATAACAGTATCCCATTGAACTTGTCAAGATACACAACCCATTTATAGAAACCAACATTTCATCATTCATTTAAATAACCAACTGGTTAATTATAGTCCTTAAATCTGATGTCCTTCACAGTAACATTCCTAACTTTATGCCCTGCTACTTAAGTAACACAAGGTCTTGTATCCTTCAGCCTTTTTCACAGCACTGAAAGTACCACTTCTGACATAAAATTTCATACAAATAACATCTACATTAAATCTCCATACTACCAACAAGGTAAATAAATAAATAATAAAATTACAAAATATATAACAATATAAAATGTACAAAAATCTATGTTCTAAGAATTATGCCTTTCTTTCAATGTGAAAGATCAATCAGTTTAAGCCTTATTTACAAATGCTGATCACATCTTTCCAAGGTTTACAAAAATCTTCCTTTTTCTTCATAACCTATGCAAATCCAAATCATCATTTATTCGTTACATTTTGAATTCAAATCAGTAATTTCAAGAAACAATACGACCATTCAAATGATTATATCTATTAGTGGTTATATCATTTGTATAACCTCATGCATGAGTTCTTCTGATTTGTCTTATACACTATTATATGTATTTTCATAATTACACAGCTTATGCTTGAAAAATAACTTTCCTTTCTATTTTAAATAGAAGTCTTATTTACAAACACTCAAGTGACAAGAGTATCATTGAGTAAGAGTTAGGTCAAAGCAAATTCACAATTGCCTATGAAAAATAACCCGTCTCTTATAATCATCAATAAAACAGCAGTAGATAATCTTACTAAAAAATAAAGGCAATTTTCATCAACATGATGAAAACTACATTTCAGCCTTGATTTATCAGATATGTCTTTATTCTGTCACAAAACCATATTTAATATGAATTACAATAAATGAGATTCATACACTTAATAAAATATCTTGACAACCTTTTGTAAAGATTTAGTACTAAAGATAAAATGTATAATGTCATTAAATTTAAACAAGTTATGTTTATTTTGATCTTTCCTAGTTAGCATCATAATGCATGTTCAGTCTTTTCATCAAAAGAAAGGCAAATTCTTACAAACTGTTACATGCAAGCATGAAAAATTTATGCAATACACCCACATTAGAATACACATAAAGTTCCTTCTGAACATATGGAATTTGTCCATCATGCTTAAAAGCTCAATTCCTTCCTTTGCCATAAAAGTCAAGTTATAATACAATAAAATACACAACTACTAAAGAGTTAATATGTAGACATCTACAATGTTTCTACAGTAAAAATGATTTGATAAAACACATTATTTCTTATCAGTAGGTTTGCCATCATCAGGCTTCACATTATTGCCGCCAGTTTCTCCTGGCTTTTTATCACTAGCTGACACTTCCACTTTGCCTGCCTGTTTTATACTGGGTTTGTTCTGTGGATTAAGGAAACTCTGAGCATGTGCGAGCAACTCCTGTCGCTGTTTTGCCTGCTGAGCTCTCAGTGATACAGAAGTATTTGTTGAACTGCTAATAGGTGCAGGTTGTGGCACAATTGCATTTGGCCTTAGCTGACCAACAGCTTGATTTGTAGGTACACCTAATGGTCTTGGTGGCCTCTGATTAGGTGGCATTTGTAGCCCTGGTCTTTGTATTGGATTAGGAAATGATGTTGTTGGTGTGTTGTGTCTGAAGTTGTTCATCATCATCTGAGGTCTTATAACTGTTCCTACAATACACATACACATAATTAGCCAAGATAAAAAGTACATCAACAGGTTATTACTGATGTTTGTTGGGTATTTTTTCGTGATTTTTTTTTTAGGAGTTTCCTATAGACATACATGTTTAAGCAAAATTTATAAGAACCATTTAACTATGTATCCATAGTATAACAAATAACGCCATCAGACCGGTGAGTGATGTGAATTGTCATCCTTGTGTAGAACACTTATAAGCTCATCAAGGTCATCATATGGCTATACATAACAATGTAACGTGCAGATCAAAATCATTTAGTGATCACAATATTTATTAATTCTCAATTAATAAGGCAATAACTTCTTAAGCCAAGGTTTGAATAAAATCCCAACTGTAATATGTTTAAACACACTTCATAAGGTAAGCATAAGGCGACATAGTTGCAACTTTATTTTATGTCCTTTCTCTTCTCGTTCGAATTTTAGTTTACAACTTAACAAATGTTTATTTGAGTCTCTCCAAAGAAAACATGAGGAATGTTTTTTCTTTGCTCTTTCTTGTTGAATATATATATATGCAAGTTATATTTATATTACCAATAATTGATGCTGATGGAATTAAGAAGAGTAGTGTCAAGTACTAAAAACATAGCTTCTGACCTGTTGGCAGAAAAATTAAATATATACCAAACTAATGGCCTTACTGTGAATTTGTTATTATTTGTGGGGGTGCTAATTATTATGGATATCTATAACAATGACAATCAGTGTTATCATTTGTGGGGGTGCTAATTATTATGGATATCTATAACAATGACAATCAGTGTTATCATTTGTGGGGGTGCTAATTATTATGGATATCTGTAACAATGACAATCAGTGTTATTATTTGTGGGGGTGCTAATTATTATGGATATCTATAACAATGACAATCAGTGTTATTATTTGTGGGGCAATCAGTGTTATTATTTGTGGGGGTGCTAATTATTATGGATATCTATAACAATGACAGTCAGTGTTATTATTTGTGGGGGTGCTAATTATTATGGATATCTATAACAATGACAATCAGTGTTTATTAATTTTTTTAGGTATTTCCCTAAAGACTTTTATGCAGACTTTGTTGACAGCTTGAAACTATGTATCAAATAACGCCATCAGACCGGTGAGTGATGTGAATTGTCATCCTTGTGTAGAACACTTATAAGCTCATCAGGGTCATCATATGGCTATACCTTTCAATGTTATATACAAAATATGGGCATTCAAAAATCTTTTACTGATTTCTTCTGCCTTGTGGTATTTAAACTGCTTCAGAAATGATCATTTAGAGTTTTTGTTTCATTCTCAGTTGAGAAAAATCTAATGAATTTGACATTACTAGGCCTTCATCTCCTTCAGCTAAAGATGAGATTGAATTTGTTTGCATCGTGGCCAGTAATCAAATTGAACAAATCATAGGAAACAGCCACCAATAAAATGAGGGTATGGTGTATAGGACCAGAAATGTTTCCTTGCAACATGATACCAATTGTTGCAAGGGTTTTCAAACAGGCAATAAGTGACATTTTCCTAAACAAGGCAAGAAAGAGTTTACTACCTCAATCCTACCAGAAGTAAATCGTCTATTTTCAAATCAGCACAGCCAGATGTGCCTCTTTATTGCATTGGGTTTTTTTTTTTTTTTGACAAAAGGGAAAGGTCTAGCTGGCTGTAATCAATATCTCGGTTTTCCTGATGAAATAAAATACAGTAGAATGCTATACATTACAATAGTTTTAACATGATAGCCGATACAAATAGAAAATAGCTTAAAAAATATGCACTTAAGGTAAAAACTATTTTTGATAGTACCTTAAATAGTCTATTGTGCAATCATGATACTTACCACCAGTTTGCATTGGTTGCTGCACAAATTGAGTATTCAGTTTCTGTGTAAACTGTGGCATGTTATTACTAAAGTTTGTAAAGCCCACATTTGTGAATCTCTGAGTTGAACCAGCACGATTCTGACCCAGTCCAAACAATTTGGAATTTTGATTCTGCTGTCCAACAGAAGATATACCTCCAAAGCTATTTGTAGGTGTCAAGCTCTGTGGAGGTGATTTCAGCTGCAAGAAGAAAGATGAGAATTTGTTACATTTGTTAGCAATAGCAAAACTGTTGATAATGAATTAAATTTCTGTAGATAAATTATAAACATTAAGTTATTTTGATGAAAAATAAATCCATAGTATAACTTATAACGCCATTAGACCGGTGAGTGATGTGAATTGTCATCCTTGTGTAGAACACTTATAAGTTCATCAGGTTCGTCATATGGCTTTACATAACAATGTTATAAGCAGGTTCAATGTAGATCAAAATCATTTACTTATTTTCTCTGTTATGGAGTAACAGTTTCAGAAATAACAATAAGAATTTAGCTATAAAGTCTGCAGCAAAATCTGGTAAATTTGAAGAAAACAAGAATATGTCCTTAGTACACTGATGCCCCACTCACACTTTCATTTCCCATGTGCAGTAGATCATGAAATTGGGGTCAAAATTTTAATTTGGCATTCAAATAAGAAAGAGCATATCATAGGGAACATGTGTACTAAGTTTCAAAATGATTGGACTTTTTAACTTCATCAAAAACTACCTTGACCAAAAACTTTAACCTGAACTTTGCACTATCATTTTCTATGTTCAGTTGACTGTGAAATTGGGGTCAAAACTATAATTTTGTATTGAAATTAGAAAGATCATATCATGTGGAACATGTTGACTAAGTTTAGAGTTGATTGGACTTCCAACTTCATCAAAAACTACCATGACCAAAAACTTTAACCTGAAGCGGGAACAGACGGACGCACAGACTAGAAAACATAATGCCCCTCTACTATTGTAGGTGGGGCATAAAAATAAGCCTTTATCTCCTTTAGAAAATGCTGCTTTTGTTTGCATTATGTTTAATGACCAATATACGTATTTAGGATGTGAACAAATAAAAGGAGAAAGAAATCCACAATAATGTAAGTGTTTCTTGTTTTCTCATTGTCTATATTGCATAAGGTTGTTGTACATGCCAGATAAAGTGATTAATTTTGAATTTATTACCATGTGTTTAATAGCACTTGCAAACCCTAATGTGATCAATTACAATAATGAAGCTATTTTGATGTACAATGTATCACAGTAAAACAAATAACACCATCAGACCGGTGAGTGATGTGAATTGTCATCCTTGTGCAGAACACTTATAAGTTCATCAGGGTCATCATATGGCTTTACATAACAATGTTTTATTTATTACCTCAGCTTTGTGGCAACACTTTCAGAAATAACCATATGAATTTTGCTATACGTAACTTATTGATACGATATTCCCATGCTTGCATTTCCTATCATGATTTTCTTGATAGAGGTTTGCTGCTCACAAGGAAGCTATTAAACCAAGAGTTCCAAATGGTGAAGTTGAAATCATCCCTTCGTAAATTTTACGGACGCCAACCGGAGTTGGTTGACCGTTATGGAATAACCATTTCACAAATGATATCGGATATGTTCCTTACGTCGTAACTACAATCCCCTTCCCTTTCATGAATATGACCTACCGAATTAGACTATTTACCGGATTTGTAATCACATAAGCAACACGACGGGTGCCACATGTGGAGCAGGATCTGCTTACCCTTCCAGAGCACCTGAGATCACCCCTAGTTTTTGGTGGGGTTGGTGTTGTTTATTCTTTAGTTTTCTATGTTGTGTCGTGTGTACTATTGTTTTTCTGTTTGTCTTTTTCATTTTTAGCCATGGCGTTGTCAGTTTGTTTTAGATTTATGAGTTTGACTGTCCCTTTGGTATCTTTCGTCCCTCTTTTATTATAATTAAGTTATAGAATAAGTATCAGAAGTGGTATCTACGACAAACTTCATAACAATGTCAATAAGGCCATTTTACTTATCGCTACACCTAAAGCATACCCGTAAGAAATTTTCTTGGCACCAAATAGTACAGTGCAACTAATTAGAAAGACATTCTTACAAAATAATGACTATTGGTATTTATACATTTCCCCGTAATAATTGTAATATCTGTTTTTACAATTCTAATATTTTGTTTGTACTTACAGGTGTACTCTGTGGAGAGCCCTGTTGTCCCGATGGATTAAACTGAGACGATTTAGTTGATGAACTCTGACATGGAGGCATTGTCATCTGTGATTGTTGTTGGAAGGACAAGTTCAGATTAGTTCCAGGCTGATTACCAAACTGTAGTGGGAACTGTTGAGAACCAGCCCCTGCAGCAGCTGCTTGGAGTAAACAAGCCTGCAACACCAACTGTTCATTCTGTTGTCTCTTAGTGTTAGTCATGTGCTGAAAATATTAACATTGTCAAAATTTCTTTAATCATTATCTACCCGTCTGTTTAATTAAGAAAGTACAACAATTCTCTGATGCAGATATTCAATAAATTGCACAAGCTTCTTTTTTAACTGATGACTCAAAACAATTTTAAACCTACATAAAATAAGTTAAATACAAGAATGTGTCCATAGTACACAAATGCCCCACATTCACAATCATTTTCTGTGTTCAGTGGACCGTGAAATTGGGTTTGGAACTCTAAATTTTGCCTTAAAATTAGAAAGATCATATCAGAGTGAGCATGTGTATTTAGTGGCAAGTTGATGGAAGTTCAAGTTGAACATAAGTTATCTTAACTCAATATACCTGGAAATTTGATGTGTTAGGCTGAGAGAAAAAACTGGTTTGCTGCATCTGCTGTTGAGGGGGTTGTTGGTAAAATGAGTTATTTCCCTGTACTTGCTGCACATTTTGTACTGCAGGTCTGAAAAAGAAAAAAAATGCTGGATTTTATTTTTTTACAAATGGCACAATGAAAAATGTGTACCTTAGTAAAGAAATAAAGTATCTAAATATTCAAGGATTTGAAAAGTAATGTATAGTAAACAAATCATGAAATAATAAATTGTTCACTCTTAATTCTGATAATGATTTCTGAATTGTTGTAAACTGGAACACTTTAATTGTTAGTTGAAAACCAGGTGCTCCGCAGGGCACAGCTTTATACGACCGCAGAGGTCGAACCCTGAACAGTTGGGGCAAGTATGGACAAAACATTCAAGCGTGATACAGCTCTGAATTTGGATTGTGATCAAATTTTTGACATTACATGGTTTTTTTTACACAAAACAAATGTCAAGATTTTACAAATCAATTAAAGATTTCTTCTTCAAACTTTTTAAATCTAAAATTAAATAGTTGACACAGCATAGGTTTCTGACACAGAATGAATGTGGTCTAATGAACTTAAAAGTTTTTTTTTTGCCTTTGAGCAATTCACTATGCTGTTGAATATTAATCCTCTCAATAGAATGTTTGAAGAAATTTTCTTTCTATTTATGAAATCTGAAATGAGAAAAATTTAACCCCCCCCCCCCCTTTTTTTCACATCCCTGTTTCCCTTTTTCCAAAACTGATATCAATTCAAATTTCTAATGGAGTTTGCAACAATAACTACTCTTTTAAATACATCATAAAATATTAAAATGTAAAATAAAGTGCTTGTTATCACTGAATGGTAAAGATTGGTTGGTAGTAAAAGTGAATATACATTGTTTATTGTATAAAACAATAAAAAAAAACTTCATCAGCAACATTTTATATTGGCAAATTTCCAATGAAGTTATTTACATAAAGTTATTGGCAAATAAAAATAGAAAATGACATCATAGTCATGTCTGGCAAATGTCCAACATACATTATCTAAAAACATTTTAGATAAGATAAGGAAAAAAAGCTTCATCAGCAACATTTTATATTGGCAAATTTCCAATGAAGTTATTTACATAAAGTTATTGGCAAATAAAAATAGGAAATGACATCATAGTCATGTCTGTCAAATTTCCAACATATATTATCAACTACTATTCTATACAAAGAAAGATAACTCCAATTGAAAATTAATTGCTATTGCACAATATTGTGCAATTAGATATTTCTTGCTATTGTGCAATTGAAAATTTCTTGCTATTGCACAATACTTGATATGGAATCCTGATTTGGACCAACTTGAAAACTGGGCCCATAATCAAAAATCAAAGTACATACTTAGATAAAGTATATCAAATAAGCCCAAGAATTCAATTTTTGTTAAAATCAAACTTAGTTTAATTTTGGACCCTTTGGACCTTAATGTAGACCAATTTGAAAACTGGACCAAAAATTAAGAATCTACATACACAGTTAGATTTGGAATATCAAAGAACCCATTTATTCAATTTTTGATGAAATCAAACAAAGTTTAATTTTGGACCCCCATTTGGACCAACTTGAAAACTAGGCCAATAATTAAAAATCTAAGTACATTTTTAAATTCAGCATATCAAAGAACCCCAAGGATTCAATTTTTGTTAAAATCAAACTAAGTTTAATTTTGGACCCTTTGGACCTTAATGTAGACCAATTTGAAAAGGGGACCAAAAATTAAGAATCTACATACATAGTTAGATTCGGCATATCAAAGAACCCCAATTATTCAATTTTTGATGAAATCACACAAAGTTCAATTTTGGACCCTTTATTCCTAAACTGTTAGGACCAAAACTCCCAAAATCAAACCCAACCTTCCTTTTATGGTCATAAACCTTGTGTTTAAATTTAATAGATTTCTATTAACTTATACCAAAGTTATGGTGCGAAAACCAAGAATAATGCTTATTTGGGCCCTTTTTTGGCCCTTAATTCCTAAACTGTTGGAACCAAAACTCCCAAAATCAATCCCAACCTTCCTTTTGTGGTCATAAACCTTGTGTCAAAATTTCATAGATTTCTATTAACTTAAACTAAAGTTATAGTGCGAAAACCAAGAAAATGCTTATTTGGGCCCTTTTGGCCCCTAATTCCTAAAATGTTGGGACCAAAACTCCCAAAATCAATCCCAACCTTCCTTTTGTGGTCATAAACCTTGTGTTAAAATTTCATTGATTTCTATTCACTTTTACTAAGTTAGAGTGCGAAAACTAAAAGTATTCGGACGACGACGTGATAGCAATATACGACCAAAAAATTAAAATTTTTGCGGTCGTATAAAAATCATCTGAAAATTTATGGGCAGATAGATCTTAACTTGATTAACAATTTAATCAAGTCAGATTTGTTCTAAATGCTTTGGTTTCAGAGTTAAAGGCCAAAATCTACATTTTCCTCCTATGTTCTTTTTTTAGCCATGGCGGCCATCTTGGTTGCTTGGTTGGGTCACCACACACATTTTTTAAACTAGATACTTCAATAATGATTGTGGCCAAGTTTGGTTACATTTCGCCTAGTAGTTTCAGAGGAGAAGATTTTTGTAAAAGTTAACGACGACGGACGCCAAGTGATGAGAAAAGCTAAAAAGGTGTTAAGTATATTGCATACCTTGGTTGAACAAGCTGTGAGCCTAATAACTGTGAGGATGCATTATTCTGTTGAGTTTGAGTAGCTCCTAACAATGCATTGGCACCAAACAGCTGATTTGGATCATACTGTATAAAGGATATCTGTGGAGAGGGCTGTAATGAACTATTGTTCATGTTCTGTCCAAATGATAACGAGTTTGGTGTGATGTTCTTCGGCATGGATGTACCTGCAATTTACAAAATTAAATGAAAACAGATCAACATTTACTGAAACAGTTTCATTAGTTGGGTGTAACAATCATTTGTTTAATTCATTTTCATGGATGCATTAATCTTTCGATGCAAGAATTTTTTTAATAAATCAGGACTGTACAGTTAAAATCATGTTCAATTATGTCATGTCAGACTTACAGCTACTTTATTAGCATAAAAAAAAAAATATCATGATTTTGATGTCATCCAGGTGACCTAAATTTTTGATGGACCTATTTGACTATCCAAGATGTGCAAATGAAAGTTCCTTGAAACTTGTAACTCTTGCATCTTTTTAAACCTCAGGCCTACTTCTGACATTGTTATTTTGTATATTCCTCCCCCCCTCCTGATTTCTATACTATTCATTCTTTCTGATATTTTGTTTGGGTTACCCCTATTTATGTAAAGTGTTTGTTTCCAGCTTACCATATGTACTCTGGTTTGGTGGTTTAATGCTAGTTGACATCAGAGAAGATGTTGCAGATGACACCATTATTGTGTTTGGCTGTGGCTGACCAAATGGTGGAACATGAGGCTGTGTTGGAAGCTGGTTCCTCTGGTAGGATAACTGTTGATAAGTATCTGGAGTTGGTGTTGTAGGTAGAAACAGACTATTTTGAGAGAATGCAGACTGTCCTAACCCAGTTTGAGATAACCCATATGCTGACTGTCCCAATGCTGTCTGTGATAATCCATAGTTAGGCTGACTTTGTTGTTGCTAATAAATATACAAATTACAATTGTTATCTAATTCACTTCCAAATAAAGGATTATCTGCCTTAAGATACATTTAATCTATATCAATAGTTCTAAGGATTTTTGTAGGCGAGTCAGATTTTACGTTTTGATGTTCAATGATCCACAGTATAAAATAATTATAAGCATATCAGGGTCATCATATGGCTATACATAACAATGCTTTATGCAGAGTACAGGCAGATAAAATCTTCTGATGATATTCTCTATGGTTGGCAACAGTTTCAGAAATGACCACTTGAATTTTGCTATATATATATATATATATACAAAACTTATAAATAAGTTGTAGATTATTAAGTATCAGAAGCCAAATTGTATTCAGGACAAACTGCACAACATTATAATTATTACTTATCTAGAATGAAACATAAGTTACACAGGACTTAATCAAAGAGCTGAATAGCTCTGAGGGGAAAGACGTCCCTTGTTTCTATTTAATTATTTTTATTATTTTTTTGGGGGTGGGGGGGATCTTTTGATAGTCTTCATATAAAGATTGAAAAATGAACAACTAGAACATGTAAAAATGTAGAAAGGTTGACACTTAACTATTTGAATAATTTTGCCCATTTCAGAAGAATGAACATCTTAAAGTAGACCCAAACAATCAATGTATTGTGATGACAAATGGAATAAGTTACTTTTCCAAAATTAGGAATAAACTCATCTAAAAATCTGCATTTCATAATTTCCTTTAGCGTTTACATGTTCTGTTGCCTATAAACGTATACACACAAAATTACCTATCACTGCAAAACTGTCCATACTTTCACCTGAGCAATTTCCCCTTACATATCTGTGTTATATGAAATATATGTATACAGGATTTTAATGGAATATTACGTTTTTTTTATACTTCATTTAAAAGTCAATAACTCATCTACTTCTTGTTAGATTAAATAATTACCCTAGGTTCTGGAGCCACAAAATGTTGTCCTCTATGATCTTGAGGAACAAACTGATTAGCTCCCATGTGGAAGGGTTGAAAAGGAGGCTGTGATACTGACATCATACTTTCTAACTGTGGGCTTGGTGGACTTGGAGGGATATCCACATCATCAACAATATCCAATTCCACTGCCAACTGTTGTGCAGCCTGCAGCTGCTGCTGTAACTGTTGTGGTTTTACCTGCTCAAATAATTCAAGAAATTCCTATACTTAAACTTATACTTTCCTTCTTAAAAGTCAATAAGTGTGTTATGTGTGTGTGACATGTTTCAAAGTTTTCTGTCCTACATCATCATATGATTGTTAAATCAAGTTGTTTTTAAATTCTGTCATAAGTTGGGCAAGTGATGTATATTGTCATGCAGTATATATACATTGTCTCATTTGATTTTGTCCTTTGGTGTTCATGATTTCATTATAATTCAAATAAATTATTTCTCATATAAATACAAGTTTTCATTCCAGGTGCTAAGGCTTGTTTATGGTGCCTCTTTTAGTTTACTTGTGTTGTTTTCCAATTGTCTCAATTTCCCACTTTTAAATCATACTTGACATAAAATTATCCCAAAAATTGGTAATGTAAAACCATTCAAATCGGAAAACCAATTGTCTAATCTATATAAAAACGAGAAACATATCTATATTACTGTGAATTCATTTATTTTCGTGGGTATCAAAAATGACGGATTGAGAAAAACTTGCATTTTCGAGGATAATTGATTTTGTGGTTTTACCAATGTCTCCCTTCAAGCCATTGTAGAATTGTAATTCGTTGAACAATTTGTGGTTCACTGATTGCCTAGAAACTCTAGAAATTTTAAGCAATCATAAAATGGTTACCTTACAAACATTACTCTGTTCTGATGCCTTTATATCCATGGTGGAACTGACTTCTGTAGAGGTGTAGTTACCAAGACTGTCTTGTAAGACAGTTTGATTAGTGAATTGCATGGTATCCTGAACAGAGGAGTGTGGTACAAAGGTGAGACATTCTGTATCATTAGAGCTGAATGCTAGTGTATCTTGTACTGACACATGACTGCTAAAGTTTAGACTGTCCTGTACAGAAGCATTAAAACTTCTGTTATCCTGAGAGGAGCCGTTAGAACCGTAACTCCTGCCATCTTGACTTCTAGGAGACATTGTTGACATAGGTCCATTACCTACTAAGGAGTTTTCATCTTGTCTCTGATCCAGCTCCATCGTCTTGTGTTCTACTATATCAGTATCCATATCTCCTGAGCTGAATGTTGGATAGGAAGATGTCACCATCACATTGTCTGATTCTGATGAGACAGTAGTCCCCAGTGCTGAGCTGCTGTTCATTCTGCAATAATTAATACATTTTTGCTTAAATTCAAAAAATAATTATGAATATAAAATTCCAAACACAATTTTTTTAAATTTTTACAACCAAATTATGGATTCGTTGAAATATACATTTTATGTGCTATCTGAAATGAGAAAATTCTGCTGATAATATAATTTAACCTAGTCCCTTCTCATAATTATTTCATAGCTAATCCACCAAGTTTAAACATTCAACACCTTGGTTAGATCAAAACCGTACCCTTGATCAAATCCCATGGCTGGTTGCATCTGGTCAACATCCCAAAAACCTCTGACAGAAGCAATTTTCAAGTCCAGATCCTGAGAAGCAGGAGATGGGGGAAGATTAACAACTGATTGTGAGGTTCCCGAACTGTTGGTGATACTCATGGATGGTACAGATGTTACAGCATGCTCCTCCTCTTCAAGTTTGTTTTCTGGATAATTTGCCAGATCATGGTCGTAAATGAAGATCAACTCGCTCATATCATCTCCCTAAAAAAACAATCATCAACAGGTTTTTATAAATTTTACCTGCAGAATCTGACAACAGTATATGGTTTACATTAACTATGTTTTTTATTTCTGATAGTAAAGCAAGTTATTCAAATTATTCAATAGAAATAACAATGATCACTAACTTAAAGCCTGCTAAACAAAGAATCCAGGTGCAATGTCATTCTGTACTGTGCTGCACTTCCTTTATACTAATTGAATTCTTTCTTTTTTTTCAAAACCAGGGTTTAATTATCTTTGCTCCCTTTCTGACACGCTATTTTTTAATCGTTTTTTTAAAAACCAACTTATGTGTAATTCAGCAATGTTTCCTACATTTGAAGACAATACAGAATGGAATCTATTGCTTACAGCCGAAAAGATCTGGCATCAATCACTACTTGTGTAAAAATTCCACTTTAGTTTTATTATTCAATATAAAATACCTTAAACAAATGATCTTTAAAGCTTGGTGGTAGCTGAATAGGTTCCGGTTTTTCTATGGCTGTGTTACTCCTGGATTTGTCTTTCAACCCTTCCGGTTTCTTGACTGCTTTTCCATCTCTCTCCATTGTATCCTTAACACTGACCTTTTCACTTCTTACAACCTACAAGTCAAAACAACAATACACTTATTTTACAAGATAACCCTTAACACTTTTGAAACTAGATTCATTCTGAGGGAAGTTTTTTTTGTCATGCAGATGTCCCAAAATTTGTATTCACTTCTAATTTTATCAAATAAAATGTATGCTATTGTCACACAACATACCAACAAGTTGAAACTACTTGTACCTAGTTGTGCTTTGTATATGTACGCTCAAAGACTGGCCGAATTTTAATGCATGTTACAGAAAAGTAAATCGATAGTGAACAGAAATCTGAAATTGAACATTAATCTTTTCAAATTTGTAAAAAGATACCTTTGGTTGTCTTTGAGGTTTTGGAGATTCAAATGCCCCTCTGTGTTGGTCTACTTTCATATGTTCATTCTTCTGAAATGGGCAAAATTATTCAAATAGTTAAGTGTGATATCATATAGATTTTTTTCTCTCAATATATCTGCATGTACAAACATTGCATATAGTCATTACCAGCTTTCACTGCTTACTTCCAGTTATTTATACATTATATTCATTTCATTGATCAAATTTCATACTTTACCTACAAGTAGATCATTTTTTGATAACTTCACATAATACTCCATCACCTCTCAGAATTTAAAGAAAATATTTTGAGTATTCCAATTAAGTTCAGATGTTTTAGTATAAAATTTGAATAATTGGTCACACATAATGATAACCAAAATGCTGCTTCAACGTCTCAAGTTGGATAAAAAAACTACTTCATAAATTTATCCTTCTATTGATGGCATTCTCTAACAGTTAATACCTCATTCTCTAATACAAATAGTGCATGCATCAAACTTCCTATTTTTATGTAGTAATTCTAATAATTTTTCCAACAGAAACTGTCATGAATAATTTTTACTGTACCATATGACATTTCAAACTATATTATGAGATTAATTCAAACACACAAAGTAATATTGGACTTAAACGAAATTGAACAGAATAGTAAAATAGCCAATTGGATTAATAAATCTGTAATAGAGATCCAATTTTTAAATTTCTTTCTGTTAAAGGGACACAAATGAAGAGCTAGCAGAAAGAGAAAATGAATTTGTGTGTTGTGTTTCTATACATTACTTAAGATTTATGCTTTGAAAGGGCAGCAGACCATTTTTAACCGTTTCAGAATCGTGTTTCTATACATTACTTAAGATTTATGCTTTGAAAGGGCAGCAGACCATTTTTAACCGTTTCAGAATCAATCTACAATTGGCAAGGAGTAACATTTCGATTAGTTTTAAATGCATGACTTAACAATATAAAATAAGACGTTTGGCAAATAAACTAATAACAATATGATTTAAATCACATTTTTTAAAGAGAAAGTCTTACAAACTATGTGACAAGTTTCTATGCAAATGATCAATCTCCCCTTACTTTTAAATAATGAATTATCAAAATTTTACATGAGTAATTCGCAAGTCTTTTCTTAAAACATGGGATGCATCTGAACAAACATTATCCCCATTCTGTACAATAATGTACTATTGACATACATGCAGATTATAAATGGAGAATTAATTACTAGGTAAGAATACATGACCAGCAAGACAAAAAAGCATGCAAAGAAATCTGTCCAATAACCAAAGATCACAACTTCAGTATTGCACTGTGGAAGATATTTAAAAACATACACAAGACTAGCTCAATTTATACCCCCTAGTTTAAATGACTTAACATTTATCCCCCTCCCCAAAAAATATATAAAATGTGTATGCTTTTTAATAAATGCCAACAGTCTTTTACTGAAAAAGTGAACAACCTTGACCCCTCAAATAAGAATTACTTGAAAACTGATTGTAAGCCAGAAGCAGTATCAAGCAATGAATACAGAATAAAATTTTAAACACAAATACTTTTTAAGTGCAGAAAAATAATTGATTTTCATCCCATTCTTAATCAATTGGTACATTATCGTTGTATTCTCAAGTCTTATGGCTATAATGAAAACAAATTTCCCCCTTGTTTTGTTTCTCTAGAATTTTTCAAATAAAGTCTCTTGATATCAAATTTTTTATTTTGATTTTCACTATATCAATTCAAATCATAGTGAAATTGGAATTAAAATTAAATCACATTTTAGTTTTATCAAATGTTATTCTAAAATGGCTGTCCCCCCTTCTCAAGAATAAATCAAAACTTGACATTTTAACCCCCTTCAAAAACATTAAAGTCATAAGACCATTTATAGAATACAACTTTATAGGTCTAATTTGGACTTCAATTTCTTTTTTTTTCATTCTATTAAAAACTGAGTTTGACATAAACATTCAATTAATTGAAAAAAAGTTAACAAAAAAAAAGATGGAACCAAGTATTATTTTTTTTGACATTCATTTCCACAATGCTGGGCGTCACCTTCTCCGTCCTCAATTTATTTTCTGCACTTGGGGAACTTCGAGTTGAAGAGCCTGCCGAATTAGGCTGGTCACTAACATCAATTCCACTGTCATGTTGGTCTCCCTTGTCAAACTTGCTGTCCACCATCTGTGGCAGAGAACTTCCCGTCACTGCAGCAGCTGCATAACTTGTGGATTTTGCCGTCCAGGCATTCACTGGTGGCAATGGTGCAGGGATCGTATTCATTGACATCTGAGAGGACATAGCTAGCTGTGATGTCTGATCAGACATGTTTTGGGCTGCAGAAATATAATATATATCTTACATTCAAAGACTATTTACAGACAATGAATAACTTTTACTGTGACCAATCTGTAATTCAATTTCATCACCAAGATCGCTTGGTTTATGTTTTTTTTTAAATCTAAATATCATGTTTTTAAATGCCTTATAGTGAACACAAATATCTAAACATTTGATACCTGTCCTCGTCTAAATGTCTTTACTTTCAAATATGCCTAAAATGACAAGCACTTGTAATGTTTGTTAAAAATAATAATACACTACCTTGACGTGTGTCCATTTCCATGTTGATAGCAGGAGAAATAGCTGGAATATTATTGGCAAGATCATTGTCCCAGTTATCAACCTTCATATCAAATCCTTGGCTAGTAGTATCACTATCTCTGTCTCTTTGCTCCTTTTGCTTCACAAACCTTGGAGGCAATTTACTTCCTTTACGAGACTTTCCACTGTTATTATGTACTCCTTTTGGTTTAGCCAAAACCTATTTGGAAAAAAAACCCAGATGTTAATTCAAAACATTTCAGAGTAGGATCAGTTACTAGCAATAACAAATGTATATAGTCTAGTATGTTTAATACATGCATTAATTATATAACTGGGAGCCGAGGTCACAAATATATACCTCATTCCCCATTTATACACAGAAGTCAAACTACAAATTTTTCTATTACAATAAAGTCATTTTGTATATCAAATAGAGAATAATAATATTAAGATGTATTCAAGACTTAGTCAGTTTCAATGAATTTCGGTCGGTTTGGAATACAAACTGCAGACAGATGTTATAAGTAACTGTTATCTCCATTCAATGACTACATAGTATGGGTTTTGCTCATTGTAAGAGACCTACAGTTGCACATAATTAAAATCTTTTGGACTAATGTTGATTTTTGTCATTCATAAGTAATCTCCATTAGAAGTCATCAAATGATAAATAACCATATAACTTTGATGTGAATTGCATTTTTACCTTGTTGTGAGCATCCTTTTTCTGTTTTTCAGTCATTATCTGCCTTTTTAACTCAGCTTCCTGTTGAGCTTTTTGTCTCAGTTTCATAGCCTTTTTGGAAGTCACTTCCTGAAAGCCCTCATTTTCAACAGAGAACTCTGGGTCATCTACTGGTGCTCCATAAATGTCATCAATGACCACAACACCTGTAAAACATAACAATACATCTTAAAAGTTGTACTAAGTAAATGTAACTTATCACACCACACTTCAGGTAAATTACCCAGATGCGACCTTTCAGCATGGCGAATGATAAATATATCATCATCTTTTTACATAAGAGCTGTCATAATCATCATAAAGGTCAATTTAGCATACAATCAATTTCTGATCACACCTTTTAAAGAATATAATCAAAGGACACTATGTTCTGAATCTGATCACACCATCATATTTCCATGATCACATCTCCCCCCAATGTCACACAATAGTCAGGTTGATTTATATACCAAGTTTCAAGATGATGGGACCACAACTTTATGTAACCTTCTTAAAACCAATACTTAATTTGATACAGGATGGGAGGAATAGTAAAAGAAAGTGCAAAAGGTAAAACGTAAAGGCCTACCTTCCAATTTAGACAGGGCATACAAACAGTCGTCAAGAGCCATAAAAGGCAACTGATTTCAGTGCCACAATAAAATCAACTGCTTCAAAGGACTTTTTTCCATATTTGACCTTTCAGCATGGCGAATGAGAAATGTATCATCATCTTTGACGTACGGATGTCATAATCATCATCAAGGTCTGATTGTAAAAAACTTTTATAAGTCAAATTTTTGGATCACTCTTTTCCCCCAATATTCCATAGAACTGTTCAATTATCATATTATGTGCATGTATGTGGAGAATACATGTGTTGTGAGGAACTAAATCATAACGACAGCCTTCAACAATGATTCCTAAAGCAGTTGAAAATAGTACAAACATCAATTAAATTTTAATTAGAAGAAAATGTTCATAAGATACAAAATGACCTTTCAGCATGGCGAATGATAATGTATCCTCATTTTTACATAAGAGATGTCATAATCATCATCAAGGTCAATTTAAGTGATTCAGTGTAAGTCAGATTTTTATACAAATTTTGTTGTCATCCCTTCCCCCCAAAAACATTGCACAGGACTGTCAAGTGTTAAATGTAGGTTTATTTGTGGGTTGAGCCCCAGCCTACCATAATAGGATCCTTAAAATATCAGAATATCAAAAGGACATCATGTTCTGTTCAGTTCACATTATTACATTTCAGATACAATATGGACATTCTATAACAATACATTATCCCCATCTCCCAAATACATAGGTGGGGTATAAAAAAAAGATTTAAAAAAACAGGTAAGGCAACAGAGATTTACTTTCCAATTATTAAATACACTGTGGTTCAGGAGGTAATTTTTCCATACTTATAGGTTTCATAACGAGTGAAAATTAGATATCGATTGATATGAACTCGAGTTATTTAATTTCAATAATAATAAACGAGCCTATGGCGAGTTTATTATTATTGAATTAAATAACAAGAGTTGATATCAAGCGATATCTAATTCTCACAAGTTGTTAAACCTATTTCTCTTATGGAAAAAAGTTGTATGTGCGTGGCCTATTTGTTGCGAGTTGTGTTGCTACAGCCGTTTTTCTTTGCAACGCGTACTGATCTGTATACTTTTTAAACTAATATGGTTTTATTTTATTCGCTCAAGGCTGATTTTATACATTTAAAAATGAGATGACTCAGTTTAATTCAAACGATATTGAATTATCACAAGCTGTAAAACGTATGGTAAAAAACAAATGTTTTTATGATTATTTTCGTGGCGAGAGTTGTTGCTACGGGCGTCATCTGTTTTACCGGAAGTAAACAATCAGTTGTCAAGAAAACAAGTAGTACGACATGACCTTTTCCAGTGAATAATGACCTGATCAACGGCCAATGAAAATATTGGAAATTTACGAGATAAGCCAATCAAATTAACGTAATTTTGATATCACTTTTTCATATCACACTCCGTACGGTGATATACGAAAAATATCTATTCACGTGGGAGTTAGATAACAGGCCCCAACCATAAGAGAAAAGACCTTTCAGCATGGCGAATGAGAAATGTATCATCATATTGACATACGAGAGTCATAATCATCATCAAGGTCGATTTAAATTCATGAAACCTAATTAGCAAATAACAAAGAACTTTCAAATCCACCTTTTTTTCCCAAAAAAATTGATAAGGCTGCTCCAGAATTTAATGTGTGGGAAGTGGCCTGCATGGCAAAAATAATACAATTATCTGTGAAATTTCACTTTTGAAATCTCCCCATCATATTTTTTTAGATCCACAGAACACTTGAAAAAATAAAATATCAATAAGATATCAGCTTCTGTTCACATAAATTACGTTTTGAATACAGGATAAACAAACGGACAATACATACACCACTAACTATATAAGTGGGGCATAAACAGTCTTCAAGATTGAATTATTTAATGTACTATGGTTAAGGTTTTTCCATACAAGACCTTTCAGCATGGCGAATGAGAAATGTATCATCATCTTTGACATAAGAATGTCATAATCATCATCAAGATCAAGTTAAGTTCATGACATTAAAATAAAACAACATACTTTCCCACATATAGTATTGCACAACTCTAGAATATAATGTGTAGCAATATGTGTTGTTGTGGTTTGGGAGTTTGACAGACTATTTAAAACCCAGCTACCACAATAAGATACATAAAGCAGTTGCAAAATCAATAGGACATCTTATTCTGTTTGCATAATTACATTTCCAATACAAGATGAATAAATAACAACACAGAAAAAACAAACTGGCCTTACAGCTTTTACATTAATGCTAGCAAGACAAATCTTTGTTTGGCTTGCTTGCTTTGTGTGTATCAATGTTTGCTCAAGCATGGCAATTAAGATAGGCGGGGCTTCAGCTTGTATACATCATACTTAAATTTTATTGGACGTTACGTTTGAGGTTTAGGACACTTAATTTTAAAACATCACATGACAAATATTCCCACATGTTTCCTCACCTGTAAAAATACAATAATTGGTTAATGAAAGAAAAATATAAACTTAATATTGGTTTTTTTTTTATAACATATCAATCTATTAGTTCAGTTGTTTCCGTGTATGCCCTTTCATCTATGTAACTCAAGAAAAAAATCCAATAAATGGGTAACAATTGTATCGAAAAGAGAAAATCGAGTGCACCTTTTTTTATGTTAGGGTGTGTTTGAGATGAATATTTTGTCTTGAAAACGTACAAAGGAAGAGTATTTGATACATCATCTCGCTTCAGATTCTATCATTTTTATAAAGCAAAGCTACAGGTTGACTTTATAACATAAAAAAATCACAATACTAAAAGATGAAATGTAGGGGTCAAGTGAAATACCTATCCAATGAATCACAAAATCAGAGTAGGTGTATTCGAATAGCTATTTTACTAAACGTATTTGACGACAATCTTTAAGTTGGATGATGAAAATGCATATCTTCGAGAAAAAAAAATTTGGCATCCATTTCTACGATTGTGAAAATGAACTGCCGTAATGGGGAGATAATTTTGACGAAGTAGAATCCTGACTGTATTGTATATTTACAGGTAAGGAAACATGTGAGAATATTTGTCATGTGATGTTTTAAAATTTAGTGTCCTTAACCTCAAACATAACGTCCAATAAAATTTAAATATGATGTATACAAGCTGAAACCCCGCCTATCTTAATTGCCATGCTTGAGCAAACATTGATACAAACAAAGCAAGCAAGCCAAACAAAGATTTGTCTTGCTAGCATTAATGTAAAAGCTGTAAATACATAGGTGGGGACAGTCTTCAGGATCCAATAATTTAATGTTACTATGGTTCCAGTAATTTTCCATATTTGACCTTTCAGCATGGCGAATGAGAAATGTATCATCATTTTTGACATAAGAATGTCATAATCATCATCAAGGTCAAGTAAAGGTTCATCAAATAAAATAAAACAACATAAATATAAACTTTCAGATCCCGTTCTTTCCCAAATATTGTATTGAATTGCTCCAGAATATAATGTGAAGCAATGTGGGTTGTGGTGGTTTGGGAGTTTGACAGACTATTTAAAACCCAGCCTACCACAATAAGATACCTATAGCAGTTGCAAAATCAATAGGACATTATATTCTGTTCGCATAATTACATTTCCAATACAGGATAGACAAACAGACAATGCTGCATAATACAACCTCACCCAAATACTGTGGATTCATTACTTTTCAATGGATATCAATTTCTGTAGATTTTTCGTAGGTTCAGGTGAACCACAAATTTTATGTTCAACGAATAACAAATATTCTATAGACTTGTGTGCAGACATTAGCAAAACCACAATTCAAATATCCACGAAAGTGTATTCAAGTTTTCCTCAATCCAAGAAAATAAATGAATCTACAGTATCTACCTATGGTGGGGACAGTCTACAAGATTCAATAATTTAATCTTACTATAGTTAAGGTAATTTTTCCATACATGACCTTTCAGCATGGCGAATGAGAAATGTATCATCATCTTTGACATAAGAATGTCATAATCATCATCAAGATCAAGTTAAGTTCATGACATTAAAATAAAACAACATAAATATAAACTTTCAGATCCCATTCTTTCCCAAATATTGTATTGAATTGCTCCAGAATATAATGTGAAGCAATGTGGGTTGTGGTGGTTTGGGAGTTTGACAGACTATTTAAAACCCAGCCTACCACAATAAGATACCTATAGCAGTTGCAAAATCAATAGGACATCATATTCTGTTCGCATAAATTCATTTCTGATATAGGACAGACGAACAGACAACACTACCTAATCCAACCTCCTCCAAATACATAGGTGGGGACAGTCTTCAAGATTCAATAATTTAATGTACTATGGTTCAGGTAATTTTTCCATACAAGACCTTTCAGCATGGCGAATGAGAAATGTATCATCATTTTTGACATAAGAATGTCATAATCATCATCAAGATCAAGTTAAGTTCATGACATTAAAATAAAACAACATAAATATAAACTTTCAGATCCCGTTTTTTCCCAAATATAGTATTGAACTGCTCCAGAATTTAATGTGTAGCAATGTTTGTTGTGGTGGTTTGGGAGATTAAGGGACAATTTAAAACCAGCCTTCCACAATAGGATAACTAAAGCAGTTGCAAAATCAATAAGACATCATATTCTGTTTGCATAATTACATTCGATACAGGATGGAGAAACTGACAACACTACCTAATCCAACCTCCTCCAAATACATAGGCGGGGAAAGTCATTCAAGATTAAATAGCTAATTGTACTACGGTTCAAGTAAATTTTCCATACAAGACCTTTCAGCATGGCGAATGAGAAATGTATCATCATCTTTGACATAAGAATGTCATAATCATCATCAAGATCAAGTTAAGTTCATGACATTAAAATAAAACAACATAAATATAAACTTTTAGATCCCCCTTTCCAAAATATTGTATTGCACAGCTCCAGAATTTTATGTGTGGGAATCAGGGTTGTGGTGGTTTGGGAGATTAACGGACAATTTAAAACCCAGCCTACCACAATAGGATACCTATAGCAGTTGCAAAATCAATAAGACATCATATTCTGTTCGCATAATTTCATTTCCAATACAAGATGGATAAATAACACAACATAATCAAACCTGCCTTAAATACATAGGTGGGGAGAGTCTTCAAGATCCAATAATTTAATATACTATGGTTTAGGTTAATTTTCCATTTGAGACCTTTCAGCATGGCGAATGAGAAATGTATCATCATCTTTGACATACGAATGTCATAATCATCATCAAGGTCAAGTTAAGTTCATGACGTCTAATGAAACAATGTCAATATGAACTTAAAACCCTGCAGGTCTGTGCATAAATAGGGATGGAGCCAAAATAAAAAAAAATGCTCGTTTCCCCTCCCCCAACCCAACCGGGTCAAAACTTTTGACCAAAAAAAATCGAAAATATTTTCCATAATTTGTTTCCATTTTTGAAAAGTGCTTGAAAGCATATTACGACATTTCAAGTATCATGGACTTCGACAATTTCAATTGCACATGAAAATTTTCAAAGATCATTGGAAATGTCTCACCTGCAACCGTTTAACCTAGATATGTATCATTTACAAATAAATGCCTTTTTTTCTTCTTATAAATGCAAAACAATTTGATCACTTTATAGCAGTACAACTATTTGCTCAGATTTTTGTATAATCATTTGTTTCATGGGATTGACAGATATTAGAAATCATCATAGCAAAACTGATATATATCTTGTCCATTCTTAAAGAATTGTAGGCAGCTATAACCATTAGCATTCTAAATCATCAATAAATTTCCTCTATATACCCTTTCATACAAACTTAATAATAAGATAAACATACTAGCATAATTATTTATGTCAATGTTCTCCAAGACATTTTTCTCCTTTCTTTCTTCTGGCTTCAATGGTTTTGATACATCTGTCAAGTCAGAGGGTTTTGTGGACCGATTTCTGTAATTGATAAAAATATAAATTTCATTTAAATTCTGGAGATAGTACATTCCATTCTTTCAATAAATGCAATACAATTGATCGCTTTATAGCAGTACAACCATTTGCTCAGATTTTTGTATAATCATTTGTTTCATGGGATTGACAGATATTAGAAATCATCATAGCAAAACTGATATATATCTTTTTTTAATTTCCTCATACTAGTTATAATTGAAGCCTAAGTCAGCATACAGTCTTCATGCTTAACCACAAGTCCTAAGGCCCTGGCTTGTAGAATTGCTTTCAGGCTTGTAAAATTCTCCTCTACAAGCCAACACAATCCAACCAATTTTTTTTAAATTGAGCTTCAGGCTTGTACTCTCAAAAGATTATCGTGAAGGATGAGCATATGACACTTAGGTCCTCCTTTATCTATACATGTAATCATGTCCACGGCGATATTTCTACACCATTTACATATATGTTTTTTTTTAATCTCTCACTACAAACCATATATTTTCAAAAACAGACAAGACTGTTGTGCCGACATTACCAAGTACACAAAGTCCATACCATATTTGTTTCTATCAGGGTATATTCTTCCTAAGTATATGTATCTGTATTTCCAAAGTATGTATTTGGTAAAACATAATGAAAAGGTTCTTTCAAACTTGATACTAAAATACTGTAAACCAACTTATTTTTGTGGATACATGATTGCATGGTTAGCCCTTATTAGTCTATTTCGCTATTTTCATATTTACTTGATCCAAGTTTTACATATTCTTGACGATTTATATTCACCTTATCTTTCTACTCCCAAATATAAGTTGGTTTACAGTAACCATGGGATGTAAATCTACATATATATGTTACCAACAACAATAAAAGGTCATTATGTAAATCTTGGATCATTTTCCTGTTCAAATCAAATCTATTGCAGTTATTGAAAAATATCAACTTACTTGTAACTCAAATTGTTAAATGCATTATTGATTGCATTTTGATCATTTGCCACCATATGATCTACTCGGTATACATCAGACACATTCTCCTTCTTGCTAGAGTAATTTGATTTCCGCGGGGCACCATTGCTACCCCTAGCTAACCCGTTTTTTGTCAGGTGATTTGGAGATTTTTCTTTATTTGGATTTCTATAATTGTCAACACCATTTTGCTTCCTCCAATCTGATTGACCTTTTCTATTCTGGCGATCACCTGCAGGACGCTGGCTTGAGAAGCTCTTTCTTCCAGGGGTAGAATCTCTTTTATCATTATCTCTATCATTTCTAGAGTCATTTCTCCCTAAAAAATCACTACTTTCTGAGGCTGTTTCCCATTCTTCACCCTCTACTGCGGCATATTCCGAGGAGTTTTGCTGTGCTAGCTGTGGCGGCTTTGAACCAATGCTAGGAGGGGCACTTCCTCCTCGACCTTTACCACGGGCTTTGCCACGATCAGTGCCCCTCCCCCTCTCGTTTAAACCCCTTTTTGCAGCAAATCTTGGTGGAGGGGGTGCTCTTTCTGGCTTTTTGTCTTTCCTGTAAATAAAAAAGATATTCAAATGTTCAATGATTAACATGTAAAAAAAACATTTACAAAGCTTTAAGTACCTTTGGTAATTTCAGGAATGTTTTTGAAAACTCGGATTACCGCACAAGTTGATCTTGAAATTTATACTAGGACAATTTCAAATCTCACCCCTGGCTGGGTAGCAAAATATTTTTTACAGTAAATTACATGTGAATTCAAACAAATAAATAAATGCCTCTAAAAGTTTCGAGTTATCTTGTGTCTTTTAATATCTCGTTGCTCAGATTCCTTGTGTAATCATCCTATTTCATGGGATTGACAGATATAAGAAGTCATCATAGCAAACTGAATGAGATGTTTAAACTTTTTTGTAAGTATGCTTTACACTAACAAACTGTAATGTTTATTTTAACAAATTCAACAAATAATTTACCTTGGTCTTTCTCCTCTTTCACCATCATTCATTGGTGCTGTTGGAGGTCTACCAAATCCACCTCGAGGGGGTGGGGCGGAATTGTATCTTCCAGCTCCTCTTCCTCCCCTTGTAGAAGTTGAAGCACCTGCAAAACATGTAACATCTTAAAAATCTTTTGCCAAACTATGGTGATGTCATATGACATTGGATGATATGTTGACATGTAATTCTGCAGAATTCATTGCTCGCTCAGATTTTTTTGTAATCATCTGTTTCATGGGATTGACAGATATAATTAATCATCACAGCAAACATAACTACCACTGAATAAGTATCTATATATTATTGAACCAAATCTGCATACACAACTGAAACCAACAATCAACAGTAGTTCCATCATGATAGTAATCATTAACAATATAAGCAAGACATTTTTTTTCTGAAAGACAAATGTAATTTTGTAATACATTGTAAACAGTGTGCATGATACACCTGTCACATTTTCAAAGAATAAAGTTCAATTACTTCTCAATGATATATAAGAAACTTATGAAAATCAAAAGTAAGCTTACATCAATAGATATAAACAATTCACCAAGTTTCATGATAATTGCTGAAAGACTTTTTGAGTTATTGCCCGAAAAACTGGAAAATCCTCCGTTTTTTTTAAAAGAATAAAAACAAAAGGGAACTCACGTCAAAAGATATAAATATTTCACCAAAGTTTTATGCATATTGGATAAAGTGTTTTTGAGTTAATGTCTTGTGTGTTGACGACAGGTGGAGAGGTATACCGTTATAGGTCCTGTAAACGGGCGTATAAAACCAGAAATTTTCACAATAACTGCATAACTTGAATATGTGTGCAATCCAGGGCTTCCAAAAAATATTTGAGCCAGCCGGACATTTCATATCTGATTCCGATTTTAATCCCTTAAGACTAAGTCACAAAAGGCAATTATGGTAATCAGATGGCCATTCCAATGATTGACATTGCATAAAAAAACCGATTTTAAACTTTACTTTGATATGATATGAATTTGATGTTCGGATGTAACTGTTAAATTGGCAGTGCATCATTCAAAGTGTGCACATCAGCGTGCTCATATCTGCCTTAGACTTTTTATTTGTGCAAAATGACATTGTCAAATCTTTAGTTTCGTTTTCACATTGTTCTAACCGGATGTTGACTTGACAATGGTAAAACATGGACCATAAACGGATACGTAAAATCCGTGAATGTTTACAAAGCACGACTGAGTGAAGACGCTCTTTCCACGTTATTTCTTCAACAAAATACTTGAAATGAACGTTAGATACAGGTGTCAATGATAATTTTAGCATTTTTGAAGAAATGTAGGATGCATAATTAAATTTCCCACCTGTGCACATGCGCACACGTGTTCTAGTTTATACGACATAGTTCTGACGATTTTTCATTTATTAAAACCTTTTTAAATTTTTCATCAAATCATGTTGATAAACTAATTTCTAATAATTTTAATCTTTTGGACGAAATCAATAAGAAACAAACCGCTGAAAAGAAAGAAAAAATTGTGAATAGACCGATCAATTTATACGATGTCCGGTACTGAACATAGTTCACCTGTCACCTGAACAGGTAGATTTCAGCTGTCCAACTACTAATTAGCCTTGATTTAAATTAGAAAGTATTGGATTAGGTGTTGTTTTGATAGTAATTAATCATCGTGTCACATTTATGACCGGAAATGTGTTGATGTTTATGGCAAAAGGTTGGGTCAAAAAGATCGTGAATTATGTAAAAATGACCGAAAAAGCCTTGAAAACTGAAACGTATATGACCGTTTCATGCTTTGCCCAGCCGGACTTTTACCGGACATTATACAAATGACCGGAATATATGACCGTTTTGGAAGCCCTGGTGCAACCCCCCCCCCATCCTCACCATAATATATATATATGCTGCTTATGAAATCTATTCTTTCATGTTATTTAAAGGCAAATCTAGTTTGCTGCCATTTTAAATCGAAAAGTTATATTTATGTTATATGACATTGGATGAAATGTTGACATGTAAATCTGCAGAATTCATTACTCGCTCAGATTTTTTTGTAATCATCTGTTTCATGGGATTGACAGATATAATTAATCATCATAGCAAACATGTCCTCTACCCATGAACCAGTATTTTTTTTCAGATGGAAGACCAATTGAATGTTTTACTAAAGAATAAAGTCATGTGGCCCCAACTTATCCAATAACATTGGCCAATTATTTATGGATATGGAATAATATATATTAATTTATGCAAGAGGTTTAATATTTTGATATTAGGCAAACTTTTGTTTCACATACTGTCAGTATGGGTTTATTATAATTTGTGGGATACTGGTTTTCATGGATTCATGGAAATAGATGAATTATGGCTCGAGAAAAAGCATGAAATAACCAGATGCTCCGCAGGGCGCAGCTTTATACGACCGCAGAGGTTAAACCCTTAACGGTTGGGGCAAGTATGGACACAACATTCAAGCTGGATTCAGCTCTAAATTTGGATTGTGATTAAATAGTTGACACAGCATAGGTTTCTGACACAGAATGAATGTGGTCTAATGAACTTAAAAAAATTTTTTTGCCTTTGAGCAATTCACTATGCTGTTGAATATTAATCCTCTCAAAAAAATGTTTGAAGAAATTTTCTTTTTATTTATGAAATCTGAAATGAAAAAAATTGACCCCCCAATTTTTTTTTCACATCCCCCTTTCCCTTATTTCAAAACTGATCTCAATTCAAATTTCTAATGAAGTTTGCAACAATAACTACTCATTTAAATACATCATAAAATATTAAAATGTAAAAAAAGTGCTTGTTATCACTGAATGGTAAAGATTGTTTTAATCTATCAGTTGGTAGTAAAAGTGAATATACATTGTATATTGTATAAAACAATGATTTAAGTTGATTCAACTACTATTCTGGACAAAGAAAGATAACTCCAATTGAAATCCAATTGGAATTTCTTGCTATTGCACAATATTGTGCAATTAGATATTTCTTGCTATTGTGCAATACTGTGCAATTGAAAATATTTGCTATTGCACAATACTGTGCAATTGAAGATTTCTTGCTATTGCACAATACTGTGCAATTGAAGATTTCTTGCTATTGCTGAATACTGTGCAATTGAAAATTTCTTGTTATTGCACAATACTTAATATAATAATTTTGGATCCTGATTTGGACCATCTTGAAAACTGGGCCCATAATCAAAAATCTAAGTACATGTTTAGATTCAGCATATCAAAGAGGCCCAAGAATTCAATTTTTGTTAAAATCAAACTTAGTTTAATTTTGGACCCTTTGGACTTTAATGTAGACCAATTTTAAAACGGGACCAAAAATTAAGAATCTACATACACAGTTAAGATTTGGCATATCAAAGAACCTCAATTATTCAATTTTTGATGAAATCAAACAAAGTTTAATTTTGGACCCCGATTTGGACCAACTTGAAAACTGGGCCAATAATAAAAAATCTAAGTACATTTTTAGATTCAGCATATCAAAGAACCCCAAGGATTCAATTTTTGTTAAAATCAAACTAAGTTTAATTTTGGACCCTTTGGACCTTAATGTAGACCAATTTGAAAACGGGACCAAAAATTAAGAATCTACATACACAGTTAGATTCGGCATATCAAAGAACCCCAATTATTCAATTTTTGATGAAATCAAACAAAGTTTAATTTTGGACCCTTTGGGCCCTTTATTCCTAAACTGTTGGGACCACAACTCCCAAAATCAATACCAACCTTCCTTTAATGGTCATAAACCTTGTGTTTAAATTTCATAGATTTCTATTTACTTATACTAAAGTTATGGTGCGAAAACCAAGAAAAATGCTTATTTGGGTCCCTTTTTGGCCCCTAATTCCTAAACTGTTGGGACCTAAACTCCCAAAATCAATACCAACCTTCCTTTTGTGGTCATAAACATTGTGTTTAAATTTCATTGATTTCTATTTACTTAAACTAAAGTTATTGTGCGAAAACCAAGAATAATGCTTATTTGTGCCCTTTTTTGGCCCCTAATTCCTAAACTGTTGGAACCAAAACTCCCAAAATCAATCCCAACCTTTCTTTTGTGGTCATAAACCTTGTGTCAAAATTTCATAGATTTCTATTCACTTAAACTAAAGTTATAGTGCGAAAACCAAGAAAATGCTTATTTGGGCCCTTTTTGGCCCCTAATTCCTAAAATGTTGGGACCAAAACTCCCAAAATCAATCCCAACCTTCCTTTTGTGGTCATAAACCTTGTGTTTAAATTTCATAGATTTCTATTCACTTTTACTAAAGTTAGAGTGCGAAAACTAAAAGTATTCGGACGACGACGACGCCGACGTGATAGCAATATACGACGAAAAATTTTCGTATAAAAATCAAAGAAATCAGATTTCCACTATTTTAGAAAATAAATTGACACATTCCCCATTTCCTTTCTCAATTTTAAGTACTTCCTGGCAGTAAATTTTGAACTTTTTAAACAGGTGTATTATAGAACCCTATACAATTACTCTCTGAATTAATCAGAAACACATCAGTCATAAAAAACATCAAAATTACCTCGACCTCTTCTTGAAGGTTCTCCACGTGGAGAAAAGCCACTTGAACTTCTCCCATTTTCTCCTCGGTCTTCCCGTCTCCTATTATCAAAGTCATTATTAGCTCTATCATGCCATACATTTTTCCTCTCATTACTTTCAAAATGATTGATCTTCCTGTCACTTTCATATTGTTTATTTCTCCTGTCTGGCCCTGCACCTCTACCACGACCTCTACTAAATCCTCGATCACTTCTATGATCCCTATCTCTATTGTCTTTATCACTAGTATCACTCAAGTCCTCGAATGATTCTTCACTTTCCTCAGTCCTAAGTTTCCTTGGTGGGTGAGAACTTGGGTGAGAACTTGGGTGAGAACTTGGGTGGTACTCTTCTCGTTCTTCTGGCTCAAAGTCACCCCATCTGCCTGTACTAAATGGTCGACCACCTCTATCTGGTCTAAAGCCACCACGTGCAGGTCTATTATCATAACTTCGATATTCTCCTCGTCCTCTGCCTCTAGGAAATGTTCCTCTAGCACCACGGCCTCTACCTCGTACAAATTCTCTGGATTTTGAACCATTCTTATAGCGATCTGATGGATCTTCCTTTTTCTTTTTTTGAGGAGGTGGAATTCTGTCTTTTTTGTCATCTAGCAAAATAACTTCAGATTTCTTCTCCTCACGAGATTTTTCCTCTTTTTTAGTAGTCTTTTCTTTATCTTCCTTTTTATCTGTACCTTCATCTTTGCTCCTAGAAAATAGACAATTAATAACAAGTGAATAGACAACCTTTAAATGTTAAATATACTAGAACATACCCGCGAAATCGCGGGAATTTAGAACCTGCTTAAAAGTATGTAATCTGTTGTAGGATGATTTTTTGTAAAAGAAGGAAAGGTATCAAAAGTATCTTAAACATGAACTGGTATCAATATAACGTTTTAAATTTTTCTTCCCTTAAGTTTTGTCATGAACTTCATTGTGTAAAAGTGTGTCGTTAAATCTTAAATAAAACATGATAATATAGGCTACTGTGATAAAACTGTATATAATTCAATAGTGTGATCGTTTTTGCTTTTTTATATATAGTTGACTTTTTACTCCTATTGTGGAGGTGTGCCTAGATTGGCAGAAGATAGACAATACAGATACAGTCACTCGAAATAGATTCCACTAATAAAATAAAGTTTACCTAAAAAGCAAAATAATTCATGCATTCTGTAGATTTTTGTATTCATTTTCATAGGGCCTGTGTCGTTAAATCTTAAATAAAACATGATAATATAGGCTATGCCTGTGTCGTTATTTACGTGACGATAAGTGAATGACAAAAATGATTGTGTTGATTTTCACACGGCCTGCGTCGTTGCTTACACTTGGGACAACATATAACGATTCAGTCAATGTGAAAATGGCTTGCATGAATCTTAAATAAAACATGATAATATAGGCTATGCCTGTGTCGTTATTTACGTGACAAATAAAACATGATAATTTAGGCTATGCCTGTGTCGTTATTTACGTGACGATAAGTGAATAACAAAAATAATTGTGTTTATTTTCACACAGCCTGGGTCGTTGCTTTCACTTGGGACAACATATACCGATTCAGTCAATGTGAAAATGGCTTGCATGTATCTTAAATAAAACATGATAATATAGGCTATGCCTGTGTCGTTATTTACGTGACAAATACGATAAGTGAATGACAAAAATGATTGTGTTTATTTTCACACGGCCTGGGTCGTTGCTTACACCTTGGACAAAATTCTTATATAACGATTCAGGCAATGAATCTTAAATAAAACATGATAATATAGAGTATGTAATGTAAATTTACCAAACTTCTGGAAATATAAACGGAAGAGGAAGTTGTCTATGAATAAAAGCCGGGGTGATGACGGACACATATCCGGACTTCTTTTTTTCCGTTTTTCTCCCAAAATAACCGAAACTGAATAATCATAAGAATGGATGACAAATGCGACTATGCATGGTACCTATAGGACATACAGTCACAATGATCAATTTATTGTGGAAGGAGGAGAAGCGACACCAAAAATGATGTCTTCTCGTTTAATAGTATAGATAAGTGGAGTGAGAGTCAAGATAAAAGCTTATCACAAAATACCACTCTTCACACTAAACCACAAGTCCTAGATCATGGGCCTGTAAAATTCTTCTCTACAAGCCAACAGAATCCAACTAACATTTTTTAAATATTGAGCTTCTGGCTTGTGGAATCAAAAGTTTAGCATGAAGGCTGAAATACACAAGACAAGTATATGCATATCCAGAATGAGTAATATCATGCCAGTAATTGTTCCTGTCAAAGTTTTTGTTTATATATGTAATCACTGGACTAGGATTGTAGCAATGCAGACTTTGTCATACTTTATGTACTGATTCAGATTTCCAGTGGTGGATCCAGAAAAAGGGGGGCCACTCAGGGATCTCCATGGCCTGTTTAACGATGGAGCCCCGCCATCGTTCAAATGTCTTGCGCCATCGTCAAATGACTCGCGCCATCGTTAAATTGTCTTGCGCCATCGTTAAATTGTCATCCGCCATCGTTCAAAACTTCATCGTTTTTTGTAGCCCGACGCCATTTTTTTTATCAATTATAATCAAATGCATGTAATTGCATAACCCTTAGGCTTTTTATGTTATAATCCAATACAGTTCTAACGCCTGAGGGATATCCGGATTAAGATCGCTAATTACTTGTACCTGAGCTTGTACAGGTAGATCAACAAACCAAACAGGAGAATACTATCTGAGGATAGACGATCCATTTGTCGAAGTAATCAACTAAGTTTCAGCAAATGATTATGATCATTTAGATTAAATAAATAAATTAATAAATTAATCCAGTTACAAAGAAAACAGTTTAACAAGTCGAACACGTGCTTTATTTTGACTTACGCAATCAGCATCCCCCTTTTTTAAGAAGTACAAAATAAGACGCAAAACAGTAAATTTTTATTATTTCATCGTAAATAACTCGAGTACTGCTGTAACGATAATTTAGAATTACTTTAAAAGTTTAAAAGTAAAAACTTAAATATTTCCTGTAAAGAAATATCGTATCTAAATTCCGAATTCATTTCGTATATTACAATCAAATTGATACATCCGCGTTTCCGGTTTCTATTCAGACTCGAAAGATGCATGTTGCACAGCATCAATTTTTCCAGATAGTCATTAAAAACCTTTTCATTTGTCAACGTTTGCTTTACAAATCTCTTTAACCTTTTACATAACACGTACGAATTGTTTTGTTGTTGCTGCAAATCAGCCATACCGGTAATGGGCTCTGAATTTGACAGTGTCCACGAAAAATAAGCTCCACATTAGATGATTTTTAACCCCCATAACAATTACCAAAAATAAAAGAAATCTGCATGGGGACCTTCATGACAGCTTTTGGTCATTCTCGACTAAGGGGGGCCATGATGACTTGGCATTTGAATGGTTAAAAACGGCAATAAATGAAAATATTGATACTTCTAATTCTATAATGAAAATTCAAATAAATATAATTTAAATAAGCAATGAATTAGCATGTTCACCATTCCTTGTATGGAGGGATAAAATACTTCCGATCGCGCTACACTGTACAGCGTAGACAAGGTTTGTAATGGTGAAAGTTCCTCCATGGTTCAATTTTCATCCATGGAGATCCCTGCCACTCCAATGATTCTCTAATCATTCAACCAAATTTTTCCCACAAAAGGAGAGCATGGACCCCTCTGGATCCGCCTTATGCATTTTACATGCACATTGCCACAATATAAAGCAATATATTTTTATCTCTTACTTCTCAACATTGTCAGCCTTTTCTGTTTTCTCTTGTTTTTGTTCTTTATGTACTGGCTTGCTTTCCTTGGAATCCTGCTGAAATTTGAATGAAAATTTAAAACACTGAATTTGACCAACTTAACCAGATAAGACCAACAAATCTGTCTTCATCAATCTTGTGAACATCATAATTTAATTTTGGCATTTGGAATATCAAAACTAAATTTCCCTTTTCCCAATCACCCATCATAACCATAATAAATGCTGGTATTGATCAAACCCAAATAATATATGCTGCTTTTAAAATCTATTTCTTTCATGTAATTTAAGGGAAAATCTAATAGTTATGTTATATGACATTGGATGAAATGTTGACATGTAATTCTGCAGAATTCATTGCTCGCTCAGAACTTTTTTGTAATCATCTGTTTCATGGGATTGACAGATATAATTAATCATCATAGCAAACATGTCCTCTACCCCATAACATTTTTTCTATAATATGGTCCCTAATTTTGCATTCTAAAATACCACAAAATTTGGAATATCAATATATTAAAACATTTTTATGAAAGGGGACTTTTAGGGAATATATGATAACTTCACTTCAACAGTATATATTAAGAAACAAGAATGTGTCCAAAGTACATGGATGCCCCACTTGCACTATACTTTTCCATGTTCCATGGACCGTGAAATTGGGTAATAATCTAATTTGGCATTAAAATTAGAAAGATTATACTATAGGGAACATATGCACTAAGTTTCAAGTTGATTGGACTTCAATTTCATCAAAAACTACCTTGACAAAAAATTTAACCTGAACGGACGGACAAACGAACTAACGAACGGAGCCACAGACCAGAAAACATAATGCCCTTCTACTGTCGTAGGTGGGGCATAAAAATCACAAGGGGTATTTTAAACATGTGGGAGTTAACCAAAGAAGACTGATGTCTCAAAATAATAAAAGCAAAATATACTAAGTCCATGTTTAGGTATAGGATCCCACTCTCCACAAATTGGTTTAAAATCATTTAGTTGCTAATTTTTTTTTTATACTTGTTATCAAAATCCATTTTAAACTATCTACCTTGCTGAGCGACTTTTGTTTACTAGAATCTGATTTATCGACAAATTCTTTAGGAGATTCTGTCTTGCGATCACTAGGTGTTGATGCTCCACTTGACATGTTGGATGCACTTCTTTTGAGTGATGTATAATGGCTGCCTCTGGAGGGCACCTGCTGTGTCTGTTGTGGTGTAATTGGAGGTGGACAAGCTGGATGTTCTCTTTCTGAAATGTCAAACAAAATCAATTTCTAAATTCTATCCATATAAAAGAACTGAATTTCATTTTCAAAAATAATTTTTTAACTGTAAACTTGATAAAATTTACCCTGCATTGCTTTTGGGCACAGCACTTTAATATGAACAATATTTGTTCTTTAATCATCCAGTATTCTGAAGCACAGGCTATGCAGTTATGGGTTTTTTTCTTTGTATAAATGAACGAACCCTGATAGTTTGTCTGCATTTTTAATGCAACGTATATATACTTTTCCAGGATATTGCTAATAGTGACAGTAAATTTTCAAGTTTGTAACCAATACTTACTACCATATTTGTTGTATGAGGAAGGGTTCCAGTAATTATCAGTATGTTTATTACTGTGTGAATCATCATATTTGTCTCCTCTTTGTCGATCATCATATCTGTGGTCTCGTCTTCTATCATCATAGCGATCCCTTCGATCATCATACTTCTCCTTACTTCTATCCTTGTCTTTTTGTCGATCAGACCTCTTTTCTCTACTTGTTTCTTTGTCTGCTTTGACTGAACTGTCTTTTGGTCTTTCTTCCACCTTTGGTTTAGAGGTTTCTTCTGTTTTTTTCTTTTCTTCCCTAAAACGTAAAATATTCACATATCAAGCAACACATCTGCAGCATTCTATAAAACCCATTTACAGTGCTTGATATATGAGATTGTTTCCCCTTTCCTTCATATAAAAAACTTTAAAAATGTGCAGTTTTTCAAGGAAGAGCCATTTGTCTGTTGTCTCTGGTAATATAAGCAGCAATGGCCAAGTCAATGTTTTTGTATGGGAAACCCCCAAAAAATCTCTGAAAATAGCAGGTGCAAACCTTTCATGTCCTGTGGAAAAATCTCTTCATTTTTTTGCATAAAGCCATTTTATATGAGTTGCAAATTAACATAAAGTTTGACATGGACAAGATAAATTAAAGAAAGTTATCCCTGTGTTGCTTTGTGACAGCTAGAACATGTCAGGTAACACAACAATTGACCTATGATATGTAAAAACAATGCTAGTCATGTCTTGCACTATGAGAGGACATGTGCCTGTCATACAAAAATATGCAGAATTTAAATCCTCAATATTACATACCTTGGTGTAGTAGCTCGGTCATCTTTACTTTCCTTCTCAGGTGTATCATCAAAAGGATCTTTCTGTATGACTGGTTGTTTAGGCTCCTGATCCTTAGTAGGTCTATCTAGATCTTCATCTTCTTCATAATCACCAGAAAAGGATCGATCCCTCTTATTATCTTTCCCACTTTCTTTTTTCTCATGCTCCCTGAAAAGTGGAAAATTTAAACTATTTAACCAATTCATTGTTTGCTTTACCTCTGGGGCAAATTTGGTATTCATGTTCAGGAAGAAAAAAAATTTACCATTTTATAGGTTGTTGAAAGGATAGTTGATGTGCAGAAAGCATGGCACTTTTTCTTCCATCTTTTATTTGAAGATTTGGAAAAAAGGAATAGTCTGCATTCATAATCTGATTTTACAACTAAATGCATACAAGTTGACACTTAAGAGCAGAACATATCTGCTGAACACGTACCTCCGATCATATTCTAGAAAACCTCTATCATAATCTGGATACATTGACCTGCCATCAAAGAATGGTGGGCGTCCATCAAATTGACCTGAAAAACAATGATAGTTCTAAAATCCTATTCCAGTTTGAAACCTTAATGATTACACTTTATTTTTTTAAATTAATCTGCTTAAAAATTCCCATATTCAAAAATAATTTTGTTTTTTCAAGATTTATGTAAATCGTGGGTGGATATTACTTTTAAGTATATATAATTGAGGTCTAATAACATTTCCAAAAGCTATTTTTCATTTCTCAACATACAATAAGTTATATCTCGATGAAAGGAAACATGAATATCATATCTAGAAACTAGTGGAAGGAATAATAAAAACTTCTGAATATGGTTTAAGAACAGCTATATTCATTAATATGTACTGACCTGGATGAGGAGGTACAGGATAATTTTGCCAAGCCCTTGGATCTCTCTCATAGTCATGTTTACCATCATTATCTTGACTTTCTGTTCCTGAGCCATGGCTATCATTGCGTCGTCTCACAGGGGGATACATCGGCATATCTAAATATAAACAAATATTTGTCACTGTATCGAGAAACAAATTTGTACACATTATCAAATTAAGCATACACCATTTTGTTTTTATAAAATAATAGAAGTGGTTGTCGTTCAATCTGGAAATAAAACCCACTGAAAAATTATATGTTGAGTTAATCGTCGGACCCGCAAGGTGAAAGCAATAGAGCAACCTCTCCTTAAATATAGAATTTTGTTGTCAATTTGATTGTTATCATATTAAAATGGTATTAACATTATGATATTTTTCTTATGCAAGGCAAGAACAGAGCATGTATGAGATGAACTTTGGAACCCTTTCTTTCTAGTTTCAAGTATCATTACTACTGACACATACAAAGTTTGGGAAAAATATTTTCCTAGTTTTTAGTTAATTTTCAAGCATTAAACTATAAATGTTTTTCATGCTTTCGCAGGTACAGGGAACTTTACAACAGCACACTAATTTGTTTTCAGATTCTTACTGGACATATCCATAGGGGGCCTAGGACCATAACCCATGAAAGGCATTGGTGGCCAAAATCCCCAAGGTGGTGGTGGTTGGCCTGGTCTCATCTGAGCTGGATGTGGCTGAGGTGACCCTGGTTGTTGTTGGGGCTGTGATCTTGGAGGCATCTGTTGATCAGATTGCTGTCGCTGGAAACGTGGCGGTACAGTTCTTGAAGATGTCTTGTTGGTCTGGAATATAAAATTATTCAATTCAAATTCATACAAACTAATAATAAACAAAACTGATGTTAAATATGTAATTTTGAACTTTGGTAATCTTTCAGTATGGTAAATGATGGATATCTCATCTTTGTCCAAACTATACATAATCATTATCATCTTAAAGATCAGCTGTGTCTATAAATAAAATGATTGGCTCTTTTCTATGACACTTGATTTTTAAATGTTAGTTGCTGCTCTTAACCGTTGGTTTTCGTAACAAATAACTAATTTTTATATTTAAATAAAATTACTTACACCTTCTCCAGGGGAGAATTTATGTTGTTCTCTGCTGTATGAGCGTTCTCTGGAATCTTTCTCACTGCTTTCACTAGGAGTTCTACTTGATCTCCCCTCAGATTTAGTGTCAGATTCACCCTCTTTGTCCTAAAAAAGACACACATGCCATTAAATCAAAGATAAGGGTTAAATGCTGAAACTCTATAAATTCTATCAGATCTTTCAGAATGGCGAATGATAAATATCTCATCACTGAAGACTATGATTCATCATAATCATCATTAAGATCAAAATTTTGTCAAATCATTCCACGACTAACCCATTTTTTTAAAATCATATCTTATTTATTTCTCCTTTTAATCACAAGGCTTATCTACACTTACTGTTTTACAAAATAATAAAATCCAGGGGTTTATCTGGATATTTTGGGAAAAAGGACCCTGGCCAGTTTTGGGAATTTTTTAACGCGGTTTTCAATGAGATAGGGAAAAACAACCAATATACCAGATGTTAGTTTTAGTGCGTTTAATTCATTAAACATTTTTTTGCTGGTGAAAATAAAGTAAGGACTACAACTTCTTTGTTTTTAAATATAACAACATGACATTTGAGTATCAAAATAATAAGTTCTAACTTCTTAAGGATTGTTACATTTTTTTGATTTTGACATGAAAATTTGTAAACTGAAATATTTTGAGTTCTGTATAAAATATATCCTGTTTCTATTTTCTTTTTTTATATATCTTTTAGTTTTCAATTTTAGTGTTGCTAAGTCAGCTGTCACATGTTTGGTTATTTTAATTTTTTTATTTACTGTATTTGATTGACAAACCCGGAATTATATACTTGTCCGTTTCCAGATTTGATCTGGTTTTAGTATTTTCCCACACTTCCTGTTTATTTATGGCAGCCATTGTTTGTCAAAAAATGTTCAATATGTTTCAACTTGGACTTACACATTAATTGTTGGCGATTTTTGACATAAAGCTAGCAGTTGAATAAAATAAACATCTCTGTCATTAATAATAAAGATGGAAATGAATTTTGCTCCCAAAATTGGGGAAAATGTAGGGTTTTTGCCGTTGGGAATGGGTCGGAAAACCGGACCCTGTGGAATGCTAGAAAAATCCATGAAATCTTCCAATTTACATTTCTATAATTGTTGTGCTGTTCCAAGAATAATTTCTCTACATATAAAAATTGCTGCAGATGGCTAGGTTTAGAATACACAACAGTATTATGTCCAAAATCTCCATTAAAGACCCATGTTCTTTCTAACCGTGATATAAATCCTCAACTTCATAATAATAAAACACCATTTGCAAGTGTTAGTGTTTTAATTTAAATATACATTTCAAGTGTCAATATTTTACTTAAAATACACATAATATTTCTCTGTATTATTTTAAAAATATTGGACAAAATAATTGTATTTTATTTTCCATGCAATTGAAGAGTCAAGACTAGCAACTTTAAAAGAATGAACCCTTACTGAATCGTCTTTCTTTTTCCCAGTCCTCTCATCAAGTTGTCTCAGTTTCTCAGCAGCAGCAGCTTTTCTGTCTTGTTCAATCTTCTTCTCTTCATCCTCCCTCCTTAATCTTGCCCTCTCTATAGCATCAGATTTTTCCTCTTTTCTTTGTTGTCTTTTTTGTCGCCACACTTCATCATCGTCTTCTACTGGCTTTTTTGTAGGTGTAACTGCAGGACTCATTGATGGGGGAGGCTGGGAAAATGGAGGACGCTTAAAATATAATAATTCAAAATTGATCCTTGACTTTCTTACTCTAAAACTAAACTGAAATGATTAGTCTGAATATTTTATGATAACAGGTTTGATTTGTCTATACTTTGATTAAAAAATTCAACAATATTCTTGTCCATAACAGTATATTTTTAAAGAGCTATTTAAACGGCTTTATAATTTTGACAATTTTTTGCTGTAAGGAATTAAGATAAACTACCTGATTAGGTGGTCCAGGAGGCATTCTGTAAGGTGGTGGATATGGAGGATGTCCTCTTGGTGGTGGTCCCATAAAATCGTAAGGATTCATTGGCCAGCGCTGAAATGAGAACAATTAAAAGTTTTATACACATTCCTTTTTGTGTGAAAAACTCCTAATGACAGGGTAATCAAGATCATTTGAATTAACTCATGGAAAATTTTTCAGATTAGGCACATAAATGCAAAAGAATACAAAGAACTTCAAAATGAAATTTTTATTAACTTTGAGTGCAAAATAAAACAAGTAGGGGCTTTGAAGTCTCAAACTTACCCCATCCATTGGCGGTGGTGGCTGACCTCTGAATTGTGGCGGTATTTGTCCTTGACCCCATGCTTCTCTGGATTGTGGGGGACCATGATCATTCTGTTTGTATAAACAATATTTTATATTTTAAGTTATAAGCCTTTACAAAAAATTGAAATAATAAGATAAAAATTGCAATTATTTTTTCTTCATATTTGTATTGCATGTAAGACCACAATTGAATAGGTGTATCAATATCAATATGTAAACCCATAAAAAAAACTCAATTTAATTCTATTATAAAAGAGCTAAAATACAAGTATCAATATGATGGGATTTCAATGTTTTTCTCAGAACTTTTCTACTATTTTCTCAGGACCATTCATCAAACTGTTAGATAAAGATAAGGCACATCATTTGTCAATTGATGAAAGCAACAAATTACAACTATATATATGATTCGATGAGTCATTGACTGATGTTTTTATCACAATTATGTTTAAATATAACTGAATAAATCAAAATATTGAAAGACAATCATTGTGGGACTACTTCAATTAATGAAAACATGCCCATGACTCAGCATGGCATAATAAAAGTGCTTCATCAAACAATCAATTATTAAAAAACTATTTGCCTTCTGAGAAAGATATTATATTTTAATGAAATAGTCCTCAAGTAATAAAATGAAATCCAAGTCATGCAAAGTATTCGAAATATAGATGTTAACATCAAGAATTAAACTTTTTTTTTAAAACAATAGAAAATATCATTAGTTTATAGAAATGTTATTCATATAGTCAGGTAGGACAATAATACAAAGATTAAACATACATGCAAAATGTTCATTGATAAATCCAGAATATGTGCATTTGGAGATATGATTCTTACATGAAAAGCAAACATATATTCTATTTAACTTTACTTAAGTTTAGACCAGGAGGCAATTGTACATTACATATACATTATCAAATTGGGGTACCCATCAAATATTAAGCTTTGTACAAATGCTTTGAGCTTTTACCAGATTAGCATTCAAGCAACTCACATTTTGCAACAGACAAGTAAAAAATGGATCCCTTAAAGGTGGAGTTTGCAATAGTGATGAGAAAAATTTGATATATAAGCGTGGCCATACAGATGAAATGAATAAGTTAAGTCTTTGAAACACCTTCAATACTTTGGATGACAATAGAAATTTGAAGCACATGTTCTGGAGATACCTTAACATCTTCATTTTTTCCTTTCTCCTCTTCACTTGCCTTTGATGACTTCCTGGCTTTTCTCTCGCCTTTACCACTGAAATCAACATAATACATTAAACAATAAATCCTCCTTTTAAAGAATAGCATTTGAAAAATCTAAGTCACAACTACATTAGTCTTATAGAGGTAAATGTGTATGGGCAACACATTTCACCGTTTCCGAATGCATTCTAGACCATGTTTTCAAGAGCATACATCTTAAAAAAACATCCTCTAGTCTACAATGAGTAAAATCAATTTCCCACTACCATTCTAATTCTAAAGAAAGTTACATTATGCATTGTAGTCTATACAGGAAACATAAACCTTAGCATCTACAAAACCTCATTGATTATAAAAAAATTTGTTGTATTGACCATGGACGTAAACATTTCCTCAATTTCCTTCAGTGGTTGGAATCAATAAAATGAAGTTCTATTGACTACTTCAAATTATTTCACTGCTAATTATAATGAAGGTAACTGCTTAAGCAACAGCTTAAAACATTGTGGTGAAGTCACTAATTCATAGATAGAAAGCCATCAGTTCGGTGAGTGATGAGAAAACTGTCATCCTAGCATCTATACTATGTTCCATCACTTCTCATCATGTGGCATGTAAACCATATTAAAGAACCGTTAATGCACAAATATGCCATTTTTAACATTATTGAAATCTCAATCCTTAAATTACCCAGACAATGTACATGCAGTTGCCTAACAGAGATATGAATTGTAATAATGATACATCTACAATGACTAAACTCACTCTTTATCTTCTCCTTCTTCGTCACTGAATACCAACTTCTCACTGTAAAAAGAATTTAAAAGATAAAGCTTTAATAAACTCATGTATTAAGCAATTGCAGGCATTTTTTCTGATGAACCCTTATATCAGTTGATAAAAAAAAAAAAAAAATTGTAGTTAGTTTGATGAACTGAAAGATACCATTCAAAACTACAATCATGTTGCCTGAAACAGCTCAAGTGACTGAAAAAGTACAATAGACATGATAGAACCTCCATTTGTTGAACCCTTTACCAGAAACATGAATTTATTTCTATTTTACCCAACTTTGCATTATTATTTAATATCAATTTCACTTGAAGCTCATTAATCTTTCCAGATATTGATATTTATCTACCCTGAATATTTTATTTACTTACGAATAGTCAATTTCCTCATGAGCTCCTGCCCATCCATCCTCAGGGTCAATGCGCAATTTCTCAAAGTCTTTCAAATCCTTATCTGAAATAATTGCTGCCCTCTTGGGAGCATCATCACCACCATCTCCTGCAGGCCTTTGTTGTTGCATTGGATGTTGTGGTCTAAACCTTGAAGAACAAAACTTATACAATCAGTAAATATCTTTAGTGGAATGCCTACTTTATAGTGTGTGATGAAGCCTTCAATATCTAATATATCATATAAAGTTTAAAAGGAGATCTAGAATGCCTTTTTTTTCACAAACAATTCTTAAATTCATGTCAAATCACCTTCCTCTTATTCTAAGCAGAATTGCACTTTCCTTGAACAGACGATTACATCTTTTTTGTTTTAAATTCAACACATGGCTCACTCAGTGCTCAGATTGCAATAATCTATTGGTCAAAGTTCAATTAGGACCAAGTTTTTGCTTGTCCCTTTTTTTTGCTATTTTGACGTCATAAAAAAGCCATTATTATCTGATGACATCACATACATGTAGGAGGAACACAATCTTTTTGCACAACAGAAAATGAAAGGTAAACATCATCTAAAACATTAGTTTTCCTGCCTGTGTAATACCGTGTCAACCCTGATTCCTGCACTGTTGGTAACTGGCAATAACAATGAGTTTTACAAGTAAAAACTAAAAATGAATTGGGATACAACCAAAAATGTGTAAAAATACATCCGATGACAGATTTTTTTAAACTAAAACATACCTAGCATCATATGGGAATCTTGGTGGCATGCCTTGATAATTTGGTGGATATCCTGGTGGAAATCTCCCATACATCTGAAGTTGAAATTATTTTAAAATTTATGTAGGCAACATTCAACATTACACTACTTCTGACTACAACTATTTCAACTTTCATAAAACCTGAAATCGGTAACAAACTGAACTGAAAAATATAGTTGACACTAGTTTCTTTTTCCAAAGCAGATCAGATACTTAATTCTGATGAATATTACAAGAAATTGTATTTTTCTGTTCACTAATACTTTACATCTGATTGTTTAACACTAGGATATGCTCCAGTTTGAAATGAATGATCAATTCTCATGATCATTTATCAGTGATTGTGGGTCACAAATACCTAAACATGCAGAAATGTAGTGGTCTATATAAATTAGTTGAGACTTGCATGGTTTTTAGAAAATTTTTACAATAAAAGGAACATACAAAAGGTGGCATCATTCTGTACTGTGGATGCATCCCCATAGGTGCCATTGGCATTCCTGGTCCTTGTGAAGGACCGGGCCCAGACCCAGGTCTAGGTGGCATTTGCTGGGTTTGGGTCTCCGAGGCACCACTGGTAATCTGGGGGCCATTCTGTTGTGTTTCTGTCTGGCTTGGCGAGGTCAAAGGTTGTGATGATGGTGTGTCTGTTTTTGGCTGCTGCTGTAGCATGACGCCACGACCGCCTCCTTCTTTCCAGCTCCCTACATCTAAAGGAAAAAAATCATTTTGTATTACACATAAAGATTCAACTACAGATGTTTGCAAGAAAAGTTGATGAAATGATACCCTTCGTCTAATTTTCAATATTTAATGAGTCCACTTGTGGCTAAATATGTTTTGTTCCCATCCACAATTTTGTCGTAAGAAGCATTGTCTAAGTTTCATAACATTTGTCACTGAAGTAAGAGAACAGAAATCAGTTTTGGGACATACAAATGACAAGAGTAAAAAATTTAAACATTTGATACAAGAAAATCTTTGAGTGTATACTTGGTTGTTATTGTAGTTAAATAAGACAACTCACAACTCTTTTCTTGAATATTTTAGGATTTACAAGACAATGAAGATTTACAATTCATTCCCAAATTTTCTAGAAAAGAGAACAGAAAGTGAATATGTAGTCACCAGAACCACACTTTATTTCACTTTGATTAGCTTACTTTGTGGTCGCAAACTTGGCCCTGGTCCATATTGTGTATCCTTGTCTTCTTCCTTTTTGACATCTTTTGGTTTTTCTTCTCCAGCAGATTTTAGAGTTGGAAATTCGTCTTGAAATAATGGCGACTGTTGACCGACAACATTTTTGCCCCTTGCTGTGTCCCCAACAGTTACACTGCTCCATGATGGCTTGCCCCCTGATGCAGAACTGGATCCCGTCGGTGTAGGTGTTGGTGTACTTGTACTTGTTGTTGCCGTGCCCCCAGCAACAGTTGTCTGAAATTCAAATGCACCTTTCATAATTTATTCTGATAAAAGCCAAAGCGACTGATCAATTATCTAAATATGTTTGTTCCCATTAATTATCTAACCATGCTGAGCACAGCCTGGTGTAAATGCAGAGGTTAAACCCTTAACAGTTAGGGCAAGTTTGGACACAATATTCAAACTTGATCCGGTCTGAATTTAGGTTGTGATCAAATTTTTTACATATGTTTCTGACACAAAATAAATGGGGTCAACGATCTGAAAAAATTTAAATAATGTGCAATACTGTGCAATTGTTCAATTAAAGATTTCTTGCTATTGCGCAAGACTGCAATTAGAGATTTCTTCTTGACAGTTAAAAAAAAAAGTAATTTCAAAAATTTTGATGAAACTGTATAAAAAAGGTGAAAACTAGTTGAAAACTCCTTAAAAGCATGTTAACAACTGCAATATACATTTCAAAGCACTTGCATGATAACTGTTGTACTAAGAAGTCATATACAAAATTGGTAGCATCTTTTTTTTCAAACTTTGGTGAAAAATTCCTAATGTCTCAGACATAAATGCACGAGGGGCATGGAAGGCACTTATATATAGACTGCACACACCATAATATAAAATTTACAAAAAAATTATCTTAGGAAAATGCAAAAAAAACAGCTTATTTGTGTGCCTCCCATATCCCCACTTCATTGATAGTGATTCTAAATCACATTTTTTCTTTACAATCAATTATTAATTTACCTTGACAGTTTGCCCCGATGGTGCTGTTGTAGCCGGCTGCTGCGGCTGCTGTTGCTGCTGATTGGTGGTAGTGGTGGTGGTTGTAGTTGTTGTTGGTGTCTTCTTCTCGTCTTCCTTGTTGCCCCATCCTGCAAGCAATTAATATTTTTATACCCAACGATGCACAAAAATATGTATGTAGAAGACCATTATTCCTGTAGCAAGATTACCAAATTATGGTTATCCACCTTAATTTACCACAAATTCAAATTGCCAGATAGGACGATAATTATATATTACAAGGAAAAATAGATGTCATTGCACTATGCTTGTTTATGTTTCAATCATAAGTTTTTTAACCAAGAAGAGAGCGCTCATTTGAAATTTTGTAGAATTATTTCTCAAATTTGTTTAATGCATTTTGATTAAAACCAGATGCTCTGCCGGGCACAGCTTTATACGACCACAGAGGTTGAACCCTGAACAATTGGACACAACATTTAAGCTTGATACAGCTCTGAATTTTGATTGTGAATAAATAGTTGACACAACATAGGTTTCTGACACAGAATGACCCAAGAACTTTAACTTAAAATTTTTAAATTGGACATTTACCTATTATGGTCCAATATCCAAAACCTAAATACATGGTTAGATTCAGCATATTATAGAACCCCAAGAATTCAATTTTTGATGAAATCAAATAATGTTCAATTTAAAACCCTTTAGACCTCAATGTGGACCAATTTGATAACTGGGCCCAAATATTAAAAATCTAAATACATGGTTAGATTCAGCATATTGAAGAACCCCATACATTCAATTTTTGTTGAAATCAAACAAAGTTTAATTTTGGACCCCGATTTGGACCAACTTGAAAACTGGGCCCATAAAAAAAATCTAAGTACATGTTTAGATTCAGCATATCAAAGAATTAATTTTTTGTTAAAATCATACTTGGTTTAATTTTGGACCCTTTGGACCTTAATATAGACCAATTTGAAAACAGGACCAAAAATTAAGATTCTAAATACATAGTTGGATTTGGATTTATGTTAAAATTTCAAAGATTACTGTTTACTTATACTAAAGTTATTGTGCAAAAACTAATTCCTAAACTGTTGGGACCAAAACTACCAAAATCAATCCCAACCTTCCTTTTATGGTCATAAACCTTGTGTTTAAATTTCATAAATTTCTATTTACTTATACTAAGGTTATCAGGGATCTCCATGGCCTGTTTAACGATGGCGCCCCGCCATCGTTCAAATGTCTTGCGCCATCATCAAATGACTTGCGCCATCGTTAAATTGTCTTCTGCCATCGTTCAAAACTTCATCGTATTTTGCAGCCCGACGCCATTTTTTATCAATTATAATCAAATGCATGTAATTGCATAACCCTTAGGCTTTTTATGTTATAATCCAATACAGTTCTAACGCCTGGGGGATATCCGGATTAAGATCGCTAATCACTTGTACCTGAGCTTGTACAGGTAGATCAACAAACCACACAGGAGAATACTATCTGAGGATAGACGATCCATTTGTCGAATTAATCAAGTTTTAGCAAATGATTATGATAATTTAGATTAAATTAAAAAATAATAATCCAGTTACATAGAAAACAGTTTAACACGTGCTTTACTTTGACTTACGCAATCAGCATCCCCCTTTTTTAAGAAGTACAAAATAAGACGCAAAACAGTAAATATGATTTCATTGCAAATAACTTGAATACTGCTGTAACGATAATTTAGAATTACTTTAAAAGTTTAAAAGTAAAAACTTAAATATTTCCTGTAAAGAAATATCGTATCGTAATTCCGAATTCATTTCGTATATAATTACAATCAAATTGTTACATCCGCGTTTCCGGTTTCTATTCAGACTCGAAAGATGCATGTTGCACAGCATCAATTTGACAGATAAAGTCATTAAAAACGTTTTCATTTGTCATTGTTTGCTTTACAAATCTCTTTAACCTTTTACATAACCCGTACGAATCGTTTTGTTGTTGCTGCAAATCAGCCATACCGGTAATGGGTTCTGAATATGACAATTGTCCATGAAAAATAAGCTCCACATCATTTGAGTTTTAACCCCCATAACAATTACCAAAAATACAAGAAATCTACATGGGGACCTTCTTGACAGCTTTTGGTCATTCTCGACTAAAGGGGGACCATGAAGACTTGTCATTTGAATGGTAAAAAACGGCAATAAATGAAAATATTGATACTTCTAATTCTATAATGAAAATTCAAATAAATATAATTTAAATAAGCAATGATTTAGCATGTTAACCATTCCTTGTATAGAGGGATAAAATACTTCCGATCGCGCTACACTGTACAGCGTAGACACGGTTTGTAATGTGAAAGTTCCTCCATCGTTCAAACTTCATCCATGGAGATCCCTGGTTATAGTGCGAAAACCAAATGTCTTCAGACGACGCCGACACCAACGTCATACCAATATACGACCAAAAGATTTTCAATGTTTACGGTCGTATAAAAATTACAGATGATATATCAAATAACAATGATGCATCATGACTATTTATTTTACTTCTCTTAGCATTGCGCATGCATTAGAATTTTAACTCTGAAATGCAATTGTTTTTAACATTTCCGAGTAGCCTCAGTCCCTGATGTTTTCAATTAGCCAAAAGAAGTTCAAATATGTTGGTCAACATTTTTAACTTGAAAACACCATTATTACTTTCATAGTCGACTTTATTTGTAATATCTGTTACATATAAATATGGAATTTTGTACTTTAAAAGAGCAACATAAGTCGTAAGACCTTTTAAATTTATCTTTCAATTTAAAATTTTATGCTCTGTAACTGTCACTTATGTACATGTAGAAAAAAGGAAAAGAAAAGAGATATTTGTAAAGTGAAAGGTTTATTGTTATAGATTTACTTACCTGATCCTCCAGTTGGTACTAAATTAACGTTCGGATCGTTTCCTAGATTTTCACTTTTCAAACTTGGTAAATTAGCCGGAGGCGGCATACGCCGCACATTACCCACTTTTCCCAAGCTTTGTAACCCATGCTGTCGTGGTACTGCAATGGAAAAATATTTCTTTGATGTGTTTCAATCTGGTTCACATTTTTTTTTTTATTGTATCTCTGTACGTTAAAGTGCAAGATGTACCATTTTTCAAAATTCAGATTCAGATTAAGAAATTTCTAAAAGAATTTGAAATACCATATAGTTATGTCCTAGTTTGCCTATTAAGGAAAGGGTGTAATGACAAGAAAACATACATGTATAGTAGACATTTTTTCACTGGATCAAGTTAAATGAAGCAAAACTAGCCATATAATTAAAATAATAAACTGTTCTTACCTGTATTTTTTGCTGGTGCAGTAGGTTTCCCTTGAAAATAATTATTTAAGTTGATTGCAGTGAACTTGCCCTTGCTCTTGTCATTCTTTCCTCCTATCCCCGAGAACGATGACATTTTGCCTGACAATTCATTGAAGATCTTCAGTCACCGTACCCTATGAACGAACCGTGTGATCTGTGAACAAAGAGAAAAATTATTCAGTTGTTTGATTGGATTTTCTAATATTGCGTGAACTTTTGACATCATACAGCAATCAGTTTTCCATTGTGGCTTCAGATATATTCTATTATGTCAAAATTTTACGGGAACTTTTGTGATAACCAGTAACAGCATTCAAATAGCGATAAGGTGTGTTGATTTCAAATTTAATCAAATTGAAATAAATCTAGCTCAGCATCCTTTTTGGTTCAACAATATTTTGTAGCATAATTTGTTTCCACATTCAAAATAAGTCTTTTTTAAGAAGGCTTGCACAAAATCACTGGACATCTGAAGAACTCTCAAAACAGCAATTTTGGCACCAATTACAAAAGATCTTTGAGTAAAACCATACATACAAAAGATTTTATAAAATGATTTTGTTTATGAATTTGTCCACACAATATTATCTGATCATTTGTTTTATCAGTTGAATGAAGTGAAGTCAAAAGTCTTTGGTGCGTAGATACACCAGACAGCAGTCGGGATCCTGTCTAAAAAATTTATTAACTCTTTTTCTAAAATGCAATTTTAAGCTTAACTGGTCATCTGACTAAATGTCAGTCATAAACCAGGAATGGTGCACAGACTTAAAGACTTCTTAAAAGAATGGTTATAGTAAATGCAATCAAAATTGAAAGCAATCAAGACAATGGGCCTGTATGAAATTGTTAACAGTTAGGTGCCGGGTCTTCAACTTTTGATCCCTTATTTAAAAAAATATATGTTCACAGCGAACGCACTATATTAGCCATAAAATAAAAATTTTATACATCAAATGTTGCTGTCTCAGTGTCTGGTATGCACACTGTTCGTCTGAAGACACAAAAGACGATCGGCGGACATGTTTTCACAAGAGTCGTAATTACAAATTATAACAAAGTCTGATGACCAATTTGAATATTTCTTATAGCTTTGAATGTGCATTGACAACTTTTTTCATTCTTAATATTCTGAACTTTTTACTCATGTGTCTACAACAAATTTTGCATGAGTGCATATCGTAGAAAGGGAATAATGATTCATTATCATGGAGGCAACAAAGATGCATTCAGTGCATCTGAACGGAAAATGTACCAAACATGCATTTTTGGGCTACTTACACGGGTCCGTTCTAGTGGGTGATGTTTTAAAGAGATAAACAATCCTTAAGGATTCTCCTAAATTAACGGATGGTTGTTGATAATGCGTGGATTGATTATTTGGTAGCGTCAAAATTGATCTACCAAAATGGCGAACACTATGAATATGTAAATGAGCGTGATGTCATTACCCACAATCCAAATGGTTTTCAAAGTTATTTCCCCTCTTGCACTCACTGCTTACTTTCCAAAAAACTGTCTAATTATCGATTATATGAGGGTTTGGATGGGGTTAAATGATTAAAGAATAATGCCCTTAAAAAATGAAGATTAGAGAATAATGAGCCAAAAAATAGAAGATTAGAGAATAAAAGGGTTAAGTTTTGGAAGATTAGAGAAAAAGGGGTTAATTTTTTAAAGATTAGAGAAAAATGGGGTGAAAATTAAATGTTTACAGAATAACAGACCCCCCCCCCCATCCATACCCTCTTATATGATATCGAGAATAATATATTTCATTTATATTATAATTTATTATATTATAATTTTCTCAGTTGATATGCACTGTCAATAATTAAGATCTCATAAGTACAATAAGCTTACAAGATTCTGGAGGGGCCGATCCTAGATTTTGGAAAGTATGTAATAATTTTTTGGACCTTTTTTGGCTAAAAGACATAAAATAAGTGTAAATAAAATGCACTTTTTTAACGGATCTTGACGTGGGGAGGGGGGGGGGGGGGAGTTATTTTCTTTGATGGTTTATCACGATTTTTGGCTGTTCAAATGGAGCTATTTTACTTCATTTCAGAGACACAATTTTCAAACCTTAAAATGAAAATGCATACTTAACAAAACTTTAATTATCAAATTCAAATTATTATAGCGTAACACAGTTTGTTTACACTGAAAGTTTTATTCGGTTAGGCTTTGTCAAATGCTAAAGGGATTTTTCTGTGCCTGGTCGAATCCCATCTCTTTAACACTTATATGCATTCAATATTCAAGAGAAAGGAAGAAAGACCATTCACAATTTGTCTTATATTTGTTTTTCTCTTTTTTAATTAAATAAAAAATAAATAATAAACCTTTCAAATGTACAGTTCATAAGATAAAAAATATTCCCTGTGGACTGACACCTCCCCCCTTTTTTTGTGCTCTCTATGTTTAACCCTCGAATTAAGCTTTCCAATGTAATTAAAATTAAAACCTTGCTTTCTAACCAATCTATTCATGAACCGGACCGGCAACTTTCTTTATTTAATACGAAAATCTACAGTGCCGTTATACACATGCATGTTGTTTGCTTCAGTGGACGGTCCCTTCCCGAAAAGAAAGAAATAGCCCAACTCCAAGATACTATATTCCTGCATCACGTGATTTTTACCAGGTAGAGCTTGGATTTGAAAAAATACCGAATATGGAAAAAGAAACTACAATTCAAAACATTAAGTCCGAAGGCACAAATAAGAAAAAAGAAAGTTTGGGTTTTTTTTTTTGGCAAAGGGTGCCGGGGTAATTCTCTCGGTGTTCAAAATATACATGAAATAGTTGCCACTGCCCCTTTTCTGTTCTATGAATTTTGACCCTGAGTTTTCTATCTGTTACGGCACCATTCTGATTTTTATGTAGATGTATGTGTAGCATCGTGTGTAGCATAGAGAGACTACACAAGCTGCTTTCCGTCCGATGATTGCAGGCGCGTAGCTACATTTACGTCAAAACGCCCGGGCGTACACTTGAATTTTGGTAAAAAGAATATTTTCATCTCAATACAATAAGAAGAACTGGTTAAAGTCATATATATTATAAGCCTTGCATATCTTTCTTCAGTGGCTTGTATAATTGCAAATAAAAGTGACGAAATTTAATTTTCAATCAAAAGGTATCGTATTATTCATTTGTTCATTTTCTGTCAAAGTCTGAATCTACTTTGAATTCTAATTACTTTCCCTTTGTTTAAAGCTATTCATGCATTACCTGTTGAGATTTGCATTTTTGTCGAGTCTGCAACTTTTTAGTCTCGAAAGCGAGACATAGCAATCCTAAATTCCGTCGGCAGCGTCAACATCTTGGTTCAGCATGTTGTGAAAAGTTTTTTTTAGATATCAATGACTGCCAACTATCCATGAAATTTTACGACAGTTGGATATATATTTAATTTTACCGTATTTACTGATGAAAGGAATTTCTTTTTGCAGTTAACGAGTAAATACAGTCAGGGTTTTTTGCTACACATCAATTACATTGTCTAACCTTCATCGAATTTTATGAAACTTAACAGAAGCTTTTTTATGATTAATGTCTGAACCAAAATTTTAAAAGTGTTTTTGTTTTAATTTTTCAGTTTACGGACTTATCTTTTCGCAACTAACAGACGATCTGTTTAATACTTTAAATGATTATTTTTAAACCTTCATAGATTGCCACGAAACTTTGGCAGAAGAAGATCATGAAAAAATATCTAAAGAAAATGTTTAATATTCTTAAATCCTGGAATAGACTGATAAATGGATTATTTTTTGCGGAAGCAATCATAAGCTTAGGCGAGATCTAGGGTTCAATGGAAACCTTTACGAATTTTCATAAGACACCCGAAAACTATCAAAATTAATTATTTCATGTCCATTAACGAAATTTGCACATGAAAAGGGGTCTTGATTGAGTGATTGCTTTACCCCATGGCTCCTTTTAAACATATTTAGAGTAACTGGTTTGGACATTTTCTCTAAATCCAAATCAACGCAATGAATAAATTAAACATAAAAGATAAACAAAATAGACTCTAAAGTATGTTGCTATTGGTGAGTTTTTATTGACAGAAATGGTATCTCATTCTTGATAACTCGTTCACTTCAGAGGGGCTTTGCCCTTCGAACCCACTACCAACAGGTGATATGACCTGGACACGATGGGGCCCGCAGACCCCTTGCCGAGGTTCGGGCGTACACTTAAAAGATCTTAAAAATGGCCTAGCTACGCCACTGCATGGATTGTTCACCTGTTCCATGTTTTAAGGCGCCACAGGGCAGAAAAAGCCATGATTTCTAACAACTGCAAGTCCGAACTGGCAAGGCTAACAGAAGCAACAGTATTCAGTGTGCTGTATTTGGGTATAGAATTGCATGACATTGCGTTTGAATGCTTGCTCTATCGAATATTTTCGTGGCAAAAATTTGGTTGATTATATAGGGAATCATTGAAGCATGACTGGGGCGCCCCCCCCCCTTTAGGTCAGTCAGCGCCCCCCCCCCCCCCCCCCCCTTAGGAAAAGTTCTGGATCTTCCACTGTTAATTAGGATTCTATATAATGTGGTCCATAAACGGTAATGTTTATACGGGTTGTTCTGTAATATATATAGGCCCGTAGTTAAGTGCTGATGATCAATATAATAAGTTATCAATTAGTGATCTGCAGACTAATTATAAGGTAAACATTTTCATGATATTCCTGGTTTCTTAATCAATACCAATAAGGGACAACTGGTTTGTTTATAATAGGGGAATATATACATATAGGTGGATCCAGAAGGGTGGCGGGGGGAAATGGTTGATTATATAGGGAATCACTGAAGCATGACTGGTGCCCCCTTTTAGGTCAGTAAATAAAAAGTACTGGATCCGCCACTGAGATACAAATGGTCATCTGGCACCTTGGTTCGTCTGATAACACAGTGTAACCAATGTAACCATTAGGTCAATGGAGGTTACAAATGTACCAGGATTTGCGAATTTTTGAATATGATGATTTATGATAGTTTGTGTGAGTGTAACCAATGTAACCAATGTAACCATTATGTCAATGGGGGTTACAAAACAAGGTAACTGAGTTATGGTGCGAATTTTGTGCCTTATTATATATGTATCATCATGGACGTATTCACAGGCACTTGTCTCAGAAAAAAATCCTATATACCTTATTATAATATAGGCTTTCTGGCACTGGCTACGGTTACATGGAAATGTAACAATAATAAAAATATTATTGTTACATTGGAGACTAATTGCCGGAATGCAAAGTTGGGTCAGGAACCGATTAATTACGAATGTAACAATAATTATTGAGGCTACGGTTACATTGCGTTATTGTTACATGAAAAACAGCAATGTACGCTAGATTTATTAAACTTAAATCTTCTATATAGTTGTGTTGCTTAATTTATTCATGTCTACTAATAATACTTGTTATAATGATAAATAATAAATATTATTATTCAACAAATGGTGTTTAAATAGTTTTAGGTATTAATGGATTTGATGTTCTTAAAGATACTACTTCAAATTAGTAGTGCCAAAGGCGAAAAATAAAGTTCAATGGTTTATTGTTGAAAACTCGGGCTGAGAAAACTGTTCACTTTTAAGTATTTAACTGCACACCTACTCGTATTACTGTCATTATACTTTGAACAAAAGATGAAGAGATTCCTATTACCAAATTTGTTTGGGTGAAAATTTTAAAACTTGCATGGGATGCGTTTGAAACGAAACTGAAACAATATCAAGACACAAATTTCATACAGCTATACGAACGCACTTACCAAAAATTGATACATCAAAAGCAAAGTCTGCTAACTGTGAACTAACACTGTGAACTTCTGTATACATGTATAAAATTGAGAATGGAAATGGGGAATGTGTCAAAGCGACAACAACCCGAACATAGAGTAGACAACAGCCGAAGGTCACCAATGGGTCTTCAATGTAGCGAGAAACTCCCGCACCCGTCGGAGGCGTCCTTCAGCTGGCCCCTTAACAAATATGTATACTAGTTCAGTGATAATGGACGTCATACTAAACTCCGAATTATACACAAGAAACTAACATTAAAAAATCATACAAGACTAAGAAAGGCCATGCAAAGGCTCCTGACTTGAGAAAGGCGCAAAATTGCGGCGGGGTTAAACATGTTTATGAGATCTCAACCCTCCCCTATACCTCTAGCCAATGTAGAAAAACAAACGCACAACACTACGCATAGTAACACTCAGTTTAAGAGATGTCCGAGTCCGATTTCAGAATCCATGGACGACGTACTATAAAAAAATAAAAAAATTGTATTTTATACTTGTATGTATTGTAAATATAAGATAATGTCTTCAACTTTTATTATTTAGTACATATTACTAGTCCCATCGAACATTGCTGTTTTTCATGTAACAATAACGCAATGTAACCGTAGCCTCAATAATTATTGTTACATTCGTAATTAATCGGTTCCTTATCCAACCATGCATTCCGGCATTTAGTCCCCAATGTAACAATAATATTTTTATTATTGTTACATTTCCATGTAACCGTAGCCAGTGCCTATAATATAAAGGTATATATGAAATTCTTTTCTGAGACAAGTGCCTGTGGACGTATTATATTATGTTAATACTTCCATGGTTACATCGACGCCTCTGCGTCGTTTGGACGATTGGAAGTCGGGGTGACCATATATACTTTTAAACTGCAGACCACCATTTAAGCCATTTTAAGCATTATAATAATAAGATTAAACAGATATTTTTAATCATAAAAGATAACATGTTTGCAGTCGTAAAAACTGTGAATTAATCGACAAATATTTCCATAATTTCAACTAGTTATTATTGTTTCTTATGGCTATTGATTGACCACACACTGACACCAGTTCTGGCACCATGTAGTTCTATAATACGCCAATCCATCTTAATCATCCATATATAATTGTCTAATTCTTATCCGATGAAAACTAGCATTTACTGGATGTGAATTTTTAACTGCATGCACATATCATCCTTGCCTGGCGACGAATATTCACTTTGTTTCATTTGCAAACAATGCTGTTACTTGAACGATTTGAAACACCTTACAATACGTACACTACCTGCAGGAGCTACAGGACGGATACTACCAAATGAGGCAGGAACTGTTGTCTATTTTAGAACACACGAGTTAACCCCATTTTTTGTCGGGGGTAGTTTTGCTCAATCTATAGTTTTCTAGACTGATGTTAGTTTGTCTTTTCATCCTTTGTATCCATGTTGTCTGTTTTCTTCCAGTCGTGGTATTTGATGTCATTTGGTATCTTTTAACACTTTTTTCTTTCTGTAATGTAATTTTGGGATATAACAAAGACTCTGGGTTTGGACTCCATCGCAATATTATCTTTGTGCTACACACTCCACATTACAGGCTAAGTAAGACAGTCGTAAAACACTTGAAAAAGGTCGCAGGACAGAAAATCTCAATGAATGCGCTTGTAATTTTTTGATTGCAATTTTTTTTTTTAAATATATTAATTTTATAGTTTAGAAAACTGTTCATTGCTTTTTGTGCCTTTTTTTGTAAATGTTTGTTTTGAGATTGTATCACAGTGATGACTGTTGTAACCATATTTTTACCGATTATTTCTGTTTTGTTCATGCATCGTTGTAAACATAACGGAATTTGATGCGACTGTCATGCAAGAGAGAGGTTTAGCGCTATAAAATCAGGTTCAATCCACCATTTTCTACATTTGAAAATGCCTGTTCCATGTCAGGAAGTTGTAATCCATTTGTTTAATGTGTTTTATCATTTGATTTTGCCATTTGATTAGGGACTTTCCGCTTTGAATTTTCCTCAGAGTTTAGTATTTTTGTGATTTTGCCTTTTATGTTTTGTAATGAGAAAGACAAAAATGTTTAATAAATAAGTGTTTTTTTAATTCAGATTCTCAAAACTCAAATTTTTTTTTTGTCCTTAACTGATTGTCTGCAAATTTCTGTCCTACATTTATGGGCTACGGGCTCCGCTAAGAGATCATCATTCTTCAATAAAAGCTAGGGCGCCCAGCTACGTCGGTAGGGAATCGGGCTCAAGCTTTGTGGGCTACTAAGGAACTGTGGCGCCTGTGCTATCATTCATATATTATTACTATTGATATCATTACCTACATGATCTTCAAGATATATCCAGCGTTAAATGTTTACCATTTTTCACTTATAATAAACACTCGTATATATCCAGCTGTGTTTTTGATGTAATAATGTAGTGTGATCGACATATAGTCAACAAATTCGATCAACTAGTAGAGGCCGTATTTGCTCCATATTGCAGACTTGGCTGTTGACTTTTTCATGTGCCCGTAGAAATTGCACGGCAAGTATTTTACATCAAATCCATTCTCTTTAATTGAATATACCTTAATACAGATGATCATTTGCAATACTAATTTATCTTTATAAAACATTAAGGTACGAATAACTTGTATTTAAACTCCAGTGGCAAATATTACATGAATATCAGGACGAAAACATGTTGATTTGATATCAATATAAATCCTAGTGTGTTAGATTGGCACACAGAGTTAAATTTGTATAAGCTAGTCACCAAATATCACATAAATATAAAGAAATGAGAACATGTTGTTTTGAAATGAATATAAGCATTACTGTGTATCAGATTGACAAACTGAGCTGAATTTGTAATAGCTGGTTACCTGGTAACTACCAAATATCACTTGAATATAAAGAAATGAGAACATGTTGTTTTGAAATGAATATTAGCATTACTGTGTATCAGATTGACAAACTAAGCTGAATATTTAATATGTTTGTTACTAGGTAATAGTCCACAGGGAGACATGACACCTTACCAAATACATTATTCTAACTCCTAGAGGACCTGTCTTTGCTTATGTGACCTATTTGAGAAGCAATAAAATAACTATATACTTTGTTTATAGAAAATATAAGACAACTCTGTCATATATTAACAAGAATGTGTCCTCAGTACACGAATGCCCCACTCGCACTATCATTTTCCATATTCGGTGGACCGTGAAATTGGGGTAAAAACTCTAATTTGGCATTAAAATTAGAAAGATCATATCATAGGGAACATGTGTACAAAGTTTGAAGTCGATTGGACTTCAACTTCATCAAAAACTACCTTGACCAAAAACTTTAACCAAGTTTTTATATATGAAGAATATCTTTAGTGATAAACATAAACCTTTTATCATTAATTAAAATGCTTCTGTATTAAACTTTTTAAAGTTCAACTGAGGCTTTTAACTTTCCTAATTTGACTAACTACATTACCTTCACAAATCATTTCTAATGAATTCTAAATTTGAAAATTTGAAAATCGTTGTTTGATATAACAAGATCCCTTGGACATTCTGGTTTTCAAAAGTAATTGGCCAGTAAATAAATCTGTGTATAGCATTCTGTTTAATTTTTTTTATTTTTCACAATATAGCAATGCTATCTTTTACATTGCACACATTTCAATAGCACAATTATCAATAGTAGCACACACATATTCACACGAATTCTAGCATCTAAACATTTGCTTGCAGATGTAAATAAGAATTTCTTCACCCACATAATAAATTTGACAGCTGACAAATTGGTCAAAACAAGAAAATCATCAGAAGCTAAATAAAAATTATGTCACTTTTTAAATTTTTGTTAAAATCAAAATATCTCAAAAAAAGATTTGAGTAAAGTTTTTTTTTTTAGAAAAACTATCCTGACCCAAAAACCCATAGTTGAACAGTTACAGGAAACATGTGGTTTATGCGTAAGTTTCAATAGTAAAAGACAGAACTTGATTAGGTTTTGGAGATAATTATTTTTTATATGGTAATCTGTAAACACCATTTAGAATTAGTTAAAAGTTATTATATACTTGGCATATCTCATTTCTATTTCACCTTTATTTTTCACTAGATAAAATGCTTGCCCACCCCATTCAACAGTATTTTCCATTGCCCCTGTCTTCAATTAGTTATGGATTCTAATCAACCATTACAATATAGCTTTAACATACTCAGGGGCAAATTCAGGTAAGGGCCAAGTGGGCATGGATAATAATTCACTCTGATAAAAATTAAAAAAAAGAGTTGTCAATTATTCAAATTGCTAGATTCAGTTATTTTTACGCCCTCCCCTCCCCTTCTTCCTTTAACCCTGGATCAGCCCTTGATCATTATCAGTGTTGTCACATGTTATTTAATAAGCACCAATTTAGTACTACATGTATATGTGTATTAACAGTAGCACAAATGAAAAAGAAAACAAAAGAAAGATAAAAACCCTTCACCCGTAGATTATTAGGAAAAAAGTAAAAGTAAGAAAAAAAAAGAAGAAAATATGAGTATGATTGAATAATACTTGGCCTATTTAAACCACAACTAAGTGAGTACACAAACTTTGAAGATTTAAGCAAAACCAAAGGCATTGCTGTAGAGTGTGACAATAGTATTAGAACCTGTAGGATAAATGTAATACATCAACATTATATTGGATTGAAATTCAAATTGTATTCAATAAAATTAACTGCTGTCACATAGATATGTCTTGCCTGTCACCATAACAATCAGAAAACGACAATCTGATGGACAGCTACATTGCTTTTTTAATACTTCAGTTGCTGGACTACAATCAAGTGAACAGGGCCACAGAAATGTAGACAAACAGAGATGTTCAGACAGTAAGAAAATTTCTAATTAGTTTAAATTCACAGGACCATGTACTAATGGACAAGGGCCAAAATAGTTGTCAAACAGATATTAACTGATATATTAAATATCATTGGTCTATCACAAGTGTCACACTGACTTGAGCAGAAAACAATTATACCATTTTTTAAAATCGAATTCATATACTTATATACAATGTATAAAGGAAGAATCATGTTTGATGCATCTGCAACAATCTAAATTTGCATATTTTTTCTACTCTAGAAAGTCTGGTGAATAACTTGCCAGCAAAAATTAGCTGGTTAAAAATACTGCAGATTCATATATTTTCGTGGATACAAATATTTTATGAATTAAGGAAAAATTGTATTTTCTTCGATATCTGATTTCATGGTTTTACAAAAGTTTAAATACAAGTCAGAAAAATTGTACTTTGTTCCAACATTTAACTCTCAAAATTCATAAAAATTAGTATAGCACAAATAATAATGGATCCACTGAAACTTATGATCACTTGAGCAATACTGATTGATTTTATCATTAATTCTGGTTATGTGCTTCATGTGTATGACAAAAATATAAAATGATGTAAAAATTCTAAATTCTATCTACAACCAGATGCTCCGCAGGGCGTAGCTTTATACGACCGCAGAGGTTGAACCCTGAACGGTTGGGGCAAGTATGGACACAACATTCAAGCTGGATTCAGCTCTAAATTTGGATTGTGATTAAATAGTTGACACAGCATAGGTTTCTGACACAGAATGAATGTGTTCTAATGAACTTAAAATTTTTGTTTTCTCTTAGAGCAATTCACTATGCTGTTGAATATTAATCCTCTCAAAAAAAAAATGTTTGAAGAAATTTTCTTTTTTATTTATGAAATTTCAAATGAGAAAAATTGAACCCAATTTTTTTAATCACATCCCCCTTTCCATTATTCCAAAACTAATCTCAATTAAAATTTCAAATGGAGTTTGCAACAATAACTACTCATTTAAATACATCATAAAATATTAAGATGTAAAAAAACTGCTTGTTATCACTGAATGGTAAAGATTATTTTAATTTATCAGTTGGTAGTAAAAAGTGAATATACATTGTATATTGTATATAACAAAGATTTAAGTTGATTTTGGACAAAGAAAGATAACTCCAATTAAAAAAAATCTTGCTATTGCACAATATTTTGCAATTAGATATTTCTTGCTTACTATTCTGGACAAAGAAAGATAACTCTAATTAAAAAAAAATTTGCTATTTCACAATATTGTGCAATTAGATATTTCTTGCCATTGCGCAATACTGTGCAATTGAGTACATTTTTGGATTCAGCATATCAAAGAACCCCAAGATTTCAATTTTTGTTAAAATCAGACTAAGTTTAATTTTGGACCCTTTGGACTTTAGTGTAGACCAATTTGAAAACAGGACCAAAAATGAAGAATCTACATACACAGTTAGATTTGGTATATCAAAGAACCCCATTTATTCAATTTTTGATGAAATCAAACAAAGTTTAATTTTGGACCCCGATTTGGACCAACTTGAAAACTGGGCCAATAATCAAGAATCTAAGTACATTTTTAGATTCAGCATATCAAAGAACCTAACTGATTCATTTTTTGTCAAAATCAAACTAAGTTTAATTTTGGACCCTTTGGACCTTAATGTAGACCAATTTGAAAACGGGACCAAAAGTTAAGAATCTACATACACAGTCATGACAGTTAGTTTCGGCATATCAAAGAACCCCAATTATTCAATTTTGATGAAATCAAACAAAGTTTAATTTTGGACCCTTTGGGCCCCTTATTCTGTTGGGACCAAAACTCCCAAAATCAATACCAACCTTCCTTTTATGGTCATAAACCTTGTGTTTAAATTTCATAGATTTCTATTTACTTATACTAACGTTATGGTGCGAAAACCAAGAAAAATGCTTATTTGAGTCCCTTTTTGGCCCCTAATTCCTAAACTGTTGGGACCTAAACTCCCAAAATCAATACCAACCTTCCTTTTGTAGTCATTAACATTGTGTTTAAATTTCATTGATTTCTATTTACTTAAACTAAAGTTATTGTGCGAAAACCAAGAATAATGCTTATTTGGGCCCTTTTTTGGCCCCTAATTCCTAAACTGTTGAAACCAAAACTCCCAAAATCAATCCCAACCGTTCTTTTGTGGTCATAAACCTTGTGTCAAAATTTCATAGATTTCTATTAACTTAAACTAAAGTTATAGTGCGAAAACCAAGAAAATGCTTATTTGGGCCCTTTTTGGCCCCTAATTCCTAAAATGTTGGGACCAAAACTCCCAAAATCAATACCAACCTTCCTTTTGTGGTCATAAACCTTGTGTTAAAATTTCATAGATTTCCATTCACTTTTACTAAAGTTAGAGTGCAAAAACTAAAAGTATTCGGACGACGACGACGACGCAGAAGACGACGACGCCAACGTGATAGCAATATACGACGAAAATTTTTTCAAATTTTGCGGTCGTATAAAAATGTCATTCAAGTCTTTCTTTATAAGGCACTTATATTTGCCATTTAACAGTTGACACCACAAGAGAATGTGGTAAAGGTTCTACAGCAACAAGCAACATTATCATAAATTCTTGTCTGAAAAAAAGAAAACAATTAGTCTGCTGGTATCTTAAGTTTTACAATAAATATATAAAGACAATTTTTCCTTGTTCATAACAAGGTTTTTAGATATCTAAAAATAATACAAATTTTGAAAATAATGTGTTAATTATTTCATGCAGATTGTCAATACAAGTGGACATAAATGTAATTTATTCTATTGTGTTAATATAAAAATTGTAAAAATTTCTGAATTAAAAGGTCCAGAAAACAATTTATTTACCAATACTGCAATACTGATTTAATTTTGCATTTCATGGAACTATAAAAATAGTGAAAATATTAAATATTATGCATATGCCTCAACTATCAGATATCAGCTTGAGTTTCCCAACATTCTCTCTCTGAATGCAAAAAAATGTACCGAATTTATTTTTGTTTCCAATAAAGAAATACTTGGTATTAGTAAAGTTTTATCCTGTCCAGTACTACAGACAAAATTTCACATAACTTTTCATATAAGATAATAATAACCATCACTGAAAGTTAACCGATAAAATGTTCATCCCTTTTTGGATGTGAACAAGCTTTAGTAACCATGTAACCTCAAGTTCCTTAAACATTATACAGATAACTCCAAATAAAAAAAATGGTGCTTTGAAACAACCAAGATGTATACTCTTTATTGCAATGAAATTTAGGATTAACTCCCTACAACTGTTGAATTCAAGGAATTTTTTGTCAACCCTTTTTTATATGCAACCAGATGTGACATACTTTGATTTGGTGGTATCACATCTAAAAGGGAGCAGTAAACTGTTGAAATAAAATTTGCTGAGGTAAACAAATGCACTTGGAATGTAAAGATTACCTGAGGTTTACCTGAGCAAACTATATTTCAACACCTTTATTTTTTTCAACATCCCTAATACAGTATGAACAGATTTAAGCAGTTGAAATTGAAACGTCAGGGGTTTTACAAAAAGAAATTACTGCAAAGTTAGAGATAACAAAATACATGTATGTATGAATTCAAAACATATAACAGTCTATAGGTTTAACAAAATAAGCTAACAAAAAACTTTCTGTATATATAAAAGCATTTCACACATTAAAAAAAGTCTTTACAAGACATAAATGCAGGAATCAATATGATATATTCAAGTGTGAAAGTCTTCCTCCCTTATATTTCTCACCAATATGCACCGTAGCTTTCCCTCTCAAATATTTGTTGAAGTTTTGAGCACCATATTTGATTTTATAGTTTCACCTCAAAATTATAAATTTGACCTTGAGGCTGTAATTGATATTTTTATTTGAGATAATATTCCTTTCAAAAGAGAAGCTTCAGTTCCTATAATTGAACGAATGTGACTTCACTCTTGAAATTTTGCATTAATACAATACTCCAATCATATAAATTTTCATGCAAAGAACAGTTTGTAAAAGTTTTTCTAGATAAGATGTAATTGAAAATGCCAATTTGTATTGAAGTTTGATTAAATGAACACAATATTGTCCATTTGAATTCTATATATTTGCAGAATAAATTTCTTTAAAAACAAACATTCAGAGCTAATGTATGCTGTTTTTGTTTTAATTGTTAGCTGTTACACTATTTAAACTAACTTTATCAGGTATATCAACACTTCAAAAAATAAAATGTAACATGAAGACCTAATGGGAGACTTATCTGATAATCAGATTATAGACCAAAGTGATGAAATTAATAGTCAGATGATATACATTATAAATTAACATACATAAAGAACATATATATTGATTAAGAAAAATTGATTTTTAAGAATTTTTTCACTACAAATATATAGAGGTCAAATAGACAATACAAGTACTGACTTTTCTATTTCATTTTTTTTTAAAAATAATATGACAACATTCTAAGTTATCTCCCATTATCTGCACATCTAGTTTGTAGACCACCTTGAATTAATACTATACAATGCAAAACTAAAACTCAAGAAATAAATCTATCATTTATAAAAAAAATTGAAAAGAAAATTACCCTGATGTTATATCATTAATATGAGCCATGGCTTTGAAAAAAGGGAAAAAAAATTAATAGCATAGATATTCTGCAAATACAAAGTTTGCCTCCTTCCAAATTTAGGTTTATGAAACTTTAAGTCATATGAAACGAGTGACTGGTGAAAAATAATGTTTATCCAATTCTTGAACCAATGCATGTATATATCATAAACTTAGTCCTCTGTGCACGATTTTATCAGATAATTGCTTATTTTAATGACAGATCCATGCGTATTGCGATCACCAGATTTTTACAAGGAGGGTCACGCTAAGGTCACTATGAATACAGAAAACATGTCGGCAAATTGCTTCCTTGAAACGAGCAATGAAAAATAAGTAAACTTCTTCTAAATGTGGACAAATTAAAGAATTTTCCTAAGAAAAAAGTATATGTACATAAGTTGTATAATGAAAACTATCCATTTAGTTATAAAAAACATATGCATAATTTTTTTAATTTGAGGTTTCATATGACTTTAATATATAATAATTAAAACATGTTATAGAAGAGTGGTATCATAGAACTGATCATTTTATAAATAAGTCAATGAAGCATACAATGTAGATCAGAGTGACCTGTTTATTTTTTTTTAAAAGTCTGTTTTTTTCTCCTAGATGCATCCTTTCACCAAATAAAATGATTGTAGGTTAGTTTGTATCTTAGATCTGAAAACAGATAAACTTAATATAAGTCAATGAAGCATGTAGTTTAGAGTACCTTCCATTTTGTTTAATGCTGCTATAGCCCTAAATATGCAGGTTTCTACCAAGTTACATTGTAGGAGGATAAGTAGTACACAAATGTATATGAGATCTGGCCTCAAATACTCATCACTATGGATTCATTTATTTTCGCTATTTAATGCTTGGACACAGAACTTAATGTATTTCAATAATAGAGATAAAGTAAGACAGATTACTGTATGCAGAAGGCTGTCATATTTATATAGATTCACCGATAACCTTATTATCACATTATAGACCACATACTGAAATAGAACTTAGTAAGCACAAAGATGTTAGGCAACTGCAATAGTCCCCTCAACTCTGTAAGGGAAAAAAATTAAAATATAAGAGTTTCTCCATAATGTAAAATACCTGAAAAACTTAACTTCCTTACATGGTCGTCACTCCTGTGACATTGTATATAACAAAAAAGTTCATACATAACAAAAATTTAAGCACTTTTCAAAATTTACAATATACTTTCGATGCAGGATTTTTTATTTGTTTCCGTAACAATTAATGATTGGCAAGTTTTGACTGGGTTGTTTCTAATGAAGTCTGATTAAAACAGTCTAACATTTGTTTCCTGATGTATTCTGCAAGTTTTGGGACGTCTTCTTCTGTTAGGCCTTTTGTTGATAACTTTGGCAGGCATGTGACAATGAATTTACCTGTAAATATATATTAACATTATAACACATTGTTAAAACATGAATAATAAATGTGGGAAATATAAATAATGAGATAGAAGGACAGGACACCCCCCCCCCCCCCCCCAAAAAAAAAGAAAAGTAGTCAGAATCTAGTCTACAAGTGTTAATTTCAAATGTCAAGGTCTACATCCTCCAGAATAAAGGAGAATTGTGAATCAACGTTAGTTACTATCAGAGATCTTTCATTAAAAAACTTATTCCATAAAGGAATAGAATCACTAATTCTGGCCCTGACACACACAAATTACAAGAAAGAGGTACATATCTTAAACCAAATAGCTCCTAGACATAGCTGTTACTTTGTCAAAAACTAAAACATTTGGTTCATTCTATTTCAAATGAAAGCTTAAGGACAAACAAATTATGTTGTAACTTTTTTAAACTGCAGACGAGCTTTCTGACTTAGGACAGGCAGTTGAAAAGGTGGGAGTTGTAACTAGGTTTTTGAGAATTAAAACCTCTTCTTTTTAGTATACTGTAAATTCAGAAATTATTGAGTGCATTTATTAATGAGATTTTGTCTATCTAGACTATAATGTGATATTAATTTTTGCGATATTGAGATATATCCTGTTTAATTTTTATAAAAATTTCAAAATGCAAGTTTAAATAATTGCGATTATAACCCTGTCGCATTTTTTCGCAATAATAAAAACATCACAATAACAGTGTTCTCCCCAGGCCGATATGACGCTGCGGTGCCGCAGCGCCTTCATAATATTTTCGTTAATCCCGCAGCGTCTTAATTGGCCGCTGTCCCTTACTACTTGATCCCGCAGCGTGTTAATTTTCACATTTTCATTATAAATGTTGGTTAAAGTTGTCAAGTTGCTGATCACCGCTGATAGGTCGGTCAGTGTTACGCAATATCTGATAGTCTCAGCCTTATCAGACTATGTTATCATGTAATAGCGTAAATGATCATCAAGAAGATAAGATATTTTCAGAAGAAAATTTAAAAAAATTAAAAACTTCAGTGCAGAAATTGAAGAAATAGATCGCAAATACATTGTATTTAGCATCGTGTGTGATTACTTGACCATTAATATAACGAATTTTTTCATTGGTCGAGAAGAAGAATCTATTTAAACACGACCAATGAACGTGTTCAATACACGTGATGGATTTGAATACACATTGCTAAAGATATTTACGATGAAAATTATGAATGAGAGTATTTGTAGTTGAAAAAATTAAAATAAACTTTGATTAAAGATAACGAGAAGTGATTTATTTTAATTGAAAGTGAAAAATGTTGCTTGCAAGGTAAATTCTTTTCAAACTGTCATATTTTTAGAAATAAAATGATCATTGAACATCGATCGTGAGTCCGTGCGTCGGGAACATTTTATGTGACAATCAACACGGGTACGGAATCGCCGCGGCTTCTGTATAATGTCACTAGTAAATAATTCCAATAGTCTTAACTTTAACGAAGTTTGGTTTATATCTACCTGTCAAAGATAGTTTTTAACAATAATGCACATGGAAGCGTAAATAAATGTCAAACTACGGAAACTTATCAGCTGTTCATTAAAATATTTTTGTTTTAAAAAGTTGTATACCAACTATCTTAACCATATTCGATTTTATTAATTCTAAATGAACATGTTCTCTGCAAATAACAAAGGGTGAATTCTAAGCAAAAGACATGATGGAAGTAGAAGGTTTTTTTCGGATCAGTGACTTCTAATGAAAAGGGGAATACACCTCCCTCTACACTTAGCTGTCAGTATCAGTATAAGAAGATTTTATAATTGCTTCTCCTAATCCCAATTGAGCTAAAGTTTTAGCAAGTGATAACAGCAAGCACCATGTTTCTGGTTTCAGTGACAAGTCGCTGACTGAGTTTTCATGGCTTAGAAATGTTAAGGGGGGTATGAGCAAAAGTTATTATGAGAGGGGGTTTTCAACCCTGAAGAGGATTAAGACAACGTTGAGGAACAGACTGTCCAACAAAATAACAATATCCCTAGAAAAAGCAGAGAGTATAGAGATGAATATTTATATTTTGACTTCTTTAATTGACTGAATATAAAAAACTTTTGTGTTTAAAATCAATTTATTTCATATATAGTATATTCTTGTATAAATGCATTAATACTCTGCATTATTAAACACACAACACAAAGCAATATTGCATGTTATGATTTATGACTGATTGATTCAGATCACAAAAGTTCACTATAAAAAAGGAGTTACGCGATCTTGAATTTTGCGCCTTGAAAAAATTCTGGGGAGAACACTGAATAATTTCTGAATTTACAGTAGACCAGTGGAATATCTTGTTTTAACCCATGCTTTACCTCCTTTAATTGTCTGTTTGTACAGTTTTTTGAAGCAGCTTTTATACACTTATATTTCTTTGATCTTATCAGATCGAACAAGCATTTTTGTATCTCTTGAATAATAAGGAAGACGTCAAATTTCAAACCTGTTCCAAATTTCTTTTCTCTTTTGCTGTAGAAATCTGTATATGATGATATGACTACTGGTACTATAGGGACCTATGGAATAAAAATGTTATTCATTAGCTTAATGTCTTTGGCATAAGCATCCCTGTAAATTTGAGATGAACAGTTGTTCTATTGTATATGGGTTTTATCACGTCCATGTAATGGTTTTATGTTATGATTATATTATGGTTCTATTTTCCCACATAAAGTGATAAGACTAAGTGGAGCATTATTTGTGTTGTTTCCGTGTCACACAACCAAATACTCCCTCCAATTTAGAACGTATGTGAAAGTACGCCTACTCGGACAAAAAATAGTGCATTTGTTGTCATTGTTTACTTTAACGAACCAACAAATTAGCAGAAATGAAACTTTTGGTGAAATAGAAATATATTTAGACCATTTTGAGCCAAAATTTACTTGCCTATGAGTTTGCATTCAACATTGAGGATTAATGCACTCCATAGTATACTAATTTAAGATTTCCAGAAAACCAGGTGTTATTTTTAGTGGTACATTTTTGTACCTCTATTCCGGAGACCTCTTCTTTCTTATATGATTTTAAAGGTATGTTGAAAATTGGCATGTTGAAAGCTGATACATGTACAATTCAGGATATACCTGGTTTCTATGAAGTTAAACATAAGGTAAAATATTTAGAAAGCTGCGAAAATTGCAAAATTTGGTTGAACAGATGTAGGGACTTTTAATTGGTGGTCTGACACCTTAAGGTGGTACCTAACACTACAGGGAGATAACTCTGTTATATCAGCTAAACATTTTAATTACATTGCCTTGAGAAGGCAATTAATAAAGCTTCACAATGATCAAAATTAGTGTTTGTCAAACTGTTAAATAACCAGTGTAATTTTTCTGATAAAACGCTTGGTTCAAATTTTTTGATCTTTTGATATTTTTGTAAAAGGGTCAAAGTAAATAATTTGTCAAAATTTTATGAAAATTAAACGAGCCAAATTAATTTTAGTCAAAGTGTTGGGTACCACCTTAAGAATAGTTCCTAAAACATATTTTTTTTTAATTCAAAGTAGAATAATAGCTGAACATGAATATATTAAAGAAAGAAATGTTCTTGAGTTTGTTTGTTTGTTAGTGTTTTATGCGACTTTTAACAACCTTGGCTATATCAGGGTGGCCTGTTTTTTTTACTAGTTAATTAGGAAGCTTAAGAGAACCACCAACCTTTGGCAGGAAAGCATACAATAATTATCAAATATGATCAGAGTTAATGCACTGCACCATGAGGAGTGTTTCACCTCAAAACATAAGAGTGCACAGTCTAGGGAGTACTGTAGATAATATACTAAGACCACCTGGTGCTCAAGGCCCCCATTGTATTTGTGGTCTGATCGATATTTTGTTGGAGTACACTCAGAATGACTTTAAATTCAAACATTTTTTTATGAATTTTTAGACTGTAATTTGTAAACTATTTCATTGTAAATAAAATTGCTAAAAAGGCACATCTGGAGTTTTTGTTTGTTTCCTAAAACATACACTTCTTACTTTTTTTCTCTCTTAAATATAACTTTCTTACCTGTGCATTCACAGATAAATGAAAAGCTCCTTTCTTAAAGGGAAGCATCGCTCCTTCATGATTTCTTGTACCTTCTGGGAATATAAAAACTTTTACCTGCAAAATAAATTCAGCACATTAATAATAACTTTCTTTCTTTAAACAATCAATATATTTGACTGCAGATTCAATAAAATAGAATATTAATTTTCATGGATAAGAAAAGTAATCCTGATTTGACCATTTGCTCTTGTTAAAGCAGCTGATAATTTGTTGTATTGCTTATACCAATTATAATTAAAATAAAAGAAGAATGCCCCTGCTTATAAATATACATCTAATTCAGCAATTTTTCTATTTATAAAGGGTCATAATTTGAGAATAGTCAAAGTCATGCAACCAAAATTATAACTTGATCTGTGTTTTTGGTGGTTATAAGCATTGCATACATGTGAACCTCCCGATGGGAGTACAATAATCAAGTTTTCAGGGGTCTCCTCCCGTCCTTCCGTTAAGAAGAAAAAAATCCTGTGTATGAAAATTTTCAGTCCCCAATTTTGATAATTTCTTTACTACAGATGTAAGATCATGTAACTGAAACGGGTCTTAAATTATACCTGTAAATCAAAGAAGATGTATAATTATATGGCTTCACTTGACAGCTTGAGTGTCAAACATACTGGTAATCAACGATGTTTACCTCTGAATAACTGCCGTTGTGTTAAACTATGTGTATTGAAAAATAATTAAAATAAAGTTTGGGTTACTTCCCTTTGACTTATCCTGTTTTAAGTTATTTATCTATCAATAATGTAAATTGTAAAAATAATATAAATGAATTATATTTTAAGCAAATAATCCAATAAGGATGGTAATTAAATGATTTAAAAATTATATGAAGAATCTAGACCTCTTTTCAAGGCTTAAATTGAAATAAGTCTGACCATTCAAATTTTTCATGAGAAATATAGGTTTTTGTCCTTGGACCAGTGTTTAAGCTATAACTAGTGAAATAATTAACACTGTTTAAGACTTAAGCTTTTGTAGAAATATGACTTACTCAAGTGCATAAAAATCATGCATTACTATTGTCATTATTTGTTACATTTATTTACTAATCATGTTTTAAATATACATGTATAGCATATTTCTTTCTTCTTTGTCTATACCAATGTAAAGGAGATGGAGACATGAATACACAAAAAAAAAGTTCATAAGCTTTATTTACAAGCAGTCAACAATCAATTATCAAAAACAAAACAATACAATAATAATGTGATATCATTCATGATTCAAACTAGAGGCTCTAAAGAGGCTGTGTTGCTCACCTTGGTCTTTGTGCATATTAAACAAAGGACACATGACAAAATTGTGTTTTGGTGTTTGCGATTTCTACATCATACGGTACATTTTTGACAAAATTTATGTCGATAAAAAACCTCCAGATCTGAGTCCTAATCTCCCAACCGAAATTTCCCAATCTACTGATCTGAGTTTCACAGTCCATCAAATGTATGGTATTGTGTATAAGTTTCAAAACATTGGGTTGAAGCAAAAAAAAGTAAGAGTGCTTAAAACAACAAATTCAGCTATTTTTCCATTTATAAAAGGGACATAATTTGAGAATGGTGACATCCCCTTAATTTGAACTTGATCTGTGTTTGGTAGCATTAGTATTGGGCATAAGTTTCATAACATTTTTATAGCTAACCAGATGCTCACAGGGCGCAGCTTTATACGACCGCAGAGTTCGAACCCTGAACATTGGGGCAAGTATGGACACAACATTCAAGCTTGATACAGCTCTGAATTTGGATTGTGATTAAATAGTTGACACAACACAGGTTTCTGACACATAATGAATGTGGTCTAAGAACTTAAACTTAAAAACTTTAAATTTTAAATTGGACATTTACCTATTATGGTCCAATATCCAAAATCTAAATACATGGTTAGATTCAGCATATCAAAGAACCCCAAGAATTCAATTTTGGACCTTTTAGACCTCAATGTGGACCAATCTGATAACCGGGCCCAAACATCAAAAATCTTATACATGGTTAGATTAAGCATATATCAAAGAACACCAAGGATTCAATTTTTGTTGAAATCAACAAACAAAGTTTAATTTTGGACCACGATTTGGACCAACTTGAAAACTGGGCCCATAATAAAAAAATCTAAGGACAAGTTTAGATTCAGCAAATCAAAAAATCCCATGTTTCAATTTTTGTTGAAATCAAACAAAGTTTAATTTTGGACCCCAATTTGGACCAACTTGAAAACTGGGTCAATAACCAAAAATCTAAGTACATGTTTCGATTCAGCATATCAAAGAACCCCAAGAATTCAATTTTTGTTAAAATCAAACTTAGTTTAATTTTGGACCCTTTGGACCTTAATGTAGACCAATTTGAAAATGGAACCAAAAATTAAAAATCTACATACACAGTTAGATTCGGCATATCAAAGAACTCCAATTATTCAATTTTTGATGAATTCAAACAAAGTTTAATTTTGGACCCTTTGGGACCCTTATTCCTAAACTGTTGGGACCTCAACTCCCAAAATCAATCCCAACCTTCCTTTTGTGTTCATAAACCTTGTGTTTAAATTTCATTGATTTCTATTTACTGATACTAAAGTTATTGTGCAAAAACCAAGAATAATGCTTATTTGGGCCCTTTTTTGGCCCCTAATTCCTGAACTGTTGGGACCAAAACTCCGAAAATCAATCCCAACCTTCCTTTTATGGTCATAAACCTTGTGTTTAAATTTCATAGATTTCTATTCACTTATACTAAAGTTATAGTGCGAAAACCAAAAGTCTTCGGACGCCGCCGCCGCTGACTACAGACGACGACGACGCCAACATGATACCAATATACGACCAAAATTTTTCAATTTTTGTGGTCGTATAAAAGTTAGAGAACAGTAACCAATTTCAGGAAGTACCTACGGATAAGGATATACCTTAATACCCCTCTGCCACACAGGGGCATTATGAAAATTGGTATGACATAAAAACAGATGCACTAAACAGATATAGCTTGCAGTGATAAATTATACTTAATAACATACTTTTATTTATAATGACCTTATTCTGAAGTAAATATTTGTGGATCATATTGGTGAGATCAAGGTCAGGTGAACCCTGTCAGAAAGTAATGTATACCTAATAGATTCTATAGAACCACATATAGTTGTTGAAAAATTGATAAATGACCCCTGAAACCCATTCATAAATTACTACGAATGTCAACAAATAGATAAAATAGTCAAATCAATCACAAACATATTCTTCAGACTTATCCCCCTTTTAGAATTGAAATCTTTTTAATTTCTTTTTATATTAATAAAAAAAGAAGACTTTGTATTTGTAGAGGAAATAATCATAAAATAATAAAGTACATAGATTTCATGTAAATAACAGTGTATGCACATTTATTGCATTCGTAACCTAAATGAGAAAATTACAGTACAAATCTAGATCAACCATCACAATTTAGGATACAATGTACCTCACAGCACCTTAATTCAGTATCTTAAACTATACTTCAAATGATCTTAATGCATTTGAAATATGACTCTATGAGATAAGATGAAAAATTATTTAATCATAAATAAAAGGAATAAATCTTGAACTTTATATAATTTACACACCACAATAAGATCTTTTTGAAAAAATGTAGCTTAAAAAATTCCTATCAGATTCTGATTTCACCTAGAGGGCTGCACATGTCAGATGGAACTAGTTTGTCTTGCGAAATCTTGCAAGAACCTATAAAATACAACATCTACATGTATTTATAGTCAATAGTGAGGCATTTATATAGTTTGTGACATGGCCATGAACCTTTTCATCAAGTACATACTTTATTATTTCTAATTTCATCTGATGTCTTTTGTATTGCATCAACAGCTTTTTCTCTGTTTCCACGGTCAATAAAAACAGTTCCAACTAAGTAAAGTGCCAGTCCAAATGGTCCCAAATAAAGTAACTCTTTTTTAGCAAATGGCACACAGCGTTCAGGCCAAATCTCCATCATAGCTAAAAATAGATATAAAATGTCTGTTTACAAGTATGTTTTGTTTTTGTTCTGAACAAATACCCAGGGTTATCATGGTTATCAATCACAGTTGTTTACTTGGTAACCAGTGCATTATAAAATGTAATTATTAAATTAAATACATGAATTTGCAATCTTTGATAATTATTTTAATGGCTTCTTTTGACAACAGTACTTGACAGTAAAACATGTGGTTTAAAAAAAAAAGGTGAATAAATATAGATTTTTACATTGGTACCAGTGGATTATTGGATTTATCCAATCGAGATACATGTAGTTGAATTATCAATTTTAAAGTCCGAGCCTCAGCGAGAATCTGTTTCTCTAATGATTAAATAACATTTTTTCTTTTTTTGTTAAACGAAAATCCCTTCGAGTGCCTTTCACATTCCACGAAGTTGTTGATTTTATTAACACCTGTTAGCACATTTTGATTCATCCAGTTAGCTAAAAGGTTATGACCCTTAAATTATCCAATCATCTTTTGAGATCACCGGCACCCACACAATGATTAAATTTCTTTATACAATGGGTTCGGAAAGGGATAAATTTCCATAGAATTAGAGAAATTTCAATTTCCTTAGGTTTTATCACATAAGTGTAAGCTACATCATTTAACTTCGTTTCTTTTGAATTTTACAGGTACATGTATTGTAAGCATTTAATGAAAACAGAAGTTTTTTGTAAAATTAGTTACAAAATACAAAAATACTTCTATTGAAAAAATTATCTGATGATGATAGGACACAGCTTGTGTAATAAGCACCCTCATTTTATACAATGTACCTACTTACCAAAAAAATCTAAGGAGCTTTGATGATTACAGACAATAATATAAGCCTCGTCATATTTGAGATTTTCTCTTCCTCTAACTTCTATAGACAAACCAAACAAACATCTCATATGATTGACTAACCAGTTGGCCAATCTGTTAAAAAGAAAATGAAAGTCATTTACAATCGTAAAAGTTAGAAAAGTAAATATCAGATATTGAATGGTAAAAAGAGGACATGGGAAATCTTTGCTAGAATCTGTTACAAAGTTATTGAAAACTACACAATGAATCTTTGTTAGTATCTGTTATAATATTTTTGTCAACCTTCCATGCTCATACAATTTAGCACTGAGCATTTTAATTGAAGACAATCTACTCACTGAATTAGTTTTTTTTGTGCTATTGGTTTGCATCTCTTTGTGTTTCACATATTTAATTCATAATCATCCAATATGATAAAACTTATATAGGAAGAATTTTTAAAAAGTAAATAATGTTTGTCAACAATGATTGTCAATAAACTTTTGGGAAAAGCCTTATTAAATGAGGATAAGAAAACTTATTAATCTACAATTTGGATCCATACTTCTTGAAAATACAATAAATATAATGTCAATAATTGATGGTAAATTACAAATGCAAATCTAAAAAAAAAAAAGAATGACATAGAGCAATGTAGAATAGTCACATCCCCAATACCTCCAAGAATATGTGTTTTTATTATTTTCACACAACATGTTTCTTAAATAACCTTTATGGGGTGCATAAAAGACTGAAAGTTCATGAAGTTTGAAGCCAAATTATTATCGCTTCTTTTGAACGTTGAAGGCATGAAAACCAAAAGAGCCTAACAGTACAGCCGAAATGTCTATGCCCTAACCTGTGTTTCTGTCTATGTACCCTCATTTATGGGCCTATAAAATTTGCTTCATATATATATATATATATATATATATATACAATGTATATTCATCATTTCATCTGTACGTCAGTATTATTTCATAGTGTAATTTCAATGTTCAGTGATATCTAATTCCTTTTAAACATTGTTTTATGGAATGTGTTAGTTGTTTTATAGTACTTGTCTGTAGCTCTGTGGTATGTTTTTAGATGTTCTCTGATAAAAAGACACTCAATCTGTCAGAAATGTACATGTATGTTGACTGAAAGATGCTCTTATATAAACTCCACCTAGTCATTTTTTAAATATTTAATGTTTTGCATTTAACCAGCTTTCTAATTATGCCTAGTTTACATTTAATATGCTTTAAGCTTAATTCCTAGTATGCTTTTAGCCTGCTTATTACCACATAGTCCAAACAATTATGTCGTCTTGAAAGGCTGTTTTAATTCACTGCTTTGATGCCTTACTGCGTCATCATAATAATGAAGCCATGTTTTTTGGATGGATTTAGAGAGGGAATATTGGTGAATGGTCTCAACCTTGAGAATAAATTTAGCCAAAAAAATTCTGTGTATATATTATATCATTCATCAAGATTTACAAAGTTAGGTGCCAAAATTTATTCTATACTCCTACGGTCAATCATCTTGAGTAGAGATCAGCTAACCACTTTAATGTGTTATATTGCTGTCTTGTATGTCAGTTAAAGGCTCATTAGAGCTTACAATACACGTTATCACTATTTGTCTGCCATTACTGGACATCACACAGGTTCCCTTAGAATTTTGTCATAAAAAAAAATCTGACGCTACAATTGAAAAGTGATTGTTGTATGACGTCAAAAGTTCAAGGGGGACAGATTTTCAGGTCAGCTGGATTTAGTGATAAGGTGTATGTATGTTATGGCCTTGTTTGTATACAAATTATACCTAAACTAAATACATGTATAGCTTATTTATTTCAGGTTGTTGAACGGTCTATTTGACTGTTCTGATTTTACTCAAATCTGTTAACATGATTACCAAAAATCTACATTTTGTAGATTATCAGGTAGCACCTTCATCATATTACGATATGTCTCTGCAAGCATACGAGGAAATACACTTCTATGGATAGCTAGTTTCCTTCAGGGCCGAACACAGCAGGTTGTCCTAGATCGAAAGAAGTCAGAAACATCAGAAGTAACATCAGGAGTTCCTGAAGGAACTGTAATGGGGCCTCTTCTTATCTACATTAATGACCTGCCAGAACTAGTAACATCTAAAGCTAGATTATTCACAGATGATTGTTTACTTTACAGAAAGATATGTAAAGAGCAGGATACCATCTTACTCCATAAAGACCTTGACAATCTACAGAAATGGGAGGACACAATGCTCATGCAATGCAACCCTGACAAATGCGAAGTACTACGTGTAACCAACAAACAATCAAAGCCTTAAAGGCTGTAAAAGCAATTGCTGCCATGTTAATGTTTGGGGACTTTTATTTTTCATCCACATATATACAAGAATTAAACCTGACATGAGTGTTGTCTAGTTAAAAGTAAGAAGGTTTTAACTTTATATAAATAAATTTGGTGTATTTACTGTCTTCTGATTGGTTAAAATTATTAGTTTTATTTTCAATGTTGTCAATTTTTATGGCGACACGCCCACTCTGACATTGTGTATTCATACGCCAACATGTGTGTACGTTGTTATTGTTAATATAAATAATATAAAAAGTTCTTTGAGCCTTATTTTTGATGAAAATTTATTTATAATGAATGGCAATAATTTATTTTGATTTTATTGAACCATAAAACTAATTTTTGACTCTTCACATTTTACATAATCCGCTTCGCGGATTATTCAATGTGAAGAGTAAAAAATTAGTTTTATGGTTCAATAAATTCAAAATAAATAATAGCCATTCATTAAATAAATAAAAGACTTTAGCAAAAAGTCATTTTTAATATGTTTTATATTTCACAAGGAGACAACACGTTTACCAGGCTAAAGTTGGGGTCAAATATACATGTGCTGAAACATAGAACTCAAAAAGAAATCATCATGGATTATCCCCTGGTAGTGTTTGTAACTTCCTTGGCAATAATTTCCTTTATTGATTTAATTTTAACAATTTTCATTATTAATTTATATTTAACCATTAACACAAATGATTAAGTTAAAACATTTCAACTTTCCAGACGCAAATGTTAAAAAACGGGAAAGAAATAAAATATCTTACAAGACATAAACATGTAAAGAATAAATGTATATTTCAGCTTAATAAAAATATTTTCATAATGTTACTTTGTCATCATTTTTAAAACTAAGTTCCAAACATTATTGCTCAGTTGATATGTGTCCTTCTGATGCGGTACGAGCACAGGCACTTGTTTCTATCCATAGGTAGGTCGATTATCCATATAAATAGTTTTATATGGATAGTCGACCTTCCTATGGATAGAAACAAGTGCATGTGGGTACGAGATAACTACAATTCTCATGCAATCCCGAAAAGGGGGGTCATCACAGACAAACATGACATTAAATCGTTATCACTGAACTAGTATATATATTGTATAGGGGCCAGCTGAAGGACGCCTCCGGGTGCGGGAATTTTTCGCTGCATTGAAGACCTGTTGGTGACCTTAATTCTGCTGTTGTATGTTTTTCTATGGTCGGGTTGTTGTCACTTTGACAAATTCCCCATTTCCATTCTCAATTTTATTATACGAACAAGAACAAACAGCTCTACGTTGCTTTGATATTTATCAATTTTCAGGAAACATTGCGAAAAATGATCTTCAATATTTCGAAAACATGTGAAATAAAATTGCTAACACGGTGGACCGTCGAGTGTCAACAAACGTAGTAGACTTGTTCACTGATACGATTTTGCGTACATGGAAGGCTATGAGCTACAGCCCCAAAAAAGTGTGGCGTTAAACCTCTTGTCAAAAACTCATAAAAAGAACAATACCAACGAGTGCATATTCAACATTGGAAATAACGTTATGCCAAATGTCAAGCAGGCACTACATCTTGGAATAATTCGAACAACATCAATGAAGGAAAACGTTACTTTAAATGTGGAGGAAAATATCAAGAAAGCTAGAAGAAGTGCATACGGCTTATTTGGCGGTGGTTTCCATGGACATAATGGACTAGACCCAGAAACACAGGTACACCTGTTTAAAACATACATTAGCCCTGTGTTACTCTACGGAATGGAACTATTACTACCCAAAACAGCTATGCTACTTCAACTAGAAAAATTCCAGAAAAGATTACTGAAACAGCTGCTTTCACTTCCTACATCAACTCCAGACCCGGCGGTGTACATACTATCAGGAATACTACCCGTCGAAGCGCAAATTGACAAAAGAGCACTGGGATTATTTAACAACATCTGTAACCAAGATGAAAGCAGCACGGAAAAACAACTGGCGCGGAGACAAATAAGTGTTAAATCGCTGGACAGTAATAGCTGGTTTATACAACTCAAAAAGATCCTTTCAAAATATAACATGGATGAAATCAACACCTACCTTGATATACCTATGAAGAAAGAAAAATGGACCACATTGATAAACCGAACTACCCAAAAACATTGGAGCGAGTCAATAACAAGAATGGTTCCTTACTACAAAGGCCTACAACACTTAAATTACACGGAATTTCACCAAGGGAAGCTACATCCTCTACTAAAAATCAAATGTCAATCAGCTAGAGACATAGGAAGAATTCCTCCAAAGCTAAAAATGCTAACCGGCACATACATTTTGCAGTCACACAGAATCAAAATGTATGAAAATGAAACAGACCCGATCTGTCTTATATGTCACCAAGGAGACGAAACGCTGGAACATTTTATCCTGGAATGTGAAGGGTTAGCCGATACTAGGAATTCAATTATGGATGAAATTAGTGCCATTCTGAAGGATTCAAGAAATGTAGACTTTCATAAGCAATCATCAAAAGTAAAGATGCAAATTCTACTGGACATTACAATGCTGCGGGAAAATCTAAAACTAGATGCACAACTAATGGCCGAAATTGAATATTGTAGCCGCCGACTTCTCTTTTTGTTACACACCACCAGATATCGTTTTCTGTCAAAAGGATGGAAAAAGGACAAGAAAAACGTAAAGGTGTAATAACCAAGAATCAGTGCTGTGAACAATGTGTAAATAAACTGTATATATTAAACCAAATTCGATGGTATTGGACTGCACTACACGTATATATAAAGCACGCAGGTGGAGGATATTGCTGCACATGTTAGACATACTGGTGCCTATGAAGACACTGGTGTGGTTCTCCTATATAGGAGGTTAAAGATACAGAGGTAAGGTAAGATAAGACGAGGATAATGGTTTCATCTGACATTTGTTATGCAAACCCAGTTTTGATCATGATATTTAAAAAGACGTACTTTTTTTCAATCTATGTATTAATAAACTAGAAAATTCCAAATTGTAAATATCTCTTCATCTGGACCGACTTGGCATCTACTACGTTTGGACGGGTCCATTTCATTAGTAAGGTGATCGATAAATATTACGGAGTTTTGACAGAAAAGGAAAACGAACTTACTGTTATGTATGTACTCGAGATTCCGCCAATGTAGACGCACCCCTTGATTGACTGCAAGGGTACAGCGGATCCATGTACACTCCCTAAGGATTAATGGAGATGTGTCCTTTACAATATTATCCCACCACCAGAACAATCCCCACCCAACACCGCCCAAGGGAGCGTGTAAGACACCGGGAAGTCTGTTATTATGGTGGAGGAAGCCGAAGTACTCGGAGAGAACCACCGGGCCACTCGGTGGAAACAGACAAACCAGAGAGATATCAGAAGATTGATCTCCTGGTCAAAGTAGGGGACAACTTTGACCAACCGAGGCCCCCAAAGTACCCATTCTAGTTTAAACTCCGGTGTGGGTACCAGAGATGTGTGTGAGAGGGTGAAAATTACCCTTCTGATGTACTGATATTTTTAGCACCCCGAGTGAGAATCGAACTCGGGACCTTCAGCACTGTAGCCATCGGTCTTAACCACTAGACCACGAACTCACAAGACGTCAGATGAAACTTATGTGTTTTCAACAAGGGTTTCGTTCCGCTAAATTATTTGCGCAAATAAAGTTTGTCTATTTTTAGATTACAGGTAATAATTTGACACTACGCATTAACCTGTGTAGTGATTTTGATTTTACGATAAATGTATGAATGAACGATAATTTTATGAATGAACAAGAGCACCTGACCTCTTTAAGAAACACAAATTAAACATAAAAAACCGTATTTATTAGGAGATAATTCAATTAAATTTTCAATACTAAATCAACAACTGAAATGAATCCATATTTTGTTGAAACATCGTACGAACGGCGGAAAACGGAATCGCATTTATAAAAATGTACTTTTTTTCACTCGGACTTCTATGTTATTTGATAGTCAAACGGTTGACCCTTTAAATACAAAAATACATCTACAAGAACATATTCTGAAACTTCTTAAATCCACTAACTTTTTTTTAAAGTTTCAAGCTATGTATTGCATTAGAAAACATACATAGGTGTTAAAGAATGACTGACCAGGAGCCTGTTAAACAAAATACTATGGCTTGATCTGGGCGGAGTCTGATCTGGGTCACAAAGATGGCCATACGCGACGGCATAAAAGCAATTGCTTTAAAAACCAATAACCATCAACTACACTATACATGGAAAGACATTAGAAGTACATATATGTAGTAAAAATTGCTGTATACCTAGGCCTTGATATCAGCCACAACTTATCATGGAACCACCATATAGGTACAGTAAACAAGAAAGCTGAATCACTGGTTATACAAAAACAACATCTTTAGCCCATATAGAACTCTATCTTTCTACTTTTTAGGCTGAAAAACTTGTCAAGCAGCTTGTCACACAAGTTTTTAGATCATTGCTTGGCACAGTTGAGCTTCATATGCAGGATGTTTTGAAAGGTGACCTGCTTCATTCTGTTTCTATGGTCTGACACACTTTACCAGTTTCATCTTTCTACCTCTGCTGTGCTTAAGTGCAATACAGCACAAAACAGCTGTGCTCAGTAAATGCACAATGTTAGGATATAGCAACAGTGAAAATTTGTATTAAAAATAAAGAATACAGAAAAAGATGACCAACGCACCCTACCAACACTGCTACTACAGTACGCCCAGAGAGTTTGTAATCGCGAACTCTAATCACGATTTCGGAGTGTAGCAGTGTGACACCGCGAATCATGAATTATACTCCCAATTTCCACCAAAAAAAAATGTAGAACCCTCTTTAACTTTTCCCATAACTCAAAATACCTAAAGATATATATTCTTAAGCAAGAAGTATTTAGACATATTTTATAATATGTTAAGTGGGTTATTTAATGCTAGGAAAATATCAGATTGAGTTATCTTTCTGTATTCGGGTGTGCTCTGGAGGATTGTAAACAGTACGTACATGTAGAAGATGTAAATATGATCAACAATATGGTGGCCGATTTTGTTATTTTCGTATTAAAAATGAGGGCATTTAAAGACAAATATGTCTGCATTTGCTATTTATTTCACAGAAAACAAGTAAAACAATGTCTTCAACAAGTTGGTTATGGTTTTGAACTTTCTGTCATTACGTTTTCTACATGAAACTACGGTAAACATTGTAAATTGTGGCCAAGTTGTTGTATGCACATTTCTTCAAAGATAAATTTGCCGACTGACCAATTCTATTTGAATGAATTAATACCTATAACAACAGATTATGATACCAGTTGTAACTGTTGATTAGCTTGGTAAACAAAGTCATAATTTTTTAGGCAGGCAGGTAAAATTTAGTAATTAGCGGATCATATCAATACGAACAAAATAATATACAATAGATCTTCAAAAAAGGCAGGGCTCCACGGAAACTGTTAAAAAATCACAGGGTGGCAATCGGGAAAGGATGGTTGCCGCGCCCTCTGAAAACGGCCTAGCTGGAACACTGCAGTAAGACAAATTATGGAGTATGCTTGTATTATTTGGGATCCAATAGTAGTGTCACCTAGATGCTCAAAGATCTGCAATGGACTGAACTACAAGAACGTAGAAAGAGAGTTAAAGGGAAACTTCGCAAAAAAATCAAAAATTGATATTATGTCCATTCTATATAGAAATGCTCAAATTTATAGATATTAAAGTTTTATTCCGCTAGATAAGAGATCACCATCGATTTTAAATTTAGAGTATCAATTCTCTGCGTTCCGCCATTTTGTCGTCTTCCCCCATTAAAAGTCACGATATGTCTATAAACCACAAAGGACCAAAACTATAGTAACCGATGTAGTCGTAATTGCGTGTCGATATCTTGTCAATCGTACGGTTGTTTTATCTGACTTACTAACTTGATACGGAAAATGTTCTTTTATTTTTTTTAAATAACCATAGTCTGTTATTTTTAAACTGCTAATATTGGAATTAGTTAAAAAGTCAAACTTCAAATCATAAAAAAGTGTTCCGTGAAAATTGTTTTCGAAAATCTAATTCGTTTATAATTCTTTAAAGTAATAAATTTTATTCAAATAAATTCGTATCTTCCCTCATCTGATGATAGATCACCAGCATGGCTAAAGGTATTACTCCCAAAGGTATTGTGAGGGGTGTGAGGTGACACGTCCAGGTATTCAAGCGATTTCCTGTCGAGCTTGCAAGTTCATGCATCGTTTCACTTCTGTAGGTATTGATCAGTGTACACGGCCGATAACTTATAACTCTCAATTTTGAACTATCAGGTGTATAATATACATCTATGTCTTGCGTGTCCAAAAATGATATAATATACTAGTCAATACTAAACTCATACGCTTGTTTATAAATAACATTACTGGTGTAAAGAATATTATTTATAAAAATATAAATAATACCAAAAAAAAAAAAATTTGATGAAATATAAATCTATTTTCATTTTTTTCCAAGGTTTAATTTGGGAAAATGTAATATATATACTCGTTGTCAATAGTAAAGGGCAGATTGGAACATACCAGAAATATTGATTTAAAAAAATGTACGCACTTGTCGACGATTCGTTTCTACGCCTGTATAGCCGTGAAGTTACGGAGCTATATCTTAATTTAAAATATATACATGTATACATTAAACATAAGAAAGAAACATACATTTTGTGTAAATCGGGGTAACAGTTTTGTAAATAGACTAGTCCACGTATGCCAACAGTATGTAATTATGGAATTCGATAGACTATTGTATACCAAAAGAAGAAAAAGAAGAGGACCAATTTGATTTAAATACAGGTCGATATATAACTTGCTTCGGTTCATCGAAGTTATGAACATAGGAAAATCACAAATGTATAAATCAATTAGATAATTTTCAATAAAGGAAGAAATTCAACTTCATCACAATTGTTCCGACATTCATGTAAAATATATGCAACTGGACGTACACTAACAAACCCCAAGGGATATTGATATTTTCTAAGAAAACTATTGAGTATTAAAGTTTCAAATTAATTTTGGGATTTATTTTCTTTCTTGCTATTCAATAAGAGCAATTTAAAGAATAAACTGCCTGTCCGCTTTAGGGGTATTCTTGCCAGTTGAACAGACTTTAAGATGACATTAAATTCGTTGTCTTTTTTTTTAAACATCGTTGGTCAAATAGCTAAAGTATTATACGTTGTGAGAAGAAGACTATTTTAATAAGGACGCTCCCAATTATGAATAAATTAATTTGGTTGACGTTTTTCACACTTGAAAAGAATATCTATTCGTAATTTTTAGCTTCCATTCCAAGAGAATCCTTAAATTTCCTCTCAATTTTTTAAAACATATTTTTTTCAAATAGCTGAAGTATTCATGCGTTGCGAGATTTAAAATATTTTGATGAGAACATTAATTCCTAAATAGGTAAATAAAGATCGCTTTGGATGGACTAAATTATATAATTGCAATCTGTTTGAAATATTAAAGGTTGCTGATTCTAAAAAAGTACAATTTTTAGTTCATACACTCGTGTTTAGAAGGCTATTTTTATTTATAAATTTATTCAATTAAAATAATTCAGTATTTTATCGTTACAAAAGTAATCAGAAGTCATAATTCATTTAAAAGTGAGCTTATGCAAATTATATAAAAATATACAACAGCTATCCAGTTATTGTGCGACCTTATTTCTCCCGTAAAATCATTTTAATTCTTTTTCTTACATTTCTGTGTCTAAAACTATAACTGACTCCCGTATATCATTCATACGAAATGTTGTTCACACCTGAAATGGTGAACCGTGACGCCTAGATGTCACTGCGGAATGAAGATCAAAAGATTAGAATTACATAATGCTAATCTTTTAGTTACCTTGAGTTTAATTACGCAAGGTACATTCACTAAGTGTCACAAATTAATACACATTTTATTTCCACAGTACAAGCAAGTGAAAATGTTTGCTGGAATGACGCAAAAAGTTCAGAATACAAACATGTATTTTTTAATACACTATCGTGTCAGTTTCATATGTTTGTTTAAAGTGTTTGAAGAAAAAAATCATAAAAATGTTCTATTATATTATTTACTTTAATTACTAGAATTCGTATAAAAATCCACACATATATCCTACAATCTAATTTTAAAAGTTGCATGGCTATCACTTACTTTTCGTTGGTTAATACATGTAGCTACACCAAAGGTCGTCGATGCGCTTTAAATGGCGTTATTAGATGGTTAACGAACAAGACTTAAATGAGATTAATTTCACTCCCGGCATGCTCAAAGACTTAAACTACGTCACATAAGTCAGGAAGTTTCAAAAAATAAAATTAATAATTCCCAATTTTCTTCTTTATTACTTTTCATATCGAAATAAAACTTGGTGAATATGTTTTTTTATAGTATTATGAACATAATAAGATGAAAAGTGAAAAATCACGAATTATCCCTTTAAGACCATCATGCTCTACTGCATAATTCACCATCTTGTTGCAATACCACCAGAGCAATACTTAATACCGAGGGGTGTACCATTGACAACAAGAGGACATGACATCAGATTCCTACTACCCTACTGGAGAATACAAAACCAACAGCAATAATATTTTCCATCTGCAATTCGTCTGTGGAATGAATTACCATCTGCTGTTGTCACAGCTTCCTTATTCGAAGGATTCAAAGACAGCCTCCAGACACTTGATTCTAGTCCGAGATTACTCTAACGTCCAAGGGCTCGTCTCATAACAAAAAGGGGATATTTGCATGTCTAAAATATCTGTGCTGCGCTTCATAAATGAAGAGATACATTTGTAAATAAAAAATGAACAAATTGATACCCGATTTATATAATTCCAAGGCCGTTAGTTGGCACAAGAAGGGACGATGTAGCGCATCTATTTTGGACAGGCAAATTTCCCCTTTTGATATGGGACGAGCTCTGACGTCCCATGGTCCCAGCTTGTCTGGCAAAACAACCGTTGCACGTCAGAGTAATCTCGGACTATTGCTTCGTGTTAGACATTTCAGTTTAAATTGTATATATATACACCTAATTGCTATTTATTCCATCCCAGATAAGTTCTAAAATTACACAACTTTTTCATCCAGTTGAACCTATCTGGGACCCTGTTTAAACAATGCAACATGCATGATACTTTTTAATGAGACCGATTTAAACTACCGTACATACTTAAAAACAAAATATTTTTTAACTTCAATTTTAATTTCGAAAAAGTGGATCATACTCTATCAAAGTTTCTTAATGGTCGATTTCTAAAGTTTTCCCTCCCTCAGCTCACTACTGATGACCTCTATTTTCGGCATCATGACCCAAACGGGTAGTTGTGTAAATGACTGTTTTTCCCGGATTGGACTAAATAGCGATAAGGTGTATAATTTACCACAATGGCTTTTATATATTAATAACTGAATTTGTGTACATTGTTTGTTGGAAGGATGTTTCATTTGGGCATGTGTAAATAGTCATTTGCGATAATACACCAGAGGTGGTATGCAAATTATTGGAAGAAGAAAACGGAGAAGCACTTACCGAGCATTTTCTGGTCGTCGTGGACGAAGCAAAGAGTAGAACATTACCACTATGCCAACCAACATAACAAGTATATAATATAAGATAAACTTTGCATAATACTTAAAAGTGTTGTTCAACTCATAAATTATAGGTAAAGTCAACAGACAGGCTATGACAGCCCACTGCAACCAGTCTAATCCAATCAACATCTCAAAATCACAATTTTTTTAAGTTCATCGCAAAAACGGAAGTAGGATCAAAGTACAAATATTGTAAAAGCGTTATCGGAGACGGACATTTTGCGGAAAATATAGGGGTCAGACCACCAATTAAAAATCCCTATATGTTCAACCAAATTTTGCAATTTTCACAGCTTTCTAAATATTTTACCTTAAGTTTAACTTCATAGAAACCGGGTATATCCTGAATTGTACATGTATGATCTATCAGCTTTCTACATGCAAATTTTCACCATACCTTTAAAGCCTTCTAACAAAATAACTGACCTTCGAACAGTGGTACTCCAAAATTAACCCCTGGTTTTCTGGAAATCTTAAATTAGTATACTATGGAGCGCATTAATCCTCAATTTTTAATACAAGCTCATAGAGTGGGGTGCTCATTTTCGCCGGGGACACAATTTCGCCGTTTAAGGATTATGAGGTGTAAAAACTTCAAAGGATGGCTGAAATGGAAGAAATGTACCCGTAAATTATATTTTTATAACAAATATAATATTTTTTTAAACTGAGACATATTGCGGCTCCTACCGAAAATGACCGAAAAACGGACAACGATTTTCGGACAATTTCCTGAATAAAAAACACGATTTCAAAGAAGTATTTCTAAGTAAATATTTGACTGAATGCCCTAATTTTTAATTCTTTATACCTTTGAAATGTCTGCTATTCATCTATAATGCAATTGATTTGATAAAAATTGTTAAAAGCTGCGGTTATTTGGTTTTAAATAGATGTGTAAAAACGGCGAATATGTGTCCCCCATTGACAAAACATCCGGAAATTTCAAACACCCTTTAATCTAACTTTTCAGATGATTTTCTTAAAACAAACCGGGTTTCAAGCTTAAGTATATTTTGCATTTGAAGTTATCTTCATATAGAAATATTAGTATACTTCAAAAACATTTAGACCTGAACATAAACTGTAGAAAACATGGTAAGATGTGGCGAAAATGAGCACCCCACTCTAGACAAGTAAATTTTGGCTCAAAATGGTCTAGACATATTTCTCTTTAACCAAAAGTTTCATTTCTGCAAATTTGTTGGTTAGTTTAAGTAAACAAGGACACCAAAAGCACTATTTTGTGTCAGAGTAGGGCTACGTTCTAAATTGGAGGGAGTAATTGGTGGTCTGACACCAAGGGGTTCTGATTGGTATTGGCTTTGTTTATGATAGATCAGAATAAAGTCACTACCACTCCTTGCCGACCTCTTCTTATTTTCATATGAATCGGAGTTCATTCAGACACTAGTCAAAAGCTCCATGGAGATTAAATAAGTCATACTATCTAATTTCACTTTCAGGTATATTCATGATGATCTTTCACCATTTGTTCCATTACCAATCCGAACTTTTCTGATTGGGTTCCATTAATAATAAACTCATCATAGATACCAGGCCATGATTACTTTTTTGTATTTACGCCAGACGCGCGTTACGTCTACAAAAGACTCATCACTGACGCTCGAATCCAAAAAAGTTAAAAAAAAAAAAATTATTCCCAAGAACTATTAATTAAATCAACAACAGGCACGGCTTCCTCCGCCTCATCTTTAGACTTGTGCCTCAAATTTGACATACACAGTCTTCTCAGAACCAGAATCTATGACAAACGAAACGACAATTTACCCCACCTTTGCAATACCAACCTTATCTGCATATGGGATACTGATACATTTCCCAACTAATTCGATGTTCAAGACGGCTTGCAGCTCCTACTCGGACTTTGTAAAACGTCACCAGTGTCTGAGCAGACAGTTGAGGAACCAGGGGTATGTGAAAGAACGTTCCCTCACTTTTTCTAAAAAAGATCATCGGAAGGTGCCAATGTATTGTTGATAAATATTTCGTATCAACTTTTGATGGTCTTGGTGTATAGATTCTGCGTACTGTTTATCATCTTAAAAACGTGTTATATTGTTCTTTTATTTGTCTTTGGTCTATTATTAATAGAACTTTTACTGTTTGGTCTGTTTTTGGTGGTATCCATTTGACGTGGCTCGATACTTATGCATCCCGTCAATGTGTTGTTTGTATTATCTTTCATTTTTGCTGATGTTTTGTTTTATCACAATGGCTCTGTTATATGTCCAAGGTCAGTTATAATGGTTGAAAATGCCTGTAATGGCACGAGGGGGGGCACGAACCAACGCTTAGCATGCTTAGGGACATTACATCATTGGAGGCCTTACTTACTGACAGAGGACCAACAACATGGTCAATTTAAAATCACCTATTTCTTAACCTTTTTTATAAACCAAACCGTTAAAGCGAAATATCTAAATAAACCAAATCATAATCTTTATGTATGGAGAAATTGTATATATATATATCATAAGAAATCCGATGGACAAGGTACAATTTGCAGTTGTCACTACACACAGACAGACAATATACATATATTTATTTACAGTGATTGTATGACCGTCTTGTATGCTTCTAAAAATAGATTAGCATCATGCAAGAGTGAAGAGATGAGTAGATGATCATACTGTACACTAAACAAGAATACTTCTTGGATTGTATCAAATATCCTTGTTTAATTCCTACAAGAAGGTAACACCTCCCGAAACGAAAGCTTATTTTCATAAGCTAGAGTTAGAGGATGTAGCGTGGTGAATATTGAAGATACTAACAATAAAACTTTAAGTACAAAAGAATGTAAATCAGACAACAGTGATATACACAATGACGACAATGTGCCTAGTGATGAAAATTCGGACTTGTTCTCTAAATTTGTGTTAAAACGAAGTATGGTGATGATGATAAACTGATCGGAAAAATAGAAAATACTGGTCGACTTATAATATTTAGTATGCACCGAAAGAAATACGAAGAACTCATTTATGGTGATCGCTATTACCGTAAATTCAATAAAGTTTTGACGATGTTCGGAGTACGAATTTTATGAATGATGAAGTGAACCAGGCAATACTGATGATGATTGAATATGCTAAAAATAAAAAAAACTGTAAATAATGTGTTAATAATTTTTTGGTGAGAATATGAGTACGAATCTGTAAAGTAGAGTGTATGAAAGTTTGTTATTATTCGGAATATCTTATGACTTAGTAGAATTGACTGGTCTCATAAACAGTGTTTCATATCGATGAATATCAACGATTTTAATCTCGAATTTGCATGGTGGAATGGAATCCAACCCCCTAATACGAACAATTGATTTAATCGATTTACGTTTCGTCTTTTCACTGAAAACAAAAGACATTTATCAGTCATTTTTATCTTTTAATTTGTATTCTGTGTAGGTTTCGGAAATAAGTTGAATGAGTGAGCTGCATGTGAGATAAGAGTGACTGATAGTATAAGGACTTGATGTTTTTAATATTGAAGATGTAAATTGATGTAGATGATAAATATATATGTGCAATAAAATTTTATCAAGAGAAAAAGGTCTCTGCGCAATGCTAGGCGGTGTTGTCGTAGAAGTTAGAACAAAAAGTACAGGTTCTAGCCCCGGCGCCGGGGAGGAAGTTACGAATCAAATTTTCGCTAACATCGTTAGGTTGATTTTCTAGGCACTTTATATATGATATGTCACACATTATTTAGGTACTAAATTTTCTATTTATATTATATCGATTGCTATTGTGTACATTTCGTATGCAGCAGGCATATTTTATTTATTCAATTGTAACGATCTCGAAATTCGCTATGACTTGAAATGTCCGAAATATTTGTTTACATCTGAAACATGTAAGATTATAAATTTATGTTTGTCAATAACCTTTTAAACTCTAAGCTTATGCAAACATCTTACAAGTTCGTTATGCAACTTTTATTCGGTAATATCAAATACACACATAATTCAATTGATTGATGGATTGATCACCTATCGTAATTCTCTTTGATGAATTAAATTACTTAATAATATAATTTTTGTTTACAACATGACCCCAACAAACTGTGTTGTTATAGACACTTTAGTTGGTATTTACAGAAAGAGTTTATATTCATTGACTCCGTTTGGATACACAGTCACTTGTTTCTATCCATTGGAAGACCCACTATCAACGTATATTTACGAGTTGATAGTGGGTCTTCCAATGGATAGAAACAAGTGCCTGTGTTTGGATATGCCAACGAGAGCACATGAACTGCGGTCGGATTTTCCATCGCAATCATACATATTGATTTTGGTTGAACATAACTAATTTGTAACACTGATATTTTATATTTGGACTTAATTAAATGAATTTGGACTTTACCAATTTGTTTATGTTTATTGTATTGAACTGCCGACTTGTGTGTGAATAAAGAGCTAGTACCCCACAATCGAAAGGTTCCTGGTTCGATTCCCGTTCCGGGATGATAATTTCAGGGACTACAATTTCGGCTCTCCCTTGACACCATTTTCGAGTATGGTCTTGAGGAAACAATGATAGTCCGTTGGAAGGGGACGATAAACCGTAAACGGCTGACCCGTGTTAAGAGAGAGCCATATCTCTTGCACGTAAAAGACACCCTTGTAGATTTCAAAAAAGAGCAGGATAATGCCGCTACAAGGCAGCACTCGCACCCGCAAAGTGGAAAGGGATTAATATAAGTTTCAATAACTTGTTTCCGAATCCACTATAAATAAATATGTTTTGAACTATGTTTAAACTAGTACCCCGCATTGTGAATCGTTCCCAAAGACGGAATCCCATTCAAAGCCATTCTGGCAATGTTTATCTGGAAAGGTACACAATCTTTCTCCATAGATATACCAAATGCAATATATAAAAGAAACATTCAAGGTTATAAGATATAACATTTAAGACATGTAAATGTAAATAGTTTTACTGGTGTCCTATTCAAAGCAATTCAGGCCTATGGCATTCACAATACAAAATTCCATTCTAGATTCAAAACTTGAAACTAATTAAGTTGAAATACATTATAGAATGGTCTTCTTTCCCAGAAATGATAAGAACTGAAAATCCGCATGGACCCTGATTATTTATTAGAATGGTACCGTTTTATTTCATAACTTGGCACTGTTATTTTTTCATAATAGCCTTGTTTATTCATAATGGCCCTGTATTAATGCCCTATTAGTCTATAATGTAAGGCTTTTGCTTTTATTAATAAAGGAGCAGTTTCATACATAATGCATTACATTTGTTAATAAAATCGTGTTTATATTTATTAATTATGATCAGCAATATGACAGCATGCATGTTTACTGTTAGATATGTTTTCAAAATTGTATTATTATCATCATTCACTAATTTGATTCTTTTCATAAATTCGAATTTCTGCCATAACCGCAATCACATGGGTTTAGACATCTAAATAAACTGTAAATGAGAGACAAAACATATCAAAGGGACATTCAAACGAATAACTACGATAAAAAACAAACTGACAATAATGTCAAATGGTACAATCGAAATATGACCAAAATACAAACAACTGTATCGAACACACAACATAGAAAAACAATAGAGTGAGTAAATCGAACTCTATCAAAAGCCCGCGGTGACAGTCCAAATATTAAAATATGTACACAAAACAAAACCTAACATTAACAACGTGTTAGCTTTACATTTGTTTTATGAATGTATTTCAATAGTTTATTAATCAGTTTCTTCTTCTGTTTAGACCTTTTAGATTTGTGTTTTGTTTGTTTGAAAGAGAAGTAACTACTTACTTATCCCATATTATAGATTAAAACTGGTTATATAGCTAGTTAAACCTCTCACTTGTATGACAGTTGCATCAAATTCCATTATATTGACAACGATGTGTGAATAAAACAAACAGACACAATAGGTTAAATTGTCAGAAATGGAGGTGCAACAGCACGCAAACCCCACCAAAAACTGGGGGTGATCTCAGGTATGCAGGGTAAGCAGATTTTGCTCCACATGTGGCACCCGTCATGTTATCACAAAGCCTGCAAATAGTATAATTATGTAGGTCACATTCGTGAATTGGAATGGGATTGTAGATACGACATAGGGAACATATCCAATGTCATCTGAAACGGATATCCAATAACGGTCAACCAACTCGTGAGGGCGTCCGTAAAATTTACGAAGTGATGATTTCACCTTCACCATTCGGAACTCTTGGTTTAATAGCTTCCTAGTGAGTAGCAACCCTTTATCGAGGAAATTATGATAGGAAATACAAGCCCAGGAATATCGTATCAATCGGGAGATATATACTCTGTAGGCAGGCACTGCTTGAGTGTTGCTTTATATAAATAGAATCTCCACTATTGGGAAGCTGAAATCATCTCTTTTGACGTAAAGTTTTGTTTTCAAGATTTAAGTCAAGATATGAGGCATCCTTATATTAACAGTATCTGTTGTATCCTTCATTTCTACTTCGATGGGATAGTTGCGTTCAACATATTCACCAAATTTTGTATTATTTAGTATAGCAGACAGTAAAAATGGCATTGCTATCTTTTGCTGTTAAGTTAAGCTAATGTAATCTATCCCTGAGGGAGAAAAGCCTTATTTCTAGACTGATACATCGAATTGTGTACAATTTGGAGTTTAGTATGGCGTTCATTATCACTGAACTAGTATATATATTTGTTTAGGGGCCGCCTGAAAGACGCCTCCTGGAGCGGGAATTTCTCGCTGCATTGAAGACATGTTGGCGACCTGCTGTTTGACCCATTGATGGCCTTATGCTGTTGTCTGTTCTATGGTCGGGTTGTTGTCTCTTTGACACATTCCCAATTTCCATTCTCAATTTTATTAGTTTTAAAAAAAATCAAAGATTAGTAAATAGTTTGTAGAGCAAACATGTTTGAATGTCGTTTATGATTTTGTCATTTTTTTTGTGTAGATCATACTTCAACGAGTGTCTTGTTAAAAAAATGAAGACAAATGAGCACTCAGGTAATCACAAATACAAAAACATATAATTCGACAAGGATGAGATTTTGGCAAATCAGAAGTCCTCCATGGCTTCAATGCACATTACACAGAACAGCAAATTGGAGGACTTACCTTGTTTGTATGGATACTTAAGCTTTACAAAATTCCGTACAAGCAACGGCACATTGTCGGCTCATCTGCGTATTCGACTCAATAATTATCCATTAGAATTTCAAAAATTTTGTCCGCAGTGAAAATGGGTCTGCAGAAATACGTGAAAACTGTTCGTTCACGTAGTGGTATTAACCATTTTTGGATTTTAAAAAACTATAAAGAACTTCTGGATAATTTAAAATCTCGATCTTTTTCTGAAATTAGTTCTATCAAAACTATTAAACCTGTATACCACTATTCCCTATGTGAAATTGAAAAATCGTCTAAAAGAAATAATCAACAATGTTTTTCAACATATATAGAAACGGTAGCCTACGCTTTAAATGTATTTCCTTTGGATACCTTATGCCATATTTTGTTAATAGTGAATGAAAAGGTTGAACATATTACACAGAGGAACAAGTGATCAATATGCTAGTGTTTCTTATTCATCAGCTCAGTAGTCAGTGCTTCGGTACTGACATGATTAAACAAACTTTACTAAAATTGTCCGTTTATAAATTTTGAAATTATTATGAAACTAAGGTTTCAACTCCCTCAGGCAAAATTGGCTTTAGATGAATTTGGCTATTTATTTTAGGTATTTTTAACATATAGCTCTTCAACGATTTTCGGTACTTATACATCTTCGGATTTCAAATGTTTGGCTTTGAGCGTTCCTGATGAAGGTAAATCCAGAAAAGCGCTTCGGACGCAATAAATTATTAAACGTGTTGTTTTATATTTTTATTATGTTTTGGAAGCAGAAACATGGAACATATTTGTTGAATTTCGACTTTTTCAACAAATTGTCGGCATTCCAATGAATTCTTATTTTCATATGAATCGGAGTTCCTTCAGGCACTTGTCAACAACAAAAAGATCAAAGAAGCCAGATAATTAATTTCACATTCAGATATTTTGATGATGTTATTTCCAATAACAAACCAAACTTTTCCGATTTGATTCCATAATATATCCACCAGAACTACAAATTAAAGATTAAGAAACAACAGACACCGCTTCCTCTGCCTCATTTTTAGACTGATACATCGAATTTGCCATACGCGACCATGTCAGTACCAGCATTATTTGTCTTTCTGAATATAACTTTTACTGTTAAGTCAGTTTTAATGATGTTCATTTGAAGTGGCTTTGTACTTATACAATCCGTCATTGTGTTATTGTTCGATAGTAAACACTTTGTATTATTGTCTTTCAAGTTTGCTAATGTGCTTTGTCTATAAGCCTTTTTGTGTCTCATATTTATTTGTTTTTTAGTGATTATGGTTATAACACAATGCTGACTGCTGTTCCCCTATTTTTGACATTTTTACCTATTATGTTTGTTTGTTTTGTTCACACATAGTTGCCAAAAAATTGGAATTTTTATGTAAATATCGTACAAATGAGAAGTTTAGCTACCTATAAACCCAGATTTAGTCCAGCATTTTCTACATAAAAATGCTTTAACCAAGTCAGGAATAGGACATTTGTTGTCTATTAGTTTGATATGTTTAGGCTTTTGATTTTGCATTTTGATTACACCATTTGATTTTGCCATTTTGATTACGGACTTTCCGTTGTGAATGTTTCTTGGAGATTAGTATTGTTGTTATTTTACAGTTTATATATTTGTTTTCAATACTCAAATTTCCAAAGCATCTTTCAAAATAACAGTTTATAAGCCAGCTTGACGCATTTGCAATTATGTTATACGTTAGACATATGACAGTATTTTTTTGAAAATCGGTCTGTTGTGAAAATCATTCATTTAGAGGTTTTTATTCTTACTAACAACTTCTGGGAAAAGTTATGAATGAGGGGACATCAAGTAAACAATAAACGTCTGAATTATAATCTAAAGACTGGTTTATATTCGAGGTACGTTTGTTGTCAAATGACAATGGCGTTTAAACCATAAAAGTATGATGCACATAAGTGTTTCTGAATTTACATTCAAAGAACATATCGATTAAATCAAAATACATTGAACATATTTATTCTGAATAAATAATTAAAGAAAAAAATACAAGATATATCTCAAAACAGGCAGAATTAAACTGTAAAGTCTTGTTAAACATATTTTGAATAACCGTACTCTTGAAATATAAAACACCATAAATGTATCCTACTTCTTCATATATACATTATTCAACAGGAAAAGACGTCGACATTACACATAGTACTTATTTAAAATGTAAGTACAAACATTGAAGTTCAGAATAGTGATTAAGTGACAGAATCATCTAACCAAAAACACATGCAATAAAAACAAGCTTAAAATGTTGATAAATATAATAGAAAGTGGTTAAGTCAAACAATAAGTGACATATTTAGTTTGGTAGGTAACTTTTTTGTTTATCTAGGAAGGTCGTTAAATCAGCAAGTAGTACAAACAAAACTACTCCACCAATAATAATAATTCCTGTATATCCCATGATTTTAGAAGATAGTCTACCATCATATGCAGATGTATGCCGTCGGATATATCCGTTCGTCGAGCGTTTGTCAATTCTAAAATTCCAACTTTCTTCGGGCAAATTTGATCGATTAGAAAGCAATTGACAACTGCATACTTGAGTGCTGTTGATAAAGAAGGTTCCAAGCATTGTGCACTCTACTGGTATATACACTGTACTTGGTTTAAATGATGTTTCTTGCTTGGTTGTGGTAATAATACGTGGTTCTGTTGGTTCTGTGGTCGTGGTTGGATTAGTTCTAGACGACAATGTGGTTCCTGCTGATTGGTATACATGTACTAAATATGTAGGTGAATTGGGCGATGGTATTTCTGTTGAAGAAGCAGTTTCCATTACAGTTGTATCAGGTGTGCTTAACATAGTTGTAGTTTGAGCATCAGTTGTTAAAAATGTGGTGGTGGATAATGACACTATCAAATACAATGATTTAAGGTTTAAATTTGACATTATTTCCAAAAAAAAATATATTCGTATAAAAGATATTTCTAAATATATTTAAAACCAGAATGAGCCCTGAAGTTGTTGGTAAGCTAGGCGATACCCGCAAAACACTACTTTTTAAAAATGTATCAGAGGAAAATCATGTCAAAAACACCTGGTCTCGGCACGAAACTTGACAAACTACAGGTTTGAGTCATGTAGTTACCGTTTAGCGGTCATGCGTAGGTTTATAGGATGCTTGATAAATCTAAAACATGATTTATAAGTTTCCATAAAATAAATCAAATGTTTGAAGAGTGTACACACTAGTATAGGAATACCGCTGGAGGTAGTAATCTATTGAAAAAAATCCAAAAAACCAACCAACAAAAGCCTGTAAATTCTAAACGTGACGGCATTGAGGATGATAATGTAGCACATATTGCAAAGATCAGGAAAAAACCCACTTAGTCGCATTTTTTAAACAGTTTTTAAACAATAGCAACAACAAACTCATTATTAAGTTTGATAATATGCTAATACTAAAACAATGTTACTGATAGTAATATGACAATACCATGTTTTCCCTTTGTCTAATTAACATTTATAAACATCTTGGGCTTTGGTGTTTTGCAATATTTAGAAAGCATGAACACAAACCAATAAAATGTTTCTTGACAAACGACATACACTAAACATTATATATGTGCTCTCTTTAACCATTAAATCTGAATGTTAAAATTGGTTGTAGGAACTAATAAGTTTTGATATTTCCACGACCTAAGTGTATTTTTGGTCATGTAAGAGTCCCATGGGTATCTGAAAAAAACATTTGTTATCGATATGTATTTTTTTCACATTTGAGTTGTCTTTAATTGACTTAGAAACACTCGAATACATGAGGGTATATATATACATTTGAGTCTTCTTGATGAAGGTGAATTAAGAAAAGCACATTTTCCGTAGCGAAATAACTGTTAAAATGAAAGCAACGTGTTTGAACGACTGCAAATGAAAACATTATATCATAACGAATATTTTTGTATATACTTTGTAACTAATATATATGATCCATTTTCAATTAATAGTTTTATTTAAATTAAACACGATGGATACCCTACTACTGATGTATTTCATTACTTCTAAGTAAAATAATTCTTATGTTGTATTTGTAGGAAACATGTAATGTTATGCAGTGTGAGCCTCTCCCGTTTATCGTGTTTTTGAATTAGACATAACTCTATAGTTAGAAGAGCGTTGTACCTATTTCAGGGCTGATTTATTCATGGAATTTGACATCAACCTCTCGTGTGTAAATAACAATTCCTCCTCAATTTTTTAAACTGTGTATTAATATTACCTTAACATAAACATATACGTCAGTCCTAACTAAAAGTTTTTCTTAATTTCTTAAATTTTTCGATTGTTAAAGCAAATGTTTTATTATTTTTATCGAAATTGTTGTATGTCTTTTCTCTTTCTGATATGAATGGAAATGATTTTCGGTCTGATGTTATATCAAATGATAACAATGCCATTTAAAGAAATAATATTTGATAGTTCTGTCATGTCAAGTAGCTATAAAACTTACAACTGTGACAGAGTATGGGGTACGTGTTGTAACAACCATGTGTCTTCCACACCCATTTGTTTGATTTGTATTCAATGCGAACACAGTTTTGATCATATGAAGCAGGACATTTGAGCGGTTCACTCTGTGTTCCCTCCATGCAGTTTGGTTCACCAGGGTCCCAGTTTGTCCACGGTCCTATCTTTTCATTATCAACCCACTCAAAATATCCATTTGCTTTATTCCACACCATTCCTATCCAAACACGTGTTTCTCTGTTATGGAAAAAGTATAATAGTAGAAAACCATTAAATCAGTTATGTCACTAGTCATTGAGCTTCTTACTAAAAACACACGAAAAATGCCCTTTTAATTCTGTTTAATTCTTAAAGTTTTTAAATGATTTATTGAATCACAAACATCGTAATCATATCCGTATTTCTGGTATCTAAAGACAGGCATAACTACAAGGGCGACGGGAAGATGGGTCTCGTGAGCCTAGGAAGGCAGCCTGTCTAGAAGAAGGAAAACTCTGATTTCAAATCCCGATTGGTGGTAACCCTTGGTCCTTTCAAGACAACCACCTCAGCTATTGGACAAATAGTGGGAATATCACTGCCCCGGCGGAAGATTGCTGACAACGGCAAAGGGCGTATGAGGGCAAACAATGCCCCACCGGCCAGTGACCCTTATGAGGAAGGCTACATTCCAGATGCCTTTACAAAACCACCTGGAACCTTTAGGTAGGCGAATCCCCCGCTTAGAGGTTAAAACGGATTACAAAACACGAAACGAAAATTTACAAACCTTGGATGAAAGAGAAAGAAGACCTTTACATAGAAGGAGAATGACGTTGGATGGTCAAAACCGAAAGGAAGCTACACAACTGAGACGTCTGAACTCTAAATCCGCAACAAAGATAGGAACATGGAATGTGAGACCTAAGTACATTCCAGGAAAAGCGCGAACAATCGCCAATGAAATGAAGGCATATGAAATAGGCATACTAGGAATAGCGGAAGCAAGATGGAATGATGCATGCAGGACAATCAAAACTAACATCCGGAGAAATGACTATATACTCTGGACATATGGAGGAGAACGCTCAACATTCTAAAGGAGTTGCCATTATGCTGTTAAAAGAAGCTCAGAAAACATTAATTGGATGGGAGCCAATAAGTGCAAGAATCATCATGGCAAAATTTAAGACCACAAATAAAAGGATATCATTAAACATCATCCAATGCTATGCCCCTACAAATGGTGCAGAGGACGACACCAAGGAAGAATTCTGTCGATTGCTTGAAAAAACCACCAGGAAATGTAGCTCCAAAGACATCACAATCTTAATGGGAGACCTAAATGCTAAAGTAGGAAGCGACAACACCGGTAATGGACATATGATGGGAAGACATGGACTAGGAGAAATGAATGAAAATGGAGAGCTCTTTGCCAACCGCTGTGCAAATCACAATCTAGTCATCGGTGGGACAGTTTTCCCACACAAAAATGTCATCTAGCAACATGGGTATCTCCAGACATGAACACTGAAAACCAAATAGATCGTGTCTGCATATCCAAAAAGTTTAGGAAAAGTTTACAAGATGTCCGAGTTAAAAGAGGAGCGTACGCTGCCACTGACCACCACCTTATTGTAGCTTAAGTCAAATTGAAGCTAAAGAAAAACCAAAATATTGAATCAACAGGAAAACGATTTAACATATCAATGTTGGAAAACAAAACAAAGAAATCAAAATTTCAGATAAAGCTAGAAAATCGCTTCACAACATTACAAAATGCAGCAGAGGAACTAATTTCAATAGAAGATCACTGGCAAGAGATTAAAAATGCTTTCACAACAACATGCGAAACATCAGTTGGTTTAAAAAATAGGAAACATCAGACATGGATAACGCCAGAAACACTTGTGAAAGTAGGAGTAAGGAAAAATATAAAAAATATCCTGAACAACATCGAAACAAGATCAGCAAAATAATCAGCATCAAGAGAGTATACTATAGCTAACAAGGATGTCAGGAACAGTGCAAGAAGAGATAAGAGGGCATTTGTAAACAAACTGACAACAGAAGCAGAAGAAGCAGCCAGAGCAAACAACATCAAAGCTCTGTATGACAACATCAAACTGCTAACAGGAAAATACCAGAAAGGAAGTTGACCAGTCGAAAGCAAAGAAGGGAAAACACACAACACACATGAAGAGCAAATGAAAAGATGGATTGAGTATTTCAAGAATGTGCTGTGCTAAACCAGGACCCACCTGTAAGAAAAGCTGACATCCCACCCTCGGAAGAGCTTTTGGCATTAGACTGTAAAAGACCATCAAGAGGAGAAATAAAGAAAGCCATAAAAATGCTAAAGAACAAAACACGGACATTGAAACATCAACTCAAATGCTATATGAGCTGTTTGGAAAGATCTGGGAAGAAGAGCCTCGAACAATCACAAGAGTTCAATTCATCACTCTATTCCATTTTTGTCGACTTTGCCAAATCCTTTGACAACTTAGATAAAAATGTGTTGTGGCAGTTGATGAGACACTATGGCATTCCTGAAAAAAATTATTACCATCATCAGAAACACCTATACAGGAATGCAGAGTAAGGTTACTGTGGATTCATTAATACTCGTTGGATACCAGTTTTCGTGGATTTCGTGGGAACAGGTGAACCATGCATTTAGATATACAACGAACTGCAAATTTTCTAAAGGAATGTATGCAGACTTTGCCAAAACCACAAATTTAAATATCCACGAATATGCAAGTTTTTCTTAAAGCACGAAAATTGGTACCCACGAAAATAAATGAATTCACAGTATACATGAAGGTCAACTAACAGAGGCCTTTGATATAACAACTGGGGTAAGACAAGGCTGTCTCCTTTCACCTATGCTATTCCTCCTGGCAGTTGATTGGATCATGAAGCAAGCCACAGATGGAAGACAAAATGGCATCCAATGGACCATGTTCACTCAGCTGGATGACCTAGACTTTGCCGATGACATTGCATTGCTATCCCACAACCACCAACAAATGCAGGATAAACTAGAGCAGGTTGAAGTTGTCTTCATTAACAACTGTCTCAGGCGCACCCTTAACATCAGATGGCCTGAGAAGAAATCAAACAAATATTTTTGGGAAATTTTTGACCAACCAATCCCCAGTTGATGAAGAGTTAAAAAAAAGAGCAAATGGCGATGGATAGGACACACGCTGAGGAAGCCATAAACTAACATCACAAGGCAAGCCTTACAGTGGAAACAACAAGAAAAGAGTAGCAGGGGCATCCCAAGATACACCTGGAGAAGGAAGGTTGCAGCCGATATTGAGAAAGAAGGGTACAAGTGGCACGATCTGGAGAGGCTAGCAAAGAACAGAACAAGGTGGAGAAATATCGTTAGTGGCCTATGCTCCACAAGCCGCAAAAGGATTAAGCAAGTAAGCAAAGACAAATATTGCCTCTATAAAATTGAGAAAGGAAATGGTGAATATGTCAAAGCGACAACCACCCGACCATAGAGCAAACAACAGCCGAAGGCAACCAATGGGTCTTCAATGTAGCGAGAATTCCTCTATGCTTACAAAGAAAACTCTATCTGAAAAGACACCAAAAGGCGGTGTATCAAGTGTAGATGCATCTGAACTAGACGCGGATTCCTAAGATCTGTTAGAGTACACACAGTCTGAGTATATTTCCGCCTACAAAAATATAAATACATTTGACTTTTATAAACCCTTTAGGCAATTTTGCAGAATTCGTTTTGTCTTTCAAATGAGAATAACATGAATAAAAATGTGTCTATCCTGGGTTATTTTTTATCAAATGAGTAAAAAAATGTGTCCATCCGTCTGGTTTTATATCAAATGAGTAATAAATGTGTCTATCCTTCTGAGTTTGCTCTTTTTATAGCAGATTCTGTTTTAGTTTTGTTTACTTTGTATATAATTAATTGTCTCTGTTCCGATGTATTCTTTCGTTAAAACTTGTATCTAGGGCAATTAAATTGACCATGTGACTATATAGTATATTCTCAGATGGTCAGAAGTAGATTAATGTTGGTACAGATTAAATTACCCTCCACTTGCAGATGCCAGAAAGTTTTCAACTTCAGTTTGCATGGCATTATCTGTTATGATGGCTAGGCTCATTCCCATACTTTCACATCTTGCATGACCTTCTTGAAATTTAAAGGGTCCTTGGATGAACGTGTAACTGTAAGATGATGTATAATCTGAAAAAAATGATGACTGTTTTACCGGATTATTGACACACCTAACCGATAATTTATTGAAACTGTGAAACAACTATACATAATTGAGTGATCCATTGAATCACATCAAATTAAATATATAAACAAAAAGAACCACAAAAAAAAAGAAACACAAACTAGTATCTCAATTGTTTGAAAAACAATTGAAAGGTCTTTCCCTTAAAAGTGATTTTTTGTAATGTACTCTTTACGACCTTTCACTAGATTTACGACAAGCATACCTTCTAAAAAATTTCACTTTTTAGAATTTATGACCCCATCCACCTAAATTTTTTGAGATCCGAAGTATGATATTTGTAATGATAACTTGATTACCGTTCAACAGATATGCAACAAAGCCATATTATAGAAAGTTGATTATTTTGCACACCCAATCCATCTCATTTTTGGATGTTGATATTTCAAATGTACACATTATGACCCTTTCATTTGATATACACCAATCTTACCTTAGAAGACAAATTATTTTTTGCACTCAATGACCCCACCCAACCCATTTTGGGGGGACAACACTTTGATATTTGAAATTTACGCGTTATGGACTTTCATTTAAAATGCGACAACTTAACCATCTGAGAAGTTTCAATTTTAGCACTTAATGACCACACCTTTCCAATTGGGATGAAAGAGCGGTTTAAAATTTCATTTTTGAGTAGAGCTCATTAAACCTTCAATTTGATATATCAACTGATCCCATTCGACAAAGTGCTAAAAATGATGCAATATCAATTCTATAAACAGAACTGATGAAACGTACAAAGTCAATGCAAAACATAAAAATATCATCATAAATAACAGGACCTAACTTTGTGTATACGCCAGACGCGCGTTTCGTCTACAACAGACTCATCAATGACGCTCGAATCCAAAAAAAGTTAAAAAGGCCAAATAAAGTACGAAGTTGAAGAGCATTGAGGACCAAAATTCCTAAACGTTTTGCCAAATCCAGCTAAGGTAATCTATGCCTGAAGTAGAAAGCCTTAGTATTTCAAAAATTCTAAATTTTGTAAACAGTTAATTTATAAATATAACCATATCAATGATATAACATTGCCATCTGTTCTTGTACATTCTGCCATTTTCAAATCGATTCTATCTCTAATACTGTTAAAGAAAAATGCAAATAAAATTGCTTCAAGGGGACATAACTCTCAAAGGGGATGATGAAATCCTACAAGCCTCATCTGGTAATACTTTATGATGAGGTCTACCGATGGTCCATATTTGGTCTTGATAACTCCAAAAGAAACGGGGGGAGCCCATGTAAAAAAAATGCAGGAAAAAAAAAACAAAAAAAAAAAACATTAGACAAACAATAAGGTCTTTCCTCGCGTAGAGGAAGACCTTAAAACCCAATGACATATACATATAAAACATACAATGTTACATAAACGCTAAAAATAAAATTACACTCATCATAAAAAAATAGTAATAAAATTGATAAAGGAAATGGGGAATGTGTCAAAGCGACAACAACCCGACCATAGAGCAGACAACAGCCGAAGGCCACCAACAGGTCTTCAATGTAGCGAGAAACTCCCGCACCCGTAGGTGTCCTTCAGCTGGCACCTTAAAAACTATGTATACTAGTAAAGTGATAATGGACGTCATACTAAACTCCTAAAATTAAAATTAAAAATCATCAAGACTAACAAAGGCCAGAGGCCCCTGACTTGGGACAGACGCAACATTGTGGCGGGATTAAAAATGTTTTTGAGAAGTCAACCCTCCCCCTATACCTCTAGACAATGTAGAAAAGTAAACGCATAACAATACGCATATTAAAATTCAGTTCAAGAGAAGTCCGAGTCCGATGTCAGAAGATGTAACAAAAGGAAATAAATAAAATGACAATAATACATAAATAACAACAGACTACTAGCAGTTAACTGACATGCCAGCTCCAGGCCTCAGTTAAACTGATTGAAAGACTATGTCTTCATCATATACATATCAGGCACAACCCCTCCCGTTAGGCGTTTAGTATCATTCTATCATAAAATATATGAGAAGCACATAACCAGTGTCATGCCAACAACTGTTTTTTTTTTAAATAAATGTGTAAAGTTCCGACGCAAAGACCCTATAAGTGAATCAATATTAAAGCCAACAAATGCAATCTTTAATGACCTGATAACAGTATCGTAACTATAGTCCTTTTTAATAAGTTTAAAGGTTTTGTAAGCTTTTGAGGTGAAAACTGACATTTTTGTGCTTTATAAAGAATACTACCATAAAAGATTGGATGTGAAATACCTGAACGTATAAGATGTCTGCATGTTGAGTTATATTTACGAATTATTTCCTTATACCGATGATAAAATTTAGTAAATGTTTTGACTAGTTTGTGATATCGAAAACCCTGGTGTAATAATTTTTCAGTTATACATAAATTTCTCTCGCCAAAATCTAATACGTTGTCACATACACGAGCCAATCGTACAAGTTGAGATATATAAACACCATAAGATTGTGACAAAGGAACGTCACCATCTAAAAATGGATAATTAACGATAGGAAATAAAAAGTTATCTCTTTTATCATAAATTTTTGTATTAAGCTTCCCATTAATGATATAGATATCAAGATCGAGGAAAGTACTTACTTTGTAACTTAACTGCCTCCTGTCCTTAGCGCTAGTACTATACTGAGTGCCAATGAAAAAGCAACACTTGGTTTTTCAAAAATACTTTTTTTTAAAATTTAAAATGATAATGTTTCAGAATAAATTGTTCATGAAAATTAAAAATTTAAACAATATATCGATATGAAACAATAATGTTTCATAGTCATCTTTAGGGCGAAAAAGGTACACGAAACATCCGATGTCGAATCATCAACTCACCGTCATAACAAAACATGTTACAACCCCGTGGTGCAGCGCAATTTCGACAGCGCCGTGGAATTGATCACTCCGGACGTTTAATGTGATCCCGAAGAAAATTATTCCACTTGTCCAGCAAAGCAAACTCAAGCAGACTTTCTGATATTGGTGGTTGTTTTCATTGTCTAATCCATGTCAAATCTGATGCAAAATTTGCTCAATCGGACCAAAATCCGGCGAAAAGCATGACTTTTGGCCAAGGGGAGTGCAAAATGTCTATGTTACCACCACTCACGATTTTTGGTACATGATGGATGTTTTCTGGTGTTCAGAATTCTATGTTTACGCCAGACGACCGTTTACATGTCACTAAGGAAAGACTGTCGTGCTCTTTAACAATGTCTGCGCAAACAGTGCCTTACTGAAATTGCTCCAAAGGTTCTACAGTGACCACCATTGAACTCTCATGACGTTTGGACAGCCATCAGAGTCAATATCGGATATTTTAAATACCAAATGTATCGGTCTTGCTGAGCGTTTCTTGCTTTTTGCAAAATTCATGACATAATTCAAGCTTTAAATGACAAACTCGTGAAAATCGTGCGTATGTTGAAAAGCGGTGAACTCGGTTTATGCTCAATGCTCTTCAACTTTTTACTTGTTTGGCTTTATAAATATTTTGATATGAGCGTCACTGATGAGTCTGAGACGAAACGCGCGTCTGGCGTACTAAATTATAATCCTGGTACCTTTGATAACTTTTTTTTATGTCCGTTCAAAATAACCCTGTACTTCGCATTTGTTCCAAAAATTACTCAAAGTTTTCGACAATTTTTTTAAAAGTCATTTTCAAACAACTATGCACAGTTCTAATCTAAATAAAATAAAAATTATAGGATTTTTTTTTAAAAACAAAAATGTTTTCATTGGCACTCAGTATAATTCTAAAAAGGCACCAACTTGTTAAGCATTTTATTCATTATTTCCATGTCTATGCAGAAGTCTTATATTTGAATGTCACTCTGGTGTCGTTCACCCCTCTTTTTAAGTTTTTATTAAAAGAAAAAGAAAATAGTTCTAATGTTTTTCCTTTTCTTCAATGGTTGGAGCCTGTTATTTATTTCATCAATTTATCATACAAAAAGAGTCTGCCAAGGTTTTGTAAAATTCTTATAAGGTTTGACAAATGTTTTGAAAACAGTATAAAAAAACTCGTCAAAGATTTCAGATAAAAAATGTGTATTCCAGACGTGTATTTCGTTTACATAAGACTCATCAGTGACGCTCAGATCAAAATAGTTATAAAGCCAAACATGTACAAAGTTGAAGAGCATTGAGGATCCAAATTTCAAAAAGTTGTGCCAAATACAGCTAAGGTAATGTATTCTTGTGATAAGAAAATCCATAGTTTTTCGAAAAATTCAGTTTTGTAACAGTAAATTTAAAAAAAATGACCATAAATAATTAATATTCATCTCAACACCGAAGTGCTGACTACTGGGCTGGTGATACCTTGGGGGACGAAACGTCCACCAGCAGTGACATCGACCCAGTGGTGGAATTTGTTATCAAAGGTACTAACATCTGGCATTTTTATTATAATTATATATGAAATTCAGGAAATTTTCCAAGAGCAGTAAAGATACCAAAGGGATATTCAAACGCACAAGTGAACAACACACTGACAATTCTTTTGCAAAAAACGGAAAACAAAAAACAAAAGACCGACAGTATACTTACTGAGCAACACAAACCCCACCAAATTCAGTAGTAATCTAAGATCGTGCTATCTAGTGTTTAGGACGTTTAGTCTACTTCATACCTTAACTTACAATTAGAAATCGCCATGTTGATCGGTTGCGATCTTCACTAATCAACAGAAATTATGACTTCACTTGTTTCATCGTGAACTTTTCATTTTTATACCATCCTTCCTACTAGTATATCATCCGCATTTTAACAATATATCTCTCAGATGTCAATATAACGGAATTTAATGCGACAGTCGTACAAGTTAGAGGTTTAGCGCTATAAAACCAGGTTCAATCCACCATTTTTTACATTTGAAAATGCCTGTATCAAGTTAGGAATATGACAGTTCATTCGTTTGATGTGTTTTTATCATTTGACTTTGTCATTTAATTAGGGAATTTCCGTTTTGAATATCAGTATATCAATATTTTTGAGATTTTACTTTTTTTTAGATGATAAACTGTTCCAGGATAGCAGTTTCATATTATTGATTGGATTGTCGTTTTTAACAAGCCCAATAAAAAGGCTTTTTCGTTGCGAAGTTCAAGCTTACTTAAGATTGTAATAAAAGCCAACATGGCTTGTTACCGTTAGGGAATACCTTTGCACCCGATAACCACTGGAATGTCCTATTTTTTATTTCCAAAATCATAAATTTCTTCCCCTTTTTATGACTTGTATCCACTTTTATTTCAAACAGAACGATGGGTGATACTAGTGGTGATAAATTTTACATTCTTGCGGAGTAATCGAGTTCATTTTTTTTTGAATTTTTTGTATTTCTTTAGTTTTTTATCTTCATTTTGTGATATATGCTAATTCTTAATGTCTAGGAAGTTTTTCAATTTCTGACGGTATTGTCCATCGATCTATTCGTTTCAGGCATTAATTTTCGTTCATGAATTTAAAAAGACAAGATAAAATTCTACATACCTATTAGAAACACCAGCAGGAACTTTATTCTGAACATTTTTCCAAATACCTAAATATCCTCTTCTAATAGCTATATCTCAAGAAAATAGCTATGTGCAGCTATAACGCATACTATTTCTTTTTCTCAAGATGACATCCAACCGAATTTGTCTTTTGCAATATATTTAAGAGTGAAACCGGACCTTATATCTATATACAAAGTTCATATAATGAACACATTGTGATTAGTTGGTTTACTTTTGCTGAATTTGATTGGCTAACTTGATCAGATGGGTTTATATGTCATAAATTATCCATCGAAATGCTCCTCCGAATTTAAAGCATTTCTTTACTAACATTCCTAGTAAAAAAAAATAAAAAAATATGATATAGATTTAGTTGCTAGAAAAAAAATTCTTTTTCTTTTAAAATATTAAGAAAAATATTAATTCAATATACAAAATAATAGTAATATTCATATATTTCATACAGCAAAATGTCTATCACAATTAAAGAACTGCAATTACGCTATATGTGATCAATATGATGATGTTTGAGAATTAAAGACGAACTGTTTATCGAAGTTACTACGCTGTTGACAACTTCCATGAAATGTTCCTTTATAAAGTACATGTGTGGATACTAATATAAGATCATTTTAAAGTCTCTGTTTTTATTCACAGCTTACATATGACCATAAATTTGTTTCAATTGTCGCAATGCCATCCTCGTTTCCACGATTGGTATATTAAAAAATGAAGTTAATCACCGGAATTGTACTTTGTATGTAACTAGTGGAACATAATTTGCTTACCCTTCCGTAGCACCTGTTGTGTTGCTCGGTCTTTAGATTTTTATGTAGTGATTAAGGACTTGTTTGTTTTCCGTCGTCTTTCGTGTTTTGTCAAGGCGTTGTCATTTGATCTCGACATTTAAATATTTCTGATAGTTGGCATTAAGACCTTGATCTTTTATATTTATTCAAGGAATGACTGGAATATTTTTTTCTGTCTACGCGTAGCCGTGTTTTTAAGTGTGAACCACATTTTTTTATATATTAATTCGAATAGGTTTGAACGTAGTTTTCAATTTAGACTCGTATATATATATATATTTACTATATACAACTCTTCTAAACATCAACCCAACACTGTTAGATCTGTAAATTTGCTTTCGCAAATTTTTTGTTCTTCCCTCGCCGGGATTCGAACCCATGCTACTGAGATATCGTGACACCAAATCGCCTGCACTATAGCCGTCCCGCTAGACTACACGACCACCTGGGCTTCATAAAAATGAAACTTTCGTTGGCCGGGTGTTACCTTTCCACATCAGTTTTAATCCAGCGTCGTACTACAGTACATGAAATATAAGGCATGGAGATGTTATTTTTACAGATCAGCTAAATTATCTATAGTAAAGGATCCTACAAATTAATGTCAGATACAGTCACAGAAAATAGTTATATTTATAAGCACGTTTGAGCCAGTGACAACTCTACAACAGATTTATCCATCGGATCACCAGCAGTGATGGTGATACATGGCCGTTTACATTATGTATATACAACTCGTCTAAACATCAACCCAACAATGTTAGATCTGTAAATTTGCTTTCGCCAATTTTTTGTTCTTCCCTCACCGGGATTCGAACGACTACTGAGATATCGTGACACCAAATCGCCTGCACTGTAACCGGCGCGCTAGACCACACGACCACCTGGGCTTCCAAAATGAAGCATTCGGTGGCCGGGTGTTACCTTTCCACGTCAGTTTTTATCTAGCGTCGTACTACAGTTCATGATATATAAGGCATGTAGATGTTATTTCTACAGATCAGCTAAATTATCAATAGTAAAGGATCCTACAAATTACTGTAAGATACAGTCATAGAAATAATTATATTTATAAGTGACAACTCTACAACAGATTTATCCATCGGATCACCAGCAGTGATGGTGATACATGGCTGTGTACATTATGTATATACACCTCGTCTAAACATCAACCCAACAATGTAATATCTGTAAATTTGCTTTCGCAATTTTTTTTATCTTCCCTCGCCGGGATTCGAATATATATGTATACACTTCTAGTAAAACACAGTAAATTAACATATTGTTATCCTCTTTTTATTCGTCATAAGAATGTTTTTTTTTATATATCAAATATTTTGTCGTTTGTGTCAATTTATCTATATGGAATAACCGTTTCACAAATGATATCGGATATGTTCCTTACGTCGTAACTACAATCCCTTCCCTTTCATGAATGTGACCTACCGAATAAGACTTTTTACCGGATTTGTTATAACACAAGCAACACGACGGTTGCCACATGTGGAGCAGGATCTGCTTACCCTTCCGTAGCACCTGATATCACCCTTAGTTTTTGATGGGGTTCGTCTTGATCATTCTTTAGTTTTCTATGTTGTGTCATATGTCTATTGTTTGTCTGTTTGTCTTCTTTCAATTTTAGCCAGGCGTTGTCAGTGTATTTTCGATTTATGAGTTTGACTATCCACCTGGTATCTTTCGTCCCTCTTTTAAACCATCCCATAAAGAAATGAAAAAAATGAAGAAAACAATCTTAAAAATTGAACGATACATTCAATCAAATCAAAATTAAATATCCGCACTTGCTCATTTTTTATGCTGTGGGCAGCGACCGTAAAAAATGAGCGAGCGCGGTGATTTAATCTTAATTTGATTGGTAACATTACGTTGTGTGTTCTCATTATAAGTCTATTTTTGATTGAATGCCTTGAAGATAAATCAAACCTAACAAAACAGCACAAAAAGAATAAAACTAGATATTATTCATCCCATAACAGCTTATATATAGCTATTCATTGACCCATGGTAGGGTTTGCTAGGTCAGATCAAGCTAACGTCCGTCCGTTATGCCAATTTATAACGTTGATTTTACAATGAATATTTAAACTTATTTGGTCGCTTTATCTTTCTAAACGGCTTAACTAAATAATAATGATTTCAAGCATGTGCTTTATTCTGGAACATCTCAACGGGGGTGTACATATTTACTACATGTGTTACACATACTTATATTCACTAATGAAAAGTTTATCGTATAGAGGTTTATAGGATTTTTTTGGTTAAAATGATCTATACACAAGTATTCCCTATTCCAAACTAAAAGACAAATTGAAAGAGTTTTTTTTTTATTTTGTACATTAAAGAATGGCAAACGTAGAAACACGTATCTTGTCTTGAGTTGATGAATCTTACTTTGTAAAGAATCAATCTGATTCAAACAAAAAATTCTCTGAAATGGACATTATCAAAATGCTTGATTTCATGATTGACCACATATCGGTTACGTTTGGAGGACGTGTTTTTCAACAGACCGTCGAAATTCCAATGGGAACCAATTGTGTTCCTCTTCTTGCCGACTTGTGTCTTTGCTATTATGAGGCTGGCTTCATACAGGACCTTCTTAGGAAAAAAGATAAGAAGTTATCAATATTCTTTAACTTTACATTCCGCTTTAAAGATGAGGTTCTCTCACTACAAATACAAAATTTAGTGACTATATTGAACAAATCTATCCCATCGAACTAGAAATAAAGGATATCACAGATACAGTTAAGACTACCTCATATATTGACCTTCATCTAGAAATTGACAATGAGGGTCGTTGGAAAAAAAACTTTACGACAAAAGAGATGATTTCAACTTTTTAATTGTAAACTTTCCATTTCTATGTAGCATCATTCCAGCAGCGTCTGCATACGGAGTGTATATCTCCCTATTGATACGATATTCCCGTGCTTGTATATTTCCTATCATGATTACCTTGATAGAGAATTGCTGCTCACAAGGAAGCTATTAAACCAAGAGTTCCAAATGGAGAAGTTGAAATCATCCCATTGTAAATTTTACGGACTCCATCTAGAGTTGGTTGACCGTCACAGATGATATCGGATAGGTTTCTTATGTCGTAACTACAATACCCTTCCCTTTTCACGAATGTGACCTACCAATGTGATCACCCCAGTCTTTGGTGCGGTTCGTGTTCCTTAGTCTTAAGTTTTCTATGTTGTGTTTTCTGAACAATTGTTTGTCTGTTTGTCTTTAGCCATGGCGTTGTCAGTTTATTTTCAATCTATGAGTTTGACTCACTCTGGTATCTTTCGTCCCTCTTATATATAATCGCATCAATAAGTTTAATTTTGAATGAATATGAGGCAATACAAGTATCATGAAACCATTTAGAAAAAAATCTTTATATTTTTTTTTTATAAATAAATCATAAGATCCGTTGTTCTCTTAACAAACCCACAAAATATACCTACTATATAAAAGTTTAAGGGTAATCCAAAACGACCAATGTGCATCTTTTTTTTAATGTGTGTGAAATGTTCCCAGACTTATAGGATATAATGTGGCATTCTTATTTCATTTTTCACATTTTCGTTTTGATATATTTATTTTTCACAATTTGGAAATAATTGGGGTTGCACCACTGATAACAAAACAGAAAAAAAACCCAGAAAATATGACATCGATATAGGTTAAAGGACTACCAATACCTTTGATAAGTAAACACTATTTAATCCTTTTGACTAGATTTTGCTTGCACACAAACAAATGTAGTCATATCAAAAATTCTAACTATCAGATTTACTTTAACTTCATATTTCATGCTACCAAAATATAACTCCAAGAAATATCATTCAAATATCATATCAATGTCATTGTTTATGCTGATGTCTTGTATGATTACAAAGCGCGGCTTCTAATTTCTAATGAGTTTCGGTTGAGAAATAACTTTACATTTTATAGAAAGTACAGAAGATTACGATTGATGAAGAATTTTAACAAATGAGATACCTGGTTTGTTTAATGTTACAAGTAAAATAACAAAAAATACAGAACTACGAGGAAAATTCAAAACGGAGAGTCAGTAATCAAATGACAAAATCAAATGTTCAAACACATCAAACGAATGGATAAAAAATGTCATATTCCTGACTTGGAACAGGCCTTTTCTTATGTAGAAAATGGTGGATTAAAACTGTTTTTTTTAACTAACTAAACCTCCCACTTGTATGAAAGTATCCCAGTCTCATATATAATCACATTGCTTCACTCATAATTTCATGACAAAACTATATAAACTTGTAACGTTTTGACACTGCGGATAAGGTTATAAAATGTATAGGTAGAAAATAAAATATTAGGAAAATTCAAACGGAAAGTCATATATCAAAATCAAAAGACCAAACTTATCAAACGAATTGAAAACAATTGTCATATTCCTGTCTAGGTACAGGTATTTATTGGATTAAACCTGGTTATATAGCTTGCAACAACTCACACTTGTATGACTGTCACAAAGAATTACATTATATTAACAACAATGTCTGAGAAAAACAAACAGAAATATTTGGTAAAAATGCTCAAATTAGGGTATGACCGTCAACATCGTATTCAAAATTTAATCACGATAAAAACAAACAATTATTTTTTCAACAACAACAAGAATTAGCACAAAGACAATCTATCTACAAAGCACATAAGTAAAAATAAAAGATGTAATTTCTTTCAAACTTGAGGATAATAATTTCTTAAGATGCACCTGTTTTTCGTTCAAATGATTGATATTTAAGAAGCTTATTCATATTCAGCTTCTGATACTTCTTATTTACCTTCTACAAAACGACGAAAAAACCCCAACGTTTTCGTGTGTGCATAGCCGGTTTCAAAAGAACTTTGGTATCTTGGAACAGAATAAAAGAGAAAAAAAACATACGACAATTAACAATATTGATATCGAATTTCTCTATATTAATGAAAGGAATGTCCAAGGCACTGCACAAAAGAAAATCATACTCTTAACTATTTTAAATGCCTTATTAAAAAAAAATACATAATAAGATAATTGCTGCCCGTGTTTTTGTGTTGTCGATGAAAATAAACCTTAACCCCTTAATTAATTGTTAAGTTTTCAATTAAAAATTTCCTAATTTCTAAATAAAGTAAACGACATTTGGTTAATGATGCATGCTTAGTAAACACTCCCTTCGTTTTCAAGTTTCGATTTTATTAAATTATTTAACAGCAATTTGAAATATTTAAGTTCCTCAACTTGTAGACAAATGATTTAATAAAATCGAAACTTAATATATCATATTTAAGGCGGTATATGCAAGTTTATGTAAAGAATGCAAGATGTAATTATATATATTTCTATTTTTTCAGATAATTTTATTTTGAATTTCTGTTTTGTAAGAGCATATACGTGTTTGACACCCAGGTACAAAAAGGTCCTTTTGATAATATATCATGACTTAAAGAGGTCATAGCGATATCCTGCAAAGTATGACTATATTTGAAAATATCACAGCAAAAAGTAAAATCACAAAAATACTGAACTCCGAGGAAAATTCAAAACGGAAAGTCCCTAATCAAATGGCAAATTCAAATGATAAAACACATCAAACGAATGGACAACAACTGTCATATTACTGACTTCGTACAGTCATTTTAAATGTAGAAAATGGTGGATTGAACCTGGTTTTATAGCGCCAAACCTCTCACTTGTATGGCAGTCGCATCAATTCCATTATATTTACAACGATGCGTGAACAAAACAGACATGAAAGGTAAATAGTTAAAATATGGGTACAACAATTATCACTGTGTCACAATCTCAAAACAGATATTGAATAAAAAAGTAAAAAAAGCATCTATCAAATTTAAAAACCACATGCATTGCTTCGCGTGTTTGACATCATAAAATGTAAACGTCACATATAGAGATATAAAATAATTTTGCCTTTCAATGTTTTAAATGATGACTTTTTTTTTGTGTTATCATAACAAAGAAGGAGATAAGATCAGATTATAATTGATTGATGTTAAAAGGATATCCATACCATCAGTTTTGTCTTTACAACTATAGGGTGTCGAAATTATTATTCCCAAATCCAGGAGTCAGTTTTATGCTGATTTAGCAAGAAAAAGATTTAGTCCAGTCAATCTAGCATAAATTTGACCCTATAACCTGAAATTAATTGCAACCGAAGATTTTTAAGTTTTAATCTTTAGCATGATACCCCAAATATACACAAAAAAAGTCCCAAAAAATCTAAGTTGAGGAAGACTAAAAATATCATCATTTAAAATTCCTATGGAGATTTGCATTGAAAAGGGAGATAACTCTTGTAAAAAAGGCAGACATATCAATACAAATCGATACAAAATTATAATTTTATCGCTTCTATTCATCAGAATGTATTAATTTTTGACTTTTTAGCGGTCATTAGAGTATATCAAACGCATTTGCATTAACCAAGTATTTGCTGGCGTATCCGTATCGACGTATCGTATAACACGTATATGAGGAAAAGATGAATTAAGTCAAGTTGGTCCCGATGAAAATATTATATAATGCATTAAATTTTAATTGATATCGGGGTAAAATCATGATTTCATACAAATCTGCCCGATACGTATCCGTCGATCCGTGCACGTATCCTGATACGTGAATAATGCAAATGCTCTATTAGAGGTCGGTCATTTACAAACGTATCAACCGTATCGTATACGTTGACGTATCCGCATCTGCAGATATATCAAAAAATATTATGTGATCCCGAGCTTATTCATAAGACCATACTTCCTTTAAAAAAAAAACTAATTGGAATCTCTTCGAAACAATCAAACATACACTTTCAATATTTGTGATAGTGGTGTTTTGTAAAAAAAAATAAGGGGATCCATCAACTACTTTTACATACCCTTAAAAAGGAGCCAATGTAAGGCAGGTACAAGATAGCGTACACAATCCTTTAATATTCTAGTTAAACAATATTTCAAGATCTTATATGAATAAACAAAAAACAAAAAAATCAAATGTACTACTTATATACATGTAAGGAACTTTGAATATTGTTCATTTGCGATTTTATCATAAAAGGTAACAGAAAGTACTGATTATCACTCTATTTGTCAATTAACAATTTGGTTCTACGTGAGCACAAGTTCATGCACAAACAAACGATTTTTACCGTATTCACTCCTGTCATGACTGTAAACTGTTCCAACTATTCGGAATATTTTAAACGTAGGGTTACATATTACACAAAAAACTCGATATTTCCTTATTGTTTTGTAAATGTCTGCATAATAATTAATCAGTCGCCCATTTGCATTATTGAAATTACATAAAATAAAGCTCGGGATCATAATTTATACTGTTTTTTGGTATATTTGCAGATGCGGATACGTCAACGTATATAGAGGTCGGTCATTAAAAGACGTATCAACCGTATCGTATAATTTTTAGGATATTTATAAAATACAGAAATTACAAATTATCTAATAAAAAACAATTTGTGTTTTTCTTTTAAAACAAAAAAAATGATTACTTTCTTTCGAAAGGGAAAATACGGCCACAAATCCGAATTTTGAGCAAATAAACAAAATTTCGACCTCATTTTACTCAAAAAGTAGCACATGAAGGTATATTTTTTTATTACATATTTGATTTAATCAGGTAGAAAATAGTCTATATGGAAATTTTTATCAAAATGTAAATACAGGATCAAACTGTATCGTATGACCTTAACTGTTTTATTGTATACATTTCAAGATTGGGATAGTATAATCAAAATAGATTGACATGATTCATTTTACATCGTGATCATACTGATGGAGGATATATGTTATCCGAAATATTTAACATATTGTTTGTTTTATTGTTATTTTTGGTGATGTTGTGTAAATAGCCAGTGTTTGTCATAACTTTCCGCAAGATGACCATGCATTGTGTTTAATTACGAGATATGTTCTCATTATCTAACTTTGTTATATTTCCTAAATCACATGTATTTGCTTTGCAAATGAATGTTTTTCTTTGAATAATTTTTATCAAAATGTAAATACAGGATCAAACTGTATCGTATGACCTTAACTGTTTTATTGTATACATTTCAAGATTGGGATAGTATAATCAAAATAGATTGACATGATTCATTTTACATCGTGATCATACTGATGGAGGATATATGTTATCCGAAATATTTAACATATTGTTTGTTTTATTGTTATTTTTGGTGATGTTGTGTAAATAGCCAGTGTTTGTCATAACTTTCCGCAAGATGACCATGCATTGTGTTTAATTACGAGATATGTTCTCATTATCTAACTTTGTTATATTTCCTAAATCACATGTATTTGCTTTGCAAATGAATGTTTTTCTTTGAATAATTTGACAGTTGTTATCATTTATTTACATTTCATCATAGTTGAGTATCGTTTATTTTGCTAATTGTTAATTAGGGCCAAAATGCTACCAGTAGACCACTGAGGCGGTACTTAAGGCAAATGCTATAGAAAAGTTAATCATTACGTTGATTTGTAAAATTTGGACAATGTTGATATACACACTCTAAATGTACAAAGAAATATATACGTTCATGAATTACTTTTTTTTTATTTTTGCACAGTTCAGGTAAAAACTAAAATAATATCATTTTGATGCATTCTTCTATTTACAACAACTGGTATTTATAAACGAATTGTTGGTAGAATATGCAAAATGTAACCAGAAAAATATGTGTAGTTGCTCTCCTTCTCTTGCTGACGTAATTCTTTTATTGGCACACCACTTTTGGGCCGTCAGGGAATGTTAGAAACATGTTCTGACCATGAACAGAGATGAAGATATTGTTTCAATGCGACAAAATCGTGTGTAATGCAATTCTTTCCTAGAATATGACGCCTTGAGATTGTTTGTTTTACTTGCTTACAATTGTGCAGTACGCCAGTCTATGTTCCTTTCAATTGGAATTACGGATAACAAAATGAAGCTCAGACACGAAAACATACATAATACCAAGCTTGTTCTGAGGGTAAAATTGGGAATGTGTCAAAGAGACACCAACCCGACCATAGAGCAGACAACAGCAGAAGCCCACCAATGGGTCTTCAATGAAGCGAGAAACGCCCGCACCCGGAGTCGTTCTTACCTACTATTTATACGTCTAAATTTTCAAAATTGTTACCATTTCATCGATAAGTAGCTAAAAAATGACTTACATGTCCCCGTTTTTCTACCAACACTACGATAGGGTTAACTTTTTATGATATATTTTCTTAAGATTTTTAAGCTGACATAAATTAAAAAAAAAAACTCACTATATTATCTATTTATGCATGAAACAAACAATGATGCTGTATTTAGGTCGTAAGTTAAACGGATGCTATTACTCTAAACACACACAATAATACGTTAATCTTTTTAGAAATTCCTATAATTCTAAAAGCATCCTTTATCACCACATTAAGAAGGATAACCAACAACAAATATTTAACAGTTCAACTTCTAAAAGTAGCAAAAACATAGGCAACTTGTGGAATCTCATTCAAAATTTGCAAGATCACAGAAAATAATTAAATCAAATTGGAACAAAAAATTACACAGAGTTTATCCTCACGGGTTTTAAGATAGTATCATGTAAATGGGTAATAAATCAAGAACCGAATATGTTAACATTTTGGATATAGTTTCCACTAAGACTGTATACGTAAAACCACTCTTATGGACGTAGAATAAATCACAATAGACATGTTAGAGAAAATTTCGTACGAATAATACATAGATTTCGGACCTAATTACTAGCACTATTACTAAAAACAGCAGACATCAATTAGAATGAAATTCAAAACAGTGTGGCTGTGGCCATTGATTGACACATTAAATTCATCCATTGACTGGGACAATTTACGTGAACGTTTGTCTGTAACGACCACTGTTCACGACGTACATACGATAGACATTAAACTGTGGGGTCACCAAAGGTTTCTTAACGCCTTTAATTATAAAATAATTCGAAAAATTAATCAGGAATAACCTTTATGTTTTGATTTATATAATTGATATAAATCAAAACATCGTGTTATTTCTGATTAATTTTTTCGAATTACTTTATTAAGGTGTTGAGAACCTTTAGTGACCCCATAGTTTAAGTGTCTTTAAAAAGTACACAGTGAGCAATGGTCGTTACATACAAACGTTCACCTAAATTGTCCCAGTCAATGGATGAATTTAATGTGTCAATCAATGGCCACAGCCACACTGTTTTGAATTTCATTCTATACTTAGATAGTGACGTTACCTTGTCACACTCGTATGGTGTTTATGTATCTTAATTTGTTCGAAAGCTCGTGTATGTAAAACGTATTTGATGTTGACAAAACAATTGCTGTATTACTGAAAAATCATTACACCAAGGTTTTCGATATCACAAATTTGTCAAAACTTACCATAAAATTTTACCATAGGTGCAGGGACACCCTTTGTAAATATACAACGTGCAAACATCTTATACGTTCAGGATATTCACATCCTATCTTTTATGGTAATATTTTAAACAAAGAACAAAATGTCGTCATTCTCCTAAAAAGCTGACCAACCCTAAAAACAGAGCTATTCACAAGAGGTATATCGTTACGATGATGCTGTCAAGGCGTTTGGAATGTTGGTTCACTCATATGGTCTTTACTAGCGAAATAAACATATTTATTCTAAAACCAGTTGTTGACATGATGCAAGTTATATCCTTCGCGTATAATTCATGATACTAAACCTCTAACGGGATAGATTGTAGTTGATTTTCGGATGATGAAGACATAATTAGTTTAATTGAGGTCTGGAGCTGGCATGTCAGAAAATGCGAGTAGTCCTTTGTAAACTTATTTATATCATTATCATTTTAATTAGTTTACTTTGTTACCTACTCTTGTATTGGACTAGGATGCCTTTCAAAATGAGATGTATTGTATGTTTTACCGTGTGTTTGTTTCTTCAACATTGCCTTGAGGTATAGGAGGAGGGTTGATATTTTACACCACATGTTTAATCCCTCCGCATTTTTGCACCCGTCCCTAGTCAGTGACCTCTAGCCTTTATAAGTCATGTGTGAATTTCTTTTTTATTTTGGTTATTTGGTATGTTTCGGAGTTGAGTGTGGTGTCCATTACGCTGAATTAGTATAAATTATTGGGTAGGGTCAGCTTAAACCCGCCTCCAGGTGCTAGATTTTGTCCCTGCGTTGAAGAACCATTATTGGCACATTCACAATTTCCATTCTCTATTCTAAAATTGGTGTAAAAGCATACCATTTCCCAGGAAATTCTCTCGGAATTTGTTTCATCATTTAAAACTGCAATAACTGAATATTCACCCCTAGCTCCCGATATTTGACCTTTCTCTAAATCGGCTTCAAAATTAAAACTAGGTAAAGTAAAACCTAGTAAACAGACGATCTGTATTAAGCAAAATCATGATGTAAGATCATTAAACTAAGGTCCCTCTATAGTGAATTTAATATAGATTGAACCTGTATAAAAGATTACCTGGTTTATGTAAAGACTTTTCTGCTTTCCCTTAAGTGATCTCGTAATCAAAATATGTTTCACTGTCCTTGCAATTGATCGCCGTTTAAATGGTAGCTCATTTCCAGTTTGTCTGAAATTTGCCGAAAAGGCACGTTTTGTTGAATACCCGATATAGTACGTTTAAAAATAAGTAGGTCAACAAATTAACAAATAAGTAATCTTCATTTCAAGACTTTAATCATATCAAATAAAACTAATCTTCCCGAGAGTCTCCAAAAATGAAACTCTCTGTTTCAAAGTTTTCCTAAATTTCATTCATTAATTAAATAATAAAAAAAAACATAATATGCAACACTGCTGACACCTTGAAAATTAAAAAAGTTACCAGTCCTTGGCTTTTGATCTTGATGAGACGGAAATTGCACCATACGGATATTTGACGAAGGACAGAAACGATCGAACAATGCTTTGCTTTTGAATTTGACCGTCTGATAAGTTGATAAAAAAAATTAATGATTAATGTTGCACCACTTTAAGATGAAATATTAAACTATATCGTTTTTATATCATCACGCTTTGTATACTACGGGTCTGTTGTGTGCACTATGACGATGCATGAAAACAGCACCTTACATATTTTGCATTGCTTTTATTGAGTTCCTGATAAATTGGTCAGTATACATATAAATAGTTCCAATTATCGAACTTCATTTGTTATATTGAGAAAAGAAAACGACAGGAACTGTTTCCCGAGAAGATTTTAGTGAGATATTTACCATCTGTTTTCGTTTACCAATGAGAATATAGAAGAACTGGGCGTAATTAATAATAACAAATGTATTTATAAGGTTGAAAAATGTTTATTTTAACACATTTAAAGCGGTAAATGCAAATAAATTTTTTATATTATTCAAAATTTTATTTGTTTTCTTTTACATTTGTCAATTACGTAAGTAGCACTTCACAAAGGACTTTCTATCTTACTAACAATATATACACGTGTCTGACCAATAAGTAGTTCTTCGGTAATATATACTGAACAATTATATATGTTAGACTCAGATTACAACAAATATGACAGACATAAACCATCGAATACCACTGCATCACGGGCCCATAAAGAATATGACGTCCGGCCTCTAATCGACATCCATTCGTCAAATCGACGTCCAAATCTGACGTCACATTCTCTAAACGACGTCCAATATTTGATACTCTAATCTAAGTCCAATGTGACGACATGTATTGCATAAACTACGCCCGATTGATTGTAGTCGTCTTTAATCGATGTCCAATATCAGTAAATAATAAATTACTGGATTTATTTGTTTACACTCATACATGTACATGTTTTGTAGGGTTCAAACATTTATACATACTTTCCATATATAGATTTTTGTCAACCCGATTAGGTATCATGCATATTAAAGTTTTTCTTGATAAAAAGTTAATCGAATCGATCTAAAGAATAGTGTCTCATTCCTATTCATGTTAATAAATGACATGCATGTAAGTGTATGTCAAGGAGAAAGCAACATAATGACAAAGAAAACCAAACGAGATCTAGAGAGCATTATTTAATCTTCAATAGACAATAGACAAAATAAAAAAGAACAGCCAATTGTTTTTTTTTTTGAGTTCTTAGTGAGATATTTTTCAACAAATTTCTGAGTTTTACACCTGGAGTGAATCATATACGCAAGACATTGGCATTATGTTTTATGTTGTGCTGTTGCACAACTGTTCTCATTTACGCAAGAAATTGACATAATGTGTTATGTTGTGTTGTTAACTGTCCGTCTTCCCATTAAGATGGAAGCAAGCGGTAGTCAGGCCTCTGCTGAAAAAGGCTGGTCTTGAACTAATTTACTCAAATTATAGACCAGTAAGCAACTTGTCTTTCCTGTCTAAATTAATTGAAAAATGTGCGCTATATAGACTGAATGAACACGTGAAAGATCATGATCTCCTTCCTACAAACCAATCTGCGTATCGTCTGAGTTTCTGAGTTTTACACCTGGAGTGTCGTCAATTCCATTCGTGCGAATCGGCCCTTCTACGACTCGTTAATGACATACTCGATGGGATGGAGCATCAAGAAGTCACCGCTATGATCGCCGTTGATTTAAGTGCAGCATTCGATACTGTAGATCATAGTATTTTTGATAAATGTACTCGAATATCAGTACGGTGTAAATGGAACCGCACTTAAATGGATCGATTCCTATTTGAGACCTCGAAGCTGTCGTGTAAATGTCAGCTCTACAACATCATCAGAGCGACAACTTGAGTGTAGCGTACCACAGGGAAGTTGCTTAGGTCCCTGGCTTTATTTAGTCTACGCCGGAACCCTATTCGACATTATTCCACCATCTATTACTGTGTACGGATTTGCCGACGACCATACTGCTAATAAACGTTTCGTGCCAACATTAACGAATGAGATGGATGCAATTCGTGACTTACAGGACTGCGCTGTTCTTATAAACACCTGGATGAACAGTAACAAACTAAAAATGAACAATGCAAAAACAGAGTTTATTCTCTTTGGCAGTCGACAACAACTCTCTAAATGTCAGACAAAAGAAATAATCATTTGTGGAGATGTTATAAAATCAAAAACATGTATACGGTACTTAGGAGCTTTTCTGGATGAGACTCTAAACTTCAAAGACCATATTACTAAAAAATGTAAGACAGCAATGATGAACTACTACAAAATAAAGTGCATAAGATCCTATCTATCGAAAGAAGCAACTGAAACTTTGGTCTTATCTTTGGTTATTTCACATTTAGATTATTGCAATGTTATACTTTTTGGAGTTTCACAAACTGATTTATATAAATTGCAACGTATACAGAATATGTGTGCCAAACTTGTGTTAAACCGTTCTAAGTATGACAGTGCCAAGCAAGCATTGTTTGACTTACACTGGCTTCCGATCAAAGCCAGAATTACATTTAAAATCTTAACATACATGTACAACTGTCATGTAGGTAATGCACCATCTTATTTGATCAATTTGTTAAATCCTCAAGTGTCGAAACGTTCATTAAGGTCGTCAGAGTCATCTATTGGTTGTTATGCAGTCCCATATAACAAAAAGAAAACTTTTTCAGATAGAAGCTTTAGTACTATTGGGCCAAAATTGTGGAATGAACTAGGTACAAATGTAAGAAACTCTGAATCTTTGGATATTTTTAAATGTCGGTTGAAAACATTGTATTTCCAAAATTATTTTGAACTTTTCTGACTTTTTTCTTGTGTATCACAGTATAAATTTTCAATTTTTGGTATTGTACATACATATTGTATTTTTGTTTAGTATTTTTGTATTTTATATGTCATTTATGTACAACGCCATTGAATACATATTGTATATGTAGAAATAGGCGTTTAATTAAGTTTTCATGTTTCATTCTAGGTTAAGTGCTCACACACATGTTGAACCCCGACATATTCTTTATGGGCCTGTAGTGCAGTGGTATTCGAAGATTTATGTCTGTCATATTTGTTTTTCGTTTGTTTTTTTTGATAAATCAGACCGTTAATTTTCTAATTTGAATTGTTTACATTATTCATGTCATACCACATCTCCTTTTTTTAATGTAATGTCTAAAATTAAAAAAATGATATCACAACCTGTTTACAGAACTTTTTTATTTGGTCAAGTATGTTATAAATTTAAAAAAAAAACATTTTTTTAAATAGATCCTTTTTGTCACAGATAATATGTTTAAAGGTCTAAAAGTTTCAACTGCTGTCGGTTCTGGTCAATGTTGTATTCTGTGTCCAAAACGGACGTTGATTAGAGAAGGTAAAAACTAGACGTCGATTAAGAAACCAAAAATGGACGTCGATTAGATAGGCATACAATTGGCCGTCGATTTGGAAGGATATTTTATTTTGACGTCAGATTTGGATGTCGATTTTAGGAACGGACGTCGATCTGAGTATTACATATATATGACACAACCCGATTACTTTAAGATATCGATATATTGAGTTAAATGTCATGGTTACTGGCATTTTAAATAAATTGTTCAGTCTACATATAAATAGTTCCAATTATAGAACATTATTTGTTAAATTGAGAAAAGAAAACGACAGGAACTGTTTCCTCAAGAAGAATGTTTTGAGATATTTACCATCTGTTTTTCGATTACCAATTATAATATAGAAGAACTGGGCGTTATTAATAATAAAAAATGTATTTATAAGGTTGAAAAATGTTTATTTTAACAATATTTAACAGTTTAAGGCGGTAAATGCAAACACATTTTTAATATTATTTAAAATATTATTTGTTGTCTTCTACTTTTGTCAATTATGTAAGTAGTACGTACTCTCAAATGACTTTCTATCTTACTAACAATATATACACGTGTCTGACCAATAAGTAGTTCTTCGGTAATATATACTGAACTATTATATATGTTAGACTCAGATCGACGTCCGTTTCTCAAATCGACGTCCGTTTCTCAAATCGACGTCCAAATATGACGTCACATTCTCAAATCGACGTCCAATATTTTGATACTCTAATCGACGTCCAATGTGAATACTCCCGATTGATTGTAATCGTCTTTTATCGATGTCAAGTATCAGTAAATAATAAATAACTGAATTGAATTGTTTACACTTATACATGTACATGTTTCGTAGGGTTCAAAGTTTTATACATACTTTCCATATATAGATTTTTGTCAACCCGATTAGGTGTCATGCATATTAAAGTTTTTCTTGATAAAAAGTTAATCGAATCGATCTAAAGAATAGTGTCTCATTCCTATTCATGTTAATAAATGACATGCATGTAATTGTATGTCAAAGAGAAAGCAACATAATGACAAAGAAAACCAAACGACATCTAAAGGGCATTATTTAATCTTCAACAAAAGACAAAATAAAAACAATTGTTTTTTTAGTACTCAGTGAGATATTCTCCAACAAATTTCTGAGTTTTACACTTGGAGTGAATCATATACACAAGAAATTGGCATTATGTTTTATGTTGTACTGTTACACAACTGTTCTCATATATGCAAGAAATTGGCAATATGTTTTATGTTGTGCTGTTACACAACTGTTCTCATATACACAAGCAATTGGCATTATGTTTTAGGTTGTGCTGTGCACAACTGTTCTCATATACGCAAGCAATTGGCATAATGATTTATGTTGTGTTGTTAACTGTTCTAGGTTAAGTGCTCACACACATGTTGAACCCCGACATATTCTTTATGGGCCTGTAGTGCAGTGGTATTCGATGGTTTATGTCTGTCATATTTGTTTTTCGGATTTTTTTTTATAAATCAGACCGTTAATTTTCTAATTTGAAATGTTACATTCAGTGGGAAAGCCACGGATCAGTTCTGCGCCTCCTTCCATATGACGTAACGGCCAAAAAATCAAGGGCGACAATCGCGATTTTTACATAGACGGCGACAGTATCGCGCCATCTCGGTAATTTGTTTACATCGTGTACCTGTGATTTTTCAAGAAATTTACTATTAAAGACAATTAAACTTGTGTCATTTCATCATTAACTAGTTATATAGGTAAGTTTTACAGGTGACTATGCTATATTTTCTTCTTAGGAGATTTTATTTTACAAGAAACAAGCATCTGAAAATGGCAAGAGACGTTGTTATTTTGGAAGATAAAAATATGGCGGGTGTTTTTCCGCTTCTGAAAATAACTGACACATTCGCATCCTATTGGCTATTTAAATATAAAATGACCAAAAATAGTATCTATGATGATAGGAGTCCCTAAATATTTGCATAAATACCCATCACTCCTTGTCAAATTGTAAATGAGGCTGCGGAAAGGAAGCACATAAATCGACGCCATTTTTCAACAGATTAAGTTTCTGAGCTCACGAAATCCTACTATTATTACTTTTAATGGTTAGTAGAAAGATATGAACATTATCCATAACATAATTCATTGATCAGATCGGGTTATGGCTATATGTTTGCCTCTTTTTCGGTGCTGAAATCCATTAAATTCCCACAGACCATACGAAATAAACGCCCCTTTCTCAGCCCGAGACTTCAATTTGAATAAAACTTGAATTTTGGCATATCAATGTTAGCATTTAAATTTTAATTAAATTATTACGGTTGTGTAAAACATTTGTGCGGATTTGTTTGGTTGTCTCGAATAGTAAAAAGGTTAATTAAATGGTTTAATATTATTTTTTTTGAACCCAAAAAGTGTGTGACAAAAAACAAAAACAAACAAAATAAAATTATAGGAAAAATATATTAACAACTACATAAGTATAGTTTAATTTTATCCTAAACCTCTATCGATCATTTCTTACAGATAGTACAGGGTGAGGGTTCACAAAATAGGGAACCAGGGGTGGATACAGCCATTTTGAAAAGGGGGTTCCCTACCCAGGATAAAGAGGGGTTCCAACTAAATGTCCCCTTTCAAATGCATTGATTGTCCATAAAAAGGGGGGATTCCAATCCTGGAACTCTATCCCTGGATCCGCCATTGGGAACTATGGCTAAAAGTATAAAAAATTGGAGAACTATGACTAAAGGAACAAAGAATGGAGAAAATTGACTGTAATAAGGAATAGAACAAATGACATGCTTGTCAAAATAATTATGACGTCTGACAAGACTATTTTATTTTTTATCTGGGACGCCTTCCTACGCATCCCCAAAAAAATTATTAAATATCCTAGCCAGACGTCATAATTATTTGAACTATTGATGTGCTAATTTATATATTGAGAAAGAGAAATGATGGACAAAAAGTATAAAAAAATAGAGACGAATGAACGTAAAGAATAAATGATAAAGTAATGGAAAACACCCCATCCAGACCCTTGTTTATCTGAACAACAGTACTATTATTTTTGCTGAATAGTGCATATAGGCATTTCCCATTTGAATGGTTTTACAGTAGTAATTTTAGGGCCCTTTGTAGCTTGTTGTTCGGTGTGAGCCAAGGCTCTGTGTTGAAGGTCGTACATTGACCTATAATGGTTTACTTTTATAATTTGTTATTTGGATGGATATCTCAAACACGACTCATTCAGATCATCGTCCTAGTGACAATAGCAATATTACACATATACAGCCATACTCAGTTCTCCTTAAAGACATTTTGGTGTTTGATGACACAGTACAACACTGTCGCATTTCAAAATGTGAGACCAAAGGCTGCAAAACTTGTGCTATTTTAATTACAGATGCTGAATTCACTAGCAATTTGACCAAGAAGTCATATTTTACCAGAAGTTACGATGATCTGAATTGTAAATCGATAAATGTCGTCTACGGATTAGAGTGCAACCTTTGCGGATTGGTATACGTCGGTGAAACGAAAGGAAGGCTTAACAAACGTATGTGCGGTCATAGATCAGACATTAACCTTAATGCTAACGACATTCTATACCAGCATTTCAATCAGCCCGATCATTCCATCGTTTCTATGACAGTTCGCATTATCGAAAAGATATACCATAGCTCTAACAATCCTAATCTTTCAACGACTCTCCGTAGACAAAAAGAAGACTATTGGATTAGACAATTGGGAACTGCAACACCTTATAGCTGCAATGACAAAATTGATGGTATAGGTATTCTATCTAGTCCTTCGTGTAACTCGGTGAATGTGATGAATATTTTCAACTCGACTCCTCGACGTAGACGCAGTCATGGTCATCGTCATTATACATCACCTTCTCTGCATGATGTCTCTATTAATGACTTGCTGCCATTCATACAAAAGCCGTTAGGTATTCATCACATTCGCACAAAACTTTATTCATTACCCCTTTCAAAACTTCATTCTCTGTTTAATTTATGTTTGGAAGCCACTGTTACAAACCCTCATTCAAACCAATACAAACTTGAAGCTATAATTTCGGATATTGCAAGTCACAGACTTTTCAGGCCAGTTCGCATTGGAAAAGATGAAAAAGAGAAAAGATCTTTTCTTAATCTGTCCTTTGCCAGCAAAGGTCTCGATGGCGTCAACCTAGGCAATATCCTTCATCATAAATTAGTGCAATCGAAAATACCTCCTTATTCCAAAGACCAGTCTGTACCAATAATTTCTTATACCTATACCAAACCTATTGCAACTAAAATTTTCAATTACAAACGCGTTTTGCAGGATTTCGATATTGACGACTTCAAGTCTAAACCTCCTGATTGCACTTGTGCTAGTTCCAAATTCACATATAATCCTGCTGGTCACGTTATTACCGGTGACCTTAACATTGTTAATAACACTTCTCTACGAAATGTGTTATCGAAAGGTCCCAAATATCGTGAGGGAAAATCCATCAATTGGAAATACAACTTTAAAATTTTGATGGATTCAGTCGAGGATTATGCCAGGCAATGGGCTAAGCGCGAGAAGGAAGACGTAGACACTCTTTCCGAATGGATTAAGGCAGTGAGGTCGTTGATACAAATCAGAATTAAGAAACTGAATGGGTCCATCAATGCCAATGCTACGCCAATCTTTAAAGACCCAAATGTTGCAAAGCACCTATCCGACCTCCATGTCAAATATGTTGTTGTCCCCGCAGATAAAGCCCCAAATAACATCGTTTTTGTGTGTAAAAGTCACTACATCAACTGCTTGATAAACGAATTAGGTATTGACAATTCACTTGGAAACTCAACATATACCCTCACGACACTTACCAAAAAGAAAATCCTGGATAATCATAGGTCTGTTCTATGTTCCTTTGGAATTTCAACCAAAGATGAAGAACTGGATCTTCCATCACTGTATTGGATACCTAAACTACATAAGTGTCCTTACAAACAACGGTATATTGCTGAACCATGTTGAACCCCGACATATTCTTTATGGGCCTGTAGTGCAGTGGTATTCGATGTTTTATGTCTGTCATATTTGTTTTTCGGATTTTTTTTATAAATCAGACCGTTAATTTTCTAATTTGAACTGTTTACATTCAGTGGGAAAGCCACGGATCAGTTCTGCGCCTCCTTCCATATGACGTAACGTCCAAAAAATCAAGGGCGCCAATCGCGATTTTTACATAGACGGCGACAGTATCGCGCCATCTCGGTAATTTGTTTACATCGTGTACGTGTGATTTTTCAAGAAATTTTACTATTAAAGACAATTAAACTTGTGTCATTTCATCATTAACTAGTTATATAGGTAAGTTTTACAGGTGACTATGCTATATTTTCTTCTAAGGAGATTTTATTTTACAAGAAACAAACATCTGAAAATGGCAAGAGACGTTGTTATTTTGGAAGATAAAAATATGGCGGGTGTTTTTCCGCTTCTGAAAATAACTGACACATTCGCATCCTATTGGCTATTTAAATATAAAATGACCAAAAATAGTATCTAGGATGATAGGAGTCCCTAAATATTTGCATAAATACCCATCACTCCTTGTCAAATTGTAAATGAGGCTGCGAAAAGGAAGCACATAAATCGACGCCATTTTTCAACAGATTAAGTTTCTGAGCTCACGAAATCCTACTATTATTACTTTTAATGGTTAGTAGAAAGATATGAACATTATCCATAACATAATTCATTGATCAGATCGGGTTATGGCTATATGTTTGCCTCTTTTTCGGTGCTGAAATCCATTAAATTCCCACAGACCATACGAAATAAACGCCCCTTTCTCAGCCCGAGACTTCAATTGAATAAAACTTGAATTTTGGCATATCAATGTTAGCATTTAAATTTTAATTAAATTATTACGGTTGTGTAAAACATTTGTGCGGATTTGTTTGGTTGTCTCGAATAGTAAAAAGGTTAATTAAATGGTTTTATATTATTTTTTTTGAACCCAAAAAGTGTGTGACAAAAAACAAAAACAAACAAAATAAAATTATAGGAAACATATATTAACAACTACATAAGTATAGTTTAATTTTATCCTAAACCTCTATCGATCATTTCTTACAGATAGTACAGGGTGAGGGTTCACAAAATAGGGAACCAGGGGTGGATAAAGCCATTTTGAAAAGGGGGTTCCCTACCCAGGATAAAGAGGGGTTCCAACTAAATGTCCCCTTTCAAATGCATTGATTGTCCATAAAAAGGGGGGATTCCAATCCTGGAACTCTATCCCTGGATCCGCCACTGGGAACTATGGCTAAAAGTATAAAAAATTGGAGAACTATGACTAAAGGAACAAAGAATGGAGAAAATTGACTGTAATAAGGAATAGAACAAATGACATGCTAGTCAAAATAATTATGACGTCTGACAAGACTATTTTTTTTTTATCTGGGACGCCTTCCTACGCATCCCCCAAAAAATTATTAAATATCCTAGCCAGACGTCATAATTATTTGAACTATTGATGTGCTAATTTATATATTGAGAAAGAGAAATGATGGACAAAAAGTATAAAAAAATAGAGACGAATGAACGTAAAGAATAAATGATAAAGTAATGGGAAACACCCCATCCAGACCCTTGTTTATCTGAACAACAGTACTATTATTTTTGCTGAATAGTGCATATAGGCATTTCCCATTTGAATGGGTTTACAGTAGTAATTTTAGGGCCCTTTTTAGCTTGTTGTTCGGTGTGAGCCAAGGCTCTGTGTTGAAGGTCGTACATTGACCTATAATGGTTTACTTTTATAATTTGTTATTTGGATGGATATCTCAAACACGACTCATTCGGATCATCGTCCTAGTGACAATAGCAATATTACACATATACAGCCATGTTCAGTTCTCCTTAAAGACATTTTGGTGTTTGATGACACAGTACAACACTGTCGAATTTCAAAATGTGAGCCAAAGGCTGCAAAACTTGTGCTATTTTAATTACAGATGCTGAATTCACTAGCAATTTGACCAAGAAGTCATATTTTACCAGAAGTTACGATGATCTGAATTGTAAATCGATAAATGTCGTCTACGGATTAGAGTGCAACCTTTGCGGATTGGTATACGTCGGTGAAACGAAAGGAAGGCTTAACAAACGTATGTGCGGTCATAGATCAGACATTAACCTTAATGCTAACGACATTCTATACCAGCATTTCAATCAGCCCGATCATTCCATCGTTTCTATGACAGTTCGCATTATCGAAAAGATATACCATAGCTCTAACAATCCTAATCTTTCAACGACTCTCCGTAGACAAAAAGAAGACTATTGGATTAGACAATTGGGAACTGCAACACCTTATAGCTGCAATGACAAAATTGATGGTATAGGTATTCTATCTAGTCCTTCGTGTAACTCGGTGAATGTGATGAATATTTTCAACTCGACTCCTCGACGTAGACGCAGTCATGGTCATCGTCATTATACATCACCTTCTCTGCATGATGTCTCTATTAATGACTTGCTGCCATTCATACAAAAGCCGTTAGGTATTCATCACATTCGCACGAAACTTTATTCATTACCCCTTTCAAAACTTCATTCTCTGTTTAATTTATGTTTGGAATCCACTGTTACAAACCCTCATTCAAACCAATACAAACTTGAAGCTATAATTTCGGATATTGCAAGTCACAGACTTTTCAGGCCAGTTCGCATTGGAAAAGATGAAAAAGAGAAAAGATCTTTTCTTAATCTGTCCTTTGCCAGCAAAGGTCTCGATGGCGTCAACCTAGGCAATATCCTTCATCATAAATTAGTGCAATCGAAAATATCTCCTTATTCCAAAGACCAGTCTGTACCAATAATTTCTTATACCTATACCAAACCTATTGCAACTAAAATTTTCAATTACAAACGCGTTTTGCAGGATCTCGATATTGACGACTTCAAGTCTAAACCTCCTGATTGCACTTGTGCTAGTTCCAAATTCACATATAATCCTGCTGGCCACGTTATTACCGGTGACCTTAACATTGTTAATAACACTTCTCTACGAAATGTGTTATCGAAAGGTCCCAAATATCGTTAGCCAAAATCCATCAATTGGAAATACAACTTTAAAATTTTGATGGATTCAGTCGAGGATTATGCCAGGCAATGGGCTAAGCGCGAGAAGGAAGACGTAGACACTCTTTCCGAATGGATTAAGGCAGTGAGGTCGTTGATACAAATCAGAATTAAGAAACTGAATGGGTCCATCAATGCCCATGCTACGTCAATCTTTAAAGACCAAAATGTTGCAAAGCACCTATCCGACCTCCATGACAAATATGTTGTTGTCCCCGCAGATAAAGCCCCAAATAACATCGTTTTTGTGTGTAAAAGTCACTACATCAACTGCTTGATAAACGAATTAGGTATTGACAATTAACTTGGAAACTCAACATATACCCTCACGACACTTACCAAAAGGAAATCCTGGATAATCATAGGTCTGTTCTATGTTCCTTTGGAATTTCAACCAAAGATGAAGAACTGGATCTTCCATCACTGTATTGGATACCTAAACTACATAAGTGTCCTTACAAACAACGGTATATTGCTGGGTCTTCCAAGTGCTCCACGAAACCTCTTTCTAAATTATTAACATCTATTTTATCAGCAATCAAAGACGGGCTTCAAAGTTATTGTGAAACTGCCTATTCTAGAGGTGGCGTGAATCAGATGTGGATACTTAAAAATTCAAAAGATCTTTTAGAGTACATACAATCTAACTCTCTTTCATCTTGTAACAGTATTAAAACATTTGACTTTTCTACCCTGTACACAAGTATTCCACATTCCAAACTAAAAGACAAATTAAAAGAGTTGGTATTACTTTGCTTCATAAAAAAGAATGGCCAACGTAGATACAAGTATCTTGTCTTAGGGAGGGATAAATCATACTTTGTAAAGAATCACTCTGATTCAAACAAAAAATTCTCTGAAACTGATATTATCAAGATGCTTGATTTCTTGATTGACAACATATTTGTAACGTTCGGAGGACGTGTTTTTCAACAGACTGTCGGCATTCCAATGGGAACAAACTGTGCCCCTCTACTCGCTGACTTGTTTCTTTATTATTATGAGGCTGACTTTATGTAGGAACTTCTTAGGAAGAAAGATAAGAAGTTAGCAATATCCTTTAACTCTACTTTCCGCTATATAGATGATGTTCTTTCACTAAACAATTCAAAATTTGGTGACTATGTGGAACGCATCCATCCAATCGAACTAGAGATAAAGGATACTACAGATACAGTTAAGTCGGCTTCATATCTTGACTTACATCTAGAAATTGACAATGAGGGTCGGTTGAAAACAAAACTTTACGACAAAAGAGATGATTTCAGCTTTCCAATTGTGAACTTTCCATTTCTAAGTAGCAACATTCCAGCAGCACCTGCATACGGGGTATATATCTCCCAATTGATATGATATTCCCGTGCTTGCATTTCCTATCATGATTTTCTTGATAGAGGTTTGCTGCTCACAAGGAAGCTATTAAACCAAGAATTCCAAATGGTGAAGTTGAAATCATCCCTTCGTAAATTTTACGGACGCCATCACGAGTTGGTTGACCGTTATGGAATAACCGTTTCACAAATGATATCGGATATGTTCCTTACGTCGTAACTACAATCCCCTTCCCTTTCATGAATATGACCTACCGAATTAGACTATTTACCGGATTTGTAATCACATAAGCAACACGACGGGTGCCACATGTGGAGCAGGATCTGCTTACCCTTCAGGAGCACCTGAGATCACCCCCTGTTTTTGGTGGAGTTCGTGTTGTTTATTCTTTAGTTTTCTATGTTGTGTCGTGTGTACTATTGTTTTTCTGTTTGTCTTTTTTTTTTTTTATTGCCAAATTCAGTATTGGCTAGGTGTTGTGGCCAGGTTTTATTGGTGGTGGATACATTTAATATCTATTACTGGTATGAAGAATTAAAGATATGAATGATTGAATGAAAAGTTACCTTTTAAATAACAGATACATGCAAGATAATTTAATGTTGCATATTAAGTTATACTTTATTTAAACAGTATTTAATATATATATTAAAAAGATTGATATGTTATTATGTTGATGAATATTCAGTAATGATAGTAACTGTCGTTCATTGTTGATCGTACATTTGTTTTCAACATACGAAGTACACTGTAGCACTCGCGAGATGTTACAACCAGTGTACATGTTCGGCATCGAGCGACCTCTCAATTGAATTCGTCAAAATTACATTCAAGGTCAGTTTCGTATGTCTCAGACAATGTTGAGATTTGTTTCAACGGTTTGTTATATTTACTACAACACGATGAAGCAGATACAGCGCAAATAAGCGATTTTCTGATAATACTAGATATATGTTCTACTCTATGAACGCAAAAAATAATGAGACTTTCCAATACTGTTTTGGCGTGTTTGCAGGGTGATTGGCTCCAGTAGTCTGTCTACCACATCGCCATGGCATATTTTCAACGATATCGAAGGGTTCTGATAATTCTAATGCCGATTGGTACATCTCATTCCAAACTGATGAAACGTACACTGTAAAATGTGCTCGAAAACAACATGTCTTAGACTGAGTATTACAAATTCATATCTTGTAAAAGATACAAGTTACTGTCCAATTTTGTCATACTCTCCAATGAAACTTTTCTTTTGAAACCAAATGCCGTTATTTAATGACATTTCATCAATTAAAAAAGTGACAACATAGGTGTTTCCTTTAACATTCAATTAATAAATTTTTATTTTGACATTTTTTTATTTTTGCCTGCCGAATCGATGTGCACGCAACTGCGTGTTAGCGTATAGGGAGCTACGCGCCTGCACATAGAAATTTGTAGACAATTAAAATATATTATAATTTCATATAACAACTGTAGAAAAGTTCGAAATTATTTTCATTTGATAATATCATCTGCATATATTATATATTTTCAGATAACAATAGGAATAAGAAGAGCAGGATTTCTATTTTGAGGATTTACATGTATGGGACAGAGGACTATTTGACTTGATTTTACTTTTAACTTGGACTTTTTAACAATAATACTCTTAAATTATTTAAAATATTTTTTACTAATGTTTCATTTTAACATTAATTTTATGACTGTATTTATTTATCATTTAATAAACGTTTATTTCTAAACATTTTTATATTTTTAAATATACAATGTGAAACACTCAACCATTTTATATTGATAACGTGGGGTAAATGTACATGAGACAATAATATATATAACATATACATGTATGTACTGTAGTATTTGAGGCATTAAAAAAATCAAAGATATTAAAAGTCGACTTGATGGTCTTTAATGATTGATTAGGTGTGAAGGACTGAAACAGAAAGGTTTTTAAATCGTTCAGTTCTCCTAGACATAGTGAAGTATCCTTGAGGTCTCTCAAATGGCCTATCATGATGACTTTTCACTGTTTTTCTGAAGTGTGGTAACCCCTGCACCTAAATAAATCATTTTCAGTAGTCTCTCTTTTTTCATACTTTTTTTTATGAAAAGTCTACACTAATATTCAAATTAAAAAAAGAAAACTGAGCAACTTGAACCCACAACATATAATTAATCTCAGGTGTTCTGGAAGAGTAAGTAGATCCTGCTCCTTGTGTAGTATTAGGAATGAGATGTTCTGGTAGCCTTTTCCTATATGTTATCACATGATTTTGCAAATTATTGCAATTGTGTGCTTTAAGAATGGAGTAAAATGTGTGAAAAAGTATTATATTGCAGAAAAATCAGCACACAGATATAGGAATGGTATGATTCTGATTAAACTATAGATCATGTGTCCAAGCTTTGTTTTCTTGTAGATTGGTGTAAAATAAAAATGTGGGTCAAGCATTAATATCAATTCAACAAAACAGGATCCCCAAAATCAGAGTGAGACTTTCATATGCCAATTTCAAAGTAGACCTTAGAAGTGATACAGCATTTTGTTAATGCTTTAAATGGTCATATAGCTCTAACATGTATTAAGAATTGGATGTACTAGGCATTGGGCATTCCTATTGAATGTTAATCTCAAGTTCGCAAGAGTTAAACATGCCGCAGGGCCCAGACACACTCAAACATGAATGTTTATTGTACATCATGTTGCTTGATATGCATGATAAGGACAGGACAGACATGCATTTATAAACATGTGCGAGTGTCAGCTTCCAACTTGCTTAGTTTTTTTTATGTAAACAACAAGAACGAAGACTAACAATCAAGTGAACATTATAGAGGCATCAGATTAATATTTGTTGATTGGTACTTTTTTAAATTGACAAGTTGATTACAGATTAATATTTACTGAATCAAAGAATGACTGTAACCATTACCCTAAAAATATGACTTAAAAACAAAAGATTAACTGAGTGCTTACACTTTGCACATGCGTAGGATTTTTATCCAGACAATAACTTTTGCCTTACCCCTTGCTGAAATTTTTGAAAAGTTGGGAAAAAAGGGGGGTACTTCCAGACAACTGAAGCCATTTATATGGCCAAATTCGTTGATAGATTAACCCAGTTTCAATGTACTACATACATCTGTTACACACTGCAGCATAATTAAATAACTACAGAAAATGTAATACTGCGAGGAGTTTGAGCAACATGAAAAACATCAACAAATGACGGTGTAAAGCCTTCAACCCATCATCATTTTAAAGTAAAATATATTTAAAATCCTGAAAACATCATCACCCTGCATTGTCTCAATCAATTTCGTGGTTAAAACTGTTAAATATGACATAATTTGCTTAATTTTGCGCCGGAATAACTCCAAAAACGTTTCAAAAGTGTTGAATTTTGACCTCCGGTTGAAGTATTTATTATGTAAGCAAGTCTCGGGGAATCCTATACATAGTCATGTGCCCATATGTTTCTGGGTCACATTTATTTATATCTCGACCAATGAAAAGCTTTAGGATGCATTTGTGTCAGTTCCTAGCAAGCAGGGGGATTACCCGCTTTTTTTTGGAAATCTACGGAGGACGTCTTTTGATTTGTCATATTTCAGTAACACAGCACTTATTTTAAACCTATTTTGGCAGTCGTGTGACAAAATCTATTCTAATGAAAAATTAACCTCAAATACTGATGGATGTTAAATTGTTTTAATAAATTTATTGTCTGAAGCACAGGCTATGTTTTTGTTTACACGCTGGTTACAGCGCCACCTTGAAATATTTAGATTATCTCCCCTTTCCCGCGTGACCACCGGAAGACGCTCTTCAATGTCACTGGCTTTCCCACTGATTATTCATGTCATACCACATTTTAATTTTAATTTTAATGTAATGTCTAAAATTAAAAAAAATGATATCACAACCTGTTTACATAATTTTTTTATTTCGTCTAGTATGTTATAAATTAAAAAAAAAAAACACTTTTGTAAATAGATCCTTTTTGTCACACATAATATGTTTGAAGGTGTAAAAGTTTCAGCTGCTGTCGGTTCTGGTCAATGTTGTATTCTGTGTCCAAAACGGACGTTGATTAGAGAAGCTAAAAACTGGACGTCGATTAGAGAAGCCAAAAAAAAAACACGTGTCTGACCAATAAGTAGTTCTTCGGTAATATATACTGAACAATTATATATGTTAGACTCAGATTACAACAAATATGACAGACATAAACCATCGAATACCACTGCATCACGGGCCCATAAAGAATATGACGTCCGGCCTCTAATCGACATCGATTCGTCAAATCGACGTCCAAATCTGACGTCACATTCTCTAAACGACGTCCAATATTTGATACTCTAATCTACGTCCAATGTGACGACATGTATTGCATAAACTACGCCCGATTGATTGTAGTCGTCTTTAATCGATGTCCAATATCAGTAAATAATAAATTACTGGATTTATTTGTTTACACTCATACATGTACATGTTTTATGGGGTTCAAACATTTATACATACTTTCCATATATAGATTTTTGTCAACCCGATTAGGTATCATGCATATTAAAGTTTTTCTTGATAAAAAGTTAATCGAATCGATCTAAAGAATAGTGTCTCATTCCTATTCATGTTAATAAATGACATGCATGTAAGTGTATGTCAAGGAGAAAGCAACATAATGACAAAGAAAACCAAACGAGATCTAGAGAGCATTATTTAATCTTCAATAGACAATAGACAAAATAAAAAAGAACAGCCAATTGTTTTTTTTTAGTTCTTAGTGAGATATTTTTCAACAAATTTCTGAGTTTTACACCTGGAGTGAATCATATACGCAAGACATTGGCATTATGTTTTATGTTGTGCTGTTGCACAACTGTTCTCATTTACGCAAGAAATTGACATAATGTGTTATGTTGTGTTGTTAACTGTTCTAGGTTAAGTGCTCACACACATGTTGAACCCCGACATATTCTTTATGGGCCTGTAGTGCAGTGGTATTCGAAGATTTATGTCTGTCATATTTGTTTTTCGTTTGTTTTTTTTATAAATCAGACCGTTAATTTTCTAATTTGAATTGTTTACATTATTCATGTCATACCACATCTCCTTTTTTTAATGTAATGTCTAAAATTAAAAAAATGATATCACAACCTGTTTACAGAACTTTTTTATTTGGTCAAGTATGTTATAAATTTAAAAAAAAAACATTTTTTTAAATAGATCCTTTTTGTCACAGATAATATGTTTAAAGGTCTAAAAGTTTCAACTGCTGTCGGTTCTGGTCAATGTTGTATTCTGTGTCCAAAACGGACGTTGATTAGAGAAGGTAAAAACTAGACGTCGATTAAGAAACCAAAAATGGACGTCGATTAGATAGGCATACAATTGGCCGTCGATTTGGAACGATATTTTATTGTGACTTCATATTTGGATATCGATTTGAGGAACAGACGTCGATTAGAGACCGGATGTCGATCTGAGTATTACATATATATGACACAACCCAATTACCTTATCTTACCTTACCGTATTTTTACCTATAATTGTTACTTATTTTATACACATTGTGACGCTGGCATTCATACAGCATATTCTTATTTCTATATATAAGCTTGAATGTACTGCAGTAATTTAGATGTGAAGTTTTACAGTAAAAACTACAGCTATTTATCCTCTCACAAAATAATACAAAGTGACGCCTCTGCTGACTGCTCCTATCCAATTTGGATTCGAGTGCCACTTGTGAGACTTTTGTAGACGAAACACGCGTCTGACGTACCAAATAATAGCCTGTTATTCTTGGTGACTTTGATATTTTTAAATTAGGTCCTTATTCAACTAAACTTTTAATGGCGTATACAATTTTAAAACAAATGGTTGAGTCATTCCTGCAGACATTCATCAAAGTTATATCTAAAATAGTTTTTGGAGTGTGTAAGTATAAGAAGATATGATATAAGTGCAGACGAGAAAAATATATTTCTTTGATCATTTCAATAATTGGCTGATAAAACAAATGTACCTGCCTAAATTATTTAAACAGGAAAAGATATCAGAAAGACAAGTAGAAAACATGTATAAAAAGGATAACAAAAACAATGACTAAAAATGCCTTTAATAGTAAACTGAAAATCTGAAGAAACATTCACAAGTATATTTGGATGAGATAGATTAATTTTAAAATCTTAAATGTATCAATGAAACATTTGAAACCCTAAAAGCGTTCAATCTGAACGTGTTGTTTATTTTTCAAATGATCTATCAATAACGTATTTTTCTTATATAAACGCAAGATTATCATTATCTATTGAAACAAGTTTATAATTCGATGTCTTTATGCCTTTCGAGTTGTAAATGTTTTGTGGGAAAAGTAGAGCAGACACTTTCATTTACCATAATAAAAAATGCAGCTAACAATGGCTGAATCAAATAGATAAATGTTTTCGAATAACCATGTCAATATCTTTGTGTACAAGCTATGACATTAAACTGAGACCAGTCAGTATAATTTATAGACTTTAAAAATATTTGTCGACTATATGCATAACAGATGAATCAATGAAAGTGATGTTTACATCAATACGACGGTCCAATGACCTAAAACGATAGGGGAGCGGCATAATAAATTTAACATAACAGAAGTTTTGATGAAAGGTGTCAATCACTTAGTTGCAAAGAACCCAGAAAAATGCCGAATATATTACACAGAGAATCAGATGATGACGGATTTCCTTAATTCCATAAACTACAATAACCCCTTCAACATGTTCAGGATGTATAGAAAAAACAACAATTGATTTCGGACCGTCATATAAACATTAATATTTTTGCTCTATACAACAAGGTTCTACTTTTAGGTTTTGTTGGATGGAAGCGACAAAAAAGAACACCACTTCCACATCTATGGCAAGTAAATTGAAAAGTCATCAAAACAAAACAAACTCGTGAACAATTAATCTAATCTTTACTTATATTTTGGTATTTCGACGAGATCATGCTTTATCTCAGACTTTTACACTAAAGCCTTTTGAATGATGTATACTGATCGATATTTTAGGCTGTGAAAGATTATTTATTTGATATTTGCAATTGTCTATGGACTAGATTTTAGTAACTGCAGGCATCTTTAGATGTTTGTTTTGTTCTTAAAAGTAAAATCACCCAGGAAAATTCAAAACGGAAAGTCCCTTATCGAATGGCAAAATCAAAAGCTCAAACACATCAAACGAATGGATAACAACTGTCATAATCCTGACTTGGTACATGGTGGTCTGAACCTGTTTTTTAAGCGCTTAACCTCTCACTTGTATGACAGTCGCAATAAATTCTATTCTATTGACAACGATGCGTGAACAAAACCCAATCATTATGTCTGAAAATGTCAAAATTAGGGGTACAGCAGTCAACATTGTGTTATAATCTTAAAAACAAAACCCCAAAACAAATATTTAACAAAGAAGTTAAAAAAACATATATCAAATTTAACAACCTCATTCGTAGCTTTCTTATTATCGTCACACAATTGCCCCAGGTTAGGGGAGGGTAGTTGTTTGAAATTCCGTGGTTGTTGTTTTCTAGTTACCAATTTAATTTCATATTGCTATCGTTCATTGTTGTGTTCATATATTAGACTGCTGTTATTTTCGTTTGACTTTGAATTGTATTATACTTTGTCATTTGTGTTACATTTTAGTGTTATGTCGTTGTTCTCTTATATTTAATGCGTTTCCCTCGGTTTTAGTTTGTTACCCCGATTTTGTTTTTTGTCCATATATTTATGAGTTTTGAACAGCGGTATACTACTGTTGCCTTTATTCATACCTTTACGACAATTTGAATGCTGACTATCAGCAATTTTGTTATGCACTATTCTCATTGTTGATTGCCGTACGGGTGATCTTCGGAATTTGGTCTCTACTGGAAAGTTGTCTCATTTGCAATTACAAATCTCCATATTTTGATATCAGCAGTAAGTTTCAGATAGAAATTTGCCAGAAATCTACTAGCAAATTTTTCTGCTAAAATACTAATATCTATATTCAAATGGTCGATGTATCAATTGGATTATGTATTTTATTTTTATTAAATACATATCCTACTCCTGAAGCAGATAATGAATCAATATAAACATAACCCTGCAGTATACACTGACATTTTCACTTTTGGTTTTGAATGTCGTTCATACTTATTACTATATAAATACATTATAATCTTCCCAAATTTTTTCAAAACTTGAGTTTATGAGCGACCTTGAAGTATTTTCAATTAGTTTATATACGTTAGATATATGACAGATGCAATTGCTGTTTTAACATAAACGCACGATGTGCGCATATGATTCTGGATTTACCTTCATCAAGAAATCTCTGTTAAAGTTTCGGAAACAGATACATGGAATATATTTATTCTGATAAAATATTAAAAAAGATTACCATTGAAATCTCAAAACAAACACATTAAGCTGTGATCCCGTTAAAAATATTTTAAAATGTTCTTAAAATAAATAACACCATAAATGTATCCTACTTTGCCATATATACTTCTTGAAAATTATCTCATAATTATAGTCAAGCTTCTGTTCACGTTTGGTAGAAATCCAGGATAATTTAAGAAAGTTATCAAAATTTAAAGACCTTTAACCACATAATGAATACTTCTGGATGATGCTAACGACAGAATGGTTTGCTCTGTCTCGCTTTTTTTTGAAAAAGGTCTCAGGCTCGACAAAAAGAAACCTAATCATAATGACAACATTGAAAGAAAATCAAAAGGAAAAGCTTATTCAATCCACAAAAGATCATTCTTATACAGATAAAAACGATAATAAAATTTTGTTGCAGGTATATAAGCTGGAGTTTGGAGGTCTTGAAAAACTCATAAAAAAGAGAAACACAAAAATATGAAATGTGACTCTTAACACCATCAAATTGTATAAATTTGTTTGTGAAGAATGTCAGCTTTATCACAACAGTCTGACAATTAAAAGAAGTCGTAAATAAAACTATTTTGTAGACAAGTTTTTATGCATCAACAACAACAAACAACACATATTTTATTTGCCAATCACGGCGCCAAAAATGAGCAGAACAATTACAATGTAATTTTCAAACATAATGTAAAGTAAATTAAAAATAGGTTAAAAAGGACATATTATGATTGATTTTGATTTAATTGATTAATGTAAAACATTAAAGCAAATAAAGTAAGCTGAGTATGCCTGATGGAGATTGCAATATAAAGAAATTATGAGATTTTAAGAATTATTCAACCAAATTTGGCATTACCAAATGTTTATCATCAAAAAGAGCTGGCAAAGTTGCCTATAAACTTCTCACAGATGTATATCTCAATTTTGGATTGATATCATTGTCTTGCATGCTGCAAATGATATTAAGGGAGTTTCAGTACTCTTAAAACAACAATTTTTCAGTTTCAATTAACAACCACTAAAAGTGTGCCTTATATTCATTAATCCTTAATCAAGTCAGTCCTAAAATACCCACCCTTTTGCTTTCTTATTTTGTATCTTGGATTATATCTAAACTTTAATTTTAAAACAAAAATATCAAGTTAGTAAATAGCTGTAAAAATGACAAAGAAAATCAGTGAATACCAGTAATCACTGAAACAACTAGTAAATACATGTAATTACTAAATTGGCTAGTAATTACAGGTATTTACTGAAATGTTTAGTAATTACGTGTAATTCCTAATTTCACCTATTTACTGTAACATATACATTATTCAAAATAAAACGACATTACAAATAACACTGATTTAAAACGAAAGTAAAACTTTCTATATGTTCATAGCAGTGATTAAATGACGGATCCATCTAATCCACAATATATGAACATGAAAATAAAAACAAGCTTAAAATGTTAAATGACAACAATAAATATTTAAGAAAATAGGTAAGTCAAACAAGAAGTAACATATTTAGTTTGATTGTTCACTTCTTTTTTTTTATCCAGAAAGGTCGTTAAATCAGCAAAAAGTACAAATAATAAAACTCCACCAATGACAAAAATTCCAGTATATCCCAAGATTCTAGAAGATAGCCGGCCGTCATAAGCAGATGTATGTTGTCGGATGTAAGCGTTCGTCGAGCGTTTATCTATTTTAAAATTCCAATTTTTTTCCAGGCGAATTAGTTTGATTAGAGAGCAAATGACAACTGCATATTTGGGTGCTGTTTACGAAAAAGGTTCCAAGCATTGTGAACTCTACTGGTATATAATATGTATTTGGTTTAAATGAGGTTTCTTGCTCGGTTGTGGTTATCATCGGTAGTTCTTGTGGTTCTGGTGAGGTTGTTGGGTTAGTTTTAGATGATACAGTGGTTGCTGCTGATTCGGATACTGAATATGTAAATGACGTGAACAATTGTTTTTTCGTTGATTCCGAAGTGGTTTCCATAACTGTTGTATCGGGTGTACTTGCCACAGTTGTAGTTTGTGCATCAGTTGTGCCTGCCACAGTTGTAGTTTGTGCATCAGTTGTGCTTGACACAGTTGTAGTTTGTGCATCAGTTGTGCCTGCCACAGTTGTAGTTAGTGCATTAGTTGTGGTTGACACAATGGAAGTTTGTGCATCAGTTGTGCTTGCCAAAGTTGTAGTTTGTGCATCAGTTGTGATTGCCACAGTTGTAGTTTGTGCATCAGTTGTACTTGCCACAGTTGTAGTTTGTGCATCAGTTGTGCTTGACACAGTTGTAGTTTTGCATCAGTTGTAGTTTGCGCATCAGTTGTACTTGACAGAGTTGTAGTTTGTGCATCTGTTGTACTTGCCACAGTAGTAGTTTGTGCATCAGTTGTACTTGACACAGTTGTAGTTTGTGCATCTGTTGTACTTGCCACAGTTGTAGTTTGTGCATCTGTTGTACTTGCCACAGTTGTAGTTTGTGCATCAGTTATAATAGATGATGACACTATCAAATATAATGTATTTAAGGTTTAAATTTGACATTTTGTCAAGAGTATCAAAATTTCAAAAACAGACTTTCAATGAAAATTTGATGAAAATTAACTCTGAAATGGGGGATTGCCTCTCCTGACTCAATGCAATAATGAATGATCTATGAATAATCAGAAATATATCATATACTATCATATTATTTTATTATGGGAAAGGATTTGAATAGGCGTTGCCTTTTGTCAATTCCCTTTATTTAAATGTACGTTTGACAATCAAGCAGGATTACACACATACAAAACAAGAGTTGATAAAAAAAACCCCAAAAAAAACGAGAAACTCATTTTTCTTACCTATTTTTCGATTACTATTTCTTCATAATTATGTTTGTTCAGCAAAATCTCCTTTTGAGATATATGCATAGAAATTATTTTCATTCTGATTTATCTATAGGAATAACCAAGTCGATAGAATTTGTACAACTTACAAGTTTGACATATTATGGCATACTGGTTGTAACATCCATGCGTCAACTACACCCAGCTAGTAGTTGATACATATTGAAGGCGAACACAGTTTTGATCATAGGATAAGGTAGAAAAACATCCAGCATTTGATTCTTCCATGCAGTTTGGTTCACCAGAGTTCCAGTTTGTAAACGAACCTAACACTTTATTATTCACCCATGAAAAATGAGAAGTTGGTGGTTTGTGCCATTCTAATCCTATCCAGACACGTTCTAAACTGTTTATGAAAAAACATTATAGTATCAAAGCATACGTACAATGAAAATCTTGAATCCTGTTATCAATATCATATTTTGATTACTTCAAAAGTCATAGAACGTTATACTTTATAATATGGAAAGTGAAATTAAACACAAAATTAGTTATAAATGTTTTCAGATGACTTATTGTATCACAAATATTTCAATCATATCCGTACTTTTGGTATATAAAGAAAAATACTTCCTTTCCTGTACAAAGAAAACTCTATCTGAAAAGGAACTAAAAGCGATGTATCAACTGTTAAAAGAGGGACGAAAGATACCAGAGCGACAGTCAATCTCAAAGATCGAAAATAAACTGACAACGCCATGGCTAAAAAATAAAAAGACAAAAAGAAAAATAATAGTACACAAGACACAATATAGAAAACTAAAGACCAAGCAACACGATCCCCACCCATAATTGGGGTGATCTTAGGTTCTCCGGAAGGGTAAGCAGACCCTGTTCCATATTTGGCACCCGTCGTGTTGCTCATGTTATTACAAACCCGGTAATACACATATCCTCCGTGATTCCTCGTAGTATAGTATCAACATAGGTAAAACACACATCATCATCATTATCATCATCAACCTAATCTCTGTCGTTCTTTGCTCATTCCCTCTACTTTTTCCAGTATAGATAAGTTATATTTATTTGGTTATATTATATGATGTATGCTCACGTTCAATTTGTATTGTTATATATATTGTATTGTGGAGAAGACTTTATAAGTATGTTTTACTTGTGTCTGATCCGTTTTCGCTTTGAGTAAATAAAATATGTTTAAACTAAATTGATATAATCTTGCATCCAGTTCATGTTAAGTTATGCGCATAGAAAACTCTAGATGAAAGAACCGAATACAAGATAATATTTTAACGTTTCAGAAACCAAAATGTGGACTACCATGCACAAAGCAATAAAGAAGAGCGCACTGGATATAGTGCACAGTTGTTTTTTTCAGTTGTAAAACTACTCTGGAGCTCATAAAATGAAGCATTATAATCAACATTATTGTCATCCGAGATATATAATCTTATTTTTACCATTGTAATGAAAAAGCAAACACAAACATGCCAATACACTTGCCCTAATTGACCTTTCCCTTGAAAATCGATAAAGCAAAGGTTTGTTTTGTCAACAGATCCCATGGTAATGCTCATATTTTCTAATGTTGTCTCGTGCTCATCAACCCAAAATGCATACATGTAATACCAATATTGAAATATATATATAAAAACATATCCACATTTTGGTACTTATGGGTGGGAGAGGGGGGAACTTATCAAGAACCTCATCAGCCCAAACAGGCAATATGTATTGCCTGACCAAACATAGCCCTTAAACCAACCACCACTTGGATATTGAAAGAATGAGGATGTATCACATGTACTTCCGCCAAAGATATCAACCAATGAGGTTATACACATATCCTCAGTGATTGATATAATCTTGCATCCAGTTCATGTTAAGTTATGCGCATAGAAAACTCTATAGTCCATACAGCATATTTGCAGGCCAATCTCAAAATACACCACTAGCAAGGCTTTCCCTTAAGGAATAGTATTCCCAATACTCAAAACAAATTCAACACTTTTATTAAATATTATTCCTGTTAAAATTACGTTAAAACACTTCTAAACATTTAAAGATGCATGTAAACAGTTCTTTAAAAATCGTTCATAATTCATTAAATTCTCATGAATTTGACCACATACGGACTTTTAAAAGTTGAGTTAAGGCAATGAACTCATATCAAAATGAACATTGTCATTATTCTAATAACATCTTCAGCATGTGGAAAGCTTGTAAGCAAAGGGACTTAACCTCCAAGTGTAAACTATGCTGGCTTGTCTCTTTCTTTACTGTTGTTGAATCAAACACACTCTTTATTTCATAATCAGGAACATTGACAATTGTATTTCCACTCGATTCTTCACATGTGTGCTGAAAATATATTAACCAATAACAAATTGTTTATTTGTACTAAAGACAGCATTAGTCACACTGTGAAAAGGAAAAATCCCTTTGCCTACAATCCACGTGGAAAACCACTAGGGAATCAGTGTCCCTCGAACTGTAGACAAAGAAATTTAAATAAAAAAAAAAAAAAAAAAAAAAAAAAAAATCAACCATACATAAAATTTAAGTATACATTTGTACTAGTATACAAAATCATTCAACATTATATTTATTTATTAATTTAGATAAAACAAAACGAAACAAAAATATTGCAACCATTATTTAATTTCCCATGACAAAAAGATTTTTGTGACATATTTCAACACATCAATGAAATTAAATACACATCCAATAGAAAACATCATGAAATTACGGAAAAATTATTAGCATTACTTTTAAATAGGTTCATTTGAACATAAAGCTGCTTCCATCACAGATTTTTATTTTAGTACCGTGCCATATTGGCATCGTCTGCCTTTCTCAACACAGACATACATAATTTAGTGTAGTATCATTATTTTCCCCATTCATTTTTTTCCTATTTTTCAGAAATCAAAACATTACTTCAATTGCAATTTGTTCTCACCATGTTCTGATTAGAAAAAATCCTTTCCTTTTAAAAAGGCTGTTCGAACTCATTGACATGAATCATCGTGCAATGTCATATTACTTCTCCTTCATTCGTCACCCTTTCAAAGCTGTAGGTAACACCATCTGAAAACAACAACATTCTATTCAATTCTATGTACAATCAAACAGACCACTGAACGCGGACCTCGACGAAGACACCTTATAATTCAATACACATCACTCCGATAAAAAAACATGAATATCAAGTGACTTGTCACACTAAATTATTCCACTTTCTCAATAATTCTATTCTTTTCTAACAAAGTCTTTAAATAGCATTTCTATCAGTATGTACGATGTAAAAATAAATGAAAAGTCCACAACACAGTCAAAAGTAACAAAAGAAACTATTTACCCTATAAACAATTTATTATTCTCCTTTCAACTACAATTTTCCAAAATGGCCAGAGCCCCCACTTCCACATATATTTTATATAGCGATAGCATTTTGCCCTGCGTTTAACCGGCGCACGGCATAACAAATATCTGACCACCTGGGTTGATAACAACTACCTAAGGTCTAAATCCCAAAACATTTTGCCACTAAGGTCAAACATTACCATCTAGTTCTATCAAGAAGCCGCCAAGGCGAATATAAATGACCACCAAGGTCTTGACGCCCCCAAGGCTAGTATTTTTAATTCATTGTTGCCATCAAGGCAAATGTAAAAAATCATAAAAATGACCACCTAGGTCTATTGCCACCAAGGCATATAAAAATGACCATCTAGGTCTATTGCCACCAAGGCATATATAAATGACCACCTAGGTCTTTTGCCACCAATGCATATATAAATGACCACCAAGGTCTTAAAGCCACCAAGGCTATATTGCCACCAAGGCAAATGTAAGTAAAAGTTAAAGAATATAGTTACTTTGCCGACAACACGTGGAGCACGACCTTCCCACAGCTTGGATATTGAAAGAAAGAGGATGTATCACATGTACTTCCGCCAAAGATATCAACCAATGAGGTTAATATCTAATTTGATAGGTCACATTCGTGGTGAAAAGGGAAGTGGATTGTAGTTAAGACTTAAGGAACATATCAAGGATATCATCTGTGAAACGGTTATTCCATTAAGGCGAACCAACAAGAAATGGAAAGGTCACAATTCGGAAGCCGAAATCATCTCTATACAATTGAGTTTTATAAAGGTGTAATACGACCATTGATTTCCCCCTATTAGTCTTTGTTAAATTTGCACTTTTCAAACAATTTTGAATAATTTAAAGATATAGTTGGCATGAGTAAAGTTTTATCCTGTCCAGTACTATAGAATTTTTTTCACATAATGTTAAAAAGATTATCATCACTGGAAGTTAATCAATTAAATCTTCACTTTTCTGTGTTCAAGATTCAGTAACCACGTCACCTCAAGTCTCCAAAAAATTTGATAGAAACACCAAATAAAAAATAATGGTGCTTTGAAACACTCAAGTCTATGACACAGATATTTTTTACTGCAATGAAATGTAGGTTTAATTTCCTACAACTGTGATATTCAAGGGAATATTTTTTGTCGACCCTTTTTCGCATGTAACCGGATGTGACGTACTATGATTTTGTGGTATTACCCCTAAAAAAACTCTGACAGAATTTTGTATGTATATCAAATAAGTAAACTGTTTATTATATTTTGTTTAATTTATATGGAACTATTTTTTTCTGTACCGATCATTACTTCGTCAAAATTTGTATCTGGTACCATAAAAAATAATCAGGTGCCTATATATTGTTACTATTCTCATTTGCCCGTCGAGCGATGATTGTAAATAGCCATATTCTAACGATGCAAAAGCATTCAGTTCTTCAGATGTATCGATTTAATTACAAGATGTATTTATATAAAAAATTCGTAGATTTATAATAACCCTCTTCCTATTTCAGGCGCCAGTAAGTTGATGACCTCCTTATGCATGTCGATGTCCGTGATGATTGCTAAATCCGAACTCCTTTTCAAACACTCATCACGACCTTCTTGGAATGTAAACGATCCTGGGACAAATGTGTAGCTATTACAGGAAGTATAATCTGGAAAAGAAAGTATGACTGTAGTTCTATTGACACATAATCGATAATGTATTGAAACTGTGAAACCACTACGTAACTGAGTAATAGATTGCATTTATCAACACAAATTACACCCTTTAAAGGGCCAATAGACTATACATATGATCACCATTCCCGTAGTCAGCACTTCTGTGCTGACATGAATTATCATTGATATGGTGATATTTATAAATTAACTGTTTACAAAAATTTTAAAATTTTTGAAATACTATGGCTTTTCTACCTCAGGAATGGATTACCTTTAATAGCTGCTTTTAGAAATAAAACTTTTAGGAATTTGGTCCTCAATGCTCTTCAACTTCGTACTTTTTTGGCCTTTTATTTTTTTTTTGGATTCGAGCGTCACTGATGAGTCGTATATATCTAGCACTTATAAAAGATATTTTTTTTATATCAAAAAGGATAAAAAAAAAGTTGTTATATCTATTACAATTCAATGAAAAAACCCCAAACTCTGTTATGATGTTTATGAAATTCAGTGGTTCTCATTAAAAAAATATACAAATTTAACAAGGTTTAGCTGGAACATACAATGATTTAAGTAGAATATTCTCAAATTTCAGTAACTTTACTAAATGATATATACATTAATCAATTAAATATAATCAAAAGTAAAATCACAAAAATACTGAATTCACATGGCAAAATCAAATGACAAAACACATCAAAAACGAATGGACAAGAACTATCACATTCCGGACTTGGTACAGGCATTTTCAAAAGTAGAAAATGGTGGATTAAACCTGGTTTAATAACGCCAAACCTCTCAATGTAATAACAGTATCATCAGATTCCGTTATATTTACAATGATGCGTGAACTAAACAGACATGATAAATAAAAAATAGTCAAAATATGGGTACAGCAGTCAACATCGTGTAACAATTTTAAAAGGAACAATTTAACAGCACACCAACACATCTATCTACAAACACATTCATTGATTCGCGCGTCTGACGTCAGAAAATTATACGTCACATATATTTGTTGTTCAATGTATATACAAACAATTTTAAAATTTCACACAGGCAATGTTAGCATAAAGGGTTAAAAAAAAATTCAAAAGTATGCAAGAATTAATTTCAGATATAGACCGAGATTTAAAATAGTCCAAAAGTTCTATAGAATCTATAAGAATCCACAAATAGTTCATTCCCCTTCGCGATTATATAATTTTGACGGTTGTGGTTCAACGTGTAATCTAATTCATAATAGAAATATATCATAATGACATATTTTAGGACAATATCATACTGACGGGATCTTAAAAAGTGCAGAGTCACGTTATAAGAACCAAAGAAACACAAAAAGTCGCATATACAAAACACACCAGCAAAAAATGAAAGATAATACAAACACATTGACGGGATGTTTAAGTACCGAGCCACGTTAAATGGATATCTCATTAAACAATTCAACAGTAAAAGTAATATTAATAATAGAACAAAAGTATGTTAATGCGTGTGGAGTGCGCAATTTTCCCCCTTTGGAATCAATAGTCTTCTGTCAGCTGTGCAAAGGAGTAGGTCCGGTAAGGACCGATTTTGGCCTCAAATTTCAGGTTCATCTGACGAAAGATTTTGACCACTTTTCAAACACTTAAGTGTCTATTTTATTTGAATTAATTAATTTATGTGAAAGATTTTAACAGATTTAGTCATTAAAAACGATCCGATTCAAGCTCAAATATGAAAAATCTACCTAATATGCCAAAAAATGTCACTTTTCAGATGGTTTTTGGTAAAAATGAAAGTGGCCGCATCCGTGTTCATCCTCAACCTTTATATATGTTATGTATTATCATAAAATACAACTTACATTTCAATATTAAGGATGAACACGAATGCGGCCACTTTCGTTTTACACGAAAACCGTCTAAAATTTAACTAAAATGCTAGAATTATGAGGATTTTAGTAATTTAGCATGACTTAATGGTGCTAGTACCGGATATATGTGCATTGTATTGTCAAAAAACAGCCCATATTTACGTAACAGAAGCATTCTACTTTCCAATAAATAACTAAAGGTTTACATTTTAACAATTTTGTTAAACTGCTATATTTTGGGGCCAAAAAGGGGTCTTACTGAACCTACTCCTTTAAAAATGCGGAGAGTCGAATTTTGATCGACAACAAGTGACATATATTTCAAGTACGAAATAAAATACCACGAATAAATACTTTAACTAGAATAGGAGAGCATATAACCCGATGTTCATAATTCTTCTGGCAACCGACCACGTATGTACCAATGCAAGAGTTTTTTTAAATAATTTTGTCACGTGCCGATATCATGACCCCTCCCTCCATCAGAATTAATGTACATTTCAACCGAATGTTGATTTGAATTATTTATACTGTGTTCAGCTAAAAGAACACCCAAAACGAATACGTAAAATGTCTCCAGGAAGGAAGATATACAAAATAAGTCGGTTGAAATGAAGTGCGGATTGGACTGCTTTTTAGTAAAAAAGGTAAATTGGATATATAGCAAATCATAATAAGAAAAATTCTTTTAAAAAGGTTCCGCTGGACCCTGTGTCTCACCTGAGTTGCTATTGTCAGTTTAAAGTATAATGATTACTGTTAAAAATTTACTCTATTTATGAGGTATTATCGTAACAGTATTGATAACTGCAATACTTATCACTGGTATTAAAGTGATAATCGTAACTGGAATTACGACTATCCCAATATTGCGACGGCAGATATAGGTAAAATCTTTACAGTAATTTTTCTCAAATGTAGCATGTTTTTGACAATAGTTACTCAGCTGCAAGGTTTTTCTATACCATTACATCATATTTGAATCGTAACGGTGCACTGGAAATGTCTAAGCGCTTTGAAAATTGCCGTTGAAAAATTCGGGATCATAATCGTAACCCAATGGTATTTTTCTTCTTTGATAATCGTAATTTCTTCATCGGATAATAGTAACTGAAACATAATAAATGTGTCTTTCAGCATTTCAATGGTATTTTGTGTGTTAAAAATGCAAATGTCCAGTTTAACGATGACATTAATGCATATAAAAATAGACGAAGAAACTTACAGGTTAATATCTAAGACAAATTTACTTATATATCTCTATTTATAACTGACAACAATATGCATTAACTTTTAATTTATACATCCACCTGTTAAAGATATGGAAAATGAAGCAGCTGTCGAGTCAGTTATTGTGGTAAGTAGATATGCGGGGTATCCACAGATGCGTCTAACAACATATGCTATTAATATATACAGACAAGTGAAAATATTCATAAAACATTTTCAGACTTAAAATTGGTACATTGTGAAATAAGACCTCATCTTTACATGAAAATTAAACATTATGTACAGCATACAAAATATGAACTAAACTGAAAGTAACGTAAAAAAATAACATTTTACGTTTACGTTTCAAAACCAATTGTCTCTTAGAGTAAATTTCACTGAACATCTTTTTACTTAAACTGTCCGATGTTTGACTAATGTAGGGATCAACTTGATAAAAGCAATCAACAACCAGTATTTGTATTTTATCGTAGGACGATAACTCTGTGAAGCAGAGGCCCGGAAAGTAAAACTTAGATATTTCATTTATATTAGTAATGTATTTATAACGGATTGAGGAGAAGCCAGAACACTCTAATAGTAAATGTTCAATAGACTCGTCAGATTTTACCTTAGTCATAAACACATTTGGTAAGTGGGACTCTCGCTAAGATTCATCCTATACAAGACTTTGTTCGTATTAGCAATTTTAGTCTTGCAGACTTGAAGTCCAGCAAGTTCGTCAGGTATGGTTGCCTTCCTTGTGCAAAATTGAATTTCGAGAAAATATCTAGACTGCTTTTATCATTTATTACTTGATATTGCCTTCTCCGGACAAACCTTCCAAGAAACTGTTTAAATACATAAGAGTTGAAATTCCTGTTATAAAAGTGATCCAGACCAACCCTATTGAATAGATTGATCATATATTGTGGATAGTCCCATCCCCTTTGTAGCTTAAAGGACTTGAACTCTTCAAATACAATTCGCCATAATTTACTTAAGTCAAGGCCTCGAATCTTAGCAAAATAAGACATCCTTTGTCTATCAAAAAAATTGTTGATTGGCTCCCATCCCAAATATAGGAAAAAAGCAGTTTTTGGAATATGCATCTTAGTATTAAAAATCAGTTTCGCGGTTTTGTATTGCCATGTTACAAGTATATGTTGACTAGAAGCGGATGACGGTAGCCATACGGCACATCCGTGTGCTAGGGAAGGTCGGATGACCGAGTTCCAGAGAGCATGCCCAAAAGATATGCGATTAAAAGATCCATGTTCATTAAGTAGCTCAGTCATATAATTCAGTTTGCGCTCGAAAGTATCTTTTAGGAAATGATTGATATGGTAAGCAAAATTCAAAGAGCGGGTAAAATAAACTCCCAAATATTTATATTCATTAGTCTCGTCCAAATGCTCATTTCCTAGGTACCATTTCTTAGTTTGATCTAAGCGTTTATTCTGTAGTTTTCTATGTTGTGTCGTGTGTGCTGTTGTTTGTTTGTCTTTTTCATTTTTAGCCATGGCGTTGTCAGTTTGTTTTAGATTTATGAGTTTGACTGTCCCTTTGGTATCTTTCGTCCCTCCTTTACCTACTATCAAAATTTTAGATATGTTTGGGTTAAACTTTAAATTCCATAAAACACGTTCCAGTTACGATTATCTTTTCATTTTTTAATACCATAATTACGATTATCTTTTTTCCGAGTTACGACTGTCATCCCGATTTTTTCAACGGCAATTTTCAAAGCGCGTAGACAATTCCAGTGCACCGTTACGATTCAAATATGATGTAATGGTATAGAAAAACCTTGCAGCTGAGTAACTATTGATAAAAACATGCTACATTTGAGAAAAGTGACTGTAAAGATATAACCTATATCTGCCGTAGCCATATTGGGATAGTCGTAATTCCAGTTATGATTATCTCTTTAATACCAATGACTTATGTTGGTAATAATACTGAATCAATTACATTTAACATGTATGTCATCGGATATCAATAACAATGATTTTACGCTCACTCAGTCTGTCAGAGGCCTTCTAGTGGTGATTAAGATAGAGTTCATGCATGCTCACAAGAAGAACAAAAGAATGAAGTATTCAACATTAAAATCAACACACACTCAGTTCAACTTACGATAAATTTTTGTGCAAAGTGCCCAAATTTATGCGCAAGTCCGGTAATTGTCTACCAAAACTCATCAGTGACGCTCGAACAAAAAAAAAAGACCTAACATTCCGAAAGGTTATCTATTCCTCCGAGAGAAAATCCTTACTTTTTCAAAAATTCAGTAATGTAAACAGTTAATTTATAAAAGAGGGGCGAAAGATACCTGAAGGGTAAGCAGATCCTACTCCACATGTGACACCCGTCATATTGCTCATGTTATTACAAAACCGGTGAATAGTATAATTCGGCAGGTAACATTCATGAAAAGGGAACATAATTCTAGTTACGACATAACTAACATATCTGATATCATTTGTGTGAAATGGATATTCCATAACGGTCAACCAACCCATGACGGCGTCCGTAAAATTTACACCAAGGGATGATTCCAACTTCCCCTCTAGGAACTCTTGGTTTAATAGCTTCCTTATGAGCAGCAAAATCTATTATTGAAATTATGATAGGTAATACATGCCCGGGAATATCGTACAAATTGGAAAATATATGCTCCGTATGCAGGCGCTGCTGGAATGTTCCTACATAGAAATTGAAAGTTTACATTTGGGAAGCTGAAACCATCTCTTTTATCGAAAAGTTTTGTTTTCAACCGACCCTCATCGTCAATTTCTAGGTGTTACAGTAGTCAAGATATGACTGTATCTGTTGTATCCTTTATTTCTAGTTCGATGGTCATCTCTTTTGTCGTAAAGATATGAAAATATAAAATGTATATATGGCATATCAAATGTTATTTACTAACACTCAGTTTTTTCTTAATAAAATATGGAAATAGAAAAACAATGCTTTAACATTTTGCTCTTGATACTAGATATATTAATCAATAAGTTTCATTCTCTTTAAAATTGGCCTTATATGTTTCAAGGTACACGAAATAATTTTTTTACTTTTAAGATAGGCTTTAAACTGACAATTAAAAAAAAAGAAAAAAAAGACAACAATGCAGTTAAGGTGGTACCTAACACTACAGGGAGATAACTCTGTAAAATCAGCTATACGTTTCAATGGCGTTGTGTTGTTAACGGAATATTAAGCTTCTCAATGATCAAAATAAGTGTTTGTCAAACTGCTATATAACCAGTGTATTTTTTCTGATAAAATGGTTGGTTAAAATTGTTTGAAATTTGTTTTTGTCATAGGGTCAAAGTATATACTTTCTTAAAAATTTATGAAAATTAAACGAGCAAAATTAATTTTAGTGAAGGTGTTGGGTACCACCTTAAGTTTTTGCTATTTAACCTATTACAGCCAAATTATGAGAACTACATGAAAGTTATAATGCACTAGAATAAAAATGGTAAGATTGTTTTACTCAAGGTTTTAGTTTTATAGATATAAGAGAATGTGGTATAAGTGCTAATGAGACAACTCTCCATCAAAGTCACAATCTGTAAAAGTAGACCATTATAAGTCAAAGTACGGCGTTCAACAAGAAGCATAAAATCACAACGTTTTAACCATTGGCAAATCTTTAAGGATATAAGTATAGGTCTCCTCTTGTATAGCTTCGACTTCTTAACAGATTCTGGCAATTTGTAGGTTATTCTTGTTTTTTTTTTTAGATCTTCATGTTCATTTGTGTTAGGTAGTGAGTTTTCATGGCGTTGTCAATTCATTTTCAATGTATGAGTTTGACTATCCCTCTGGTATCTATCGTCCCTCTTTCAAATACTATTGCTCGCTTCTATTTCAGTGAATTGACACAGCTAATGTCTTAAAAAGATCTTTACAAATGTACAGTATAAAATCAAATAATATTTTCAAATATGTAATATATTTAGCAAGGTCCAATATGTTTATGTGTTATATTTTAAACTGATAATGTTGAATCACATATTCTTGTGCTGAAGAGATTATTTGCTATACGTAATACAAAAATAGAAGAATAAATATATTTGTCAACAGTTAGTACCCTTTCGGAGCTTCTGAGACCACCCCTAGTTTTTGGTGGGATTCGTGTGGCTTATTCTTTAGTTTTCTAAGTTGTGTCATGTGTACTATTGTTTGTCTGTTTGTCTTTTTCATTTTTTGCCATGGCGTTGTCAGTTTATTTTCGATGGATGAGTTTGACTGTTCCTCTGGTATCTTTCGTCCCTCCTTTAGTAAATTGGTGCAAAAATTCATTTTGAAATTAGTTATTAATGGTAATAACTGGAAAGTTTCAGATATAACTTATATTAACTAATAAGTGCATCAGGAATTACATGTTATTCCTAATTTCACCTATTTACTGTAACATATACATTGTAATAAAACTCAACCTTTTTTCCAATCAATTCCTAACAACCGACAAAACGCTTTAATTGTTGATTGCAAACATATTTACATGTTTTGTCGACTTAGAACTTCACCTAACAGCAGAAAAGATGACTTTATTTGTTTCATTGTGAACTTTCTTTTTTTTTTATATAGCATCCTAACTTTGAATTTTTGAAATACTAAGGCTTTTCTAATAGATTACCTTAGCTGTATTTGGCAAAACGTTTTGGAATGTTTGGTCCTCAATGCTCTTCAACTTCGTACTTTATTTAGCCTATTTAACGTTTTGCGATTCGAGAGTCACTGATAAGTCTTTTGTAAACGAAACGCGCGTAAATATAAAATGTCAATCCTGGTATCTATGATGACTTTATTTATTATATATAATCTGCATTTGAACAATATATCTGTCATATGCAATAATTTTCAAGGATTTACGTTTTATATTTAGGATTAGGTTGTCGCTTTCAACAAAACCACTAAAACATGGCTTCTTCATCGTAAAGTTCAAGCTTTTCCTTGGAGTTTAGTGGAAGCCAATATTTTTGTTACCGTTACGGAATAGCTGTGTCCCAGTTACATTGGAATGTTTCAAAATTATATATTTCTTCTCTTATTTATGACTGATAACTAAATGAGAGAAAATCACCAAATTTCTTTTATTTTGAACAGTACGACGGGTTGTACATTCTTGCGGAGTACCCGAGTTCACCCATTTTTGTATTGCTTTTTCTTTACTTTCTCAACTGTTTGTGATAGATAGATATTTATAAATGTGTACGTCGTTTTTCAAACGCGAACGTTATAGCCATCAATCTTGTCATGTCAAACATTAATTTTTGGTCATGCATTTAAAAAGGCAAGATAAAATTAAACATACCTAATAGAATAACCAACAGGAACTTTATTCTGACCATTTTTCCAAAAACACTAAATATCCTCTTATAAGTATTTCACAGAAAATAAAACCATAGTAAATAGCTATGTGCAGCTATAACGCTTTCTAACAATATGCAGATAGCCGTTCAGCATTTGAAAAGAATACATCAAATTGAATGTTTCATCATTTGAAATTGATTAAAGTGCGAAACCCAATCTTATATCTATATATATCATATAATGAACACATTGTGAGTAATTGGTTTACTTTTTCTGAATCTGAATTTGATTGGCTTGGTTAATTGGATGGTTTTAAAGGTCTGTAAATGCTCAATTCAAATTGTAAGAGTTTCTTTACTAAATTCCGAGTATAAAAAGAAAGAAAAATAGATAAAGATTTGGTGGCTAAAAATAATTTCTTTTCTGTCAAAATTGTCCAATAATATCGTTATGAATCTAATATACAAAATAATAACAATATTCAAATTGTTTACCCATGGAACCTCTCAACGGGGTTGTACATAATTACTACATGTAATATACATATTTACATCCATCAAAGAAAAGTTTTTTGTATAATGGTTTATAGGTTGTGTTGGTTAAAATATGTATTATATATTCTTCTCAAAAAGTTTTTGTTGAAAGAATATGAATTTTCCGACACAATACTAATATCACGAACCACGTATAAAAAAATTCCATTAGATTTTTCCTATAAATGAAACGTAAGATCCTTTGTTTACCAAAAAATAACACAAACTATTCCTACGAATTAAAGTTAAAGAGAAATCTAATAGTTATCAAAGGTACCAGTATTATAATTTAGTACACCAGACGCCCGTTTCGTCTACATAAGACTCATCAGTGACACTCATATCAAAATATTTATCAGCCAAGCAAGAACAAAGTTGAAGAGCATTGAGGATCCAAAATTCCAAATTCCAAAAAATTGTGTCAAATACAGCCAAGGTAATCTATGCCTGGGATAAAAACAATCAATTTGCATCTTAATAATTTTTGGTGAAATGTTCCCGGACTTTTATGATATAATGTGGCATTTTTAGTTCATTTAATACGTTTTCGTTTTGATATATTTATTTTTCATAATTTGGAAGAAGTTGGGGTTGCACCATTGATAACAAAAACCGCAAATACAAAAAACAAAACAAAACAAACAAATACAAAATTGTTATCAGAAAAAAATCACACCAATAGCATGTGTTATAGGACTACCAATAACATTGATTATAAAAAAAACCATTAAATCCTCTTGACTAGATTTTGCTTGCACACAAATAATTGAAGTCATATTGAGATGCCTGGTTTGTTTAATGATAAAAGTAAAATGACAAAAATACTGAACTACGATGACAATTCAAAATGGAAAGTCCGTAATCAAATGACAAAAGCGGATGCTCAAACATATCACACCAGTGGATAACAACTGTCATACTCCTGACTTGGAACAGGCCTTTTCTTATGTAGAAAATGATGAATTAAAACTGTTTTTATAGCTAGCTAAACCTCCCACTTGTATGAAAGTATCCCAGTGTCATATATAATCAAAATGCTTCACTCATGATTCCATGACAAAACAATATAAACTTGTACGTTTTGACACTGCCGATAAGGGTATAAAATGTAAAAGAACAAAACTAAATCTAAGGAAAGGTATATGCCAAGATCAAAACATCAAACTCACCAAACGAAATAAAAAAAACAACTTTCATATTCCTGTCTTGGTACAGACATTTAGTGTATTAAAACTGGTTATATAGCTAGCTACAACCCTCACCTATATGACAGTCACAAAGAATTACATTATATTTACAAAACGGCATGAGCAAAACAAACTGACATATTTCGTAAAAATGTTAAAATTAGGATACAACAGTCAACTTCGTGTTAAAAAATTCATCACGATAAAAACAAACAATAAGTTTTTCAATAAAAACAAATAATAGAACAAAGACAATCTATCTACAAAGTAAAATTTAAAGATGTAATTTCTTTCAAACTAGAAGATACTATTTTCTTAAGATGCACAAGTGTTCTTAACCTGTTTTTAGCTCAACTGGTTAATTTACGGTTAAAAAACGACGAGAAAAACTGTTTTCGTGTGTGCATAGGCTGTTTTAAACGAACTTTGGTATCTTGGAACAGAATAAATGAAAAAAAAAAAAAAAACATACGACAATTAACAATATTGATATCGAATTTATCTATATAAATGAAAGAAATGTCCAAGGCACTGCACAAAAGAAAAGCACCGCACAAAAGAAAAGCATTCTCTATTCTATTTTAATTGCCTTATTAAAAAAATACATAATAAGATAATTGCTGCCCGTGTTTTTGTGTTGTCGATGAAAATAAACCTTAACCCCTTAATTAATTGTTAAGTTTTCAGTTAAAAATTTCCTAATTTCCAAATAAAGTAAACGACATTTGGTTAACGTTACATGCTTAGTAAACAGTCCCTTCGTTTTCAAGTTTCGATTTTATTAAATTATTTAACACCTATTTGAAATATTTAAGTTCTTCAACTTGTAGACAAATGATTTAATAAAATCGAAACTTAAATATAATATTTAAGGCGGTATATGCAAGTTTATGTAAAGAATGTAAGTTGTAATTATATATCTTTCTATTTTTTAAGATAATTTTATTTTTAATATCTGTTTTGTAAGAGCAAATACGTGTTTGACACACAGGGACAAAAGGTCCTTTTGTTTATATAGATTAGACCGTTGGTTTTCCCGTTTGAATGGTTTTACACTAGTAATTTTGGGGCCCTTTATAGCTTGTTGTTCGGTGTGAGCTAAGGCTCCGTGTTGAAGGCCGTACTTTAACCTATAATGGTTTACTTTTTAAATTGTTATTTGTATGGAGAGTTGTCTCATTGGCACTCACACCACATCTTCCTATATCTATATAATGATATCCTGCAAAGTATTTTTATATTTGAAAATATCACAGCAATAGGTGTTACCTTACTAAAAGTTAGGTTAGATCAGATTATATTTGACTGATCTTTAAAGGATATTCATACCATAAGTTTTGTCTTTATAACCATAGGGTGTCGAAGCTATTAATTCCCAAATACAGAATGCAGTTTATTATGTGCATGTAGCAAGGCAAATATTGTTAGTTCTGTGTTATACTTTTTCGAGGATGCGAACTTGCATGTAAAGGATTGAAACATCAAACTTTTGATTGCACTTGCATTATTGTTCATATTGATCTATGGCTTCACAATCGTTTTTTAGCCTATCGTTTGTTTTGCTCAACTTACTTATTTCTTTTCTTTCATACTACACATAAATAATATGGATAAAGCTATCTGCTGATATCTGTATTCTTCTGGTAGCGTACTCGCCTCGCTCGATTGATATAGGTGAAAGGTTCTTGCTAGGTAAAATACATTAAAAGGGCAGTAGCTGTCAAATTCATGTTCACCGATTTGACTTAAATTCTCATATTAGATTCATAACAATCTAAAACATTTATCCAAATTATAAAAAGTCATACATGTATAAACAATTTACAAGATTGGGCTTGATAATATGTAGCTTCGTTTCGTGTGAATTTTAGTCTAGATGCCATCTAATTATTTATCGTGATGACCCCGAAAACAACCGACGGTCACATAAAACTATATGAACATGAGCATAAATAGAAATAGATATACTTGCAAATGAATAATATCATCATCGATGTTTCTAATCTTATTTTTGCAAAATTTAACCATACTTGCTGCTGATAGCGAATAACCATTTCACTATTTCGCTTTCATTTTTGATAGAACAATTTTTTGTTATTTTTTTTTATGTGTCTCGTGTCCCTTTTAAACTGGCAAACGAGACGATTTAATTTTTGAAATTTTCAATTTTCCCCACCTTAAAAGCAATATACAAACTTCAACTGCATATGGAAACACATTTCCAAACTCATTCAGTATCTGTCTGAGCAGAGAGTTGATGACGTGGGGTATGTCAAAGAACATCTCGTCCTTTTTCTAAAAATAATCATCAGTAGATACCAAGACATTGTTAATAATTAAATATTCTGTTTAAGGGCATACGATACAGTTTCAGGGAAGGTAATGACGTTGCTAACGTAAAATGTTGTTTTCGCGACGTTAAACGGTGACTTATCGGGAAAAGATGCAGTTTTCGACTGATTTTTATCATTCAAACTGATTTTAATTGAAAACTAGTTCATGGACCCCTCTTCTTAAAAAATACATTTTGTTTCATTTTGCAGGGAGATTATGTGGACCAAATTTTATAAAACTGTAAATAGTACATTTTTTTTAATTTTGATAAATATACGGCAAAAAATTACGTTTTTTTCTCAATTCATGACAATTTGATAAATATGACTTATTTTTGAGTAAAAAAGACATAAAGTTTTAGGATATTTATAAAATACAGAAATTACAAATTATTTAACAAAAGGCAATTTGTGTTTATCTTTTAAAACAAAAAAGTTATGGATTTCTTTCGAAAGGAAAAATGCGGCCAGAAATCCGAATTTTTAGCATATATACAAAATTTCGACCTCATTTAACTCAAAAAGTAGCACATGAAGGTATATTTTTTATTACATATTTGATTTAATCAGGCAAAAATTAGCCTATATAGAAATTTTCATCAAACTGTAAATACGGGATCAAAACTGTATCGTATGCCCTTAACCTCAAAAGTAATACACGATGGTCTTGTAATATAGATTCTAGACACTGATGTTGTTTATCATCTTAATAACGTGTTATAGTATTCTATTATTTGTCTCTGTAAATCGTCAATTTTCTTAATAGTTTATTTTTGGTATTATCCTTTTGACGTGACTCGGTACCTATACCTCCCGTCATTGTGTTATCGTGCTATTGTAATTTTTATATTCTTGACCTTCACTCTTTTTTGCCTAATGTGCATTGCCTATATGCCTTTTCGCTTTTCTTTGTTTACATACTTATATATTTATGATGTTATATACTGATTATGATTATAAAACAATGATGACTGCTGTACACCTATTTTTGAAATGCGTATCTATTATGTCTGATTGTTTTGTTAAAATGTCGTTGTCAATATAATGGAATTTTAATGTCATACAGTGATATTTCTAGCTAGCTATAAAACACGGTCTTATCCACATTCTTCTATAAAATGCCTGAATCAAGTCGTCTGGAATATGACAGTTGTTATCCATTCGTTTGATGTGTTTGAGTTTTGATTTTGTCATTAGTTTGAAGACTTTCCGTTTAGAATTTTTCTTGGTTTTTATATCTTTGTTATTTTACTTTTTGCTATATCTCTGCTTAGCACGAGTTCAGGACTGATTGGCTCGTCGTCGGATTCTGTTTTAATAGAGAGACATGACTTCCCATGGACTGTTTCCTTGAATGAAACAATCTGATGAAAATACATATTCATTCTCTATGGTTAGTATACAAATTTTCTAAGCGATGCGTAGACACAGGATTCGTGTTTCTTTGCATTGTAGTCATATTAAAAAGAAAGTGGAGCTTCACGTTTCATCTGTAGTTTCAAATAACTCTTAAAATAAAGTTTTAGTATTTAAATGTTTTAGCATCACCGGTTTACATAACTAAAGGACAGCAGCTATCTTAAAAAAACGGAAATATTCGAACATCAACCGGTCTTCTTTTGTTCATAGGAATCCCTCATATTTTCTTTAATCTGCATTGATACAGTGTATGACTGATGGAGGTTTGGATATTGATAAACCACCTTTGCTGCTAATTTTATCTTCAAGAAGGATTGCATTATAATTTTATTGAAGTTTCACTGCCAGCACTGTTCTGCTAAAAATGTAAAACAATTTAACTATATCTTTTTTTTAACTTAGAGGAAAATCAATCTGTATCTCGAATAATCGAAAAGAAAGATATTTATTATGTCAGTTTTACAGATGAAAACTAATTTGAGCAGGTGAATAAAAACCGATAATCCTCGTATACATTAGACAGAGATCGAGGAAAATGAAAGACTTATCATGGGATTAAAACCAGATTAATACATCATGCAGCCATTACTTGATATAGATATGTGTTTATAAAATGTTGAATTATTCTAAACTAGGATATTTCTACCATATACATAGATTGTCATGGCCTTCTATGCCCCAACTTTCTGTAATTTTCTGTTTTAATGCTTTTCAATTTCTTTTTTGATTTAGCCTTGCAACTTATTTGATTCGATTGTCACTGATGAATCCTATGAACATGAACATGAAACGCGCGTCTGGTGTACCAAATTATAAGCCTGGTACTTTGAAGATTTTTTATTTACCATATTGTATTAAAGTATAATTTGATTTGATTTAAACCAACAACAGAGGATAATAACCTTGGTAATATACTTTAATCTTTATTGATAGTTCTTGTATAATGGGCATAACGAATATGAAATTATCTGATTAAAAATATCCGAAAGTTATGAGGTAAATATACATAGAAACGTTCTTTTATGTTACTTATTTACGAAATGGAAAACGAAAACTTTGCCTCAAGAATTGGAACCTTAGTTTCTTAGAATTGAATTTAAAACTTAAACAGCGGGAACGAAAAAATACATGAAAAAATTCATGCTGATACTGACACACCAACTACTGAGCTGATGTTATCCACAATCCAACATGCAGCAGTGGTATCGACCCATTGCTAGAATAAAAAAATAAATTAAGTGCGATTGAAACGGATTATCGGTTTATCAGGTTCACTCAATTACATTATTAAGTAAAATCACAAAAAATACTGAACTCCGAGGAAAATTCAAAAAGGAAAGTTCCTAATCAAATGGCAAAGTTAAGAGCTCAAACATATCAAACACATGGATAACAACTGTCATATTCCTGACTTGGTACAGACATTTATTTATATCAAAAATGGTGGATTTAACCTGGTTTTAAAGCTAGCAAAACTTTTAAAAATGATAACTAAAAAAAAAAAAAAAGAAATGGTTCATCACGTCATCGGAACTCTCCATTTCCAAGTTTACAGAGAATACTATCACGTTACTGTGCGGGAATAACTCAGTTTCTTTACAAAATAGGCAGTATTGTCATATATATCGAGGGACAACTCATCATACATTGTATATTTTGATCCCATTATAGACATTGATAAGTAGTTTGAAAGAGATATATAAACTCATCATAGATTTGCATTTGTGCCAAGTGTCATTTTTTTAAAAAGTTTTTTCTTTTATTAGTCAGTTTGCACTGTTGAGAATAAAGTTTGGTAAATACATAGTTCTTTTATGCAATATCGAATCGACTTTCGTACCATATCTTTTATTTTTTTACTCGGTGGTTCACTCCGGGCACTCCGGCTTCAATACTAATAAAAAATGACCGCCACGAAAAAAAATCCAATAGTGGTAAATGGCGTTATTCACATATCAGTTAATAAATATTTCTTTGTTTAGTTATTTAGATTTTGTAACAGAAATAACTTCACAGTAGTGTGTTAAACATTGATTTCCATGAATAGACAGTGGTTGATAATCTTATTTTAAACGTGTTAACTTATTTTCTTTGTTCTATGATTATTTCGTCTCAAGTGTTATATATTGCCGGGATTTTATGTTATGTTACGTTTTAGTTTCTGCAAATTTCTTTGTGTTTTTTTACTGTAGTTTTTCATGTCTAAGGTCTCCTGGAATTTGTTGTTTAAATCACTTCCAAAGCAAGTTTGCCAACAATCTGAACTTTCCCGATATCTTATATTGATTGCCGTTCTATTCTAAATCATTAATCATTAAAGCATTATTAACGGTGGTAAAATAAAAAAATTCTTCCAAGTTACAGATATATGATTTGATTTATTTGACCCATTTAGTGTTTCGATAATCTATCTCTCGTTAGGGCTTATCAAACATGAATATTGCAAATCCCAAAAGTAAAAAATCACATGTATCATTTGTATTGACGAATGCGAAAGCCTATACGTACCAAAGACTTGTATAACACTGTTGAAAAGCAAATGCAATTTTATAAAATTACGCAAAGGCTACTGTGCATCAGAAAGATTTCTTTGGAATTTAGCCAGTTAAACTGATTTTTAAATGGAGAATTTCTAAATCATTAATATCGAAATAATGTCATGCCATTACACCAGCTGCTAACGGCCTATTGATACACATGACTGTCCCAATGATAATCATTCGTTTTACTTCTTATTTTGCAACTATAGAAATAACTGGGAATTTTTTTTAATAAAAATCAGTATCAAAAGATTGGCGAAAAATACGAGAGGGACATTCAAACTCATATGCCGAAAATAATCAGACATTCAATGCCATGGCTAAAATGAAAAAAAAGACCAATAGACAAACAACAGTACTAAAACACGGAGCATTTGCTCACTGAATAGCAACCTACTTTATATCTATTGGAATTTTCGCTCAGAATATATTCCTAAAACTTATTTTAAACTAATACCAAAGGTTTCGAACGATTGTCTTACACTCGATTATTTGTATTAAACAAGTTAATATAACAAAGAATTCTTGCAACAGAACAAGGTTATGCATCTTAAACATCGATACACGGAATCGTGGATATAAAATCTATCAAGATTGTAAGAACATAAAAATCGCATTTCGTCTTCAAGAGATTCAAGTTAAAAAAAACTTGTGCAAAATCTCCTTATGCCTTTTATGCGTGTGCTTAAAGAAATTAGAGGAGGGGATAATTCTTTTCAACCATAAACAATTACTCATTAAAACGCGACCGCATCAATGATATTCAAAATCAGCACATACTTGCAATTTGTAGGGCTGTTGATATCCTCGAGGACGAAACGTCAGCCAACAGTGACATCGACACAGTATTGTAAAATTCACTCAAGATGCAATGCTCAACAAATAGTAGAAAACTGGAGTCGGTATAGTTCTTTCATCTTAAAATTTTTATAACAAATAAATAAAGATATATTTGCAATACACTAACAACAATTATTTCGTAGGTGTCAATGAACCTTTTTTTCTAGCCCTGTTAACGTCAAAATTAATGCAAAGACAAAGAGGTATGCCCACGGTCACACATTAAAGGTATGTGAGCTAGGAATGCAAAGTGAATAGAAAACATGCAATAATTTATTCAAAACAAGCAATATGAATGTTTATTTTGTAAAAGTAAAATTAAATGAACGTTCACAGTTGAAATCACAAGATTTAAAATGTAAAAGATGACAGTAAATATGAACGATGATACGATTTATTTGTTTGCTTCATTCCTTTTCATCAGGTTGATGATGTCAAATGAAATAACAATAAGTACAATAGTACAAATGACAGCTGCTCCTGTGTAGCCTATGATTCTAGAAGATAGTCGACCATCATACGCAGAGCTATGTCGTCGGATGTATGCACTAGTTTGACGTTTGTCAATTCTGTAGTTATCTTGGGGAGTTATCACTTCATTGAAGACCGACTTGCATGGGCATTTTCGAGTGCAGTTGTTGAAAAATGTACCATTTGTTATAAACTCAGTGCTTGCATTGAATGACGATTCCACGTTGATTGTTATAAATTCTGTGGTTGTAATTCTGGGTAGTTCGGTTGATTCCATGGTACTTAAAAGTTTAGAGTTAGCTGAAAGTGGGGTTGTGGCTAATTTAGTTGTCAGTTGAGTTTGTGGTTGCGTTTTTGTTGATTCTGGAGACGTTGCTGTTATATCCGATTTCATAGTAGTTTGTGAGCTAGTAGTAAATTTAATTGCGGTGGACAAGATTGTTGTGACTGACTCAGTGGTAGTTGGTGAATCAATCGTTGAAGATTTGAAAGTGGTGGGGCAATTAGTTGTGGCTGACTCAGAGGTAGTAGACACATCTCTCGTAGGTGATGATACTGATAAAGTAAAATTTTTTGGGTATAAAATCGAACATTTATCAAAAATAAGTTCAGGCTTATAGTTCGAATTATAGTACATACTGAATTTTAAGCTATGGCATGTAAAAAGGGCTATTATTTAAATATATCTATATTCTGAGAGCACATAGTTTAGTAGCATTTTCTTTTAACTATAATGAATCTTTGGATTTCCTATTTATAAAGCTTTACCAGACATTGATACCAAATGAAATGTAGCGTTAATTGACTCCTTGGATTGTTTATACAAAGTGGTATAACTCTAAGCCGATTTAAGAAATTTCGTTATTGTTAGTCGCAAAGAAAGGTGATCACGCCTAATGATGCCAGGAAGAAGAAAAAAAAACAACATTTGAATGAATTTCAATACCATAATTTAATTCTACGGAACATTACAATGTCACTTTTATCCTATTTGTCATTCTTATATTTCATCTATGATATGTTTCCAAACGAAAAAAAGAGACTGAAACGCCGTTTAACAATAATCCATATATCAATCAATCAAGCAAACAATCATAAGCATTTGAACACTTTTTGTGGTGATATTTTATATTAACGAAAATTTGAATGTGTTTATTTGCATACATTATTGATTTACTGCAATTCTTGTTTTAGCGTTATATTTCCTGCATACTTACAATTTTGACAAATAGCATAATGACTCTGGTGACAAGCATGTGTTCTCCATTCCCATCCTAATGATATATCGTGACTCATTCGGACACAGGTATGTCTAGTAGTTTCATCTTTACATAATTCCCTGTGACAATTAGGTTCCTTGTCGGCCCATGGCTGTTGTTCAACGGGCCACACCAAATGTTGTTTGTTTACCCATGAGAAACTAGAACGTTCTTTACTCCACGTTAATCCTATCCATATATCGTCATCGAAACTACAACATTTTTATACATATATATTTATTAGTAACAAAACATTTAACTTTTTGTTTAACTCGAATCAAAGCATAACAATAAAATATGTGTTTTTCTTTATCCGTTATAAAGGAGAGGCGAACGATACCAAAGGGACATTCAAACTCATAAGTGGAAAATGATATGACAACGTCATGGCTTAAAAAAAAGACAAACACAACATAGAAAACTTAAGACTGCGCAACACGAACCTTCACAAAAAACAGGGGTGATATCTAGTGCTCCATAAGGGTAAGCAGATTCTGCTTCACATGCGGCACCCGTCATGTTGCTCGGGTTAGTACAAACTCGGTAATAAGTACAATTTGGTAAAGAGCGATGACCAGAACACTAAAATAGGAATCACACCTTACTTTCTGTCTACGAAGCAATATGTGCCAGTTTGTTTTGTTAAAATTCTAAGTAACAAAGAATAATCTATAATACTAAAATAACAAGGTCCAATTTATCAGCCGTCATCGAGTAAAAACGACAAATCAAAGAATTCAACTTTATATATAGCTAATATAGGACAAAATAATATTGGTTCCGCATCTGACAGGCGCACCACCAATGGACAATGGTGTAGATTACACCACTGCAGACCCTTTTGTTTTCCACATAATTAATATTGCCAATAATTACTAAGTTCCTGGTCGAATCCGATACCGATACCAATAGTATATTCACCTGTTACCTATTACCTTATCTGTACGTTCGCCGTCATCGGGTAAAAACGACAAATCAAAGAATTCAACTTTATATATAGCTAATATAGGACAATGGTGTAGATAAAAAATTACACCACTCCAGACCCTTTTGTTTTCCACATAATAAATTAATATTGCCAATAATTAACAAGTTCCGGGTTGAATCCGATACCGATACCAATAGTATTTTCACCTGTTACCTATTACCTTATCTGTACGTTCCGCATCTGACAGGCTCACCACCAAACGGTGTATTGGATTTTGCTATATATACGGGTCATAATCACAGGGTTGACACTACTAAATTAAATAATTGTCAAATTGTTGCCTATTGTATGACTTTCTAAGATAACAATTTACGAATACTAAAAATCTGGACTTAAAATAAGGCGTATAGGTACAGTTTTCAATTTGTTAGCGGGCATGACGTAAAACAGCGAATCAAAGAATTCAACTTTATTGGACAATGCTGTTAATAAAAAATACTCAATTCCAGGATCTGAATATTACCAATAATTGACAAGTTTCAGGTCGACGGGTTCAAACAGAAAGATTTGAAAGCAGAGAAAACTGTAATCAGCATGACTTTATCAGATGACAATACCAATACTAAAATAAGGCTTACTTGCATTGTTATATACTTTAATTCAGTCACGGACACGCGATATCACGGGTGTGTTCTAGTTATTATTTTGATCTTATGGTCAAAAGACAAAGTCACACGAAGACCATTGTGATATGCGGTGCAATATATAATGATATTACAGCTTCATGCCAAATATAGCGCAATGTCAACAGACACAAACGATGAGGCCAGCCAACAACGGATGAGAACCAGAAGCATAAGAAAAGGAAGAAGCACTACTAAACAAGTAAAAGTGACGTCTTTTTTGTCAAACGAAAGACAACAATAAGAAGAAGGCTTTAAATAAAAATTGATAATAGAATAGTAAGGCAGTGTTTACCAGTATAAAACGTGAATTCGTTATAAATTCAATGTTGCTAATGATGAAGTAACTCTCCAATAGGGACAATAATGTATTTTTTATAACATTCTAGTACTTTTTGGATTTCGTTTAATTTTACTTAAGTATGATTTAATTCATTTTGACACTTTTTAGTCTAACTTTTTTCAGTTTTGTCTCATTTTGATAAATCAATACTTAACTTACATCTCAGTGCATTGTTACTCCTCTCAGATACATTACATATAATAAGTATATTTAGGTCAATGTTGGAAATACCTGATGATCCAAACAGGATTCCCGTGATATAAAATTTTTGATGACATAAGAACAATGGGGGAACGTTTCCAATAAACGCTTCTTATACTGCACCCGACCAGTATGTCAAATATGGAAAATCAGTAAAACGTGTACAGATATACATGTTGTCTACTTATTACCAAGCGCGACTTCGTGACTGCAACAACCAGTATTACAGATGCCAGACGAAGAAGAGCGACAAAGTCTATTTTCCTTCAAGATTGATTACTAGTAACTACTTAAAAAAATTAGAAGTACTGTGACATTAAAGAATTGATTAATGAAAGAAAGGAAATTGGGACTACTACTAGTACAGAAGGATACGTTGCAAAGGGGAACACATCGGCCCCCTACTGTCCTCTAAGTATAAAACCATAGCATATATCAGAGTATGTGATGTGAGTATGTGAGTTTCCTTTATTTAGTTCATAAGAATTGAAACACCATACCAGTTATTGTGTCGTCGTGAAAGATAAACGACGTAATAAAAAATCGTAAAAACAAATCTGATAACATTGAAGTTTGTGCAAATATCAATACAGCGAAGTGTAAAAAATGCTATTCTATCTTGTTTTAGAAGCCGAATAAAATGGCTCTTCTAATATATCAGAAGAAGTCTAGCTAAGACTCGTCCAAAAGGATGAAATAGTGATTAAACAGCGTATCACCAAAACTTATATTCCGACAGTGAGAGGCTGTGTATTTATACATCCGGCACAGACAATTGGATGACATCTGAATAATATTGAATGGAGATTTTAAATCCGATTCCTCGTTTAGAGAAACGTGTCACGCTCTCAGCACTTTGAGATCCCTTGTACAAACTCTTTGATTGGGCCGTAGATGGCTTGTTGCCATACATAATTTCTGTCCTTATATGAGGATACAGGACTGTTTCACCATTCTTGCAAAGCTCAGTACTGTCTTGAGAAAGGCTATCTCTTTTTTTGAGATGTGCTGTTCAAATCCCTTAAAATTAAAGAATGCATCTCAATCATGAAAAGCTATGGTTCCTTATGCACGTTTCGCTTTGATATTGGTCCTTTTCTGCTATATCAAGTCTTCAATATTGAAATGAGAGTTTATCGTTTGTTCATTTCTGCTGAAAATTGGTAACTTTTAATGCCTAAGCTAGAATTACCTCCTAAATTTGTAATAAAAATCAATTGTTTTAACATTTTTTTTTCAAATTATTGATTCCACTGACCGAATCTCTTATGATGATATATATTTATTGTGTGCCAATGTAATACTATGAAACCACAAACGTAACTTGCAGTTACATGTGAAAATTACAAATACAAAACAAAAACCAAATTGGCAGTGTCATGAAAAATATCCCTAATGCCGCGTCACACCGAATCTATCTCATTACCTTCTTAAAATGTAGTAAAGCATTTGACTGAGTACAAACCGAGTAGATGTAAGAGTAACTTTTTACTGTTTTGTGACTCAATATTTTCGGGGCGACCAGCACGTAGTTCGAGTGATAACGTTCTGGTATGGTATGATCGGTCTGTTCATGATTGAACATGAAATATTCCCGCTACCGCGCTGTATGTATACGACGTTACCGTTGTTGTGACACAACCATTTTTCAGAGATTCAATACAAGTATCATTGCAAACAGTCGTTCTTTCTACATGGTCTTGATATGTGTCCGATACAACTGGTCTATGATATAGGTGCCGTGACCAGGATAAATCTGAAGCTGCGTTTGATACGAGTAGGTAATTAAAGTGCAGCTTTCAGACTGATACAGAAAAGTGAAAACGTTCATCAAGAAAAATGAAACCATGGAAATGGAGTATTTGTCAAACATATATAGAATAGTCTGAAATGCAAACCCGAAATATTACTCAAGTTAAATGAGGAGATAGAACAGGAACTGGATGACGGAGATATCGAAACGGAGATAGTTTAGGCGGTTGCATATGCATTTACATTAGAAGGTAAAATTCGTCAAGTCAACAAAAATACCTTAGAAATAACTACATCCTGAAATGCAGAAAGTTTTACTCCACGCTTAGAAACTGCACAACCTTTTCATACAACAAACTATCCAAATACAGAACACCAGAACAATTAAAACTACCGTTTTTCGCCAATCATTTAGCCCGATAAGTGAATACAAACATACTACCGAAGTTGGATCTCCCTTCTTTTAAAGAAGATTTACTTCAATGGCAGTCATTTAAGAACTCATTTGAGACATCCATGCATGTAAATACACTCTTATGCAACGTCCAAAAACAAGTTGCTTTCTTAAAAAAAAAGAATAGCAATACGTGAACCTAAGACCGCTGACTTCTGGGTCACCAAAAGATTATTGCTTAATTTGTATTTGTTTTTGAACTGAAATAATTGACTATGATAAAACGAAGTCAGTTGAGAGTGAATATTTACATCTACTTCTTGAATATACATTTTGAAGATAGACTATTTTATTTAGTACTTGGGAATGTCCATAATTTTCCTGATGTAAACCCTTTGGCAAATCCCAATTTCTACAAACCGGATGACTTATACAAATTGCACAAACCAATCGCATTATTAATTTATGCACTCAGTTTGCTTTATAATCTGGAATTCTGCATGCATTTACTTTATCTATCATATCTTTATATTTTGTTTTCTGCATGGACCTTCATGTTCTCAACTCGTTATTGAAGTTGTCTGTACTAATGGTAGATGTTAATTGTATAGATAAATCTAATGTCCAATTTCAATGTGCAAGAAACCTGTGGCATGTAACTGATTGTTACATCTTATAAAGAGACTTTTTTGGTCAAATATAACATCTCAAATTTTAAGGATTTCCTGATTTTACTTAAATCTTTTCACATATTCAACAGGGAAACTTTAGTTTTCCCGAAGAATATCGTAGTTCAGAAATTTTATAAATACCTGTAAATACCCCAAAAATAACCAATTTATAAAAAAATTATGTTTCAATTTTTTAAAAATTAGCAAAAAAACATTGATTATGAATTATTCACTTGCATGTGCATAATTCGACCTCATATAATCCGTATTTATGTGAACTTCAATTAACTCCTAAGCTTGAGATGGATAACACGTGTATGTATAGAGTTATTTGAAGGAAAAGAATGTCAACATTGAAAGTGAAACAAAGATAAATCATTTGATAGGCTGATTCGATCCACAGAAAATCATTCTTTTAGAGGTAAAAACGATGATTAATATTTATTTTTCAACTGTAATATGAAATTAAATAGACCTTTTATAATTCAACACCACGAGTATGAACTGGATATAAGTGAACTGGGATGTAGTAAATACTACAGGGACGTCCCAGAACCTGTTTAAAAACTATCTAGGGTTGCATTATAGAAATTGTCAGGTCAAGGCTAGTCTTTTTTTCCGTTTTGGACGAAGTCGCACGTTTTTGGAACTATTTTGGTGGGAATGATTCAGGAAAGAAAAAAAAAGATCAATACATAAATGAGGGTATGTGATCTGAATGCCAATGAGACTACTATGTACCAGAGTCCAAATGAATTTGATGTAGTCAACTATAGGAAATCGTATGGCCTTTAGAAATGGAAAAAACCCCACCGATACGGTTTAGTCAGCAACAAAAGGCCCCCACATAAAATGTTTAATTCAATTTAAACGAAGAAACCAACGGCCGCATTTTATAAAAGAACTTAAACAAAAAACATATGACATGGACCAAGAAAAACCACTATAATGCAGGCTCCTGAATTGGAACAGCCATGACACATGCATAAAACAAAATAAATATAAACAAGTCTAAATTGAAAACATCTCTCAAACCTATGCTTGCGTTATATAAAGATTCTACCACTGCATCGAGTGTGATACGATATGTATCCACTCGACCTTTAAATTTCAAATTTAAAACGCGAGGCTCGGCGAGCGTTTTAAATATTATAAATTTAACTGTCGAGAGTGGATATATATCGTATAACACGAGTTTGGTGGTGGAATCTGTTTCTCTAATGATTTTTAAACAAGATGCAGACAAATTCAATACTTCTTTTCAAATGATCTGCAAAAAGATGTGTTCTCTCTATATGACGTCATTAGGAATGGTTGCCTTTATTCGAGCCGTCACACTAGGATATTCAGAGGAAAGTAAGAAAATTCGACGTCATAATCGAATTTTGACCAATGAAGAACTGAGATCAAACGATAAATGAAAATAATCAACATGATAGAAAGAATTATGAAAATTTTGAAAAATACACCAGAATATATACCCACAATCGACTTCTTAAAACGAGTTATTCAGTGTAAGGATGAGCCAAACAAGTCTTTTTCAATAGTAAGTCAGCTGCTCTATTCCGTACAGTATTATGTGTGCATGGCACATTCTATCTACTGAACACACCAAAACATCGACATAAAATAAGGTAAATATATATAAATGCCTTGCAGTTTAGTGCGTTGCGATACCGTAACAACAGTTGTCTGATAAAATATTGTTATTAATGCCAAAGTGTTATCAATGTCTCGTCTACTAAAACTATTTCATATTTTGTCGGATGATTTATCCAGTTTATATATGCAATTGTTAACAAAACATCCATATGTTTCTTCAAGGACATTTAATTAAAACTTTTTTTTATTCTAGAGAATGATTTAATTTTACATAGAGTCTCTCTAGATGAATGTGTTTAAACTTGATAACTATTACCAGACCATTCGCCATTTTCAATTCACATTTTTATTCATTGGCTTCTATTTACCATCATATGCAAAATAGACATATCGTAACGAAGGAGTAAGTAGCCATATTTACTTTATGAAATCCACAAATGTGCGATTGTTATGCAGTAAAATTTAAAATGAAATGGCACACACGGACATTTAATTCGAATTGAAATCGAATCGAATGCGAATCGAATTCGCTAATCGCGTTCACACACGCTTCTTTTTTTAATTCGAATTGATTCGAATTAACTTAGTCAATTCGCATTAGAAGTACGTTATTGTTAATACGAATTAAAAGTTAACGTCGTTTGGACAGTAAAGCAAATTTGACGCGCATTTCAATTCGAATTAGAATTGACGTTAGAACGTAAAACGTTTCGAATGCGAATTAAACTAATTCGAATTATTTTTAATGCGAATCGAATTCGGATTACGTGTGAACTCAGCATTAAAAAACGATCTTTGAAGAGACATTTTTCGAACTTGAAGCGAACAAGACAAATAATGAAATAATCTTAATATGAGAACTTTCATTCATGTTTGCCATAACGTTGATTGCGTATGATCATTCATGGTATTTCGTGGAATTTTATTCTATTTAGATTTCATACATTGTCTTTGCCTTTAAAAAAAAAAAAATTATCCCTTGGTTATAAATTAATTCATCTAAATTCGTTAACATTCAATCCATGGCCTGACATTTTATAGATGTGGAACAGGAATCCGCTATCGTTCTACTTGAAAATCTCACCATTGATATATTATATGAAGAATATATATCTTTTATTTTCCCGTAGATGTATGTTTTTGTTTTTGTTCTATATCGTATTTGTTTTATTTTTGGTAGTGATCTTGTTTGCTTTGATGAAGCTCTGCATCATTATTACCTACCGACTTCCAATTTATGAATACATTTTTTTTTTAAATTTAGAAAAATGATTATTTTCGAATTTCTGGAATATCATGATAGAATAAGGGAATTTCTCTTCTAACTTTCCGTGCGTGTTTGAATGAAAATAATCTTTCAAAATCTTTTGGCATATATCGTTTGGATCCATGTAACTGTTATTAATCCTGACATTTAATTATACAGTAGTATACATACCTGTTACAACTTAGAAAAATCCGAATCTCTGAGATAACATAACTTTCGCTGATAACTGCCAAATCCAGACCATCTTTGATACACGCAGTCCTAGAGTCATTCCATGACGAACATGGCCGTATCAATTTGTAAGTATTTGGACGCACATTACCTGTAAAAAAAGTCATAACAACAACTAGTGATTTTGATAACAAATTTAAAAAAAAAATCTGTGAAGCTGAAAGTTTTATTCAAAGCTTTTTTTGCTGTCAATTTTCTGAATACTTCAATTAAATCAAACATTGCAAATAAAACAACATACTTTTACGGGAGCCTGAAGTTCTTGTTGTTTAGTGGTCATAGTTTCATATAATAATTTGCTTTTGTTTTATTGATTTTCCGGTTAATTTAAGCTGTAATAAACTAATTGATTATATGGAAATTGAATAAAAAAAATAAAATCATTTCATGCATTTGGAATATAATGTAAACAACAACAATAATATCTGTTAATGTTGCTTCCAATCATATCATTCTAATAATTATTCAATTTTTGATTTAGCTTTTTATCTGATTTATAATTTTTTGAAGTAATTCTTATCCAGGATTTTTTTTTAAATTATTGTGTATCATTATCTACAAAGTTAACAAAAACAGCATTACAAATAAAAAAGCTTTTATATCTATCCCCTAGTAGTACCTCTATTCAGTTAAATAATGGTAACAAAAAATTCAAGCTTACCTAAAAATAATATCATCCAATAGATCTTCATAATTAAACATTCAGCACACTTTTTTAACAGAAAAACTGTTTACATCTAAAAACATGTTATATGAAATTAAAAAAGAAATCCGCAAGAAAATAAACTTCACACATATGTTATAGTACATTCGCGTTCTTAACTGATGCAAAGAACAATGAAACAAGACGTGGATCAGACATTGCATAAAATATTGAAATCTTCGATTATCAAATCAAGTCGATACCAATTCTACGGTAAGATTCATTGGCTGGAAGTAAAACTAAAAAAAAAAAAATCTTGTACAATTTGCATTTGAACAAATACTTGAAAATGATATGAATTTCGATTTGTCCTTCACTGGTTCGATTCCCGTCTGGGACTGAATTTTCGGCGCTCCCTTGACACCATTTGCGAGTATGGTCTTGCGGAAACGATGATAGTCCGTCGGAAGGGGACGATAAATTGCTGACCCGTGTTAAGAGAGAGCCATATCTCTTGCACATTAAAGACACCCTTGTAGATTTCGAAAAAGAGCAGACTAATGCCACTAAAAGGCAGCACTCGCACCCGCAAAGGGAAGGGATTAATATAAGTTGCAAAACTTGTTTCCCAATCCACTATAATTCAATATGTTTAAACTAAACTAAACTGGTAATGAAAAATTCTGAAATAAAATCATTTTTTTTTTACCGCTGAAAGATAACTGATATAGCAAAACTATTAAAATAATGAAGGTTTGAATAGTAAATTAATATCTGATACCATGATGTTAGTAAGGTTGTAATAATCACAGGGTTAAGCTATATATATATCGTTTCATAAAATACCCAGTTATATTCTTTTGCTCGAGTTTTGCTTTCCTTTGCTGTCATTTATAATGCTATTGCCGATCTGTTTAATTGTAAAAAACAAACAAACAAAATAACTTCTTATTAACAAGAAGAAAAAAGAAATAAATCTCTAACTTTTTAATTAAAAAAAACGAAGAAAAACAGAACATTAATTATTTTGGTAATGAAGGACAAGAGTAAAACCATCCAAACAAAGGGAAATGAATCTCTGCTGCTACAATGTACGCACTGTAAGGTAAATGATTACATGGAAAAAATGGTATAAATCCAGTTTAATCATATAAACAATGGCGAACATACGTTATACCAAGAAAGCTCTATGGAATTGAAATTCTCAACATTACCAAAACTGATGTCCAAAAATTAGAAACATTCCAGAAAAATACATTTAAACAAACAAGTTCTGTCTTTACCACAAAGAACTTCTGATACTGCTATCTATATCTTGCTCGGATCAGAAACTATCGAACAACTCATGCATTAAGCTGTCATACCACTATTTCTCAGTATATCCAAAGATCCCAACTCAACTGAATGTAAAATTTGAATTAGACAGCTAGCACATAGACGATAAATCAAATACAAGTAGTTGGTACATAAACGTAGACAAAAGACTCAAATGCTATGATCTTCCATCTGAACATGAGATAATACTTAATCCAGAGAAAAATTGGAAACGATTGACTCACGGTACAATAGACACAGCCTGAAAAAATAGATTGACCTAAATTACTACATGCAAAACAACACTAAAATACATGGAAGTGAACAACTGGAATTTAAAAAAAAATCCGTTGCAGCAGTGTCAGACATCACAAAAGAGGTGTTAGCAAAGGGATATCAAAATCCAGGATACTTACAGGAACATACAAAACTTAAAGTATTAACAACCGATTTGACGAAACAAAATCTGCATAATGTAAAATATGAATGGTAGTTACGCGTGAAAGTCTAAACAGATTGAGAAAAATTCATCACAATAGACTCAAATCAGTACTGGAGGATAATCAGATCCCTTATTGAAGTATTATTTATCATCTGATGAGGACCTTCTTGAATTCTTAGTTGACTGTTCTAGGTGCAACCATATATCAGTGTATCAGTTGAGAGATATGGAACAAAATTGCAGACTACATATATGCATTGCATGCTAAAAGAGACCAACATCTGGAAAACAATGAACAATAATTTTTCAAGTTATTTGTGATGAACAATTGCGGGTGGCTGTCAGTTATGGGAATGAAACAAGTATTATACTTCTTATAATGTATATACTTAATTAAGTGTTAAGTGATATAGAAAATTACTTCTAAGTTAAAACTATTACTAGAGTATATGAATATTAATGACCCTTGTAAATAACCTTGTAGATCTCAAATTGTGATAATGACCACTACTGTTTTGAAAGAGATTTTTACCATTTTAGATTTTCAAGAGCATATAAACTATTTATGAAATCACACAAGTACATACTTTTACCCATTATTAATATTGCACAGTAATTCAATTTTTCAAAGAGAATTTTACATATGTTCTTGTCCCATGCAGATAATCCTGGTCATAATGACCACAACTTTTTGGAACTTTTGGTCCTCAGTGCTGTTCAACTTTGTACTTGTTTTGGCTTTCAAACTTTTTTCATCCGAGTATTACTGGTTAGTCTTGTGACGCACGTCTGGCGTATTTTTTTTTTTAACCCAGTACCTTTTGTTGACTATTATTCGTTTGTTTCTCTGTCCTATAGTTTCTCCCATTTATTTGTATTGTAGTCCTGTCATGTAATGTTGTCATTTTAATGTTATAATTAACATTGTCATTAAAGCGGGAGGTTTTGCATGCCACAAAACCAGTTCAACCCACCATTTTTTTCTTCTTAAAATGCCCTGTACCAAGTCAGGAAAATGTCCATTGTTATATTGTAGTTCGTTCAGTGTGTGTTATATTTTAATGTTGTGTTTCTGTTGTGTCGTAGTTCTCTTATATTAGATGCATTTTCCTCACTTTTAGTTTGTAAACCTGATTTGTTTTTTCTCTTTCGATTTATGAATTTCGAACAGCGGCATACTACTATTGCCTTTATTTACACATTTGTTTGGACTTTTACAGTTTGTTATATATATTTCCACTAACTAAGGTTGCAGAATTAGAAATGTACCTGAATTTTCTCGTCACAAAATCAATTTTGAAATTAGAATAAGGAACATAAATTATGTGCTGTCTTATTTTTAATTGTTATAAAACCAAAACAGAGTTGAAGAGAAAATTGTTAGATCTTCTTCGCACTGTTTGAAATATACCAAGGGGTATTTTATAGTTTAATATATAAAGCAATTTTTTTGGGTCAATATTGAAGGTCATACGATGATGGGTAAATGTTCAAATAATTACCATGTAGTCTTTGTTGGATAGTTATCTTATTGGCAATCAACGAAATTAAACTAATCCTCTTGAATTTTGGTTTTATGTAAATAATTTATATTTAGCATTATGGTAGGGACGATTGATCGCTGTTGTATACAAAACTATACTTAATTTGTTTTTTTTTATTCCAGCGTCACTAATAATTCTTTTGTAGACGAAACGCGCGTCTGGCGCAAATATACAATTGCAATCCTGGTATCTATGATGAGTTTATTTGATGAGGTCAATACATCTGTTTGTCGATCAAATACAAATAAATTGACAGAGGACGCAGTCACTACTTATTTGATCGAGTGACATTAACGTATTTTGAAAAGTCCTGTATATCCGTTTACTTTGGCAGGAAGTCGGTCGTCATCTGCTGATGCATCCGTATGAAAATATGCTTTTGTTTTATCCACTTTCTATACAATTTTCATCATGTCATTCATTACTGCAATTAGGCGTCAGTTATTTATATGTAAGAGAAAGATCAGAAAAAAGTGTGGATGTTAAGGATTTTTGTGTTGATATGATAACAATATTATGTTAATTATCATTAAGTGTTTGTTTTGTAATGAGGACTTATAATTCTAAATAAAGTTGTAAACTCTGAGAATTGTTTTTAATATATATATAGTATAGTGTTTAAAGGGGTAGAGTTTAAGATATACTACTGATATCTTTTTGATATTCGTACTCTAGAAAACGACTGCTACTTACTTATTTGGTATTGCTTTCATACTTATAAGTTTTCGACTATTTACCGCATTTGTTATCACATAAGCAACACGACGGGTGCCGCATGTGGAGCAGGATCTGCTTACCCTTCCGGAGCACCTGAGATCACCCCTAGTTTTGGCCTTCAAACTGATTTGATTCGAGCGTCATTGAAGAGTTTTATGAACCAAATTATAAGCCAGGTGTCTTTGATTATTTTTATCTACTATATATTTGCATTTAAGTATGATTTGTTTATTCAGTAGGTACTGACATGATTTAACAAACTTTTGTAAAATTGTCCGTTTATAAATTTTAAAATTATGAATAAAGTAAGGTTTTAACTCCCTCAGGCAAAGTTGACTTTAAATGAATTTTGCGATTTATTTTAGGTATTTTTGTCATATAGCTCTTCAACTTATACATCTTCGGATTTCGAATGTTTGACTTTAAGCGTTCCTCATGAAGGTAAATCCAGAAAAGCGCTTCGGACACATGGAATAATTAAACGTGTTGTTTTCAATTTTTTTTGTTCCAAAACCGATACAAGCGTGGTTGTGGTTGCATTGGTGGCTAGTTGAGTTTGTGATGTTGTGATGATTTCCTTTGATTTTGGAAATAGGTCAGCCTCAGTTGTGATTGTTAATTTTGTAGTAGATGTTGAATCATTCGTAGTAGATGTTGAATTATTCGTAATAGATTTATCAGTTGTGCTCGAATCAGTGGTAGCAGGTAGATCAATTGATGATACTGTTTAAGAAAATGTTATGAATTATGAAATGAAGACACATTCCTGTACAAAGGATATAACTATTAAGATCAGCAATTCGTTTTAATGAAATGTTTCACAAATGAAACTATTGACAAAACACTAAAGATTGCCTACTCTAGGAAGAGATTACTTTAACTGAATTTGGCAAAACTTTTCGGAATTTCAGTCCTAAATGCTTTTAAATATCGTACCTAATTTTAACTTTTATTTTCAGTCTTTTTCATTTGAGCTTCACTAATGAGTGTAATGTCGAAAAAACGCAAGTCTTGCGTATAAAATTTGGCATTGATGACGAATTCAGTTACATGTAAAAGTGGACATTCCACAAATCTTAAGCAAAAGCAAAATAACAAAAACACCGACCCTCTCATGAAAAATTCAAAACGGAAAGTCCATAAGCAAATGGCGTTATCAAAACCACAACAACATCAAACGAACGAACGAATAACAACAGTTATATTCATGACTTGGTACAGACACAAAACGTTTCTATGGATCGTCTTAGGTATCGTTGATATCAAAGCTTTTATTTTGAGTTTTAGAAACATTTTGATTTCCAGATGACGAACAGCTATTATTTATTTCCGTTGTTTTTGAATTTGTAGTGATTTTTCCTGTGATGACATTCGATCTTTTTATTTCTATGTAGAAAAATTGATGTTCGAGTCGACAAATTGGTTAGTTCAACAAAATATTAATACGTTATTTATTTGAACCTCAAGAAAAAAGTGTCAAAAATACTACCATAATTGTAAAGAGATAAAATAATTTTTATTAAAGATCGATGGGAGAGACTTCAAATGAAGTAGTAATATACCCATTTTTTACAGATCCACATGTACACTGCAACCATTTATTATCAAAATTGTTTAAGCTTGTTCCACTTTAGTAGCTTTGAATCATCTTCCTTAAGTATCGGTTATACTTTGATAGTAGTGACTCATACTTTGTTTAGAGAATATCAATTTTCGGTCATTAAGTTCTTATTTCATAATAGTTCTGACAAGTTGTAACCTTTTTGATATAATTTTTGTTTAAATGTTGCCTTTTTGTCATTTTTTATGAACAAAAAATAATCAATATTTATGAAATATAAAAGAGATTTTACAAAATAAATAAACACTAATGAGACAGAAAAAGAAAGTTTGAATCATTCCGCGTATGAGACGTATTGCTATACTATTTTACGAAAATTATTTTATCAATGCCATTCCATGTCTGTCAAGCAAACTGTCAACAACATAATGCGATATTTTTTGACAGATTTCCTATGTATGAATAAATTTTGTAAGTTTGTTTCACAGTACTATTTGATTAGCATTTCCTTCTTCCTGCATTAATACTTACAACTTTGACAAAGGAAACCATGTCTTTTGTCACAGCTGTGGGTTTTCCATTCAAATAAGCTTTTCCCCATTCGAACACAGTTTTCGTCACTTGCATATCCCGTATCACAATGAACATTAGATGAATCCATACAATTGGGTTCTTTATTTAAATTAATACCACGGAGGAGTCCATGACAACTTTTCATTGTTTACCCAAATGAATTTTTTGCGTGCTACATCCCAGTACATTCCAATCCAGATATCATAGTTTATACTGAAAACATAATCTCATTACGTGAAAAAGGAAATGAACATGTTATTTGTTGTAATCTACTCTATTATATATTTATAAGCTGAATGGTTGACTTCCAATGCTGATTAGGATTAAGATGACATGTCAAGATTTGAGCAACATCAACCTTAAAAAAACACGGAAAAAAACGTCCAAATGTTAATGAAAATGTTGTATACGTCAGATTCATTGTATTTGTAATATTTTTTTTTTAAATTAGAATATAGCAAGGAAAACATTACATTCATGAATCAACAAACCATTGAAAACCAATTGTTAAGTAACATAAAGCTTGGATAATCCATTGATCCCGGAAAACCATCAGTGTTTCTTAAGCAAACACCGAATTCTAATGCAATTATTTTGCAACAATTGTTCTGATTGGATAACAGCAAGCGTAAAATTCTCTATCTCCTTGTCTGTAACTAAGGAAGCCCACATTTTGAATTTCGAAATGTATTGACATGTTATTTCTACAATAATAAACAAAAAACTCACTTGTTGCATCTAAAAATCTTCTTTTTATCAAATTTCATTACATTCTGAAGCGGCACAGAAGCCAGAAAACGCCCGGTGTTTATGTTTGACGCCGGAAGCATACATATGACGTCACGTAGTGTAGGGACCAAAGAACATAACATCTTTTCGCGGAATTTTCTTTAATGAACATTTTACATCGAAATAATGATTGAAATTTAATTATAAACTTGTTTTGCATTAGAATAGAGATAACTGTATTGTATTTGAAGCTTTGCGGACGTCCATCGGTAGTTTTACTGTCGCAAATACCCGTTTACCTGTTTCCGCTCCGCGTCGCCAGGTAAACTAAATTTGCGACAGTAAAACTACCGATGGACGTCCTTAAAGCTTCAAATACAATACAGTTATCTCTTAAGTGTAGTTCATGATAACTCTATAAAATATACTTATTTGTCATATGAAGTTACAAATCCCGAGAGAGGAAAGAATGACAGGTTATATATAACTTAACCACGTTTAAAAAGGTCAATATTTAAAAAAACTTTACCGTTGATGAATCCGACTTTTCTTTTAATGTCTCATTTTGGTTTCTTAAGAATTATGTATCTGTTGCGGACCATAAAAGTATTTGGACCGTACGCGTATGGTCGGGGTAATTAACAAGTTTACTTTTAATACTAAACTCTTCATAGGGTATCATGATTAGTTGTCACGTTATAAAAAAGACGATGTTAAAGGTCATATACTTATATTATAATAATAGAATGATGAACTAAATAAAAAGGCAGTTTCATATAGTTAATTTTACTCGTCAAAACTATCGTAACACATTTTTTACCTATAGTAATTAGCGATTTGTTATTACGAGTGAATGGCTATATGTCGACGGGAAGATAACCTCTAAATATATCTTAATGATCTGTTACGCAAGAAGTCAACTGCTAAACAACGGAATGACCCAAGTCATCGGATACCCCTGTAATCAGCTGCTAAGAAGGCTAGCTTCTTACACTTGCAAAAAAATGTGTAACTGCAAGGGATCGTCACTCATGGCAAACATGCATGAAAACACTTAGCGATGATAACTAAATATATTGAATCAATATATAATGTTTATGTAGCATTTGCATTATAAAATTAATACATTTTCATGTAACCATCATTGTTTTTTTTTATTATTTCTTTATTAAAGATATACACTACAGTTTATTGTATTATTGAAACGCTTCAAATGCATATTTGAAAAAAATACCTATATGGTCCAAATACGCATATGGTCCACCCGTCAATTACTAACCGAATATATACTCGGTCGGACCATATGAGTATACGCATATGGTCATAACCATACGCATATGGTCCAAATACTCCATGGTATATAAAAACCAAAATCAGTATGTAATGTTTGTATATAGTATACTTACACAGCAAAAGTGTTTATGTATTGTGTAACTTCTGTCATGATATCATTGTCATTGATAACTACCATGTCCATTCCATAGTCGTTTATTTATACAAAGATCTCGGACCTCCTGCCATGTAACCATAGATGGTATCAGTTTGTAGGTACTTGCATGTACATAACCTACAAAGAGGTATATACATAGACAACATAATGATTCATACTTTGATGATATAAATCTTGTTTCAGTGTAGTGTCGACGTCAGCACTATTTTGTTTCGTTTTGTCTGAACCTATCCAAGCACTAGTTTTATAGTTCTTTACATAGAAAGCGGTACGACTAAACAGGACCTCCAGATTCTGAAACAATTCAAATTGATTTTTTTCCATATTAATATGAGTTGTAAGGTTGATCAAAACATAATTGATTATACTATAATTGTCCGTGAAAGTGCTACAAATCGAACGCGTGTTGATTCAACCGTAATTTAGTTTTTCTTTGGAATTTCTGTTTTCTCCGTATAATTTCTGAATCAAAAAATAATTCACTGTTTCTACTCGATAATTTTATCAAGCATTTTTTTAGCCTACTATATGGTATTAATTTTGTTCACTGTTGAAGGTCGTAGGTTGACCATTAAGTGTTCACTTCTTGTTCTCATATGTTCGTAGTAGCTATCTCATAAACAATTGTACAGAGTCTCTTTATTTGTTTCTTTTTAGATATAAAAACATACCAATAAACAACATTATCCAGTAGATATTCATTCTTGAGCATTTAGTGAAGATGTATTATCGGGAAACTTTTCTCCTCTTAATAATATTCATTAAAAATATTCCTGAAGAAAAAAGCTATCCATCATGTTTCAAGTTACATCTTCCGAACGTATGCAAAAAGTATTGCAACTGTTGATAAATTTCAAGCATCAGTAGAAAAAAACTCTTTTCAATATTAAAAGTTTGAAAGATTGGAATATAAAATCAATTGGCTCAATTATATTAATTGGCTAAAAGTATTTTTATATACCACAATCTGTTTATTTGTTTATGTATACACAAGAAGGTTGTACACTTTTCAACTTTCTTTGAATTAGTTTTAAATTCAGAATCGGAATATTGATGCAACGTTGTTAAATCTGACAAATAACAATACAATATAAAAAATACACTTTGGAGTGGAGATTATAATAGCAGGTTATTGAAAGATTTAATTGGTTTTGTTAAATTCGTTATCTAACAATTATGGAACCATATTTGATTATATTTGATAGACATTCCATAGCAACGCTTTCGATGAATATCATCAAAGATACCAGGCTTATAATTTGACTAAACAAACATTGAGCAGACGTAATAAATATTCTCACATTATATCAAAGTACATTTTCAAGATAAGAAGTTAGCAATATCCGTTTACTCTAATTTCCGCTATATAGATGACGTTCTTTCACTAAATAATTAAAAAATTGGTGACTATATTGAACGCATCTATCCCATCGAATTAGAGATAAAGGATACAACAGATACAGTTAAGTCGGCCTCATATTTTGACTTACATCTAGAAATTGACAATAAGGGTCGGTTGAAAACAAAACTTTACGACAAAAGAGATGATTTCAGCTTTCCAATTGTGAACTTTCCATTTCTAAGTAGCAGCATACGATACGATATTACCGTGCTTGCATTTCCTGTCATGATTTTCTTGATAGAGGGTTGCTGCTCACAAGGAAGCTATTAAACCAAGAGTTCCAAATGTTGAAATTAAAATCACCCCTTCGTAAATTTTACGGACGCCATAACGAGTTGGTTAACCGTTATGGAATAACCGTTTCACAAATGATATCGGATATGTTCCTTACGTCGTAACTACAATCCCCTTCCCTTTCATGAATGTGACCTACCGAATTAGACTATTTACCGGATTTATTATAACATAAGCAACACGACGGGTGCCACATGTGGAGCAGGATCTGCCTACCCTTCCGTAGCACCTGAGATCACCCCTAGTTTTTGGTGGGGTTCGTGTTGCTTATTCTTTAGTTTTCTATGTTGTGTCATGTGTTCTTTTGTTTGTCTGTTTGTCTTCTTTCATTTTCAGCCAGGCGTTGTGAGTTTATTTTCGATTTACGAGTTTGACTGTCCATCTGGTATCTTTATTCCCTCTTTTACAAGGAAACGAATATATTATATAGTATAAAAAGTAAATTTAGAGAAAATTAATATATCTATGGTTTGTCATGTCAGCATAGAACTGCTGACTACTAGGATGGCTATTCACATACAGTGGCGATCAACCCAGATTTGTTTGGGTTGTGTTGTGTTGTGTTTGTTTTTAAATTTTTTTTATAGTATTCTCAATTAACTATGGAAAACATCTTAAAAAAAAGAGAAAGGTAAAATATACCAAAAAGTTGAATCACAAAATAACTGAACTCCGAGGAAAATTCAAACGGAATAGTCCCTAGTCAAATGGCAAAATCAAAAGCCCAAACACATCAAACGAATGGACAACAACTGCCATATTCCTGACTTGTACAGACATTTTAACTGATCATTTAAACTAAAATGAAATAAGAACAATACGGACCTGTCATTGTTAAATAATGAAAATAAGAAGAACTTGTATGATATGCAAAGCTAGAAATGTCCATCTGACCATAAAATGACGATGGTGTTAACAACTTAAGGGCCTTCTTCGACCTTTAGTTAAGAAAAGTGTCCATATTGTATAGTAAGCTATTAAGCTATTAAAAATGACTCGACTCATCAGATCTGTATTAAACAATAAAAAGAAAAAGACGAACAACACAAAGAATACTTAGATTCTAAGAATACTCGCAGTTACTGACATTTATTCATAGTTAATTCAAACTCTGTCGAATGAATTAAACATGTTTTTCGAAATTAAACTATCAATCAGCATGTGTTCAATTGATTAATTCAACAAAACAGCATTTGCAGTCTTGAAAATGCATGACCTTGCGCCAAACCAAAATAATAGCATCGACATGGTGTAGGATCGAAAGAGTGTATTACTGTATAGATATACATATTAAGTAAATATAAGTAGTTAAAAATGAGTGTAGTGACGATACCGATACTAAATGAACTGTTTACGTTTGAATCGCTTTTCTGGATATACATTCATCAGGATCTTACCATGGAGGTATTATATTGTATGTAACCTCCATACTCAGGTCAAAAAAGTAAAAGTCAGGGTATACAAATATATAAATACGTAGGTAGGTCATGAGCTACATGACAAAAAAATGACATAAAAAGAATGGCAAATTCAGCTTAGACTACTTTGTCTCAGTTAGTTTTCTTCATTATTGCTTAAATATCAACGGGGAATATACATTACAAATTATTTCAAAGATGTAAATACAGTGTGAAATAGATAAAACTTTGGCAAATACGTTTATTTAAAGGATTAATAAGTTTTTCAAGAATATTATAAAACATAAAATCATACATTACGTTAAAATTTAGATGCGTCCGACGTGATGTCATGGATCTACCTTCATCTGGAATGCTAACAATGTATAAGAACCTAATCAGTTGAAGAACTATTATTTTATTAAAAAAAGGTTTGTTATAAATCATGTCAGTACCGACGACTTCTGAGCTCGTGATATCCTCGAGGACAGAGATATCGACCAAGTGCTGCAAAAAGTGAAAGCAACACGATATAAAGTGCATGCGTTCGAAGCAAATTTCTTGATTTACCTTTATAAAAGAGGGACGAAAGATACCAAAGGGACAGTCAAACTCATAAATCTAAAACAAACTGACAACGCCATGGCTAAAAATGAAAAAGACAAACAGAAAAACAATAGTACACATGACACAACATAGAAAACTAAAGAATAAACAACACGAACCCCACCAAAAACTAGGGGTGATCTCAGGTGCTCCGGAAGGGTAAGCAGATCCTGCTCCACATGTGGCACCCGTCGTGTTGCTTATGTGACTACAAATCCGGTAAATAGTCTAATTCGGTAGGTCACATTCATGAAAGGGAAGGGGATTGTAGTTACGACGTAAGGAACATATCCGATATCATTTGTGAAACGGTTATTCCATAACGGTCAACCAACTCGTGATGGCGTCCGGAACGCTCAAAGCCAAATATTTGATAGTCAAAGATGTATTAGAAATTAAACTGTTGAAGGTCTACATAACCAAATAGGACCTTAAAAAGTCGTAAAATCAGTCTATGGTCAACTTTGCCTGAAATTCACTTGTCATTAAGACATAATTCAGTAAGCATGAGGATGTGATATCCCATTGATAATAAGTTTCCATGAGGAAGAGTCAATGTTGAACCCAACAGTTGTATCTATGAAATAATTCAGTAAATGCTTTGATCAATTTATGTTAACGAAAGCCCTGACTTAATATTTCACTATTTATACATGAATTACATTCATTGAAATTCAAAATGTCACTACAGGCACAGACCTAGGGTTATCAAGTAAGTTCGGACATAAATAGCTACGCTGCAGGAATATCACTGTTGAAAAAAGACAAATTAACAACGGGAGATTACTGTGAGCAATCGAAATTTCCTTATCTATTAGAATGACACTTAAAGATGTTGACATAATATGTAATCAAATTCAGCTCCCTTGGGTAAATTTCTATTGACAAATCTTACTTATTTAAAGCAAAAACATGTAATCAAGGTTACCGTTAGTGTTTTTATTCTATCCATTAAATGGAATAAGACATAACTACACTGAATGCTGTGATTCATAACAACACATGAACAAGTTTGCCATCAAAGGGGTGCAATTAGGGCACATAGGAATACCAACAAACAGTCGTTTAACTTTATTGCCGAAAAGTAAACACATGTTGTTAAGCAGAATACTGTCTCATAACCTAATCAATAGGTATGCCTTTCATATAAACCTTTAACCTCATGTTACTGCAAACTTTACACAGGAAAGTGGTATTGTCCTTGAATTGAAACCTGCTATAATTGTTTTTATACACAATGGTATTTAAGCATCCACTAGCAGTGGCATCGCTCTAGGGATTGTAAAAAAATGACTTAAAATATCTAAATTAGAATTTGATATGCCAGACGCAAATGTCGGCCATTTAAGACGCGTTTGCGTTGCTCGAAACAAGGCAATTTGAAAACCAAATCAATTACGATGTTGCAACCACTAAAATTGAAAAAGTGTTAAATTTTGCTGAGGATATCTATGCCTTGAGGTAGACAAACTTCGAATGATTTTAACATTTCTGGAAACGAATAGAAAATGAACAGAAAAAGACCACATCAATGATATGCAAGCCAAAACGGACAAGACTGGTGAAATAAGTAGGGCATAAATTCGGTTATGGAAAAAAACCCCATCAATAAGACATGTTAGATTAGATTTTCAATTCGAAACGCTGTGCGCACGTTTAAAAAAAAGTTGTTTACAATGCAATAAAGGCCATTTATGAATACCTTTCAAATACTGTAGGTTTAAATATTGAATCGTTACCACGGAGCTATTTTGTCGATATTTCTGATTGTTTGATTCTGTTGAACTTTTACGGTTGTTTATATTCTGCAACATACTGAAGAAGCAACGATAGAATGCAGTCCTCTTAAATATTATCGGTTTGTAACATATGTTTTTTTCAAAACAAGAATGTCATTCAGCTATAAAGGTTTTAACAATGTGATACAGGCCATTTATGAATAGCTTTCAAATACTGTAAAGTAATTTTGTCGATATTGCTAAGTGTTTGATTCTGTTGAACTTTTACGCTTGGCTATGTATTCTGCCACATACTAAGACGCAAGGTTAGAAGTAAGTTCTCTTAAACTTAAACGGTTTGCTAATCATGTGACTATTTGTTTATTTCAAATAATGTTTATTATTCAGCTATGAAACCTGTTTTATAAGTCAGGAATATAACAGTTGTTTCCATACGTTTTAACATTTGATTTTGTAAACGTTTATGGACTCCCCCCTTGTGAGTTCGGTATGTTTTTTTTTTTTATACTTTTAAATTTTGTTGTCATATGACCAAATATGAGGGAACATGGAATTAATCAGATCTTTTATTATTTCAGTGAATTTGTTTAAGAAGACCTTATACAATTTAACATACGATATGGGGTTTGCTCTTTGTTGTATTCTGTAGAGTTACATATACATCTCAATGCTCTTCAACTTCGTACTTTATTTGACTTTTTTCAACTTTTTTGGATTCGAGCGTCACTGATGAGTCTTTTGTAGACGAAACGCGCGTCTGGCGTATATATAAAATTTAGTCCTGGAATCTATGATGAGTTTTATTGTTATACATATTATTCTTAAGTATTTTATCAATACTTGTCTGATTGGTTATAATACTACATCTCTGTTTTCATATCGTGAGAACAATCTCAGTGTTTCTCTACAGAATTGATGCCCGAATAGTCTTAGATTTGTAGCTGTCTTATTTAGTATTTATTTATAAATCTAACGTATCATATGCTATATCTACATACAAATTAATATATCAATGTCAATACAATATATAATTAGCACAACCACAATTCAAATATTACATTAAAACATAAAACACTGCATTAACTTATTAACAAATTATTGTACAATAAATATACAATGTGTCATTATAACCAGGGTTTCCGCTAAAAATAATAATTGTGGCGATAAAAATTCGTCATTTGCGAAAGAATTTGGAGAAAGAAATATATAGAACGATTTATTTTCCTCCATCTTGTTTATTTACTTTTTTCGAATTTCTCGGACTTTGCCTGATCAGACAATACTCGGAATTCACCTTGACCTCATTAAGATTTGGACAGAAAATCAATAATCAGCTGATTGTATTTTATAGCTATCGAAAACAAAGGACTAATTAATAAAGGTGTTGATTGAATTGATTGACAAAATGATATGGTTAAATGGCTTCCGCTAAATGTCACATACAGAATTTATTTACCACTTTGCGACGCACGTGTTTGAAGAATTCTTTTCACGTCTCCTCTCCTTTTAAAGATAGTTTATAAAAGAAAGCAGTTGTTGTGACGAAAAATGTTCAAAAGCAAGAAAAATCTCCGATTTAAAACTTTAATTATCCTTTGACTCTAATATAGGTAATTGATCAGGGAGACTACTTTAAAATCGTTTGAGTGACACGCGCGTTTCAAGCATAGTTTTACGTCTCAACTTTTTCATTTACGATGGCCAAGAAAAGAAAACTGTGGTTATGAAGAAATCTATCCAAAAGGTTGGAAACAACCCCTCGAATGAGAGTAGCCCTTCAATTGTATGACTACACATAAAATGAGGGATCAATTTCATGTGATAAAAGCTTTTCTTTTGTTGTAAAAACCACTTCTTAGTACAAAAAGCCACATCAGTATTTTTCTTTTAAAGAAACTTTCCCTACGAACTATACTGGTATTATATAATCAAAACATGGCCATTAATTTTGTTATATTCCAGGACTTATATCTTCTTTATCATTAAAGTATAAGTAAAGTGGCCCCCTCATTTAGAAAAGTTGTTTAAAATACATGCAATGAATATAGTTATGTTACTTGGAGAAAAAAATAATAAAGTGGCGAAAAATAGATTGTTTTGGCGAAAGAGGTGGCGAAAGAAATAATTGACCCAGGGGAAACCTAGATTATAACTTATTATCAAAACCTAAATATAACATGAACGTAACAATTAACTAAATAAGAAAATCATTGCACTACTATATACATATTATTGGTCGATGGTCTCAAATCTACTTTCAATTAATACATCTGATGTAAAGCACAGTCATTGTCCTTTTCTAGGTTGGGATATTTCAGATGCCCACGGAAAGTTCCATTAAAACATTTTCGTTTACCATTATTAACGTTTCCTTTTTGAACGCATGTCAAACTTCTTTCTTGCGGCAATGCATATCTGAGTTTAAGACTTTAAGAATGATTTATTCTTTCTCTGGTCCTGTATTCGAGTTAAATCGATCAAAATTACTACAAAGAAAACTGAACAAATAACAATTAGTCCTGTATATCCCATAACTTTTGCGGAAAGTCTGTTATCTTCTGCCGATGTATGCATCCGTATGTGTGCTCCTGTTTTGTGTTTGTCCACCTTGTATACATCTAGAGATGATGAATTACGAGAACTATTTTGCGGTGTAATGCTGCAATTACATGGTGGGCATGTAGTGGTAACAGTGACGCCAGATAAATTGTGATTTGTTGTTGATGTCGCTGTTGAAATATATATTGATGTAATGGATTCAGTTGTGGTCATTGCATTAGAAATAGATGACACAGTTGAAGAACTGGGTAACGTAATGGATCCAGTTGTGGTTGTTGTTTTACAAGGAGATGTTACTGCAAAACAAGAGAAGAATTAGAGCTGAAATAAGAATCGATTTTGAACGGTGATTCAAATATAATTCATTAAGCATGGATTTGCAAAGTTTATTTTGTTGGGAGAAGTTCACATTACAAAAATACTAGTAAGCAAGCATTTAATTTTTGAGCACGAATGTTTTTCCTTTTTATTTCAAATTGAAAGACTGAAATAAGTTGTCGTTGGTCTATACTATCTGTCATATGTCTTTTTGATTCATTGTTGTAGTTAAAAGCCTTTGTGTGTATTTGTCTTACTGGCAATATTGGAGGAGGGATCTGATCGGCTGTTACCTGATCTTTATATATGTAAAAGTAGACTTGCTACAATTCCCTTTCTTATATTTCTCTCTTACTAATTTATATGTTTACTGATAAGTGCCAGTCTACTGATTGCCCTTGGTCCTCCTGCAGATGTCAGTATAATTGTTATCTCCTAGTTATAGCAGTAAAATTATAAAAGGGGCAAAATTGAAAAAATAATAATAATTAGGAAGGGACATGTAGCAAGTCTAATGTAAAAGCTGAAGCGATAAAAAAAAAGACAGACTGAGAGACGTCAATTTATTGATTTTTTAGATATGTAAATGAAACCTATCTTTGTGAACTAACTCGTATTTGTCTTCATTAGTAATTCTTTCACTGTTTAGTCTTTTTTGTGGTGATATAAATTCTATTTGGCTCTGTACTTACACATCCCATCATTGTTTTTTTGTTCTATGGTAAAAAAGATATTCTTGTCTTTCTTTTTTGCTAATGTGCTCCTTTGTTACATATCTGTTTGTTTTTATAATGATTAAGATCATAACACAATGTTGACTGCTGTACTCATATTTTTGACATTTTTTACTATTATATAGATATAGGAAGATGTGGTGTGAGTGCCAATGAGACAACTCTCCATACAAATAACAATTTGTTTGTATTGTTCACACATCGTCCATACGATGGAACTTTATGCAATGGCATAAAAGTGAGAGGTTTAGCAAGCAACAAAACCAGGTAAAATCCATCATTTTCTAAAGAAGAAAATGCATGTAACAAGTCAAGAATATGCCAGTTATCCATTCGTTTGAAGTGTTTGAGCTTTTGATTTTTGCCATTTGATTAGGGACTTTCCGTTTTGAATTTTCCTCGGAGTTTAGTATTTTTTTTTAACTTTCCAATGAACATTTAGTGTTACTTTTACAAGCGAAATAAAAATAATAAACGAGTCGAAATTTGTAACTGTGTAATCTTTATCTTTAATATAGGCAGAAGGCCAACACATTTATATATGTTTAAGTAACTCTTAGGATCGGATCTCTAATTATTATGTGGTCGATAAAAACGTTATCTTATTTAATCATATATAACTGTAAGTTGTTGATCGTAATATCATTATGAAAAAAGTCCTGTTTGATTATGGATAACCAAATTATATTCCATTAAATAATTATCTGTAATTACAGAAACTTTTCTTATTTTAATAGATATTAAAGGTATCAGCGACAACATATTGTCAGTATCACATACCTTGTCAAAAAAGCTGCCCTTTGTTTCAATTTGTTTCAATTTGATCAATATTAGATATGTAACTATATGTTCTACTACTAATTGGTATAAACCTGATATTACTAGCTTCAAAAACATTTAATCAATAAATTTCTTCGATAACTTGTTATATGGCAAACGAAAACAAAATAGTTTTTTTTTTTAAATAAGGTTGAAAGTTTTCAATCATTAAAATGTTCCAGTCTTCCAATTTCAAAAAATGTCCAAACATTAAGCGACTTCTTAACTTAACATTCAATAAGTCTTCGATATAAGAGTTTTGTAGATGTATCATTATGCTCGGGGTAATCTTACTTGATTTGTGCAGCGAAAATTACCGTCGATGATACTCAAAACGAAATAAACAAATTAAAATAAGGAGGTTTGGTATAATCGCCAATGAGACAAATATCCACCACAGTTCAAATGAAGTAAATATATTTTTTTTTAATTTAAGATTGTGAAATCTACAAGGAATCTTTTTCTGTTATTAAAACCATTTTAAGTTGTTTCATTTAATTGCCTATTCTGTCATTTCTTTATTTTAATTTATTCTCATTGAAGTGTATTTCATACTTAACCTTACATCATCTCTCTTCAACTTGAATAACTGTAAACGGATAAATTTTTAGTTTCAAAAACCAACAATTAATTCCAAACTTGTACAACTAAAACTTCTGACATTGTCTGAGATAAATACATTTACATTAAACTAAACATGTTTACACGAATACTCATACAAGTTTGAATATTAGAAGGCCATAGAGGTATAATGATCTGAAAAGTTTGTCTACAGTATCACTAGCCTGTTATTCGTTTGAGTTCGAATCTTTTTCTGGCCAAGTGTTTTCCTACTGGCATTCGCTGGTTCTCCCATTGTACTTTATATTTCAAATTTCTAATTACAAAAAAGTTGAAATGTTGAGTTTTTCAAGATTACAAAAGAAATTTTTGAAGATTTTAAAAGCTAAAATTTGAATAAAACCGCAATGTTGCAATATTTCTTTGAAATTTGGTTCAGTGTTTATTTAATTTCCCCTGGTCCTTTAAACGCTCAAAAGAATGAAACAGGGCTCGGTGGAATAAAACGTTCTTAAGTTTTACATTTGAGTTGTACAGGTATGGTTACTTTCAAATACATTTATAGAAAAACGTCATATACATACAAACTCATTGGTGGGATTATCAAAATTATATTTGTTCTGAATACATACTTACAAGTTTGACATAGAGCACCATTTCTATTGATACATGCTTGTGTTTTCCATTCTAAAAAGCCGTTGCTCATCCGAACACAGTTTTGGTTATATGTAGAATCAGAATGACAGAATACATTAGATGATTGCATACAATTTGGTTCGTCTGCATACCAAGGTGGTATCCATGCCAACACGTCATTGTTTACCCATACAAAGTCAAGAAGTGACGCATTCCACACTAGTCCTATCCAGATATCTACAAAAAAACTACAAAATACGTAAGTATATAGTCAGACGTTTATATTTTGTTTTATTAAAAATACTCTTCATGCAGGTCTTTGGTGAAATCATCTCAGAAGAAAATGCAAATGGCGGCATTATTGTTAAATCAGTGGGTTTAGTATTTGAGTTTGCTCTCTTTATATAATAGCTACGAACAACGAATAACGATCTACTAATTTTATTTGCTATGTCTGTTTCATGACTAACTTCGATAATAGTAGGTGGTAATTTCGGGTTCTACATTCGTTCGATCGTTCCTCTCCAAAATCACGTTAAAACGATAGCGAACAATACTTGATCATGAATACAAAGTGTTTGTAATCAATCAACAGAAATAGCACTTATTCTTATCTTATTAAGAGGGGAGAAAGATAAAAGAGGGACATTCAAACTCACATATCTCATATAGACACAGTAAGGGGTTTGGACCAAGGTTTTGCAGTTCAATGGTCATGACAAATATAAAAAAGAAGATGTGGTATGATTGCCAATGAGACAACTATTCACAAAAGACCAAAATAACACAGACATTAACAACTATAGGTCACCGTACTGCCTTCAACAATGAGCAAATCCCATACCGCATAGTCAGCTATATTAGGCCCCGATAAGACAATGTAAAACAATTCAAACGAGAAACTAACGGCCTTATTTATGTAAAAAAATGAACGAAAAACAAATATGTAACACATAAACAAACGACAACCACTATATTACAGGCTTCTGACTTGGGACAGGCACATACATAAATAATGTGGCGGGGTTAAACATGTTAGCGGGATCCCAACCCCCCTAACCTGGGACAGTGGTATAACAGTACAACATAAGAACGAACTATAAAAATCAGTTGAAAAAAGGCTTAACTCATCAGATGGACAAAAATACAAGTAGACGTAGGCGGGTACTTATACATCCCGACACAAAAAGACGCAATGAACAGATCTGAGAGTACTCGCAGTTATCTGACAGCTCGTTCAAAGCCACTAAAAACTAATAAAAAATCATGCATCTGAGACTAAACTATCAATCCGTTTGTTTACTAAAAAAATTGTTGAGTTTGTATCAAATTCAACTTAGTTCAAATATTGATTATGGCAATAACTTAAAATGTTGTCCTCATCATAATAATCTGTCGAATGTGAAAGATTTGACCAAAAATATTTGTTGCATGTTAAAAATCAGCCGTACACGTCTTTTAACATATAGACGGTTTTGTAAGCACCAGCGATACCATGGCAAATGACCACAACATTTCTGTGTGATGAATGTGTTTTTTTATAGACTTTAAACAAAAATGAAGATAAAAAGCCTTAATAGACTGCCACTAGAACACTTTGCTAATTATATTAAGATAGTTATCAAATGTACCAGGATTATAATGTAATACGCCAGACGCGCGTTTCGTCTTCATAAGACTCATCAGTCACGCTTAGAGCAAAATAGTTATATTGTTGAAGTTAAAGAGCATTGAGGACCCAAAATTCAAAAAACGCTGTGTTAAATACGGCAACGGAAATCTATTTTTTTTTCGAAAAATTTAAAGTTTTGTTAACATCAAAAGAGTAGGTTCAGTAAGACCCCTTTTTGGCCGCAAAATATAGCAGTTTTAGAAAATTATGAAAATGTAATCTTTAAGCTATATTTTGGAAAGTAAAATGCTTCTGCTACATGAATATGAGCTGTTTTGACAATACTATGCACAACTATCGCGTTCTAGCATCATTAAGTCATGCTAAATTACTGAAATCTTCAAAATTTTAGCATTTTTGTTAATTTTTAGACGGTTTCCGTCTAAAATGAAAGTGGCCGCATTCGTGTTCATTCATAATATTGAAATGTAAGTTGTATTTGATGATAATACAAAACATATATAAAGTTTGAGGATGAACACGGATACGGCCACTCTGAAAAGTGACGTTTTGGGGGATATTTGATAGATTTTTCATATTTTAGCTTGAATCAGAGCGTTTTTAATGACTAAATCAGTTAAAATCTTTCACATAAACTAATCGAATCAATTGAAATAGACACTTAAGTGTTTAAAAAGTGTCCAAAAACTTTCGTTAAATGAACCTGAAATTTGAGGCCAAAATCCTTTATAAAAATGACCATATAATTGATATTCATGTCAACACCGAAGAACTATGAATTTAAGAAAGATGGAGATACTACCCTTTTATTTCTGTGACGACGGTATGCAAGATTAAAGTTTGACCCACGTTTTTTGATTCAAAGAACATTGTAAATGTCCTTGTAGCACATATTCTCGTAATTAAATTTCTGAACTGATTTTAATGTATGCTCTATCATATAAATTTTGGTATTCCACTGATCAAGATCATAGCGTTTTGTTTGTTTCATATTGGCATATAGCATTAATTTTTTTTCTTATAGGAAAAAATAGGCCTCAAGTTTTCTATCTAAAAGGCACAACTCTATGATAAGTGGCGTCTATTTGACTATGCGGAATGTAAAAAATTCGCAACCACGTTTGGTTGCATTGCATCAACTAATTTTTCTATTTTTTACACGATTTATCCCTTTCTGACCTAATGATAAGTTTTCATTAGTCAAAATTCGATTATGACGTCAAATTTTCTCGCTTTCCTCTGAATTTCCTACTGTAACGTCATGAAAAAAGGCGACCATGTCTGATGACCTCGCATAAAAAGAACACATCTTCTTGCAGATCAATCAAAAAAATCCTTCAGTTTGTCTACATATCGTTTAAAAATCAATAGAGAAACAAATACCACCACCAATTCTCGACAGTTAAATCTTAAATATCTAAAACGCTCGGCGAGCCTTGCGTTTAAATTTTGAAAATTTAACTGTCTCGAGTGGATTATTATCGTATCACACTCGATACAGTTGTAGAATCTATATTTATATTATATGTTTACTGTCTAACTGATAATTTCATGCAATATTCAAGACGAAACACATTAAGGTAAATCAAATAGGTATGTTCTGCACTGTGGTCGACCGGGACGAAGGGTGTGAATTTCAGTCTCCTCTGGAAAACAAAGGTTACTGGGATTGATAAGTCTTGTAACAGGGCAGCTAAGGAAAAAAGTTGTGGTAATGACTCCAGAACATACAGAGACGTACTCTCTTTACGTGACAACGGATTGAGTCAATTTCGACAGAACGTGTTTATACATTCCCAAAATCCAAACGGACCTATTACTTTACATGGGTTGTTCTTCGAGATGGATCCAGTTCTGGGATAACGAAATTTCTATACCCCTGCCATTTCTTGAGGTTTCACCCGATTAAAACCAACTTCTTCTTTTGGGGAAATTGTCATGTGTTTTCAACGCTTATATATCATTGATAAAAACTTTCAATAAAATTGAGAATGGAAATGGAGAATGTGTCAAAGAGACAACAACCCGACCATAGAGAAGACAACAGCAGAAGGTCACCAACAGGTCTTCAATGCAGCGAGAAATTCCCGCACCCGGAGGCGTCCTTCAGCTGGCCCCTAAATAATATATATACTAGTTCAGTGATAATGAACGCCATACTAAACTCCAAATTGTACACAAGAAACTAAAATTGAAAATAATGCAAGACTTACAAAGGCCAGAGGCTCCCGACTTTGGACAGGCGCATAATGCGGTGGGGTTAAACATGTTTATGAGATCTCAACCCTCCCCTATACCTCTAGCCAATGCAGAAAATTAAACGCATAACAATACGCACATTAAATTTCAGTTTAAGAGAAGTCCGAGTCTGATGTCAGAAGATGTAACCAAAAAAAATAAACAAAATGACAATAATACATAAATGACATCGGACTACTAGCATTTAACTGACATGCCAGCTCCAGACTTCAATTAAACTGATTGAAAGATTATGTCTTCATCATATGAATATCAGGCACAATCCTTCCCGTGAGGGGTTTAGTATCATACCATCATAACATATATGAGAAGAACATAACCCGTCTCATGCCAACAACTGTTTTTTTTTTAAATAAATGTGTTTAGTTCCGATGCAAAGACCCTATAATATAATCAATATTAACTCCAAAATATGCAATCTTTAATGACCTGACAACAGTATCTTAACAAGTCTATTAAAGGTTTTGTTAGCTTCTGAGGTGAATACTGACATTTTTGTGCTTTATAAAAGAATATTTCTATAAAATATTGGATGTGAAATACCTGAACGTATAAGAAGTCTGCATGTTGAGCTATATTTACGAATGATGTCCTTATACCGATGATAAAATTTAGTAAATGTTTTGACTAGTTTGTGATATCGAAAACCCTGGTGTAATAATTTTTCAGTAATACATAAATTCCTCTCGTTAAAATCTAAATATTTATGTTAATATTTCAAACTTTTACCTTCACCTCTTAAATCAAATGTTCATGATCATTTACTGACTTTTTTTGAAAATTTTATTGCTACAATTTTACTTGTCACAACTATGAATACAATTGTTGCGTGTGTAGTCCGAAACCATTATTCATCCATTTGTTAAAGACAATGTTAGGAATTTTAACTTTTCAAGAACAAAATTAATGTCTTTAACGCTAATGTTGATGTTTTTCAATAAATAGTTGTTTCTTTGTTTGTGTGATTGTCATTCAACCCAATAGTGTTCTCTCCAACCCCTATGTAGTAACATAAAACAGATATAATACCACCAAACTTATCTTAACATGTCCTTATGTTTTCTAAGTAAGCATACTTTGTTATCAGCAAATAATTTTTAACTTCTGTCATGACATCATCGTCACAAATCACTACCAAGTCCATACCATAATCATTAATACACATATATCTGGCGTCTTCGTATGTAACACCAGATTGGGTTGTTATCATTTTGTAAGTATTTGGACGCACGTAGCCTACAATAAAAGCACGTTTCTGAAATAAGAATGAGTCTTGATTTGTCATTGTTGAATTTGAAATTTGATTTGAACTGCTTGACATTGCAATTATATTTTATACATTCATTTTTCAATTCAGTTACCTTTTTTGTATATTTCCTGTGTCTAAACATGCAACACTGTATAAGTGCATAATAAGACATTCAACACCATATTGCCGTAACATTTATCCAATAAAAGAGAAACAAATATTGCATGAGGAGATTTTTACCTCGTTTACTATAATTGTTGTTTACGGCTATAATTTAGCTCCTTCACGTTTGTAAAATGTTTTTGACTTTTCAAATATTTTATTCTCGAGGAAGAGAAGTGACATTTATTGTTAAAACGTGCATCTGGTGAGGTAAAATTGGAACCGTTAATATTTTAAGTCCAAAAAACAAACTTGCAATGGTCAAAGAACGAACATACATGGTTGGTTAAATAATCTGGTTTTATTGCTAGCCAAACCTTCCGCTTATTTGACAATGTTAAATTATATAAGCGTTTAGTACTTACCTAATAAGAAAAACACTAATAATGTTTTTGATAACATTGCCTTTCAATTGAAGATTTCACGGAAATAAGAATTTCTAACTATAAAGACACAAGCCTAGGCATCGTTTGCTAATAAACATTGATCCTCATGGTTATGTCAATTAATAAACTTTAAAATAGGAATCCTAAAAATCCATAACCAATGGAAAACGATGTTTTTATGTCTGTTTTCTAAAATGTAGATCTTATTCTATTCTAATTGACTTTACTAAAAGAAATATACATAGAAAAAGTACCAAGAACGTGATTGATAAGATGGAATTAACATGAAATGGATTTAATAATCCTCTGACTATATTCTTTAAGCTCAACATCTCATGGGGATTTGATCAGGTTGTGCTTTCAAAATATTAATGATTGTTCATGTGTATTTTCTTTCTTCTTGGAATTACTTTGAGTGATTTTAACTCAAACTTTTCTTTAAAATGACAGTTGTTTTATTAAATTCTTAACTTTTCATTTACAAGAAACCTTTTCATTCTAATAACTAACTCGGTCAGAAAACAACCAATCTAAAAGCTTTTTAATGTTACCAGCCTATTAAAACTCTTTTACAAAAACACATTTCAGATTAAATACTATAATGTGATTTCAATTCGTGTCGACTTTTTTCTTATATCCATTATCTTTATTGAAATTAATGGATTCAAGTATATACCAGTATATTTAAGTACAAACATATTGTATCGACTTCGATGTACACGTCACATAATAGGATACGTTCGAGGCACATAATTCGATTTAGTTAGCTCACACCATTGTCAATGGACTTGTAACTTATTAAATATGTATAAAATATATCTAGTGAAACTGATATGTGATAAGATATTTTTTATCAATACTCATATAAGTAAACATCTTTGTTTCGTGATGGTATTGCATAGCAGCCAAACAAATACAAAAGTTAAAAGAGTATTACAGAGTTCATTTACCTTTAGTATTTTGGAACAAACCTTTCCAGAATAATATTAAAAGAAGATACAGTAGTGCGATTGTTGATGATTGGAAATTCAAATTCAAAAGGTTTTAAAACTCAACATTAAATAGCTGTTAAATAATAGAATAATAGTGTAAGAAGGTATAATAGCTCACACCAGTATATAAGCACTTGTTACTTAGTAAATATATGTAAAATATACCTAGCCAAACTGATATGTGATAAGGTATTGTTTATCTTTAATCATATAGGTAAACAGTTTTGTTTCTAGATGGTATTGCATAGCAGCACAACAATTATAAAAGGAGTATTGCAGAGTTCATTTTCCCGTCATTATATTGAAACAAAACTTAAAAATATTTAAAGAAGATACAGTAGTGTGCCATTGTTGATGGGTTGCAAATTCGAATTCAAAAGATTTTGAAATTATCAACATTACGTAGCTGTTGAATAATAGAATAATAGTACAGGAAAGTACAGTAGTGCTTGCTGTGATCGTTTGTATGTTCGGAATTAAATCAGTTAAATGATCGAAACTATGCAGCTGTTGAAGCAATAACAGAATAATAGAATAAAAGTAACAGAAGGTACAGCATAGCTATTGTTGATCCGTTTGAATGTTCAAATTCGAAAGGTTTTAAAACTATCAGTTGAAATTTTAACAGTTGTTAACAGAATAAAAGAATTATAGTAAAAGAAGGTACTGCATAGCTATTGTTGATCAAATATAAATTCATCATCAATTGAATTTTCGAATTCAAAAGGTTTTAAAATTATCAAATAGCATTCAGCACTTGTGACGGAATAATAGAATAATAGTTAAAGACTGTACAGCACAGCTATTATTGATCAGTTAATTTTTCGAATTCCAGAGGTTTTAATATTATCAAATGGCATTCAGCAGCTGTTGATGCAATAAACGAATTCTGGAAACAAAAGGTACAGCATAGCTAGGGTTGATCCGTTATGAAATGACATTCAGCAGCTTTCGACGGAATAGTAGAATAACACTAAAAGTATGTTCAGCAAAGCCATTGTTGATCCGTTGAATTTTCGAATTCAAACGGTTTTAAATGACATTCAGAAGCTGTTCAAAGAATAGTAAAACTATAGTAATACGTGCTAATTGATGGATGGGCATAATGACGATAGATAAAAAGTTTTATGGCGATAAATGATCTTTATTAAATGATATAAAATACAGCAGACACAAAATATAATTTCAAATTTACAGCAATATTTTGATGTCAGGTCGTCAAGATGGTGGGCTGTATATTTGATAAATCATGTACAATAATGAACACATTTGCAAAAAATAGGAGATAGTTGTAACGCTCAGTCGGTGTAACTAGGCCCAATGTCTACACCGAGAGTGAATTTGATTTTAAGCTATTGTTGATCCATTATTATTCGTGGGTTGCCAATCTACATGGATTAGATAGTAGGTTTAAGCATAAAAAAGACTACTTTAAATGTTCAACAAAGTAAAACTTAAAGGCTTATTTTAGTCAAAACCACGAAATAAATTTTTAAAAATCCGCAAAAAACATACCTTTTACCTCAATCAAAAAAAATTTGGTACCCACTAAAATAAAAGAATCCACAGTATATTGTTATCTTATCCTTTATTTGCGGCTTCACATGTCAGACAATATTTAAACATGCAACTTAACAGGCTTGGAGTATGTTAAAATCTACCTTTTTTAAAACACGGCGTTCGGTTTAGTAATGGTAACGTTAGTTGAAGTCGTTTTTCAATTATTTCATCCTACTTCTATACCAAACGTCAAAGCTTTGCAGCTTTTTATAAAACGGCTTGCATTTTTATGTTTAACTTTTTATTTAAAAAAAAGCATGTTAACATGACTGATTACTAGTATATATTTTTGACATCATATTCTTAATAAAATGAAAGTGCATATTTCAAATATTTGTCACTGCCCAAGCATGTCAATTGTTGCAAAATGCATAGAATGAAATTCAAAACAGTGTGGCTGTGGCCATTGATTGACACATTAAATTCATCCATTGACTGGGACAATTTACGTGAACGTTCGTCTGTAACGACCACTGTTCACGACGTACCTACGATAGACATTTAAACTGTGGGGTCACCAAAGGTTTCTTAACGCCTTTAATTATACAATAATTCGAAAAATTAATCAGGAATAACCTTTATGTTTTGATTTATATAATTAGTATAAATCAAAACATCGTGTTATTTCTGATTAATTTTTCGAATTACTTTATTAAGGTGTTGTGAACCTTTGGTGACCCCATAGTTTAAGTGTCTTTTAAAAGTACATATTGAGCAGTGGTCGTTACATACAAACGTTCACCTAAATTGTCCCAGCCAATGGATGAATTTAATGTGTCAATCAATAGCCACAGCCACACTGTTTTGAATTTCATTCTATATATACCCTCTATGATTCTCAGAATTCCGTCATTACAAGTATCTTGGACTAGGCATTTATATCGATTTGAAACAGCCAGTACCAAAGCTTTGTGTGCTTCAAGAGTATAAATGTTATTAACCCACCTTCAACTAGTTTTCTAACTACAGTTCGCGAACATAATTTCAGGGTCTTTTTATTCGTATTATCAACATCTTAAATATGTGTCTTTCAAGAAGATTATAATGAAAAATAATTCTTGTGCAGGTCAATCGCAACAACAGCTACTATTTATCCTCTGTTTGCTTTATCTATAATTCTAGTTTCATCCTCAGATTTTAAAATGAAATTATTGATTTTATTTAAAATTAAAAAGTGATCTACAGTCCTTGAAATATAATGAGTAATTTCAAATGCGTCTGTTTGTCGGATGCGTGGAAATAACTTTTAGTGTATACAACATATACAATCGAACTAGCAGACGCATATATATTACTATAATCCAAAAACGAAAGCTTCGGCATGTTTAACGTTTGTGCTACATATATATTCATCCGAAAATTTAGAGTAATATTTTGATAAATTTACATGTAAATTAACTCATGAAAATCGCCGGATCATACCAAGAGAATCATGATTGAATCATGCTTTTAGAGCTGTCTATGCGGTATGAGCTTCGCTCATTGTTGAAGGCTGTACGGTGACCTATAGTTGTTAATTTCTGTGTCATTTGGTTTAAAATGCAATTCTTTTGCATTAAAAATACCTAATCTTTTGCATGATACTTTTATTTATCCGACATCCTCGACGCTTTTACGATCAGCACATGGCTTAAAAATTTTGATAGAAGTCAAAAATATCAAATTTTCTTGTTGATTTAAATAATTATTCAAAAAAAATATCTCCCAAAAAAATATCTGTACACAGAACGTGTCAAATGCTAAAGACATAACATGCTACACTTTCAGTAAATGGAAAATACAATTATATATATAACCTTACATTCACGTTCCGTACAAAAATCGTTCAATTTGGACGTGGTAACGTTTACGGGAAGAACGAACAACTTGATGGAAATTGATGAAAAATTTGGCGTGTCCTTAACCTTGAAGGCTTAACCAAATCTTTAAAAAATCACTTTTCAGTAATGACATTTGTTTGCATAGTTCATTTGTCTGTCACAAATTTCAAATACCCTAAATTATCATCGTACTTAAAAATCTTGAACAATGGCTATATGGTAACATTTACGGGAGACACGGAAAATATTGAAAAAAAAAAAAAAAAAATGGGAGAAGCTATGTTAAAAATAAAAAGATTTTTGTAAAATTCAATAAAATCACATTTTTATGTAGAGGTGGTGAACCTTTCCTATTATTTATGTGAAAATATTATTATATTGAAGTGTTAGCTTTCATTTTTGTGTACTCGAATTTTCAAATCTTACAGCTGTATGGAATTTGGAAAATGGCTGCAAGCTTGCGAACTGACAGGATATTTATCGTGACCGGTTAACATAATAAATATGATCATATCATATCCCATCTGTACAAATTTTATCGAAATCCATTCAGTAGTTAGTATTTTTTCTTCGTTTATATTTGGATGGTTGGCGCTTGTTGTTACGTCTTACACGGCAAATATGGCAAATTATGAACAGAAAATCATTGTTTAGTCATATAATGAGACATAACATTAAACTTATAAAAATCCGGTTTTATTTAATTTCGATTCAAATGAAAAATCAAGACAAGTTACTATTCAATAATGCGTAGATTTGATTTGTTTTTGTCATACTTATGCATCAAGAAATGGTCAAATGAAACATAGACCGAATACCGTGCGTAACGTCCTTGTATTGTTGAGACATTATACCAATTGTGGCTGCGGACAATGATCCACATAGTGAGGCCATTGATGCAACTTAATGTTGCAAAACAGGATTTAATTCAGATTTAATTTTGTTTAGTGCAGATTATGATAAATACTAAATATTAACTCCTCTTTACATTTCAAGAAGATCTGTTTATAACAACTTTCATTAAAAATCATTGAAACGGGGCTAAAACCTTTTTTCACCCAATACAGCATAAGTGATTTAACAAAGAATGTAATATGTGGAATCTTTTAATTTACATTGCCATTATGATTTGAGATGAGAAGATTTTTCTAACTTTGCCCCTTTAACCAGCACACACAAATCAGTCTAAAATACATTGGATCTCCTTGCATATATCTGAAGATGTAGCTGGTAGAACAGTATAACATTTAACTAGAGTTACCAAGGAAAGAATATTCACGACTATGATTGTTCCATTTACAGTTATTTCTGTAAAGGATTATAGCTCTTCTATAAAGCAGTCAAGGCAAACATTTGATCAATTTGCTTGCAATGTGTGTTTGGATGTTTGTAAACAACAGGTAGATAGTCTGTTTACTATATACTGGAATTGAATTGGACAATAAACATTAACTTCATTGCATGTCAATTTTTATTGTCCAATCTAATCCAAATATATATAAAACAGACACAAATTTAGCCTACCTATTGTTTGCAAACATCCAAGCAAATATGGCAAGAAAGTTGATCAAAGGTTTGCTTTGTATGCTTTTATAGAAGAGCTGTAATAACTTTTGCAAATTTGTTGCATATAGACAAATACTGAAGAACAGGTTCCTGAATCAGGACAGGTGCATAAACATGCAGCCTATATGAAAAGTTTTGTTCCGCCGGCTAATGATATTTGCAGCTGAAGTCCTTCTGAGTACTTCGGTATATTGTTGTTAAGAATCATCCTTGACATTGATAAAAAAAATAACATAAAACTTTATACAAACTGAACTTGAAACATTCACAATCGTCTACTACCGAGATGAAACAGACATTCAAATACTAGTACTATCAAAAGGAGGACGTATTTAGGTTTCTTTAACTAATGGTGTGGGCAAGCTTAGTTTTTAACATGTATCTTATTTCTTAAACGACGAAACTGAACTCCGTAACAAATTTCCTGGTAATATCATGCATCTGGATAAATGATATCCTCGCTTTTGAAAATTTTGTTAACAAATAAATGGACAATTTTTCCAGCAGTCGAAACTTTTACTACTAGACAAAGGGAGACAACTCTGGTGCCAAAACAATTCAAGTATCAGTAATCATTTTAAATTGCTAGGGATATAAACAGGTACGGAAGGGTGAACATAACATATTTTATAACGATCATACAAAATTGGATACGCTTTTGCATCAACATGTCAAGAATGAATATTTGTAACATCACTTAATAACTGAATATCGTTAAATTCGAATTCATCAATTTAGTTTCACAGCAGAACATGCAGAATGATTAAAACATTTACCCAATTTTTAAGTTCTCGGAAACCCATCATTAAAATTTTTACGAATACACGTATGCGACTTTACAAAAAGGAGGGTAGTTTTCAGTTTACAAAGATGTATTTGTTTTTAAGTAATAAGAACAGCTGTCAAAACTTTAAAAAGACATGTAAAATGATAGAACCGGCTTTTATTCCTTTAAAAAATGGAGAAATGTTTGGTTATTCAATCCCAAACTAAGTGAAACAAGTTAAAGAAAAATGTCTATGCAGGATAGTTTGACATAGAACTAAACATGCGTAACTTTAATCAGTATTTAGACCTAAAAGAAACTGTTGTATATTGTGGGAACGTAATAACAGGGTTCTGACTATTGGCTTGAATACATATGTACGGTTTAGCAAATCTCGAATATCAAAATAAGTCAAAAGAACAGGACAAAATTCTTAAGCCTCGAATACTATAATAATATTGCAAATATAAATGTTAAGTTTCGGTTAAATATGTTAAATAATGTTAAATAGAGATTGGTGGTCAAATGAATGTTTGTGTACTACATGTAGTACTACATCATTGGACATTAATTTCAAAACATTTCGTTATTTCAAAATACACTATATCATCGGGGCGCCTCTCAGACAAATGTCAAGTGAACCCTTTCCAGAAAGGAATGGCTTGTCCTACTGCTTGCAACTCTAAATATATCTAAAAAAAAAGTAAAGAAAAAAGTCATCTATAATCGACTCTTGCCATGATCACATAACTGTATTCTATGGAATTTTTCCGATTGTCGTAATCTTAATGCCATACAATCTGGTCTGTATAATTGATTTGATATCTGAGCTAGAGTTAGCATTTATATAGCACTGCTGATGGTAAAAAAAACTTGCTTCTGTAAATGTCTTTGTAATTCATAAATAAAGTTTGAATCCCAGTAAAGATTTAAAGTGGTTGTATGACAAGTTAGCTTTAAACAATCTTTATCGGAATATATATTATTTTAGAGAGTGTAATCCTTTGTTTTGTTTTGTTTTTTAATTACAATTACAATAAATGCAAGATATGAAAGAGACGAAAGATACCTAAGGGACATTCAAACTCAGAAGTAGATAATTAACTAACAACGCCATGAGGAAAAATGAATAACACTTTAAGACAAACGATAGTACAAAAACACAACCTTTAATACCCGTGGCTTCGATTTCTTTACTTGAGCTGGCTTCTATGTTATCTGTATTTCTCTGAGACACATTAGAGGAAACAGTAGTTCACCTATGTTCATGTTGTAAAAAACGAACTTTGGGAATTCCAATTTCAAAACGATTTCATATCGATTGCGTCAATAACGTGTATCATGTGCCATGCGAATCAAATATCAATATGTTACATACAGAAGGGGACAGAAATGGTAAATCTTAGATCTGATCTGATACTTGGTAATTAAAGGTCGTAAACCGCGAAAAAGATGCTGCTCGTGAGTTGAGACTCGGCAGAGCTTAAAGGTAGCAATATTCTTGGTGGTGATCTAGGAACTTATTTTGTGGCCATTTCATGCAGCCACCGGTTCTTCTTCATATTTCATTACATGTCACCAAATCTAAATCACCACTCAGGTGCCACAATTAAGTCTTTCGCTCATGTTTGACTTTAACAAAATAAGGCTTAAGTTAATTTTGACTTATTGAAAAGTGTTTAAATAAAATTACATCAAACTTTTATTTTTATGATTGCTAAAATTTTCATTCTTCTATGTTTATTTGTGCTTCATATATTATTAACTTTTTTCAATACTCCATTTAGATAGAAAGTAAGACAAAGGTAGAACAGCGGTATTCAAACACTGGCAAGGCATGTATATTATCAGTTTATTACATGGCATTTTTCATATCGCATGTATTATCAGCCCTAGGTTCAATATCAGCCCAAGAGCCGCATGGCTCGAGGGCTGATAATACACGAGATATGAAAAATGACATGTTATGATCTTTTTATCATATGCTTCAACAATGGAGAAAAATAACAGATTTATATATTGATCCTCTTACGTGGTTCCAAAATAGAAGTTCAAAGATTGAAAAGTTCACTGACGTCGGACCCCAGATTTAGTACATTCAATATGAAATCTTATATCATAGGCCTCAACAGAGAAAAAATATTTTGATATGGACGAATTGACAAAATAAATATTTCAATATTATGCATAATGAACACTGTTTGGAAAAGTCAACTTTTTTTAAAGTAATTTTCTAAATTATGTTTGAAACTTTTAAAAATGCATTTAATTATTTTTTTTTGTTTTTTTTTTTTTGTTTTATATTATTTTACACAATATACTTTCCAGTTTCCAAATAATCTTTTTGTATACTACTTTGTTATGTTTTTCACTGACGGAATTTGCCGAGTATCACCAGAATGACATGCGATAACGTTACGGAAAGACATGTGATAACAATCGAAGCATGTGATAAACTTTTTGTATCAGCCCGCTAAACACCAATTCGAAAAATATAGAGTTTACGTTAATTTAATGTTATTATCATACAGTAAAACACATATGTTATTTAGTCTAACGTAACGGTACCCAAATTGCACCGAGTACCAAAATTGCACCTATATAGCAAAAATAGCGCGAACATCTTACAAGATTTCCTAGAGACTAAACAATTTGTATTTTTATGATTTGATACTATGCACATCTTTCAACATAGGTGAAAATATTTAGATATGCACAAAACGTTCACAGTGTTTATCAATAGATGAAGTATTTACTGAAAAAAGCAAAAGATACCGAAACGTCGCCATGCGACGTCATCAAAACGTCATCTTTTTAAAATGATCAAATACAATATGTTACAAGTATCCATTTAAAAAAAAATGAAGAGTAAGCATGGACTAATATCCAATTGCTCAAAATATTTGAAGAAATTAAACAAAAGCTCTGTAATTAGACTTTTGACGATGCGAATTTAAGCATGGATGGGCCATGGATGCAATTTGGGTACTCCTCATTTAAGAATCATTGATGGTTTGGAGGTCAGTTTAGACCAATTTTTCTATGATTCCATATGGAATAAAAATCTAATTGGTGTACCTACATAATAAAGAAGGATACGGCTACAAAATAAACACAGAATGGACATTTTTGTCTTTATCATAAAAAACGTAGGCGAAAAAACTGTCAAAATAGGTGCAATGTGGGTACCGTCACGTTAAGTATATGATAAGTATATTTATCATATATTTAGTACACGATACAGCAGTTTTGTATATCTAATGAAGGTTCTTTTTTCCAGTCTGTATCACCTACCCTGTATCGCATATCGCATACCCCGTATCGCATAGCAAAACCCGTATCGCATACCTGGCGTGACGTTATAATTTGAATGACGTCAATGTTTGACCTATAACGTCCAGTTGCTGTATTTCCTTGCATGAAAGGAAAAAAATGCGATACGGATTTTGTCATGTATTATTCTATATGTATCTAATGAAATTCTGCCAATTAAGGCACACCTCCGTATTTGGAGTAAAACATTAAAATAGTTCCACCACCGCAACAGGATATGAATATAATTCCAGCAATATATTTACACTTTAAGCATTCTGTAAACAGTTCTCAGTTTCAATTATAATACTAATTTATCCTTGTTTATGTAAAAGATAAAAATTGTCTGTATACTATTTAAGTGGGAATTTAAAAGTTCTATTTTATAAGACGTATCCTGGCAAAAAATGAAAAAAACAATCAAAAGACAACCAGTACTCCAAATTTACATTTTATAAAGAATAGGTCTATTCGGATTTTGAATTTTGGAATATTCAAAAAAATTGTCCTAAACCTTAAGATAACGTTGAAGATATATTGCAAAAGAAAAAAGAAAAATATGCAATCAAATTCGTATACCTAGTGCATGGTTTAATTCTGTGATTAGTGTCTTACTTTTTCTATTTTGGTTAATTATCTGAACGAATGACAAGTTTTAAGAAGCAAACTATAGCCGTGTCAGATTTGTAAATGATCTGCAATATCATAACTATGTGAAACACTTACAATTCAATCGCAGTAATGAAGATAGAATCATTTTCATAACAGCGCGGACAACCGCAATACCTATGTTAGTAATAATACTGATTAATTTATATTTAACTTGTTTGATATCAGCTATCGATAACAGTGATTTTACGCTCACTCAGTCTGTCAGAGGACTTCAAGTGGGGATTTAAATAGAATAAAAGAGCTATAAAGTATATGCAGATGCACGAGATAAAAAAAAAAGTTTTTAACATTTAAATCAACACACAAGGATTAGTCTTCCACAAGTTATTCGTATTATTTGATTTATGCGTTTAAAACCTTTGGTACTGTTTAATTATCTATAACACGTACGTTATGACAAGTAGGCGTTACAGACGAACGTTTACATAGTTTGACCCAGTCAATTAATATTCTGAGCGCGCCAAGAAAGGATTTGTCCACGTTGTTCTGAAAATGATTCTAATAAGAAGTATATTTTCTGTCATTTATCAGTCAATAACGAAAAGAACAACCAAATCACAATTATGAAGATACTAAGGAGTAATCCTTCTGTTATTTGTCAGCCAATTACGAAAAGAAATTAAATCTATCGAAACTATACACCCAACTATTACACTCAAGAAAACAATGGCCACACATCCCATTTGCATAGTAGATGTCCTTTTTTCCATTTTACTTATCAGTTTATTTCTAACAGCCGAAATTGTTGACTTGTTTACTCGCAGTTCTTGTTCAATTTTCTTGATTTCATGTTGAAGCATTTGTCGAATTTCTTCCTTGGTAAAGTTGCTCAAGTCTACTGCTGACAAACGTCCCATTTTTGAACATGGACATCTACATTTACGTGTCACTGAAAAAAAAACACATTTTAAGTGGAAATCATTTATCTGTTGCTTAAGTTTGTTGTGGAAAAAAGTAAAAATACTGAACTCCGAGGAAAATTCTGAACGGAAAGTCCCCAAGAAAAGGGTAAAAACAAAAGCTCAAACACATTAAACAAATGGATAAAAATAGTCACTTTCTTGACTAGGTAAAGACATTACTTTATGTAGAAAAAAGTGGATCAAACCTGGTTTTATAGCTAGTTAAACCTTTCACTTTAGAGTCGCATAACTTTTCAGGAAGTAAGTTATTTAAGATTTTTAAACATATTTTGTTCTAAACCTTTTGGCGTAAAATAGAAAGTTATGAAGAATTGAAGTACCCAATCAAACTGTTTTTGAAAAAGATGAAAAGATTTCAAATAACCAAAAAGTACTGTTAGCTGGAGCCCGTCAGTCATTAACTCTCAAGTATAAGCGTTCCTGATAATGTCCATATAAAAAATTACTTCGGACTCAAAACACTCAAACATTACTTTTTTGTGACACAAGTTCTTTATATAATGTACCTTTGCTGATTTCTACAGTTATATTTGAACTTTCAGTTGCTCCCTGTGTGTTAGACACATTGCAGGAATAATTTCCAGAATCACCAAGTTTTGCATTAGAAATCATAATGGTTGCCATTCCATCGCTCATAACAGTATCGATGATTATTCTTTGGCTGTTCTTTATCCATACAACTGACGTTACTTCTGGATACCCGTCGTAAAAGCAGTACAATGGAAAGGAACTTGATTCAAGAACGGTAACTGTTGTTTGATTGGTTTGTACTGTAGGGTAACCTAAACAAAATGATAAATAATTTTCATTATCATATAATGTTTTTCGAGACATTGGGATTTGGCCTTTAATTCTGCGGGAATTAAGAATTTACACCTATTGTGTATCATTGGTTGATGATTTGTTTTTCAGGCTCCGTGAAAAAAAATATTTTGTTTGTTTCGGGATTTCTAGGACTTACTGTAAATAAATCATGTGAACTATTTTTTTGTCATGTCAGCTTTAATATAGTTTCACCACAATAGCATGCGTGTGATCTATATGTTAGGAAATGTTAGGAAATTAGCAACACGAACCTCAAAAAACACCGGGGTTATCTCTGGTGCCCTCGAATTTTAGCATATCCCGCTCCACATGTGACAGCCGTCGTTTCTCATGGTAAGTACATATTTTGTAGTTTTACAATCGAGGACGGCATTGAAACATAGTTACGTGGTCCTCTGTGACACAGATAAAACATGACTGTCAATTCATGGTAATATCCTCAAAACTTTCGAAGGGTCGACTTCAACCGTATCACATGCGCCTTGGTTCAATAGCTTCCTTAAAAGCTGAGACAATTGTTCGTAAAAGTTTTTGAAATTCACAGCAAATTTTAAAATTCTTCTTTGACAGGAGATTTGATTTACATGTAACCACAATCTGTCCTCGTACTTTCATTTTGTATTAACAAATAAAACGACAATTTGAATCGCTCTTTATTACACTGAATACCAAATTAAACACAAATCCTAAAAAAGAATCGTTTGGAACTCAAGCGATTCCCTTAGGTTAGATTTTATTTTTAGATACTAAGGAATTTACGAAATCTAAATACTACTACTAACCTCCATACATTTTAAGTTAATCTTTAAATTAAATAAGGAAATGGCATTGCAACTATGATACATACATAAGTATTCGTATCAGAATAAAGAATCAATTTTTCTTGCAAAGAATTATATTAAATGAAACGTCAGTTCCTCGTTCTGTTCCAAATGTATTCTCCAGATAACACTAACATACTTTGATATTGTCACAACCAGCTTAGTCAATTCTGTAAATTACAATTCCGCTATTCCAGGGAATAACCATGTTTGTTTTCTGTGATTCCTTCACATTTCGATTATTCATATGATTTGTATATACTAATGGGATTGAAGACGTTTAAACACAGCTACTGTTACAACAGAGTTGAGTGAATATTATATCAAATAAGGAAAATTAAAAGAACAAAAATAACAATATCTAAGGGAAATTAGAAAAGGAAAGTCATTTAGGCAAATGAAAAGCCCAAACTCTTCTAACAAATGGAGGGCAACACCCATCTTCCTGTCTTGGTACAGTCACTTCCTTATACAGAAAATGATGGATAAAATCTAGTTTTAATGCTACCTCACCAAATTGCATAGTAGTTTTGAAATATACGTAAAAGCATTCGTATGAGGAAAAAAAACAAATTTTCTTACCAAGAATAATACTAAATGAAACCTCAGTTCCTCGTTCTGTTCCAAATATATTTTCCACATTACACTGATATACTCCAATATTGTCAGGACCAGCATGGTCAATTCTGTAAATAGCAGTTCCGCTATTCCCAGGAATTACCATATCTGTTTCCTGTGTTGTTACATTGTTGTCAAAACTCCAGAAAATACGACTTACTGGTAATGTTGATTCATATGAACAAGCAAGGATGACATCAGTTTTGTAGGAAACGTTTACATTACTATGGTTAAGGGTAAGAACAATTGGATTTGATCCCGTAACTAAAATGAATTGAAAATATATATCACTGTTGTTAGTAATTTTCTTTTATTATAAAAAATCATTGAAAAATTGAAAAACCGTGCAAAAGATAAAATATAAAGCATATTTCGCTATTTAATTTTCTCTCTCTTCTAAACAGTAGGATAAATAAATTAATATAAATTTCCTGTTTACAAAAGTTTGAATTTTTCGAAAAACTAAGGGTTTTCTTATCCCAGGCATAGATTACCTTAGCCGTATTTGGCACCACATTTTGGAATTTTGGATCCTAAATGCTCTTCAACTTTGTACTTGTTTGGCTTTATAAATATTTTGTTATGAGCGTCACTGATGAGTCTTATGAAGACGAAACGCGCGTCTGGCGTACTAAATTATAATCCTGGTACCTTTGACAACTTATAACATCTTCATTTTAAATTTCGCCAAATAAAGTGTACTCATATTACGATTTTTGTGACTATTCCTCAGAAAACGTTATGAATGTGAGTTAATTACCAATTATTTATATCAATCAAAAAAAATCCAATTAGAATACAAAACAGAGTGTAGTTGTTATGTTATCTATAGGATATACATGTCCTACGATTGTTGTATATTTGATTCCTTTGGATTTTGTTTGTCTTTTGATTGATCTTCCATTAATGTTAATTACTGCGAAACTATCAACCATTGAAAGATGCAAAATCTCACTCAAAAATATTTGATAACTTACAGAACAATCCAATTTAACTAATTTACATGTCTTTAGAATGAAACTCCATAATCACCTGTTTGTCAAGAAGACACCATAAGCCAAATAAGTATTTAAACACATAAATCATCACAGTTCACACATATTTTTTTTTATTATATTATTAAAGTCACATAGCTTTCTGTTCAGAAACTACTTACATGAACACAGATAGTCATACTCTTTACTACAGTGACGTGTTGCGTAGCCGTAATTTTCATTACGTTTAAGCCTGATACACTGGTCAGATGCTTTTGCATTTGGTTCACCGGGTGTCCAGTTTGTCCAAGAAGTAGGTTCACCATCCGTCCATTTATATACATATGGCGAAGTGCCATCAGATGACAATCCAAACCAAACATCATTTGTACCTCTATGAAAAAGAAAAAAATATCAAAAATTCAGTCTTTCTTTGTATACGAGGTTTGATATTTTAAATGATACTTAAACTAAAACTTTAAAGTAGAAAACGAACTCACAATGCCATGGTAAACAAACGAGAGAGAAAAAAATGACTTACAACAGTATACAACACATAACATTGAAAATATCAGTTCTAAACTACTCATATGATATTATATGTACCCCATATCTTGTATGTAATTAACACCGGCGTCATAATCCAACTTTGAAGGAAATTTAGCAAGTTCCATTCCCATATTTGTACATCTGTCTTTTGCATCAAACCAGTTCTGTCTTGCATTTTTTATATAATGGAAATCTGTTCAAAGAAAAAAAAAACTCAAATTGTACTTATGTTGTACTCATTTGTGATATAAGTTGATTTTATTTAATTATTATTTCTTTATAATTCGTGTATAACTTGCATGTTTACAAATATATAAATCGGATTGGTCCGTTAAATATTTTTAAACTATATTTTTGTACTTTCGTTATCTTCATTTTGATCTATTCATGCGTGATAGACAATGCATGCGATCTAACGGTTCTTAACAAATTGAGATTTTAAACAAAAACATAATTTTTATATTTTTTGTGACGCATTTTTTAACAATTTTATTACACAAGGAAAGGGTTTGGCGGAAGCGATTTTTTTATTCATTAAAAAATAATTGTTCACAAAACAATTGAAGGTCTTTCTACATCAATTTTCTAAATAAACGATGATTCATAATGACTATTTTGTAGTTAAATACCTTGAGGAGCACAGCCTGCAAAGACGGACAGTACAGTGGAAGCCATTAGAAGACAGTGACATTCCATTTTCACAACTTACTGACGAGCAACTGACGTCACTTCCTCAAGCTTTCTCTTATCATACATTCAGGAATATAGGAGAGGACATTCCAAAATTGTCCAATCATTGGTGATTTCATACTTATTCACTATATATTATATTCTATACATTTTGGCCTTAAATAAGGGATATCATTTGCTACTTCTAGTTAAAAACTCATTTCCGGTCTCATATTATAGTTTTATTCACACTTATTCCAAAAATATATGGTTTGTAAATACTTTTGCCTGTAATAAGGGAGATATTTAGCTATCTCTGTTTTATTGCAGGTCACTTCCTGTCTCAAATGATAGGTTTTAATGTACACATATTTAAAAAATGTATAGTACCAATATACTTTCCCCTGAAATAAGTGCAAACATGGCTACGTTCGGTTTACTCAAGGTCATTTCCAGTTGATATTTTTACTTATGTCATCCAACATTTTTCAAAAGACCATATGGTCTAATCATGTACCAAGTTTGAGTAATAATCAATTAACCTTAAATTTCAGGGACACTAACTCCAATAAGATGTAATTGGATTGTTACAGACAAAATGTATCATATCTTCAGCACAATGAAGAAAACATGTTGCATTTGTTATTTAATATATATCTTTAAAAGTGACAGAAGACATAATAAAACAAGGAAAAGTCAAAATTCAGAATATGACATTGACCTTGACCCTTTACTTGACCTCAATTTCATTTGAGTGAATTAAAGACCACAAACTAAAATACCTTAGATCTCTATCACCTACCATTCATGTTATACATTATGTCAAATAAAGTTGGGAAATAACTCTCATATGAAGTTTTCTTGCTTTGCTTAAAATAGGACAAAACATCCTGAGGACATACCAAGTAATTTGGTGAAATACATTTGTCGATTTCTTGTACGGTTACAGGGGAGATGCATTAACAAAAAAACTGTTTTGAGAGATAAGTCTTACAATAAAAAGTTTTCAACTACACAGGGTGACATTTAAAAGCGCAATATCTGTTCGACATCATATGCAATATGTATAATCGACATCTTACGAAGTCATTATACACCGCAAGAAAAAAAAATTGAAGAACAAAAAAGAAGAAGAAATACTGAAAAGTGGAAAGAACTTAATAGTTACAAACTAAATAAATTGTTCAGAGAATAATTGAAATACTATCATCCTCAACTTAGATACGAAAGAATGAAATTTAAAAACCGATGATAGAAGATGTCATTACTGGTGCTTATAATCCTACACTCAATACTTATCCTAAAATATATGATTTCTAGGTAACTTTATTAAATTAGTAAAAAGTACGATACTTCAGGTTAAAAAAAAAATGTCACTTTCGATTGACCTTTATAACGCTTTTATGTCTACCAACCAAATACTCAAAACTTGTTGGTCACAATGAACCATTATGATTTGTTTTAGCAAAGTTCAAAATATAGAACATCAAATTTTCCTTTGACCTTGACCTCAATTATTTTTTTTTGCTTAAGTCAAAAACCTTTTAAGATATGAAGAAACCAATTAGACTTTAAAACTCTGGTTCCTACACCTTAGATTGTTATATTTAAATGACTAGTATTATTTATATTTTTTATTTAAGAAAGATTTTTAAATTTTGACAGGATATGTTTTATTTAAATATTGTTGGAATAAAATTGAGAATGGAAATGGGGAATGTGTCCAAGAGACAACAACCCGACCAAAAAGCAGACAACAGCCGAATGCCACCAATGGATCTTCAATGTAGGGAGAAACTCCAACAACCAGAAGAGGCATGCTTCAACTGGCCCTTAAACAAATATGTATACCAGTCCAGTGATAATATGTAAAAAAAATTCTACCAAGAGTGATTTTTTTTTTTATCCCATTATAAAAATCACAATGGAGTTTTCATCAGCCTTAACTAATTTATCTCCATTCAGCTAGTTTTCTAAGTGACATTTCTTTATTTTTAACCAGTTTCTTGTCTTTTAAAATTGACCTCTTATCATTTTCCGAAAAGAAGGAAGGTATTTATTGTTAATTCTTAAATACCATGGTTGGGTTCATTTTCTTCTTCTTGATTTTTGTGATGTTAAATCCTTTTCAATGTTTTTGTTTTTCAGTTTTGACTTGTGATAACAGGGAAGATAACCACTTGCAAAAAATCGGCAAAAGAAACAAAAAACCCCATCGCCGAATATAGCAAATCAAATGTAAGGGAAAAGCTGAAGTGCAACAAAAATAAACACCAACATACCTAGAAACGAACTATTTAATACAAATACGAATGCAAACAACTGTCATTTTCTTGACTTGGTACAAGATTTATCTTAAAAGTTTTGCATGACAGTAGTATAATATTTCGAAAAAAATGAGATTTTTCTACTTCGAATTTTGATAAAGTTTTCAATGTCATTTGACTCCACCGTTGTTGAGAGACTCGGGGTCAAACCGTGACCTGCTTTCCACCTGTTTGCGGTATTTGTTATTTCATTTTAGATTCTATTGCATTGACGGTTTAAAAAAATATCAACATGGCGGTTACTCGTCAGTAAATTTATTTTGCCTTAGATTGTAGATAATATTCAAGAAAGCCAAAAATGTTTATTATACATTACGAATGAATGTTTGGCCTACAAATTATAAGGTTTAATATATACAGGTAATTGGTGTGTAAATTGGGTCGCTTTCTCAAAGTTTTACCTACAATTTATTCAGTTTGTGAGTAAATCGACCAATTTTACACATTGATAATCCTTATAAAATTTTTCAATCTTATATAAGTAAGAAAGATAGCATCTTAATTCCATGACATGACATCATTTGATACATTGTTCAAACATATTGAAAAAGATTTCCCTTTTCTTAAGTACTCAATATATACAGGATATATATAATTAAATACGCAACCTACTATGTAAAAAGATGCATTGATAATCGTGTTTTTTTTTAGTGTGCTAGTGACCTAAGACGATATATATGGGGTCAGTATATTACATATCGACCTATACTCCACCGGCTGACAGAGAATCTATACGACAAAGGTTTTTAAAGACTAAAGTAAATATATCTTCATTTAACGATTTATATGTAAATAAACTCATCATAGATACCAGAATTAAAATGTTTACGCCAGACGCGCGTTTCGTCGACAAAAGACTAAAAAAATGTTGAAAAGGCCAAAAACGTACGAAGTTTACGAGCATTGCATGAGGACCAAAATTTCCTAAAAGTTTTGCCAAATACAGCTAAGGTAATCTATTCCTGAGGTAGAAAAACCTTAGTAAAAGACGCCATTAGGGCTTTGTTGACGTTTGTGGAATTTCACTTAAACCGAAGATAATGAGAAGGTTCTATTCTATAATACATGTGTTTTACTACATATCTTTTTAAATGTTTATTCACAAAGAATCAATTGTTCAAATGGTATGAAGTTTCAAGATCTCAATATTGATGAGATATAATTAGCTGTTGATAGTTCTGTGATGTTGTTTTATGCTTATATGAATTAAAGTAAACAAAATTGAAATCCTGTAATTGCATACATCCTTAATGGTTGAGAAATTTTAGCGTATTTAACACATAATACACACAGCAAACAGGTAAAAGTCTGAAATGGCCTTTGTTTGTACTTGAACAGTCTTAATTTGATCTGAATTTAATTTGAAGTTACTCAACCCCAATCCTTATCATACTCGACAGTACGTATTTTTACTTGAACCCTTTCTTTGTCATTAAGGCTAGGTTCACATTGCATATATATATTAAACAGTTTCAGAAAAATGTTTGTCCTGGGGATTGAATTCTATTTTCGGACAAATTTGGGGGTGGGGGGGGGGGGGGGGGTGAATGTGACACTCGGGATCATCGAGTAGATCTGATCGACAGTGTGAACCTAGCTTGATGTGTGTGTGACTTTAGCTAGGTTCACACTGCCGATCAGATCAACTCGATGATCTCGATTGTCAAAATTTCCACGATCAAGCGCAAACAAATTCGTTATCGGGCCTGTTTACGACTTCTATCCGACCACTATCTGCCGCCTTCGACTGTACACGACTTCAACTAGACCATTCACGACTCCCTAATGACTCCATCATATTTCAACTATACTCGATCTCAGATTGATCTCGGTAAGACCAGATCGATCTGATCGTATAGAGGTCGTAGGGATAGTCAAGTATGTACACCTCAGTATAAGAAAACGACTAAATGTGTTATGCCCCACTGCAGCGAAAGGGGACATTAAGGGTTACCCTTTTCCGTCCGTATGTACGTCCCAACAACTAAATTCTGTTCTCTAAATTTACTTTGCATCAACCAAATGTCATGATCCGTATAGACAATACTTATAACCATAACACACAGATCCAGTGCGAATTTTGTTGGTGTCACTTTTAATGACCCTTTATAATGTTATATGCAAGTGGGGGCATTATATGTGTCCCATGGACACATTCTCCATTTATTTGGTTAGATTCAATTGTGCACATAAGGTATGACTAAAACCATACGTTTAAGATAATCTACATGGAATTAAAGCAGTTGGATTTGTGGGTAAGGTGGTAAAATTAGAGCGTCAGAGCAACATGTTAATAACTGTGATATACCTTAAAGAGAGCGTAAAAGAGGAGCAAAAAGGCGAGGACAGCAACGGGTATTTATATTTCATCATTGAAGATGTATTTTTCACCTGCCTGGAATTATTATTTTTTTATTGTATTTGATCGGCAAACCTGGAATTACCCGTATCCGCCTCCGGAATCTGATCCGGTTTTATTGTCTTAATATGGTAAAAACGGTACTATTTATTCTGCCATAGGCGACAATAATGACATTTCCTAATGTACAACGTACAAAACTAACATAGGCCAGAGGCTCTTGACTTGGGACAGGTATAAACATGTCGCGAGGACTAATGTTTACAAACACGAACTTTTTGACGCAATTTAACATATACTAGTCAACAAAAGAAACGATCCACGACTTTTTTTTCAAATTAAAGATGAAGCTTTCTGTTTATAGGACCAATATTGATGGTAGTAATATTTAATGACCATAGAAATATAATAGATATAGGAAGATGTGGTGTGAGTGCAAAGGAGACAACTCTCCATCCAAATAACAATTTTAAAAAAAAGTAAACCATTATAGGTAAATGTACGGCCTTCGACACGGAGCCTTGGCTCACACCGAACAACAAGCTATAAAGGGCCTCAAAATTACTAGTTTAAAACCATTCAAACGGTCATGTGGCGAAATTTAAATTTTTTGACAAAATTTACATAAGACGACAATTTTAAAAACATAAGTTCTAACTAATGATGTCAAACTCTCATTTAAAGATAAAGACAATGTTTGCCTTCAATTCTTTTTTGAAAATCGTACAGTTTCTATGTTTTTTGAAAAGCAAAGTTCGGCCCCAAGAGAAATCATTAAAATGTAAACATTATCAATTGATTTACCATTGAAAGTATGTTTAAAGTGAAATTAAAAAAAAAAAAAAAAAAACGTTAACAATCTTAAAACTTATCCGAAAGGTTCCAAAATATAGTGTGTTGTTTTCATATCTAAAATATTAATTTGAGACGAAAACATTTTTATGCTTTTTTTTTCATTTGTTGAGATTTCTAAAAAAAAAAAAAATTTTTTACCGAAAATTTAACAGAACAATATTTCAACCCATTAGTTACAATATGAACATATGTAACTTGATTAGCAATATTTTTAAACAAATATGAAAATTCATTTAGTACTAGTACACAGAAAATTGTGTGTCGATATTGTGTCCAACTTTCCGCAAAAATAATTTGCACCCTTTAATCGTTTTCACGGAATTTAGTTACTTTCCGACAGGTTTTGATTTTCAATATCATATGTGGATACTTTGGAAATGAAAGCTTTTCAAAATACTGTATCTCATTTTGTTTTAGTTTTTGATACTTTTTGATAAATTTTATTTTAAAGTCGTGTATCGTTACTTTTGTAGACTAGTATATAATGAGACGAATGACAAATGATTTTTATTTATCTCTTGGTAGATATATCTAAACAGTTTCAGAAAAAGTATCACTCGAAGGAATTGAAGTTCTACTTTAGATCAGTTTTTTGGGAAATATGTGACATCTTAAACCCCTTTTTCAATATGTTTTAGCAAAATAATGCAGGTTTTGTCATCGATACAGCAAAAGGAAATTATCTTCAAATATTAACTACTGGATATCAATTCTTTGGAAAATTACTGATTACACACATATGCACATATATGACCAAAAAGTAAGCTAAATTTGTAAGAAAGCAAAGAAAAGGGGATGGTTAACTTTAGGTAATTGCTATCCAACAAAAGTACCAATCCGGTGACAAAAATTCGTTTGGCGGTGTCATTTTTAAGAAAAAAAGTAGTAAAAACTCCCACAACATATCGGCGTCTACTCTGAGGAAGTTTTTATAACCATTGGGATCTTCCTTGTTGAGATCCTGCAATTCTCTTCTATCTCGATAATTGTCTCACCTATATATATCTCGGCGCTCGTTGCTGTCCGCCTTCTTTTTCGTCTTCTACGCTCTCTTCAAAGTAAGCCACAGCTAAAAAAAACTGTCTCTGTGGAGCTCTAACCACCTTACCAAAACATCCAGCTGCTTTATTTTCACATAGATATCTCAAATGTATGATTTTACTGAGACCCCCTGTGAACTACTGAATTTAACCAAATAAATGGAGAATGTGTTCATAGCCCCGTTTGCACATAACATTATAAAGGGTCATTACTCAAGAACGGTAAAAGTGGCGTTTCCCATATTCACACTTGATCTATGTTTATGGTAATAAGCTTTGTGTTAACAGGTAATAACATTTGGTTGATGCAAAGTAAATTTACAGAACGGAATCTAATTGTTGGGACATACGAACGGATAACAATTACTGCCCCTCCGCTGCAGCGGGGAATACCACATTCAAACGTTTTCTTATACAGAAATTTTATATACCCGACCGATTCCCAACTATCCCTATGACCCCTTTACAATCAGGCAAATCTGGTCTAGACGATATTGGACTGAGATCGATTATAGTTGATTTTGGTCTAGCTAGTTGAGTAAAGAGTCGTCTAGAGATCGTGAGATGGTCGGAATAATCGAATATGTATTCAAATAGTGGTCGGGTTGGAGTCGTGATGAAGTCATTAAGGAGTCGTAAATGATCGAGTTAAAGTTCTGTACAGTCGGGTAGCAGTGTGGTAGATGTCGTAAACAGGCCCGATCACGAATTTGGTCACTCTTGGTCGTGGAAATTTTGACAATCGGGATCATCGAGTTGATCTGATCGGCAGTGTGAACCAAGCTTAAGACACACACACACATGAAGTAATGTTAAAACCGCATTACCTAATAACATAATCACAATGAATAATGGTGAAACCACATCGAGTAATGACAAAACCATATTGAGTAATGACAAAAAAATAACAAGTCAGTATGAAACCATATCGTGAAATATCATTAAGTAATGACTATTCCATATTGAGGTACTAGAGAATTAAAACATCATTACGTTATGTCAAAACCATATTAAGTAAAGACAAAATATCATTATGTAATTATAACACAGCATAACGTAATATCAGAGTTCGTGAGATGGTCGGAATAATCGAATATGTATTCAATCATTGGTCGGGTTGGAGTCGTGATGAAGTCATTTAGGAGTCGTACATGGTTGAGTTAGAGTTGTGTATAGTCGGGTAGCAGTGTAGCAGTCGGGTTGATGTCGTAAACAGGCCCGATCACGAGTTTGGTTACGCTTGGTCGTGAACATTTAGACAATCGGGATCATCGAGTTGATTAAGTAATGACTATTTCATATTGAGGTACTAGTAAATCAAAACACCAGTACGCTATGTCAAAATCATATTAAGTAAAGAAAAAATATCATAATGTAATTATAACAAAGCATAACGTAATATCAGAGTTCCACAGAAAACTGTGGCGTTCCATGCAATGAAATTATTAAGGTTTGCGTTATAATGCAAAGGTTGCGTTATTTCGCAAAAGTTTGCGTTATTACGCAAACAAAGGAAGAATAATACACAAACAAAAGTGTTTGATGCTAATACGTATCCGTACTTTTAGGCATTCTATTTGTCTATATTTTAAAATAAGTAAGAAAAAAAACCCAATTGAACAGATCATATGTCAGGAGTAAACATTAACCAGAGTAAGCAAGCATGTACATGTAGCTATAATATTAGCATCATTTATTATAAAAAAAAGAAGATGTGGTAAAATTGTCAATGAGATAACTCTCAACAAGAGACCAAACGACATACAGGCTCCTGACTTGGGACAGCACATACATACAGAAAGTAGCCGGGTTATACATACTAATTATAATCCTGGTACCTTTGACTATTAAACATGTTAGAGGGATCCCAACCCTTCCCTAACCTTGGACAGTGGTGTAACAGTACAACATAATAACGAATTATAAAATCAGTTGAAAAAGGCTTAATTGATCAGATTGATACAAATAGAAATAGATCTCACAAAAACACAGTGGACGTGGGAGGGTACTTATATATCCCAATAACAAAAAGTTCAGTTTTTATTGATATCATGACAAAGTAATGTTTTGATTGAAATATACTTTTATCATTTGTACTTTGTCGGTTTTATTAAACAACAATCACGAAAGAGAAAATGATCAATCAAAAATATACTATTAGATATAGGAAGATGTGGTGTTAGTGCCAATGAGACAACTCTCCATCCAAATAACAATTTTAAAAAAGTAAACCATTATAGGTTAATTATTAGTTTATTATTAATTGGTTATAATCTTTTAATATTCAGTAGTACATGTTTAACGTTTCACCTTTGACTAAATATAAAGTGTTGTACAATAGGCAATAGTTTAATTTTAGAAAGTGCTATTTCCGTCGTATCTAAAATAGTAAATATTTTATAAACCATACAAGAAAGCATATACCAACACTAACCGACATTGAATGAGCTTTATTCATTAAAAATATTCAATATACGCCCTTTTCGCCAACATTAAAATTAAATGTACACGATTCTGTTTTGTATGATTTTTTTTTAAAAAACATTGGTGCCATAAATATAATTTACAAACTGTTCCTTTAACATGTGTATTGTTCTACGGAGGATTCATTGTTTTCATGTGTGCAAATGTTCGTGGATGTAGAAAAAAATGTTTTCGGTTATAACGCATTTTGTTGTTTTGTGACAGTCTAAATTCAAGTCTATCCTTTAATCCCACGAAAGTTACTTAAATTGATTTCCAACGAATATCAATTAGTCCATAATAGAACAATTCAAGTAGAAAATACTTACGTCATTGTATTCAATTTCAATTTGTCAATTTGTTCAAAGGAAAAATCTTAGCACTATATAGTCCTCATGACATTTGTAATTATTGAGCAGAAAGGAAAATTTGCGCCCTTTATCGCGAACTCATTTGCATCATCTCGACTTTCTAAAATGCCCTTCAACTTGTATTTGATTTGCCTTCGAACTTTTTTATTCCATCGTTTCTGATAAGTCTTGTAATGACAAATAATAAGCGTGGAATCTTTCATGACTTTTTTTGTAGAACTGACATGTATCTCTTCCATTGTTAGTTCAAGTTGAATATACATGAAATATTTGCCTCTTGAGTTAAGGAATCAACAAATAATTGACAAATCGTTTGGGGCTAACTAATTTACCGAATTTCAAATATATTTCATCAATGGATTGCATGATGTACAGTCTGTTTGTCAAGATGACATGGTTCCATGGTTGACATCTCTTATTTCATTCAATTCATCAACAATCCATTAATCGACATTGAATCCATCCATGTATTCGTTCATCCACCCGTTCCTTCACACGCATCTGATTGTGTGAAGAGTAATTGCACATCTCAACTAAACCTGGTTGCAAATGATCTTTATTGATTAATCTAGATAAAAAGTAAAATCATTAAAATACTGAACTCCGAGCAAAATTCAAAACGGAAAGTCCATAATCAAATGGCAATTTCAAATGATAAATCACATAATACAAATGGACAACAATAGATAAAAAATGTTAAGGTCAACTTCATATAGTCTGCTAATGATTCTTGTCAAACGTAATGATAAGACATTCGATACACATTGTATAGTATTACCATGCACAAATTAAATTACAGTATGTCATTCAGTGTTATGTTTTTTTTATAAATCAAAGTAAATTTAATTGAAAACCAATTTTGTCTTTTATTGCTATCATTTCTCTATTATATGCTAAATGTTTGAGTTACGGGTTTATCAATTATTAACTTAGTAAACTAAAACCTGCAATGTAAGATCATACTCATAAACAGTGATCATACCCAATCTTCTTATATCTTTATAATTTAGAATCTAGCAGCATAGCGTATTTCAGCTTGTCGGCTTATTGTAATATAATCGAAAATGAAACAGCAACCACAATAAAAACTGTATTCAGAGAGATTAAATCCAAATTGAATCGTAGAAGTATTGTTATACCCTTCAGTTTGATAGATTTTATCTTGTGTAAGGTAATGTTTATCTATGACTATTATGCGCCAATATCATTCAAATTGATGATTTTTTATTCAACCTTTCACGTAATATTTCGTTTTGAACTGCTTTCGAATCTGAATAACATTACATTAAAATATAAAGAATTGCAGCTGTGAAGTTGGATTTGATGGTCGCAAATATCCGTATGCATATGCAACTTTATTTGCAACATTTAAATTGTCAAATGACGACGCCAACTCTTCAACTACAGTGCTGGATTTCCTAAATTCCTAATTATAAACAAAATGATAAGGATATACCATGTATAAGGGAAGACCATGTATACCTGATAGATTACTCGTGAAGATAAAACCAAGAAAAATAACATGTCTGCTTTATGTTCGTTCTTTTAAATTTCAATCTAAAGAGGACAACCTTAACTGGGTAATCAATTTTACTGTTACTTATACTGTTTAATTGATTTTGATCATATTGCATCTGTTACTGTGAAAGTACTTTCATTCGTGGGGTACTAATTTTCGTGGTTTTCGTGGATGACTTTATCCACGAATTTAAGTGTCCAACGAAATAAAACAATCATAGTCTAAATCAATACATGGAAAGATCCAAATGACTGTTTGACTACTGAAATGATCCAGAGAATATATTGAATAACCTCGAATCTGAGAATACTTTAATAGCAGTCACATAACTACAACTGCATGCAGGATTATACCCATTTAATCTTTAATAACCTATAATGTACATTTTTTGATCTTTTAATTCTCATAAAAATATTTTTTTTCGATGAAAATCAGATTTCCGGTATTGATATGCTAGTATGATAAAGTGTTCATTTTATATCTTCATAGTTCTCGTACATATGGGAAATGATAATTTCATGACTATTAAAGGTGTGTTCTCATTTCGCCTTAGCTGTGAATTCCAGGTAAAAAAGGTAAAAAATATACTAAGGCCAGATGGGAATTAAACTAAGGCGAAATGTGAATTTAGATAAAAATATTAAATAAACAAATTTAACCTCTGTGTTTTTATAGCAATTTTAACAACATTGAATTAGGGAATTTTTTTCTCTTTAATTATTATTTTTAATAAAAGTGACAATTTTGTGACAATTTATATGATTTTAACAGAAAAAAAATCCACAATAAAACATGAGTCAGTAGGAAAGTTGCTTCTTTTATGCTTAATTTAAGTTTCAATTGTATAAATTTTATGCAACCAGAAAGTTCTTAATAATCCCACAAACTTGTTTACATATATTACGGAAACTTAAATAAAATAAATAAAATAATATATTTTTTTTAAATTGTGTTATTATAATTATATATATAATAAAGATAATACATGTAAAAATAAAAAAAAAAAAAAGATGTGGTATAATTGCCAATGAGACAACTCTCCACAAGAGACCAAAATGACACAGATATCAACAACTATAGGTCAACATACAGCCTTCAACAATGAGAAAAGCCAATACTGCATGGTCAGCTACAATAGGCCCCGAAATGTAAAACAATTCAAACAAGAAAACTAACGGCCTTATTTATGTACAAATAATGAACGAAAAAGAAATATGTAACACATAAACAAACGACAACCTGTGAATTACATGGTATACTATGACTTGACTTTTTCAAGCTTGGTCCAAATTATATAAGATTCTTTAATCTCCTGGAAAACATCGCCAACCAACATATTAACCTCAGTATGGTGATGCGGCATCTTACATCCTCAAACATGAAAACTAAACGAACTTTGAACATTCAAATGTGTACATCAGTGCCTTGTTTTTTTTCACAATATGAACTATACGGAAATAATTCTTATGTTCTATGTATTAGACTAAGTGTTCTTTTCTCATGCTATTTTTAAAAATATAACATGTACATTTTCTATATAAGTATGCAAATTTAAAATTGGGTTTCTGAATTCAGTGCTGATTTAGATATGAAATACAAATGTATTTGTTATGATAGTATGATATTTGTCTTTTCTTTATTCATTGAAATATGAAATATCCATATACAATGTGTCATATCTAATAAGACTTTATTTACAAAATATAACACATGAGTAAAAAAAAATCAGAAAAAGAAGAGCAGCTATAAAAAAGAATTATTTAATAGTGGGACACCAAACATAAATAAAATTTCATGGTAGAATTTGACATCAAAATAACAAATAATAACTAATTGCAATACAAACAAAACATAACATAATTACAATGTTTACAGAAGCTCCCATTTCGCCTTAGTTAATTCTTATGTACCTAAAACTTTGTACTAAGGCAAACTGGGATTAATTTTATATAATTATTTTGACAGCTAAGGCGAAATGAGAATAAGCCCTATTAAAGATACGTTTATAGCATTTGTTTATGATACTGATTTCTTTAGGTGACATGTTTAATGCCCTAATTAACACCTTTGATGGTCCTTATTCTGTTGATCACTTTATCTTGGGTTAATTAGTGTTGACACTACGATTTACACGGGTCAATGTTTACTTTGCAATTTCCTTCAATCCAGACTATTTGTAACCTTCGTTTCTAAAGGCTTTAAATTTTCATTTCTTTTTTAAAAAAAACTAAAATCCACGAATTTAAAAATCCACGAACATGTAAATATTGCTCAAACCACGAAAAATGATACCCACGAATTAAAGTACTTTCACAGTAACTTGCATATTTTTTAAGCATTGAAGTGTATCTGCATACGTCAAACGTTAACGAAAAACATTTAAAAGATCATAATAAAACTTAATTCGTTACTTTCACTTTCTGATATATTAATGATGTTCTGTCACTTCATAACTCACATTTCAGTTAGAACTTGCATCTCCTATATTCCAGTGAACTTGATAGTTAGGATACCATCGAACCTAGATGATAGTCAGTTTTATATTTTGATCTTCAGCTCTGTATTTACATACTATTGACATGTTTTCGTTGTCCTTTATCTTAAGTTATTTTAATATCATCATCTGATATATATTTTTCTGATTGTGTACTATTCTCGATTTTGTCATTTAGAGTATGGTGATGCACTATTGCAAGAAGCGTTTACACTGTCCACGGATGCGAACTCACTCCTTTCTCAATTATCTTAGTTTATGTTGTTTTTAACTTAATTTGTCTCTTCTCAATTTTTTTAAGATTTGAAAATTAGTAGAATTCTATCACATGAATTGAAAATGTGTTATTCGTTACGTTTAATAGGTTGATCTTTATAAAACAGCTGTTGCACAAACCACACCTCGGTGAAATTATATATATATAATAGAGAGTTTGTTTTGCTTATCTACTGGTTCCTAGATATGATATATATGCTTTATCTCGTAAGGACATAACTTGAAATTATTACCAGTACCAATAAACATGGATAGCGGCCAAATTGACTTCTGAGAAGGACCCAAAGTGAAAAGAGGGGTAACACAGAAATTAAGAATAAGTTTTATTTTAATAGTGCGAGACAAATAAATGTTGAAAATATACTGCACATCCCAATGTTTTCTCCTTTGAAAAAAGTAGTGAATACAAACTTTAAATTCAGAGATACTTTTCTTTTAGTAAAAGTGGCATAGTTTTTACCATAAAAAGTGTCTTTACTGGACATTGCATTGTATAGATTTACAGAATTTTAACCTATAAAAAGTAAAATCACGAAAATACTGAACTTAGAGGAAAATCTGATCGGAAAGTCCATAATCACATGGCAAAATCAAATAACAAAATACATCAAAAACGAATGGACAAGACCTGTCATATTCCTGACTTGGTACAGGCATTTTCAAATGTAGAAAATGGTGGATTAAACCTGGTTTTATAGCGCTAACCCTCTCATTTTGATGACAGTCTCATCAAATTCCGTTGTATTTACAATGATATGTGAACTAAACAGACATAATAAATAAAATAGTCAAAATATGGGTACAGCAGTCATCGTCGTGTAACAATTTTAAAAGGAACAATTTAAATTTAAATGATGCTGTAGGAAGTGATATCAAATGTAACTCTAGATTTGAAATTTGAAAATTATATCAAAGGATCAAAGCATGTATGCTCGATAACTTGATATCAAGTAGTAAATATCATTCGAATGAATTGATTTTGTAGGAATAAATAGATTTTCCGTATCATATCATGATTAATATGTTTAGTTACTTTAAATAATGTAATTTCTTAAACAAGATGCCACAGTTATCTTTCAAGGGTTTTTAATTGTAGGATGCAGAATTACAATCACTTATTTACACATAATCTAGTTGATAATATCCTTTATTTTTCTGTTCATATTTTGATCAGATTCTAATAAAACGACACTATGTATATTTTACACAAAATCTAAATAATTTACCGGAAACAATTAACATCTCGGATTGCTAATCATTCCTGAATTTGATAAATGGCTTCTAGGATTTCGAGCATTTGGTTTAAACTTTTTTGTAATCAATAAACATCACCATGCTATATAAAAAAAACTAAATAGAGATTTATTGATTATATGTTTGAAGCGCGTTTTATCTACATAAGATTCATTAGGTGCTCACATTTTAAATGATTTACAAGTCAAATAAAATACGAATTCTAAGTTGGGGAGAATTGAAACATTCCGAAAGAGCAACTCAAAGACGGTTATGACTTAATGTTCCATTGGGAAAAAATCATTATATTTAAGATTTAACATTTCATGAATAGTAAAAATCTACAAAAATTAAAGTATCCAATCACATCAACGTTAAAATCTAATCCGCCACCTATTTTCTATAATCATAAAAATGGAAGCCATTGTAGTGATGACGTGCTATGAATCTAGTTCTTGAAAACCAATAAATATATCAACATAGCATCATTACGACCCTTATATATACAATATTCTAAAAAAAAAAAAAAAATATTTACTACCCATTCCTCATCATTTAAAAGGGCATTAGCTGTCAAATTTATGTTCACCAATTCTAATCAAATTATCATATTTAATTTATAACAATGTAAAACATTTATCCAAACTATTAAAAGTCTAAAGAAAACAATAAACAAGACACAGGCATCAAAATACGTAGCTTCGTTTCGTGTGTATTTGAGGCTAGACGCCATCTAATTATTTATCGAGTTGACCTCTATAGTCATCCGATGACCATATAAGCGACGTAAACATAAATATAGATATAAATAGATTAAGCAAACACGTGCTGTTGAATTATTCTAGGCCTATTTAATTACATATTACAGATAAAAATAAATGTTTATCATCATTTTTACCTGTTTTATAATGTTTATATGTGGATCGAATCAGTCAATCAAATGATTTACCTTTGTTTCACTTTCAATGCTGACATTCTCTTCCTTTTAATAACTTTACACATATAATTCACATGTTATCCATCTCAAGCTAAGGGGTTAAATTAAAGTTCACTTGAATACGGATTCAAATAGGTCGAATTATTCACTTGCAAGTGAATAATTCATAATCAATGTTTTTTTGCTTATTTTGACAAAATAGTCCTTATTGCCTACTAAAAAGGAATTATTATTTCGCTATTTGTATTTCATTACTGATTGAGCCAAACAAAATATTATATTAGGTTTTTCATATATCTCGTAGATAGTGCCCTTTTAAAAGAGATACGAAAGATACCAGAGGGACAGTCAAACTAATAAATCGACAATAAACTGACAACGCCATGTACATTTATCATTTGTTCAACTTAAATTATCATCTGATCGGTTGTCAGGGGGAAGTTTCGATTATTCAGATATATTGGCAAAATATTCTATTTAAATAATTCATTGAAGGGCAGACACTTATTTGCAGACGTTAAAGACAAATTAAGTTAGATATTAAACAAAAAATGAAGGTTTGATGAAATAATTGCCTGTTTTAGGCATTATTTTCAAAAAAATGACGATAGTGGCAGAGATGCAAATTAATGCTTCAATAAGATCAATCTACTAGTTTTCTAATGGAATTTTTTTCCGCTGAATTTATGCTTCTGCACCTACCAAAACAAACTGTTGTGTGTAAATTTGTCTATAATTTAAAAATTTACAAATGTACTGATGGACTACTGACGTTCCATGTCAAATTTAAAATCACATAGTATTACATAATATGCGAAAATCCTAAATTGAGCACATCTTTAAACTTTTAAAGCCCATGGAAACAAATGTGAATAATTCAAATTAACCAACTTGTTTACCTTCTCTATCAAAAAGTTCTATTTCTTTTGTTTAATTTCAACTTGGTTTCCACCTGAGCCTGAATATGGAGTATAGATCTCCAAGTTGAAAAAAAATCATTCAAGAGCTTGCATGTCCTATCATTATTTCTTTGAGAAGAAGGATTCTGCTTACGATGAAACTTTTAAACCAAGAGTTCCATTATAAAAAATTGTCGTAACCACAACACTGTCCTCGTTCCCATTGTTCCTCAAATGTAAAAAAAAAAACAAATGATACTCATAACCGGATGTGTACTAATATGATAAACTCGGCGAGAAGCATATGTGGAGCAGGGCATGTTTACCCTTTCGCAACACCTCTGTTATGTTTTGTATACTGCTGTGTGTCTTTTTGTCGTTTTCTGTTTTGTTTTTCATGAGTGGTTTTACCATTTCATTTTCAGTTAGTGATTATCGATTTGGTATCTTTGTGAATATTAACTATGCCTGCGGAAAGATTGTGATATTAATTGATGTGAGAACAATTTGTATGATTGTAGTTACCCAACATCATTGATTCTTTTAGTATAGATGGTATGTTATTTAAATTCAGTTTTGGTATTTTTCACCGTTTCATACGTGTATTTACTCCATAAAACATCCCTTCTGTACACATACTTTGATTTATTACACAAATCACTTAATTTAAAAAAAAAATGTACTACTTTCTTGAATGCTCTTTCTGAACGCGCCAGCATTAATGGTATCACACTATAAAGGGAAGTTTTTCAATAATTCGGCAAATATTCGTGGAACACAGAATAACTTTGAAGAAATAGTACAAAAAAAGCGAAACATATATTTTTTTTAGAATAGAATATAACTTCTTTCGAAAAGGGTTGATATTATATGAAAAGATTATACTACGCTCGATTTGAACATGTAGCATTGTCATATCTTTCGCCTTATTTATGATTTTGTTTATGTCACAATGCACACAAATGCCGTTTGTCGTATTTTTCAGATAGGAATATACTGATTTGAAACTTTACATGTATGGATACTTCATTACTTAGGAATGATAGTGATGATTTTTGCTATTGAAAATCAGATTCAAATAACCAGTATCATTTTTTGTAGTAATAATTTTATTATTTGAAAATAAGTAAAATAAGACTCTGAAATTATACATACATTTTTTTTAACATTAAAATAGTATGTCGAAAATAAAGGAGGTGCCTGATACAACGACAAACAAAACCTCACAAATATTAAATCACTCCTTCCGATTTAATTTGGTATGCATGATATATATATATATATATATATACCAGAAATAACAGTAAGATATTATATTACTTATGAATTATCTTATACGACAAGGAGCTCGTTACTCAGTGATAATTACGTATTAAGAGCGTAACCCAATAGGATTTAACCCTTATGCATTATTACTACATTTGCAAAGACTTTTTAAATAAGACTTTTTGGTCGGGTTGTTGTCTCTTTGTTCATTCCCGGTTTTCATTCATATGTTTTTTTGTTCACGGTATTTACGTTCTATGTGAACAGTTGATTGCACTTTTGTAATTGCTTTTTATTTGTAAGTTCCATATATTTTAGTATCCCAAACATCATTTCGTTTTCGCTTATTGCATGGCAATGTCCGAATACACTCCAAAAATGAAAAAAAGGAGAACAACACATGTTTTGCAAGAATTTTATAAACAAATTGTGTTATTTTAAAGGATGATAGGGGTAGTGTAAAAACGTACAGAGTACATTCAGAATTGCAATATATGCTTAAGGATGTCATATTTAATGTAACATTCAATTTATTTCCAGTAGGTAATCATTTGTTAACTCAACGATTAGAAAATAACAAACATCAAGCAATATCCAATTTTTACTCGTTATGGAACCTCTAATAAGCCTCAATATCAAAGTCACATTACAGACTAGGTATAAAGCTAAATAGTTAAAATATAGATAGTTTCAAAGTATCCATTTGAAATTTTCTAAATTATGTTCCTACTTGGCCGATATTTAATTCTTTTTCTAATATGTATTAGTCTTATATGCACTTATTCACTAAGTAGTAAACAAAATTGTAGAAAAAGTCACGGTGATTCTCACGGGGTAGAAATTTCGTTATTCAGTAAATTAGAAAAAATCCAAAGAAACAATCAACCAAAAAACAAATACAAAATAATAAATCAAACGAAATTCGTCAATTTGTTTTAATTTTTCACGAAAAAGGTAGAGAAAATTGAACCGATGAAGAACTTTGTTGGTGACGAAAACTAACTTCATGAGAAAAAAAATCGAATAACATTAGTATATACTTACTAAGTGCAGAAGTATGACTTATCAAAACAAAAGTCCAGAATACTTTCAGTATTTGAATTGACATTTTGACTGTTGAAAATACAAACAATTTAGTATAACTGGATGTCATTTGAACTCAACTGATTGTTTGACGGTATATTCAATGTAGCGTCATCTATATTTTCTAACAACAAAGGAATTATTAATACGGTTTTTTTTTACGTATTAAAAGTTTTAATTCATATGTGTCATCAATAATTTAGATACGTTTTCGAACATCGATAGAATCATAATAAATATATAACTTCCCTCAATTATAATCAATCGTTATAGCTGTATTTTGTTCAGCTTTTCGGAATGTTTGATCTTCAATGCCCCTCAACTTTGTTCCTCATTTGGGTTTTTTTTAAAACATTTTTAAGTCGAGTGTCACTGGTGAGTTGTTTTGACGAAAAGCGCGACTGGCTTTTAAAATTATGCCTGGTATCTATTATGAGTTTATCTTTTCTAACGATTTCTTTCATGCAAATCAAGTTAAAAGCCGTCCCTTTCTTTAAAGAAAACACAAACATGTCTGAATGATAATGTCCGTATACATTTGAAAACCTAGACTATGTAGTTGGAATAGTTAAAAGTTTAATTAAGTCCCCCCTCCTCCTTTACTTTTTAATGAACTTCTTATTAGATACTTTCACAAATATGAATTCTTCGTAAAGCAAAAAGCGGATTAAACCCTGATGTTCTCAAAATCTTTGAATATCATTATTCTCTCTCCAGTGGATTTGTTATTGGAAGTTATAGTTTATTCATCTGCAAACAACAATTACACATAATTTTATCAAGACGAAAACAAAATCCAAAACAGCTGGATAAAATCATAGCATTTGATAAATTCATCACCTCTTACCGTTATCTGGATGATATTTTTCCTTAACGCAAAAGCTCCCAGTCACACTAGACCACGATCGCATCACGCTCACAGTGACCTATAATAAATTCAGATCGGGGTTAGCTCGCAGTATCAGCTGCATGAAAATGTAAAATTTCGTTTTTTTCCGATGGTACTACGTCCTCATTACGCTTCTACAACGATCCTGCTACGATTATACCATGTTCTCATCACGCTAATTTTGCGACCTCACTACGAGGATGAATGCCATACCTAGAGCGTTGATAAAGCATTAGTTTAAACATATTTATTTATAGCGGATTGGGAAACAAGCTTATATTAATCCCTTTCCACTTTGCGGGTGTGAGTGCTGCCTTGTAGCGGCATTAGCCTGCTCTTTTTCGAAATCTACAAGGATGTCTTTAACGTGCAAGAGATACGGCTCTCTCTCTTAACACGGGTCAGCCATTTATCGTCCCCGTCCGACGGACTATCATCGTTTACTCAAGACCATAAATCATTATATCAACTGAAATCGAAAGTCAACAGTTGTTTTATTATATGACTTTTCATCCTTCTTCAGTTTTCTAGTATTTGTTCAAGATACTTATAATCACTTATTAGTTATCAAAGGTACCAGGATTGTAATTCAATACGCCAGACGCGCGTTTCGTCTACATAAGACTCATCAGTGAAGCTCAGATCAAAATAGTTATGAAGCCAAACAAGTACAAAGTTGAAGAGCATTGAATAACAAAATTTCCAAAACGTTGTGCCAAATACGGCTAAGGTAATCTATTCCTGGGATAAGAAAATCCTTGAAAAAACTTCTCCATGTTTTTATACTAATAAATATATCATATTGTTTTGCAGTTGATTATAATCATAAGTTGAAATATTAAATGAAGTTGAAGAAAACAAATACACGAAGAACATATAAAAAACAGTGTAAACAAGAAGAAAAACAAGGACCGGGAATTTACTTAACGTGTTGATCCTTCGTCATTGACGTTGCCTTGAAATATCTATATTTAGATACACGGACGCTGTTCCAAATCTTATATTAACCTCTTGGATATTTGCCGCGATGAATATAACGTTTTATCATTGCGGATTTCCCATGCTTTTGACAATTAGGTATTATTGGCTTTGAACTAACTGACAGTTGTTGTGAGTACTCCAAGATCTATTTCTGTTGTTTTGGATGTACAAGTACCGGACCACGCGTACGTCCGCTCTGTATTTTTGTTAGATGTATTTGTATTTGTATCCATCTGATGAGTTAAGCCTTTTTCAAATGATTTTTATAGTCCGTTCTTATGTTGTTCTGTAACATCACTGTCAGTGAATTGTTGATATCTCGCTAACATGTTTAACCTCACCACATTCTGTAATATGTGCCTGTCCCGAGTCAGGATACTGTAGTTCAGTCGTTGTCGTTGGTTGCCGTGTTACATATTTGTTTGTCGTTTTTTGTTTGTTAGTTTTCTTGTTTGATTAGTTTTACATCGGTCATTTGAAGCCTTTTACAGCTGACTATGTGGTATATATTTTGCTAATCGTTGAAGACCGTACGATGACCCATAGTTATAAATTTCTGTGTTATATGGTGTCTTGTGAGTCTTGTGTCTAATTGACAATCATATCATATGTTCCTTTTTGTAGAGCGATAAGTTATAACATTTGCAAATGAAACAACGTCTAAAAAGTAAAATCACAAAAAATACTGAACTTAGAGGAAAATCAATGCGGAAAGTCCATAATCACATGGCAAAATCAAATAACAAAACGCATCAAAAACGAATGGACAAGAACTGTCATATTCCTGACTTGGTACAGGCATTTTCAAATGTAGAAAATGGTGGATTAAACCTGGTTTTATAGCGCTAACTCTCTCACTTTGGTGACAGTCTCATCAAATTCCGTTATATTTACATTGATGCGTTAACTAAACAGACTCGATAAATAGAATAGTCAAAATATGGGTACATCAGTCATCATCGTATAACAATTTTAAAAGGAACAAACTTACTGTTGCTACCCTGATATGTGCTCAAAATAAATATATTTTCTATCACAGTTATTTCTTAACTGGAGTCTGTTTAAATCGCACGACTTGCCAAACGTAATTACATGTTTGAAATGTAATTATTGACAGTGGAGAAATACCTTACTGTACGAGCTTTAGTAGTGAATCTGTGCTCTATTGATTTTTAAAAGACAAAACGTTCTGATTTTTTCCCATGAGACGTCATAATGTATGTTCAAAGTTTTTGACATCACAATCGCCTATCCAGATAAATAAAAATGTCATATTAATCTTTTCCAGAGAAGAGACGAGATCAAAAGAAATTTACTCTGAATGTTAAAAAAATAAATGTTATCTCACTACAGGAACTTTGGTAGTGAAGCTGTGCTCTAGTGATTTTTGAATGATGTGTACTTTTCTAAACTTTTTATAGAGACCTCATAATGCATGTTTCCAATTTTATGTCGTCACAATCGCCTATTCAGACGATTCTAATGAAGTAATGATATCAAACGAAGTTTACGTTGATTGTAAAGAAAGAACTTACCAATTGATTCACGAAAAACTTAATTGGCTATACATTGAAGAAATTCATTCAACAAGTATTCATATTTAGAGTTCTTTAGGCCCTATTATCATAGATTTGTGCAATCTAGTTTTGTGCTTAGGGTATAAGTTCATATAGTCCGACCAAACATAGCTTGACAATCATTTTGGAACAAAAGTAATAATGTGTTGCATTCATTCTTTTGTTACATTTGAATGTCATGCCATTATCACTAGCAAATGTACATTGAAATGATTGTGACCACAAAATCAGGCCATTGTTATATCAAATTCATTAAAAGAAGAATATTACAGATCTGAGTTTATCATACACACTAGAGTTTTTCTGTTTCTATTTGTTTTTCACAAGTTTGACAATTTGTAAGGTAAAACAATTAACCATTGTCTCCCTGATACAATTTTACTTCAACTTTCAGATATTTTCCTCCTTGTTTGCCTTCTGATAATATTGGCCAACAAATAAACAGTAGTATACCGCTGTTCAAAAAATATAAATCGATTGAGATAACAACACATCCGGATTACAATCCGAGAGAAACACATGAGCTATAAGAAGAAAACGACATGAAAACAGAAAAAAACTGAAGTGCAACAAAAACAAGCGCCAACATACATAGAAACAGACTATTTGATAACAACTGCCATATTCCTGTCTTGGTACAGGACATTTTCAGAACAAATTGGTAGGTTGAACCTGTCTTAACCATTTAATCAAGGTATATTTGTTATCAAATGATATACAATAATATATATGGTCCATTCAAGTGGCAATATCATCTGAAGCATCTGCTGTCAAAATTGAAGCAAATATAAGTCATATATATCGGCATAAGCATGAACACTTGTATATGATATCGTTACTTTGTGATCAGCCTTGTTAACTTTGTATTTGTTAGAATAAATATTTTAATACAATTCACATTCATTGATGACGATTTTCTAAAAAAAAAACCAAAAAGCTAAGAGCTAATATAAATCTTTTATTAGTCTGGTTTCTTTTTTAGCCATTGCGTTGTAAGTTTGTTTTCAATCTATGAGTTTGAATGTCCCTTTTAGTATTTTCGCCACTCTTTAATGAACCTCTCCAATCACCAGGATATTTTTTTCTCGCACCTTGGAAATATAACATTTGTCAATTTAAACTTTTCACAACACATGCTTTCGGCGTAGGATGCCATAATTTATGTTTATTGAAAAAAAAAACCAAAACCCAACATTTATTTTATTATTCAAAATGATATCGTTTTTTTTTTTTTTTTATTCCTAATTCTAGTTACATCTCTGTATTTTTTTTGAGCAAATGTGTCCATTTTTATGCATTAGAATATTTACGTAATATATATCATCAGAGAAACCGAAATTTGAAGATACCTTACAAACAATTTAAAACTTGAATCCTATCATATGTCAACATTACGAATGTTCTAGATAAAAAGAATATTTTAGAAGCTCATTCTGTGAATACGACTTCCAGCTGTTGACTTTTCAGTAAAAACAAAAAGGTAATTACTGCAATGAAATTTATAAACTGAAATATGCGTTTTTAATTTAATAAAGGAATCAGTGTATTAACGATTTGCTTTTGTTAAGACGATTAGCCTCAAAAGAGCAGCCAACATGTAAAATTATTCGATGACAGAAAACATTCAATCTATAAAACCTATTTTTCACGCGACATATCAGAAAACGGGAGCGATGAACGATCGGTTTTTAATTAGATTGGATAACATCTTCTTACAAGTATTTAATTAAATAAACCTTTAAATATGATTAAAACTGGAAAGGGCAAGTGCTCTATTTTGACAAAATAAAATCTATCAAAACTTTTTTTTTTATTTTCAAACAATGACATAAAGTAGAAAGCAAGGGGTAATGCAAGTGTATGCTTTAAAAAAGCTGATTATGCTTTAACAATCTCCCCTAACAACTTTCCTAATGCGTTTGTGTAACCAGGATCTCGTCTATAGAAATGCAAGCAATACAATGATCGAAGTCCCATTGGCAGATTTATAGATTCCTCTAAGTACATTGGTATAACTGATTGTGTGTTCGAGTATAGACGATCTATAAGAGTTGACATCTTTGATACGTATGGCCATGTTTTAGTGACAAAGTCTTTCGATAGTAGAAGAAATATTATTTTTGAGGTATGTATTCCTCTGTTAACAGCGTCAAGAAAATTCTGGTCAACATCTTCATCTATGATAATGTCAGCGATTTGAATGTTGTTTTTTCCCTTTGAGAATTCTGAAATGCTTTCTTTCAATAATTTTACAGCACATTCATCTACCTTGTTTGCGAGAATTATAATATCAGGACCTACAAAATATTGAGAAAAATATAGGACAACAGTAACACTAAAGATTTAAACATGTCTTAATAGAATAATTACATTACATAAATGTTGTTACATATGCATGTAAGATCATACTTAAAAAATATATTTCATTATTTTGATATGGTTTGATGGTTATTCTAATGAAAAAAGTTAAAAATAAGATTACATTCATATTATATTCTAAGATAGAGTATTGTATTTTTTTCTTATTTTACATTCAACAATAAACAAAATGATTGAACAATGGTAAAGTTGATTACATAGTGTACAATTTGATTAAATAAATAAAAGGACATCGTCATATAACTTTCTGTGTTTAAATTAAAAGATGTATATATCCTCTAGTATAAAACAAACGCTACGTTGATGGTATATCTTGTAAAAAAAAGAACGTTCACAATTTGAAACTGTACTGTCAGATTGTATAACATGGTGTGTTTTGCAACCAAAAACAATATTGACTTCTTGTTTATACACTAAATGTGTTGTTTGAAACTGTTCTAGATAGATCAACCGTATAAATTGAGGATGGAGGTTCTAGGCAGCTGGAGCGGGACAGAAAATAAATCAACTTATAAACATAATGGTTCCATGTAAAGAAGGTTTTTTTTATTTAATCCTGCAACATATTTTGGAAAATTATCAAAAAGGAAAAAGACACGATATTACGGAAACACACATATGGTGAAGTTTTGACAGCAAGAGTGGATATCATATCAAAATTAAGTCATCGTAGATACCAGGATTGAAACTTTGTTCATGCACCAAACGTGCTTTTCGTCTACAAAAGACCCACCAGTGACGATCGAATCACAAAAAAAAAAAAAAAAATGAAAAGGCAAAATTAAGTAACGTAGATAAAAAGACAACAGTATAAAATGGATGTACAGCATAATAAAAATTGCAAGGAAATTTGGACAGCATTTTTGCGGTTCCGTTTCTCTAGTTTTGTTTATTGAATTGATTATGAAAAATAGAAAACAATAGATAAATCTCTTTTGTCAATGTTTTAAACGAAAAGGACAATAACTTTAGATATTCCAAATGTAATCAATTCCCGACTGTGAAATAGAAATTCAATGACGATTATTTTCTGTGACAAGGTATTTGCCTTTTATAGTCTATGAAATGCTAATAAATTAGTAAGTATTGCATAATCTTTGCAAACATTGTATAGCATTTTAAGTAAATTACAAGCATGACATAATCTTATCATTTAAGTGTTAAACTATAAGTTTAAATATAATAATGATAAGACTTCAATCACGCTTATACAAAATGTACTTGTGCTTGATATGTTTGTGAGCACATACTATTTGTAGTATAAGTGTATAACAATGGACTTTTCGTGAGACTGTGTAGCATATCTTCATATTGTGAAAAAACCTCAAAAGTATAACTCAATGCTTATTAAGCATTATTGAAACTTACACAAGAAGTTTGAAGTTCTTATATCAAAGACCAAGTTCTAAAAACATTTAATGATATAAAAAAATCCTTATAAATTTATAAAACATGTTATATGAGTGATTTAATTGCTTTTAGATATGCAAATTAAAATGGCTACCTTATTTGTAAATCCAAATGTAAATAACTAATAACAATATGTTTTATCTGACTGCATCTTTGGCGATCGATCGTGATTCCATTATCAATTTCTTTGTTTTTCTTATCCATCAGTTTAAATGTATGAAGCATGCTAATTGTAATGTATGCAGACATATGCTCACCTTGGTGTTTAGAAATAGAATACCAACTGTTTTTGAACTAACTTTTATATCACATATCAACTGATCTTTTTTATTTATATTTTGCCATTGCGATGTCAGTGTATATACAACTGATGAGTTTGAATGTCCCTTTAGTTGTACATTACGCCTCTCTTAAACGATAATAAAATAAGTATTACTTGCAAAATCTTGCTTCGATCTTTCTTTTGAGTCTTGCTCTGTCATATGACACTTGCACATTTGTACTGGATTTGGCTCTAAAAGAATATAAAGATTGTGTTTGCTCTCATTAATTTTCAGTCATAATGAAAATTTAAACCTATTTGATGAGACATATGAAAATAATAAATTCTAGATGTCAATTTTAGAAAATTCGCAAAAAAAAAGATTTTATGTTTCTATGTGACAAAATGAATGTAACATATTATAAAACTTGATAATGTACATGTGAGGCAACTACTTTAAGTCTGCGTTGCATATACTATTTTGATGAATTATATTACTTCATAATTCTCTGAAAAAAGGAAGGAGTTATCTATAGTATAACTATTAGTTACCCTAGTTGAATAGTTTAAACCTAAATCAGTATCACTGTTAACATTGTTTATGTTACGTGATCAATAACAATTTTACTACGTATTTTCTACAACTGCGCAGAAAGAATCAGCAAATTTGTAAATACAAGTGTTATGTTATGGTTTTGACTATCTGAAAAATACAATTGATTCATAAATCAGACTTGGTAACTAAAGCTTCAGTTCATTGGTAGTTTACAGGTAGTATACTAAACAGGGAAACGACCCCATTGTAAAGCATGTTTCACTAAAGCCTGATTTCAAATTTCAGAAATACATTGATTTATAGTTTCTACATATAAGTATAAGTTAAATTGAAGTTAATGAAAGATGAAAGTGCAAAACCTGAATTACCAATCTAAAATTCTTTAGAGCTAAATGTTATATGAGAGAAAAGGACAGACGGACGGACTGACACAGTAATGTTGTGCTCGATTGTTAGAATGTTTTCAAAAAAGTAATAATGTTTATATAATGAAAATGTAATACAAAAACAAAATACCGCTGTATTCGTTCGTCATCATATTTCCGTCACCAATTACTACTGTTACAGCATGTATAACAATCGGGCGGTCATTCATGTTTGCCTTTTCTAAAGAAACAAAGAAATGATAAAGAGATATAAATTAAAACATATAGACAATTACTGTATAGTGTCTTTAAACTTCTTTTGAACGAGGCTAAGCAACGGGTGTAATGCGAGCTTCATTTAGCTGTTTTTTCGTGTTTTGAGCTGAGAACTTGACGATTGACGCCACTGAACATGGAGTTAATCCTGTTCATTGGTGCACGTGAGCAGAAAGTGTGTTCCGTCACTGGAATACGACTGCAATACTCAAAAGTATTTCGTTAGTGGTCGGAGATTAAGAGCGATATCTGAATGGTATACACATACATGCTAGTGGTATCTGTTGAGCTGTTAATGCATGATAATACTTCCAATAGTAGGATAAATATGTATCTCATTTACTATTTTGCTACAAACCGGGAAAATGTACCACAATTCGATTTATCATTGCTGTTTTGATGTAAGATTTGTTATTCTCATAGGATTTTGTGTAATGCTTAGTCCGTTTCTGTGTGTGTTACATTTTAATGTTGTGTCGTTGTTCTCTTCTTATATTTAATGCGTTTCCCTCAGTTTTAGTTTGTTACCCCGATTTTGTTTTTTGTCCATGGATTTATGAGTTTTGAACAGCGGTATACTACTGTTGCCTTTATTTAGCAAGCAAATAACATTACCAATAGACTTTTTGGTGGAACAATATAATTTGTGCGTCGATCTCTTAGGCTAACTCGGCTGTGACTTTTTATGTGCTGGTGTATGTTGTTTTATGTATTTGTTTTTATTCTGTAGTTAGTCACCACTTCGGTGTAATCATCTATATCTATTATATAGTCATTTTTATAAATTTACTGTTTGCAAAAGTATAAATTATTCTAAAACTAAGGATGTTCTTATCTAAGGCAAAAAACCTTTGCCGTATTGGGCACAACGTTTTGGAACTTTTGGGTTTCAATGCTCTTCAACTTTGTATTTTTTTTTATCTGAGCGTCACTGGTTGGTCTTGTGTAGACGGAACGCGCGTCTGGAGAAATAAATTATAAACCTGGTACCTTTTAATAGCTATTATGTGTGTGTTTCTCTGTCCTATATGTTCTCCCATTTATTTGTATTGTAGTCCTGTCATGTAATGTTGTCATTTTAAAGTTATATTTACCTTTGCCATAAAAGCGGGAGGTTTGGCTAGCCATAAAACCAGGTTCAACCCACCTTTTTTTTCTTAAAATGTCCTGTACTAAGTCAGGAAAATGGCCATTGTAAAATGATAGTTCTTTTCTGTATGTGTTACATGTTAGTGTTGTGTTTCTTTTGTGTCGTAGTTCTCCTGTTATATTTGATGAATTTCCCTCAGTTTAAGTTTAAACCCGGATTTAATTTTCTCTCAATCGATTTATGAATTTTGAACAGCGGTATACTACTGTTACCTTTATAATAAACTGAATTACAATGCTGGTAATAGGTTGTATTGTAAATGTATATTGTAAGATATTCACTTCAAATGTTGGTTTAAATAATTCCAATACAAACAAAATGTACAGTAGCTGTGATATTTCGGTGACGATGTTTGATAAATATTCCTAGAAAGCATTACTGGATTGACGACATGGTAATTATCTTAAGGAACACAACCCTAATTCATAGTCACATTGCCTTTTTTTGTCTAGTTCTTGATTTGCAACAATATTTAGTTATAGTATATATAACTATACCTTACCCTGGTTTGTGCTGAAAACTTCAACATGCATGTAATTGCATATATGAACGTACTATTTCCCGGAATTTTAGATGTACAAAAGCAGTAACTTCCGATCTGAACAGCAGGATAAATATGTTCTCCTATCTTAATTTTATTTAACTTAGTATTCTTGATAAAAATGATTCAATAAGTGTTCTTCGTGTGATACCAGTATCCATTGGCTTTCATTTCATACTCACATTAACAAAATATTTTACTTATTGACAGAGCTACAGCTTTGCATAAGAACAATCTAATTTAGATATGACGTACTACTTTTTTGTTTTGTCCTTATAAGCAGGGCATGACCTATTGGTTTTAAAAATTACCATTACTGAAATGACCAAGAACAATGTTGCAAATTAAATTCAACTCTAAACAAGACTTGAAGATTTTTGGAATATGATTTTTCGAGTGTTGTTATGATTAACATGGCCGGTAAAGACTCAAACTATTTTACCAAATAATTCCAAAGATGCAAACAATAACAAACGAGAACAAAAATTAAAAGTACAGTCATGCATATTTTAAATACAATACCAAATTAAAATTTGTCTGCTTGATTATATTTTACTAGTAAAACTTTTTATACGCATTACAATTTGAACACCAATCGTTTGTTATATTATTATGTGTTATGCCCAAAGCACCAACAGCTGTACCGATCGACAAGACATATCTTACAATAACAACTCAACAAAGTATTGAAATTATCAAGATTCCCTTTCTCACATTTATTTTCCAGTTTATGTACCTTAGTTATTCTAAAATGACAGTAGGTGGTGTCATTATATCACTTTCACAAACAAAAAATATAGTTCAAATAAAATTAAATATTCTAGCACGAATAAGGCAAGACTGAAATTATGTTGACAATGTTAATAATGTTATTTTTTTTCGATTGAAAAGTTATATGACCAAATAAACATAAAAGGCAAGTGTTGTTGAATTAATGGGATAAACTGTATAATTGTATATGTCTTACCTTTTGAGAGGAACACTTATTAAACCTAATCATTGTATCTTATAGAAGCAATCATTGTATAAGTACCGGGCCACGTCCACTTGTATGTTTGTCCATCTGATGAGTTAAGCCTTTTTCAACTGATTTTTATAGTTCGTTCTTATGTTGTACTGTTATACCGCTGTTCCAGGTTAGGGGGAGGGTTGGGATTCCCGCTAACAAGTTTAACCCCGCCACATTATTTATGTATGTGCCTGTCCCAAGTCAGGAGCCTGTAATTCAGTGGTTGTCGTTTGTTTATGTGTTACATATTTGATTTTCGTTCATTTTTTACATAAATAAGGCCGTTAGTTTTCTCGTTTGAATTGTTTTACATTGTCTTATCGGGGCCTTTTATAGCTGACTATGCGGTATGGGCTTTGCTCATTGTTGAAGGCCGTACGGTAACCTATAGTTGTTAATGTCTGTGTCATTTTGGTCTTTTGTGGATAGTTGTCTCATTGGCAATCATACCACATCTTCTTTTTTTATATTACATAGATTGTGTTGACACCTAAATGTTAAATTAATGACATATTAATTGCATTGATCAGTAACAATCATGTTTGTAATGTGTTTTCATGTATACTATCAAAACTATGCATCTATATTACCGTGATTGTTGCAGTTAACTTTTCCCACGGTAACACATTCATGTAAATGAAAATTTTGATGCTCATTAGAAGAACATTTGTTGTTGTTTGATTCTGCCCCAGCAACCGGACTAACATTCATTTTGTTGTCTTGTTGTGTCAAAGTGCTGTCAGCGTCTACAGAAGCAATAATTTTAAAATAATAATTAACTAAATATTAAAACCAAGTGTTTCTATTATACAGAAACAGTTACACCATACAAACCTTTCAAGTACAATTTCAGTTTTGAATTCATGTTGGTTAAATTTTTTTTTGATAATCAACACCATTACTTGTATATAGTTAAAGGCAATGATTCACAAATAAACTTCTTTTCTTTACTGATATCTACTATATATCAGTTGTAGCATATGACCAGGGTTCTAGAAATTTAAAGAAATCCTTTATGTAGGTTTTACTCTTAGTCAATATTATTTTTCGCTAATACAAGATTAGCTGTACCGTCGTTAAAAAAGTTGGTAGAAAGATATAAGAGGGACAGTCAAACTAATAGATTAAAAATAAACTGACAACGCCATGATGGCTAAAAAATAAAGAAGACAAACAGACAAATAATAGTGCATAAGACACAACATAGAAAACTAAAGACTAAGCAATACGAACCCCGCCAAAAACTAAGGGTTACCTCAGGTGCTCCGGTACACGGTGAACAACAATCCACAAACTCCAATTGAATAAATGTACAATACATTAAAAATATAATTAGTATTTACATTGATAGATACGACTATTCATGATTTTCATTTTAAAGACGATACACTTGGTTATATTCTTTTTTCGGAAATCGTAGTCATGATTAATATGTTGTATCCAAAGCAGCAATAGGTTGCAGTTGGAATTTAAAACGTGAAACTATGTTGAAAGAGGGAGGTTTGGCTAGCCATCATGCCAGGTGCAACCTACCATTTGTTTCTTAAGAAATGTCCTGTACTAAGTTAGGAATATGACAGTTTACAGTCTGTGTATATGCATGTTGGTGTTTGCTTTTGTTGTACTTTAGTTGTTTCTGTTGTTCTGTTGTTTTCCTCTTATTGTTCATGTGTTTCCTTTTTGTTTTATCTTCTTACCCGGATTATTTTTCCTTAATAATGACTACGGAACAGCGGTATACTATTTGCTGCAAACTCAATCAGTATACATTTTACTGTAAAGACATTAAAACATTCTTGGAAAACATGACCATGTACTGTAACAATTGCATAATGTAAGTATCGACAGGACATAGTTCAAAGCATCGCCAAGTCTTTATATATATGTATCGTATCTACATTAATGGGTTCTAGATACAAAATACGCATAACCATTAGGATTTTATATTCCTTAAGCTTTAGAAATAGAGGTTTTTCGTGTACAGCCAAACTTCCGTGATCACAAAACCGAATACGTAATAATGTACAAGTGATGAATGGGTTACGTTAAATAATTAATTGTTAACCATTTCAAGATATTATATTCTATATAATAGATAAGTTATTTACCGTTAAAAGATTTTGTAGAAACTTTGTTCGATTAAGTTCGAAATGTACCTCCTCCTTCACGACAACAAATGTATAATTCAATAAATTCGTCAAAGTCACACTTCCGCATTAAAAACATCGAACTACTTTCTAGGAAGAAAATTAAATATAGTGTAAGTAATTTATCTCCTGGTTTTACGTAAAGGTGCATGCGATTAAAAACAGATCAAATTGCCATCGATATTTTAAACTTTTTGCACTCATTGTTTGTAAAACGAATAAACTAGATTTTGTAAAAGATTGTATGTTAGAACAAACGGGACTATACAATCCAGCCTTTACTAACATATACAATCCAGCCTTTACTAACCTTTCACGTTTGATCCGTGCCAATTGGCAAACTATTGCCAAACACCCTAAATTATCCAAGATCTTTCCCAATCCTCCTGTCTTAGCTTTTCGGAGACCAGCAAGTCTGAAAGACTTATTTGTTAGAGCTGACGTCTCCTCAAATAAAAGCTGTTCAATTGCAGGATGGTGCAAGTCATGTGGTAACAGACGTTGTCTGACTTGTCAACAAATACTAAATACTCAAACATTTACTTGCCACTCGACTGGGTCTGTGTACACTATATTTTGCAATGTAACATGCAAAACCCAGAATGTTGTATACCTCCTTCAGTGTCGATGTGGCATGCAGTATGTTGGCGAGACAGAAAGATTTTGGATAAGAAAGTTACGGACAGTTTCCCCAGAGGGCATAAATGAAAAAACAAAAAATGAGTCCCTCATTTTCCTGTCATCACTTGTTTCCAGTAACTCCGGCTTTAGTACTGGCTTTACAGTTCGAAATTCTTTTTAAAATACCAGTTTAAATTACAGGGCTCCATTCATTCGGGATGGACGTATAAGTACGTAGCCACGTTCAATTATTTTACCTCATTAGATCAAACTTATTTTTCTAATCATTATTAGACTGCTGTTCCTTTGGGAGGCTTAAATATGTAGTGTCTGTTGCAATTGCCCTACCGTTGTCAAATTTGAAATATTATACAAACTTGGATTGGTTAGGACCTTTTTGATTTTTTTGTTTGAGGACTGCCCTCAATGCAGTTATAACATCTAAACTGTAACAACCTTTGGAGATTTAGAGTTGTGCCAGTTCACATCGAAAATAACTATTTTCATTTGGCATATCTTTGTAATCTTTGCGCCGTGTTTGGAAATTTTAAAATTTTACCTGCATCTGTGGTGTTCGCTTAAATTGTATAAATTTTAAGATTTAGAAAGAGTTTCTCAGTATGAATATATTGACATGATTCATTTGACATCGTGCTATTATTGAAGAAGGGGATATCTGTTATCCGAAATATCTAGTATTTGTTCATTTTATAGTTATTTAATGGTGATGTTGTACCCTTTTTGACTTGATATATATATATATATATATATATATATATATATATATATATATATATATATATATATATATATATATATATATATATATATATATATATATATATATATCCGAAATATCTAGTATTTGTTCATTTTATAGTTATTTAATGGTGATGTTGTACCCTTTTTGACTTGATATATATATATATATATATATATATATATATATATATATATATATATATATATATATATATATATATATATATATATATATATATATATATATATATATATATATATATATATATATATATATTATATATATATATTATATATATATATATATATATATATATATATATATCAATTATTGGCGTAAAAGTCAGCATTTCGTGCGTAAAAATGACCACCAAAGTAGGCACGGGGTTTAACTATGCATTTCCCTGCATACTTAAACTGTAGCGATATATTTCTCTATGAAAAACTTATTTGTTCATTGAATTACGGTATCATTTTTAAAGGCTTTTACATTATCTTCCACATGCACCAAAAATTAGCTCAATTGCGTTTATTTTCGTGAAATGCCGACACTTCGAAATTTCAAGACGTATATATGATGACCTATGCGCTTGCTTCAAACATATAACTTAAGAGTGCACGGTCTTTAATCATATATTTCTCATTTAAACTGATATATATATTGCTTTTTATTTATGAAATAGATAAAGTGTAAAATACCTTAATTTTTGGTTAAATTATATAAAGCCAACTTTCTTAGTTAAAAAGATATATTTAATAAACCGATATATACGCCTCGTTAAAAGGGTTTTCTTTTCTAGCAATGAATCTCACGTGATTAAATACGTCACATGTTATGTGAAGGACATTTGATATCATGTACAGTCTGTAGAAAATGGAAGTTATATATTTTGAGATTTACACTATATTACGAGTTTATCAAGGTATGAAAATTCCAAATAGGATTTTATTTGTATTATTTGTTTATTGTCAGTATAATAGATATAATAGATAGGTATTAAATGCATTTAGTTGTTATTTTTGGCTAGATGAGCTCTTGACCTACTTAACGTAATAAATAACAATAGCTTATTTACATTTAAATTTATCACAGACCCTGGCGGATCTAGAAATTTTCATAAAGTAGGGGCCCTCTCTAGTCAACTTTCAATGATTCCACAGTGGCGGATTCAAAAGCGGTAATTAAAAGTTTTTTTTTTATAGCAATGAATCTCACGTGATTAAATACGTTATTACAATGATTTTTATAGTTGTTACAATAATGAAACAATAATGACACAAATCATAAACATGAATTTAACTATTTCTTAGATGTTAATCTACAACCAGATCAGAGCCATATACATAAAAAGGCAAAACAATATATTTATTAGCTAGATGAGCTGTTGACCTACTTAACGTAATAAATAACAATAGCTTGTTTAGATTTAAATTTATCACAGACCCTGGCGGATCTAGAAATTTTCATAAAGTAGGGGCCCTCTCTAGTCATTATTCAGTGATTCCACAGTGGCGGATTCAAAAGCGGTAAGATTGTGTGTTCCCTATATAATCCCCCCTTTTTTGTCCTGGGTTAGGAACCCCTTTTTAAAATGGCTTGATCCGCCTGTGTTCCCTTTATATTCAACCAATTTTTCAGAAATAGTTCCCTGCACCCCCTTAAATCTACCTCTGGGCTCTGGGTTATATCTCCAATTGAGGTCATATTAGAGAAATCAGGTGTACAAACACCAAAGTAGGCACGGGGTTTAAGTATGCATTTCCCCTCTATACATAAACTGTAACGATATATAATTATATATATATTGCTTTTTATTTATGAAATAGATAAAGTGTAAGATACCTTAATGTTTTGTTTAAATTAAGTAAAACCAACTTTCTTAGTTTAAAAAGATATATTTAATAAACCGATATACGCCTCGTTAAAAGGTTTTTTTATACGCCCGTCAAAATTTTGACGGGACGTATTATGGTATACAAATGTCTGGTGTCCGTCCGTCTGTTCGTCCGTCTGTCCGTCTGTCCGGCGTAAACATGTCGCACCGTAACTTGAGAACGACTTATCCAAATTTCATGAAACTTAATACAGTTGTTTCTTATGATGGTCAAATGATCTGTATACTTTTTGGTGAAAATAAGATTTAAACTTTTTGAGTTACGGCACTTTGTAACTAAAACAGGGGTGTGCTTTTTGTCACATGTCGCACCGTATCTCAAAAACGTTTCTTGATTATTGCTTAAAACTTTACACACTTCTTAGTTATATTAATCTTAATATCTGTATATTTTTTGGTGATGATTCAAAATTTCCTTTTTGAGTTTTTGAGTATTTTGTTAAAAGGGGGAGGGTTTTTTTACATGTCGCGCCGTATCTCAAAAACGATTTATGATTATTGCTTAAAACTTTACACACTTCTTTGTTATATTAATTTAAAGATCTGTATACTTTTTGGTTTGATTCAAAATTTTATTTTAGTGATATTTGTAAAATAAAACAGGGTGGGAAGAGGGGGGGGTTCACATGTCCCGCCGTGTCTCAAAAACAATAAATGGTTATTGCTTAAAACTTCCTCAGAAACTATTTATGATTATTGCATAAAACTTCCACACAAGACGTCGGGCGTAAGCTGTTTTTTTTTATAGCAATGAATCTCACGTGCTTAAATACGTTATTACAATGATTTTTATAATTGTTACAATAATGAAACAATAATGACACAAATCATAAACATGAATTTAACTATTTCTTAGATGTTAATCTACAACGAGCCATATACATAAAAAGGCACAACAATATATTTATTAGCTAGATGAGCTGTTGACCTACTTAATGTAATAAATAACAATAGCTTATTTAGATTTAAATTTATCACAGACCCGGTTGGATCAGAAATTTTCATAAAGTAGGGGCCCTCTCTAGTCATTCGTCAGTGATTCCACAGTGGCGGATTCAAAAGCGGTAAGATTTTGTGTTCCCTATATAATCCCCCCTTTTTGTCCCGGGTTAGGAACCCCTTTTTAAAATGGGTTGATCCGTCTGTGTTCCCTTTATATTCCACCAATTGTTCAGAAATAACACCCTGCTCCCCCTTAAATCCACCTCTGGGCTCTGGGTTATATCTCCAATTGAGGTCATATTAATGCAGTTTTCATCACTTATTTTTCAAGATTCATCATAACACAAGTTCTTTATCTAATAATGTATATGGCTGAATCCGCCTCTGTAGAAATTATCTTTCTGAAACACAAAATGCATTTAACTTTTACACATCTAGTGTATGACAGATCTTAAAACTTTTCCAACTGAAGCCAAAAGCCAGAAAACTTTTTATTCTCATAGTGGTGTGAACATGATTGTTGTTCCCATAATACTTGTTCCCCCTGGAACAAGTCTTTAAATGGTAATAAGTTCTTTGGAACAAACATAACATAATTTTATTTCCACCTTCTTAAGATATTTTCCTGGAACTAAAATGTTATATGGTTTCATAATATCTGTTCTTTTAGAGAGAGTGTCATTTGATTTTTTATACTTGATCACACCTTAGTTGATATTCACCTCACATTTCATTTACCTGGACATGAAGTACATACAAAGAACATGAAGAGTGGGCAAGAAAAGGGGAACGTGAACCCTGGAACACATATTTTTTTTTAAATCTCCGGACTGACTTTAAATTTAGTCCCTGTTTATTTTTTAATAGACTGTGAGAGAAATCAGGTGTACAAACAAGAAACACGAGGCCGGGATAAGGTACCGGTACTTCATGTATCTCTAACAAATGTAAAATTCAAAAAAAATATTATAACACTAAAAAAAATTTATAAAAAGAGATACTGAAATGTTTTATTTAGTGTATAAAGTGTTTTTTCAAAACTAATATATTTTCTCGTTTCAGCTGAAAGTACCTCTCTAATAACTGTTTGTGTGCTGCTTAAAAATATATTGCAGCACTTCACAGTTGCTTGAAAGGTTGAAAATGTCATCATGCAGAAATTAGAGCAGATTCCTCAGATTAAAATCATTGAAAATGGATAGATGCACTGGTCCTGGTGGTATACATCGATACAATTAATCTTAATTACATTTGGAATGAAAATTGTCTTCTTTTTTGGTTTTTTGCACGATAAAACCAATATTTAAAGTGAGTCACTCGTTAAAAGTAATGTTTATCCCATTCTTAAACCAATGCATGTATATCATCAACTTAGTCTTCTGTGCATTTCTAATGCAAAATAAGGCAAAATGTTTGGTCCGATTTGATTCTGTTATTACAAACTTTTTAAACAAATTACTTCCCTTTGTTAATCTGAGACTGGTTCCATACCGGACAATTTGGCTTTTGCCAATGCAAAGTATGATGGATTGAAAATGATGTATCGGCGGTTAAACTAATTTTGTATGAAAAATAATTTCTGATGTCGTAAGTATTTATCTAAACAACAAGAGGGTGATCTCAGGTGCTCCGGAAGGGTAAGCAGATCCTGCTCCACATGTGGCACCCGTTGTGTTGCTTATGTGATTACAAATCCGGTAAATAGTCTAATTCGGTAGGTCACATTCATGAAAGGGTTATTCCATAACGATCAACCAACTCGTGATGGCGTCCGTAAAATTTACGAAGGGATGATTTCAACTTCACCATTTGGAACTCTTGGTTTAATAGCTTCCTTGTGAGCAGTAACCCTCTATCAAGAAAATCATGATAGGAAATGCAAGCACGGGAATATCGTTTCAATTAGGAGATAAATACCCCGTATGCAGGTGCTGCTGGAATGTTGCTACTTAGAAATGGAAAGTTCACAATTGGAAAGCTGAAATCATCTCTTTTGTCGTAAAGTTTTGTTTTCAACCGACCCTCATTGTCAATTTCTAGATGTAAGTCAAGATATGAAGCCGACTTAACTGTATCTGTAGTATCCTTTATCTCCAATTTGATGGGATAGATGCGTTCCACATAGTCACCAAATTTTGAATTGTTTAGTGAAAGAACGTCATCTATATAGCGGAAAGTAGAGTTAAAGGATATTGCTAACTTCTTACCTTTCTTCCTAAGAAGTTCCTGCATGAAGTCAGCTTCATAATAATAAAGAAACAAGTCGGCAAGTAGAGGGACACAGTTTGTTCCCATTGGGATGCCGACAGTCTGTTGAAAAACACGTCCTCCAAACGTTACAAATATGTTGTCAATCAAGAAATCAAGCATCTTGATAATATCGGTTTCAGAGAATTTTTTGTCTGAATCAGAGTGATTCTTTACAAAGTATGATTTATCCCTCCCTAAGACAAGATACTTGTATCTACGTTGGCCATTCTTTTTTATGAAGCAAAGTAATACCAACTCTTTCGTCTTTTAGTTTGGAATGTGGAATACTTGTGTAAAGAGTAGAAAAGTCAAATGTTTTAACACTGTTACAAGATGAAAGAGAGTAAGATTGTATGTACTCTAAAAGATCTTTGGAATTTTTAAGTATCCACATCTGATTCACGCCACCTCTAGAATAGGCAGTTTCACAATAACTTTGAAGCCCATTTTTGATTGCTGATAAAGTAGATGTTAATAATTTAGAAAGAGGTTTCGTGGAGCACTTGGAAGTTTTTAACAATAATTTCTGATGTCGTAAGTATGTATCTAAACAACAAATTAATGTAATTAAAAGATTTCAAAATCTAAGATTACGCACAGGTAAATTTGCTGTTCCTGCTAGCTCTCCATTGTAATAAAAAAAAATGAATGTCCCTCATAATGGAGACAACTAAAAAAAAGGTATCTAATTACAGGGTCGGGAATTGGCAAATGGACTATAATAATGCTTTTTTTCTGCTTATCATGTTTGTGGCTTTGATCTTGTTGTACGTGCTTTAACATGATGATGATGGAAGTGTTTAACGACATTGACTGGATATACATCCCGCGGGCATTTGGTGAGCTTTAGATATTTTCTGCAGTTGGTATCACAAGGATTTGTATAGTAAGACTTACTATACAAATCCTTGGTAATCAGCAACAGGTTGAAGGCCGCTATTTTGGTGCGCGGCCATCTTGGTTATGCTGAGCTATTTTTGGTTTGTTTACTCTTTTGATGTTTCTTTTGTACTTCACAACGGCTACTTTCAGGCCCAGGTTGGTTAGCTTGATAGCCCGCTAACAACGATGATGGCGTACTAGTCTACGAGTTTCTGACGTAGTAATAACGATGACAGGTAGCATAATCAGTACCAAAGTCGTGAGACAGTTAAATGAATGTCCATTATTCAACACCTCGGTTACAGCTCTCGAGCGTTTGTCGTCATAACACTCCCCCATCAAAAATGAATTTTGGAGTGTATGCTGACGCGGGTTGGTTTCTGTCATCGAAAGAAGTTAGTCGTTAATACATCTAATAATAAAAATTCCTAATTTTGAAGCAAGAATAAAACTAAAATTTTCATCGCACGAAATTGAAATAAAATATACTGTACGAAAATCCATACAAATAAAATATTAAATAACGATATGTTTTGTTTCTATTAAGTTAATGAAATTAAATGAATAGACAACTTTCGAGTTCGATGCATTTCCGTCAAAAACTCTAGTTTTAGTGAACGTCATTTGTGCGTTTAGGGGCGTCGTCACTTCCATTCCAATATTGAACGAGTGGTTGGAAAACTATACTTCTATATTGTACGAATTATTCGGCAAATTGAATTCTCAAAATTGACAATCAGCACTACTGTCATTCGGAATTGTCATTAAGTACCTATATAACAAGCATTATTTCTAGTTTATCCTGCATAATGACGATCACTAAGACGCTTGATGAACGTTAATAGTGCAGGGATACAGGCGATCCCCTCTATCTGGTAAATGACGTCATAAAGGCGCGTATAATTGACGAGTTTTTTTTTCCGGTGACGGATGAACTCGAAAGTGGTCTATTGAATTAAAATTTCCAAACTATATATGTAGATTTCTCATATTTCTCGACTGTCTTCAATTATTACAAACAAAAAGAAAAATGTTTATTTAGCGGGTTTTTTCTAAAACAATATATCTTCATTGTTTTTTGATATTTCAAAAGACATCTTATTTTGTTTGTTTGCCAAGCTTACTTGTATGCGGTTAGTACCATCACTAATAACTCCTAACTATTAAAGACCAAATGACCTAATAAACAACAACAAATGGAAGTTTTTAACGACCTTGACTGGCTAGGCAAAATAAACCTGATAATTGGTATTCAATATATATAATCCTAGGTCATGCCTGACATATTTCACAAAAACGGCCGATGAAAACTTCGATAACTCCTTAAATGTTAAAATGTTAAAATGATTTTATCAAAACAAAAATTATTAGATGAAGAGTTATATTATCTATCGAATGCATACCTTCACAACACACTAAAACATATATTTCATGTCCTGAGTGCAGTTTGTATGTCCTGCGTGCACTCAGGACGTCCTGAGCGGTGTTTAGACGTACCGGTGTCTTTTGTTTAAGTGTTTCATTTTTTTACATTGTCATTTTGGTGCCTTTCTTAGCTGACTATGCGTTATGGGCTTTGCTAATTGTTGAAGGCCGTACGGTGACCTAAAGTTGTTAATTTCAGTGTCATTTTGGTTTCTTGTGGAGAGTTGTCTCATTGCATGGCAATCATACCACATTTTCTTTTTTATGTTTGTAAAAGTTAACGCACGACAAATGATGAGAATTATTCACCTAGCCCTGGTGTCAGGTGAGCTAAAACATTTGCATTCAAGTATGACTACATATTTTGGAATCAAAACCAGGACACTATTGACTATTGGGCGCGGTTTTTATATAATTATCCTTAAAAGTGTTTTGTGTTTGTTCAGTGGAAAATATTACAGAGTAATGAAATGGAGTTTTGAAAACGATCTGTAAAATGTCGAAACATATACAAGACAAACATACAATCTTCACGCTATACAATAATTTCTACGGAATTGGCTTGTACAATTTCTTTCGACAGGCTTGTAAAATTCTTCTTTACCAGTCAACAGAATTATAATATACAGTGTTAATTTCCATTGTTTAACGCAAGCGTACATTGTAGATAAATAAATTAAATTGTAGTGACCTAGGGTCGTGTCATCGAAGGTGTCTTAGGACTAAGACATGTCCCAAGACCATCGTAGGAGATTTTTTTGCTCTTAGCCATGTTATTGAAACGATCTTATTTTAAGAGATGTCCTAATGGTGGTCCCAACTTTAGGAGTACTACTAAGGTCTTAAGGACATTTTCACTTTAAGGATAACTTTATGAAGTCTTAGCATATAAAATTAAAGAACCTTAGTGAGCACGCTCACATACCCCACGTCCCCACATTGTCACTGGAGAAATTGAATAAGTGTAAGAAAAAAAAATTGTATAAGAAAAAATAGTGACTAATAATTTCCTGTCAATATGCACAACTACATACAGTGAAACCTGGGTAAACCGAACACTGATAAAACCGAATTTCAGTTTAAACCGAACAATTTTCAAAGTCCCACACAATTTCCCTATTAATTAACGTTAATCTAACCTGAAAAAACCGAACCCTGTCAACACCGAATTCCGAACGCTTTTTGAAGGCTCGTTAGTAAATTTGTATCTAAAAATTACCTGTCAAAATCGATCAATACCAATCAAAACAATAAAATATAATTAATTATTTGCATGATTTAATTAAACAAACACAGGGTGGCAGAGTATCCCCGAAGGTATTTGAGGTTTAATGAACTTGTGAGTTGTTATTACAAACTAATTAGCATGTCTGTGTGCATGTATAAAGTGATTTTTTCGTAAAGAAACGTTAAACTGGTCAGTTACCCCCATCGCCGATAATGACAAGAAAGGAACTTTCCCTCAGATCAATTAAATGAACCTTACTCAAATAATTACGGCCACAAAATCGAAACTGCCATTCTGTAGCTAAACTGTTTAATTAAATAATAGTTTGAAAGCCTTTCACCGGATTAAGAAGTCGTGCAACACAACATATCAATGGATTTCGATTGCTGGATTCCCATTAGAGGCCCTATATATTTGATTCGAATGCTCCCGAAGACTTCCGTTAGTTATTTAGCAACGATAAAGTCCGAGAATAAACTGGACCCCGGCTGTTGTTTCACTGTTATCGTGTGCCGAAGTATCAATCAGCGGGTGACCAGTTTAGTCCGATAACTCGTGTGTACAATGACATTCCCGATTCAACTACGGAATCGTCATATGACAGTGACTGTGAATCTGAATTGGTCAGTGAATTAACGGATGAGAAAATAATTATAAAAAGCAAAATCGCTCCACGTCGGACATCTCCCAACGACGAGCGTGATTGACGGAGTGGCGTTTGTTTATCAACAAAAATGTAGCAATAGTTATCAAAGGTACCAGGATTATAATTTTGTACGCCAGACGCGCGTTTCGTCTACATAAGACTCATCAGTGACGCTCATATCAAAATATTATATTGCAAAACGTCTATCTTTTATCTTCTTTTATTTTCACATTTACATCTAAATCAACACAAAAATAAACTGTCGGCTGTTGTGTCACAATGTAGTATGTCCTTATTATCTACAAAATTTCATGAAATACTGTTGTGTGGTTTCAGAGGAGTTGAGATGACAAACTGTTGCAGAAGTACATTGAAACAAATAAGTTCAAAGGGGCCTAACTCCTAGAAAAAAAATGAATCGTAATTTCCTGTCAATATGCACATCTACGTAGTATGTCCTTATTATCTACAAAGTTTCATGAAATTTTGTTGTATGGTTTCAGAGGAGTTGAGATGACAAATTGTTGAAGTAGTACCTTAAAGCAAAAAAATTCAAAGAGGCCTAACTCCTATAAAAAAAATTGAATCACAATTTCCTGTCGATATGCACATCTACATAGTATGTACTTATTATCTAAAAAGGTTTCATGAAATTCTGCTGTGTAGTTTCATAGGAATTGCGATGACAAACTGTTGCAGTAGTACATTTAAGTAAATAAGTTCAAAGGGGCGTAACTCCTAGAAAAAAAAATGAATTGTAATTTCCTGACGATATGCACATCTAATAGTATGTCCTTATTATCTAAAAAGGTTTCATGAAATTCTGTAGTGTAGTTTTAGAGGAGTTGCGATGACAAACTGTTGCAGTAGTACATTGAAGCAAATAAGTTCAAAGGGGCGTAACTCCTAGAAAAAGTTGAATCGTAATTTCCTGACGATATGCACAACTACATAATATGCCCTTTTCATCTAAAAAGGTTTCATGACATTCTGTTGTTTGGTTTGAGAGGAGTTGCGATGACAAGAAACAGGACTGACGGACGGACTGATGGACTGACGGACGGACGGACGGGTCAAAAACATTATACCATCCGCAACTTCGTTGCGTGGGGTATAAAAATGAATCCTGCTATTAGCCAACTATTGTATAAATAACAGGTACATACAAATAAATGTTTGCTTTTTTGTACTTGTCCTGTTACCCCAATTCCACGTTGAGCAAGCAGTAATATGAACATTTCTGTTTCCAAACCAGTTCATTTTGGGGTCCTCTTCGCGGTCCGTGTTTCAACGATGTCGATTTTGTGAAATTAGAGACAATGATTTTGATTTTATAACTAAAGTTTCAAGTGTTGGGAGTAATTTCAGGATTCCTCTTATATGCGTTGCGGACTATATCGACTGTATACCTGTTGTTCCTCTGTTAAAAAGCTTTCGAATGAGATATAGGGTATATCTATAATTAGAGCTAAAAGGTCGCAGCAGTTCATTCCATTTTTAAATTATTCATTTAATTATTCAAAATTTCTTATTTTTCTTAATTTTCACGCGTATTTTGGCATTTAGGTTCTCCGTAACCCCTCTAATAGTCAATGCTGCACATATCGTTTATACTCAGTTTATTCCATTACCAATAAGCTCTCATTTGGTGTATTAATTTTGTCTTGATTAGGGGAAAACGGCTTGCAACAATCCATTCCGTTATTCAAAATAAGCTATTTCTTAATGTTCAAACGTATTTCGATGTTTTGTTCCTTCTGTACTCCTCTAATATGCGTTGCAGAACATATCGTTTATCCTCAGTTTATTCCTCTATCAATAAGCTTTAATTTGTATACAGTTTGCCTTGATTAAAGGCCTAGGCCTTGCATCAGTCCATTTCATTATTTAAAATAAGCTATTTCTTAATGTTCGAGCGTATTTCGATGTTTAGATCCTTCATTACTCCTCTAATATGTGTTGCTGAACATATCGACTATTTATCTTGTTTTCCTCTCTTAATAAGCTTTCAAATGAGGTATAAGGTATATCAATAATTAGGGGCTAAATGGTGGCAGCAGTCCATTCCATAAATCAAGTGTATTTCGATGTTTAGGTCCTTCGTTACTCTTCTAAAATGCGTTGCGGAACTTATCAACTATATATATTTTGTTTCTCTCTTTATAAGCTTTCGAATGAGGTTGAAGGTATATCTATAATTAGGGGCTAAAGTCTCGCAACAGTCCATTCCATTATTCAAAATATTCATTTTATTATTCAAAATTGGCTATTTCTAAATTTTCACGCGTATTTTGGCATTTAGGTACTCCGTAACCCCTTATGGTCAATACGGCACATATCGTATCAACTAAAATTATTCATCTATCAATAAGCTTTAATTTAGTGTATTAGTTTTGCCTACATTAGGGACTAACGGCTTGCAGCAGTTCATTCCGTTATTCAAAATAAGCTATTTCTTAATGTTCAAGCGTATTTCGATGTTTAATTCCTTCGTTACTCCTCTAATATGCGTTACTGAACATATCTACTATATCTTTTTTTTCATCTCTTCATAAGCTTTTGAATGAAGTATAATGTATATCTATAATAAGGGACTAAAGGGTTGCACCAGTCCATTCCATTATTCAAAATATCCATTTCGTTAATCAAGATTGGCTATTTCTTAATTTTCACGCGTATTTTTGAAATTAGGTCCTCCGTAACCTCTCTAATGGTCATTACAGCACATATTGTTTAAACTAAATTTATTCCTCTATCAATAAGCTTTAATTTGGTGTATTAACTTTGCCTTGATAAGGGGCTAACGGCTTGCAGCAGTCCATTCCATTATTCAAAATAAGCTATTTCTTAATGTTCAAACGTAATTTGCCGTTTTAAGGTTCTTCGTTATTCCTCTTATATACGTTGCAGAACATATCCACTATATATTTTTTTTCCTCTCTTAATAAGCTTTCGAATGAGAAATAAGGTATATCTATCATAAGGTACTAAATGGTCGCAGCAGTGTATTTCATTATTTAAAATATCCATTCATTATACAAAATTCGCTAATTCTTAGTTTTCAAGCATATTTTGGCATTTAGGTCCTCCATAACCCCTGTAATGGTCATTGCTGCACATATCGTTTATCCTCAGTTTATTCAATTATCAATTATCTTTAATATGGGGTATTTTTTTTTGCCTTGAATAGGCTATGACTGCTTATAGCAATCTATTCCGTTATTCTAAATAAGCTATTTCTCAATGTTCAAGCGTATTTCGAGGTAAAGTTCCTTCTTTATTCCTCGAATATGCGATACGGAATATATCGACTGTATACCTTTTGTTCCTCTGCTAAAAAGCTTTTGAATGAGATATAATGTATATCTATAATTAGAGCTAAAAGATCGCACCAGTCCGTTCCATTATTGCAATCATTCATTTTGTTATTTAAAATTTCTTATTTATCTTAATTTTCAGGCGTATTTTAGCATTTAGGTCCCCCACAACCCCTTTAATAGTCAATGTTGCACATATAGTTTATACTCAGTTTATTCCATTACCAATAAGTTCTAATTTGGTGTATTTATTTTGCCTTGATTATAGGCTAACGGCTTGCAACAGTCCATTCCGTTATTCAAAAAAAGCTAATTTTTTTTATGTTCAAGCGTATTTCGATGTTTAGGTCCTTCGTTACTCTTCTAATATACGTTGCGGAACTCATCAACTGTATATATTTTGTTTCTCTCTTTATAAGCTTTCGAATGTGGTTGAAGGTATTTCTATAATTAGGGACTAAAGTCTTGCAACAGTCCATTCCATAATTCAAGATATCCATTTCATTATTCAAATTGGCGATTTCTACATTTTCACGCGTATTTTGTCATTTAGGTACTCCGTAACCACTCTAATTGTCAGTACGGCACATACAGTTTAAACTAAATTAATTCCTCTATCAATAAGCTTTAATTCCGTGTATCAATTTTGCCGAAATTAGGGGCAAACGGCTTTCAGCAGTCCATTCCGTTATTCAAAATAAGCTTTTTTTTAATGTTCAAGCGTATTTCGCTGTTTAATTCCTTCGTTACTCCTCTAATATGCGTTGCTGAAAATATCGACTATATACCTTTTGTTCATCTCTTAATAGGTTTTCGAATGGAGTATAATGTATATCTAGGATTAGGGACCAAAGTCTCGCAACAGTCCATTCCATTATTCAAAATATCCATTTCATAATTCAAGATGGGCTATTTCTTAATTTTCACGCGTATTTTGGACATTAGGTCCTCCGTAACCCCTCTAATGGTCATTACGGCACATATCATTGATACTCATGTTATTCCTCTATCAAAAAGCTTTAATTTGTTGCATTAATTTTTCCTTGATAAGGGGCTAACGGCTTGCAGCAGTCCATTCCGTTATTCAAAATAAGCTATTTCTTCATGTTCAAGCGTATTCCGATGTTTAGTTCCTTCGTTACTCCTCTAATATGCGTTGCAGAACATATCGTTTATAATCAGTTAATTGTTTTATCAATAAGCTTTAATTTGGTGTATACTTGCTGCATTGATTACAGTCTGAGGGCTTGCAGCAATCCATTTCATTATTCAAAATAATCTATTTCTTAATGTTCAAGCGTATTTCGATGTTGAGATCCTTCGTTACACCTCTTATATGTGTTGCAGAACATATCGACTATATATCTTTCTTTCCTCTCTTAATAAGCTTTCGAATGAGGTATAAGGTATATCTATACTTCAGGCTAATTGGTGGCAGCAGTCCATCCCATAAATCAATATCCATTTCATATTCAAGATTGGCTATTTCTTGATTTTCTTATGGCCATTGTCGCACATATCGTTTATACTCCGCTTATTCCTCTACCAATAAGCTTTAATTTGGTGTATAAATTTTTCCTTGATTAAGGGCTAATGACTTGCAGCAGTCCTTTCCATTATATCAAAATAAACTATCTTTTTATGTTCAAGCGTATTTCGATGTTTAGGTCCTTCGTTACTCTTCTAATATGCGTTGCGGAACTTATCAACTATATATATTTTGTTTCTCTCTTAATAAGCTTTCGATTGTGGTTGAAGGTATTTCTATAATTAGGGGCTAAAGTCTCGCAACAGTCCATTCCATTATTCAAAATATCCATTTCATTATTCAAAATTGGCGATTTCTACATTTTCACGACTATTTTGGCATTTAGGTACTCCGTAACCACTCTAATGGTCAGTACGGCACATATTATTTAAACTAAATTTATTCCTCTATCAATAGGCTTCAATTCCGTGTATTAATTTTGCCAAGATTAGGGGCTAACGGCTTACAGCAGTCCATTCCGTTATTCAAAATAAGCTATTTCTTAATGTTCAAACGTATTTTGATGTTTAATTCCTTCGTTAGTCCTCTAATATGCGTTGCTGAACATATCGACTATATCCTTTTGTTCATCTCTAAATAAGCTTTCGAATATATTATAATGTATATTTATGATTAGGGACTAAAGTCTCGCAAAGTCCATTCCATTATTCAAAATATCCATTTCATAATTCATGATTGGCAATTTCCTAATTTGCACGCGTATTTTTGACATTAGGTCCTCCGTAACTCCTCTAATGGTCATTACGGCATATATCATTAATACTCATTTTATTCCTCTATCAATAAGCTTTAATTTGTTGTATTAATTATTCCTTGATAAGGGGCTAACGGCTTGCAACATTCCATTCCGTTATTCAAAATAAGCTATTTCTTAATGTTCAAGCGTATTCCGATGTTTAGTTCCTTCGTTACTCCTCTAATATGCGTTGCTGAAAACATCGACTATATACCTTTTGTTCATCTCTTAATAAGCTTTCGAATGAAGTATAATGTATATCTATAAGTAGGGACTAAACGGTCGCACCAGTCCATTCCATTATTCAAAATATCCATTTCCTTATTCAAGATTAGCTATTTCTTAATTTTCACGAGTATTTTGGACATTAGGTCCTCCGTAACCCCTCTAATGGTCATTACGACACATATCATTAATGCCTGATATTCATATGATGAAAACATAATCTTTTTATCAGTTTAATTGAGATCCGGAGCTGGCATGTCAGTTAACTGCTAGTAGTCTGCTGTTATTTATGTATTATTGTCATTTTATTTATTTTCTTTTGTTTCATCTTCTGACATCGGACTCGGACTTCTCTTGAACTGAATTTTAATGTGCGCATTTTTATGCGTTTACTTTTCTACATTGGCTAGAGGTATAGGGAGAGGGTTGAGATCTCATAAACATGCTTAACCCCGCCGCAATTTTGCGCCTGTCTCAAGTCAGGAGCCTCTTGCCTTTGTTAGTCTTGTATGATTTTTTATTTTAGTTTCTTGTGTATAATTCGGAGTTTAGTATGACGCCCATTATCACTGTACCAGTATACATATGTTTTAAGGGGCCAGCTGAAGGACGCCTACGGGTACGGGAGTTTATCGCTCCAATGAAGACCCATTGGTGGATTTCGGCTGTTGTCTGCTCTATGGTCGGGTTGTTGTCGCTTTGACACATTCCCCATTTCCTTTCTTAATTTTATCAATTGATTCCTCTATCAATAAGCTTTAATTTTGTGCATTAATTTTGCCTTGATAAGGGGCTAAAGGCTTGCAGCAGTCAATTCCTTTATCTAAAATAAGCTTTTTCTTAATGTTCAAACGTATTTCGATGTTTAGTTCCTTCGTTACTCCTCTAATATGCGTTGCAGAACATATCGTTTATACTCAGTTAATTATTCTATCAATAAGCTTTAATTTGGTGTATACTTGTTGCATTGATTACAGACTGAGGGCTTGCAGCAATCCATTTCATTATTCAAAATAAGCTATTTCTTAATGTTCAAGCGTATTTCGATGTTGAGATCCTTCGTTACTCCTCTAATATGTGTTGCAAAACATATCGACTATATATTTTTCTTTCCTCTCTTAATAAGCTTTCGAATGAGGTATAAGGTATATCTATAATTAAGGGCTAAAGGGTGGCAGCAGTCCATTGCATAAATCAATATCAATTTCGTATTCAAAATTGGCTATTTCTTGATTTTTTTATGGCCATTGTCGCACATATCGTTTATACTCCGCTTATTCCTCTACCAATAAGCTTTAATTTGGTGTATAAATTTTGACTTGATTAAGGGCTAATGGCTTGCACCAGTCCTTTCCATTTTTCAAAATAAACTATTTTTTCATGTTCAAGCGTATTTCGATGTTTAGGTCCTTCGTTACTCTTCTAATATGCGTTGCGGAACTTATCAACTATATATATTTTGTTTCTCTCTTAATACGCTTTCGATTGTGGTTGAAGGTATTTCTATAATTAGGGGCTAAAGTCTCGCAACAGTCCATTTCATCATTCAAAAAATCCATTTCATTTTTCAAAATTGGCGATTTCTACATTTTCACGCGTATTTTGGCATTTAGGTACTCCGAAACCACTCTAATTGTCAGTACGGAACATATATTTTAAACTAAATTAATTCCTCTATCAATAAGTTTTAATTCCGTGTATTAATTTTGCCAAGATTAGGGGCTAACGGTTTTCAGCAGTCCATACCGTTATTCAAAATAAGCTATTTCTTCATGTTCAAGCGTATTCCGATGTTTAGTTCCTTCGTTACTCCTCTAATATGCGTTGCTGAAAATATCGACTATATACCTGTTGTTCATCTCTTAATAAGCTTTCGAATGAAGTATAATGTATATCTATAAGTAGGGACTAAATGGTCGCACCAGTCCATTCCATTATTCAAAATATCCATTTCATTATTCAAGATTGGCTATTTCTTAATTTTCACGCGTATTTTGGACATTAGGTCCTCCGTAACCCCTCTAATGGTCATTACGACACATATCATTAATGCCTGATATTTATATGATGAAAACATAATCTTTTTATCAGTTTAATTGAGGTGCGGAGCTGGCATGTCAGTTAACTGCTAGTAGTCTGCTGTTATTTATGTATTATTGTCATTTTATTTATTTTCTTTTGTTTCATCTTCTGACATCGGACTCGGACTTCTCTTGAACTGAATTTTAATGTGCGTATTTTTATGAGTTAACTTTTCTACATTGGCTAGAGGTATAGGGGGAGGGTTGAGATCTCATAAACATGTTTAACCCCGCCGCAATTTTGCGCCTGTCTCAAGTCAGGAGCCTCTGGCCTTTGTTAGTCTTGTATGATTTTTTATTTTAGTTTCTTGTGTATAATTCGGAGTTTTGTATGACGTCCATTATCACTGTACTAGTATACATATGTTTAAAAGGGCCAGCTGGAGGACGCCTACGGGTACGGGCGTTTCTCGCTCCAATGAAGACCCATTGGTGGATTTCGGCTGTTGTCTGCTCTATGGTCGGGTTGTTGTCGCTTTGACACATTTCCCATTTCCCTTCTAAATTTTATCAATTGATTCCTCTATCAATAAGCTTTAATTTCGTGTATTAATTTTGCCTTGATTAAGGGCTAATGACTTGCAGCAGTCCTTTCCATTTTCAAAATAAACTATTTTTTTATGTTCAAGCGTATTTCGATGTTTAGATCCTTCGTTACTCTTCTAATATGCGTTGCGGAACTTATCAACTATATATATTTTGTTTCTCTCTTAATAAGCTTTCGATTGTGGTTGAAGGTATTTCTATAATTAGGGGCTAAAGTCTTGCAACAGGCCATTCATTCCATTATTCAAAATATCCATTTCATTATTCAAAATTGGCGATTTCTACATTTTCACGCGTATTTTGGCATTTAGGTACTCCGTAACCACTCTAATGGTCAGTACGGCACATATCGTTTAAACTAAATTAATTCCTCTATCAATAAGTTTTAATTCCGTGTATTAATTTTGCCAAGATTAGGGGCTAACGGTTTTCAGCAGTCCATACCGTTATTCAAAATAAGCTATTTCTTCATGTTCAAGCGTATTTCGATGTTTAGTTCCTTCGTTACTCCTCTAATATGCGTTGCTGAAAATATCGACTATATACCTTTTGTTCATCTCTTAATAAGCTTTCGAATGAAGTATAATGTATATCTATAAGAAGGGACTAAATGGTCGCACCAGTCCATTCCATTATTCAAAATATCCATTTCATTATTCAAGATTGGCTATTTCTTAATTTTCACGCGTATTTTGGACATTAGGTCCTCCGTAACCCCTCTAATGGTCATTACGACACATATCATTAATGCCTGATATTTATATGATGAAAACATAATCTTTTTATCAGTTTAATTGAGGTGCGGAGCTGGCATGTCCGTTAACTGCTAGTAGTCTGCTGTTATTTATGTATTATTGTCATTTTATTTATTTTCTTTTGTTTCATCTTCTGACATCGGACTCGGACTTCTCTTGAACTGAATTTTAATGTGCGTATTTTTATGCGTTAACTTTTCTACATTGGCTAGAGGTATAGGGGGAGGGTTGAGATCTCATAAACATGTTTAACCCCGCCGCAATTTTGCTCCTGTCTCAAGTCAGGAGCCTCTGGCCTTTGTTAGTCTTGTATGATTTTTGCTTTAGTTTCTTGTGTATAATTCGGAGTTTTGTATGACGTCCATTATCACTGTACTAGTATACATATGTTTAAAGGGGCTAGCTGGAGGACGCCTACGGGTAAGGGACTTTCTCGCTCCAATGAAGACCCATCGGTGGATTTCGGCTGTTGTCTGCTCTATGGTCGGGTTGTTGTCGCTTTGACACATTTCCCATTTCCCTTCTAAATTTTATCAATTGATTCCTCTATCAATAAGCTTTAATTTCGTGTATCAATTTTGCCTTGATTAAGGGCTAATGACTTGCAGCAGTCCTTTCCATTATTCAAAATAAACTATTTTTTTTATGTTCAAGCGTATTTCGATATTTAGTTCCTTCGTTACTCCTCTAATATGCGTTGCAGAACATATCGTTTATACTCAGTTAATTATTCTATCAATAAGCTTTAATTTGGTGTATACTTGTTGCATTGATTACAGACTGAGGGCTTGCAGCAATCCATTTCATTATTCAAAATAAGCTATTTCTTAATGTTCAAGCGTATTTCGATGTTGAGATCCTTCGTTACTCCTCTAATATGTGTTGCAAAACATATCGACTATATATTTTTCTTTCCTCTCTTAATAAGCTTTCGAATGAGGTATAAGGTATATCTATAATTAAGGGCTAAAGGGTGGCAGCAGTCCATTGCATAAATCAATATCAATTTCGTATTCAAAATTGGCTATTTCTTGATTTTTTTATGGCCATTGTCGCACATATCGTTTATACTCCGGTTATTCCTCTACCAATAAGCTTTAATTTGGGGTATAAATTTTGACTTGATTAAGGGCTAATGGCTTGCACCAGTCCTTTCCATTTTTCAAAATAAACTATTTTTTCATGTTCAAGCGTATTTCGATGTTTAGGTCCTTCGTTACTCTTCTAATATGCGTTGCGGAACTTATCAACTATATATATTTTGTTTCTCTCTTAATACGCTTTCGATTGTGGTTGAAGGTATTTCTATAATTAGGGGCTAAAGTCTCGCAACAGTCCATTTCATCATTCAAAAAATCCATTTCATTTTTCAAAATTGGCGATTTCTACATTTTCACGCGTATTTTGGCATTTAGGTACTCCGAAACCACTCTAATTGTCAGTACGGAACATATATTTTAAACTAAATTAATTCCTCTATCAATAAGTTTTAATTCCGTGTATTAATTTTGCCAAGATTAGGGGCTAACGGTTTTCAGCAGTCCATACCGTTATTCAAAATAAGCTATTTCTTCATTTTCAAGCGTATTCCGATGTTTAGTTCCTTCGTTACTCCTCTAATATGCGTTGCTGAAAATATCGACTATATACCTGTTGTTCATCTCTTAATAAGCTTTCGAATGAAGTATAATGTATATCTATAAGTAGGGACTAAATGGTCGCACCAGTCCATTCCATTATTCAAAATATCCATTTCATTATTCAAGATTGGCTATTTCTTAATTTTCACGCGTATTTTGGACATTAGGTCCTCCGTAACCCCTCTAATGGTCATTACGACACATATCATTAATGCCTGATATTTATATGATGAAAACATAATCTTTTTATCAGTTTAATTGAGGTGCGGAGCTGGCATGTCAGTTAACTGCTAGTAGTCTGCTGTTATTTATGTATTATTGTCATTTTATTTATTTTCTTTTGTTTCATCTTCTGACATCGGACTCGGACTTCTCTTGAACTGAATTTTAATGTGCGTATTTTTATGAGTTAACTTTTCTACATTGGCTAGAGGTATAGGGGGAGGGTTGAGATCTCATAAACATGTTTAACCCCGCCGCAATTTTGCGCCTGTCTCAAGTCAGGAGCCTCTGGCCTTTGTTAGTCTTGTATGATTTTTTATTTTAGTTTCTTGTGTATAATTCGGAGTTTTGTATGACGTCCATTATCACTGTACTAGTATACATATGTTTAAAAGGGCCAGCTGGAGGACGCCTACGGGTACGGGCGTTTCTCGCTCCAATGAAGACCCATTGGTGGATTTCGGCTGTTGTCTGCTCTATGGTCGGGTTGTTGTCGCTTTGACACATTTCCCATTTCCCTTCTAAATTTTATCAATTGATTCCTCTATCAATAAGCTTTAATTTCGTGTATTAATTTTGCCTTGATTAAGGGCTAATGACTTGCAGCAGTCCTTTCCATTTTCAAAATAAACTATTTTTTTATGTTCAAGCGTATTTCGATGTTTAGATCCTTCGTTACTCTTCTAATATGCGTTGCGGAACTTATCAACTATATATATTTTGTTTCTCTCTTAATAAGCTTTCGATTGTGGTTGAAGGTATTTCTATAATTAGGGGCTAAAGTCTTGCAACAGGCCATTCATTCCATTATTCAAAATATCCATTTCATTATTCAAAATTGGCGATTTCTACATTTTCACGCGTATTTTGGCATTTAGGTACTCCGTAACCACTCTAATGGTCAGTACGGCACATATCGTTTAAACTAAATTAATTCCTCTATCAATAAGTTTTAATTCCGTGTATTAATTTTGCCAAGATTAGGGGCTAACGGTTTTCAGCAGTCCATACCGTTATTCAAAATAAGCTATTTCTTCATATTCAAGCGTATTTCGATGTTTAGTTCCTTCGTTACTCCTCTAATATGCGTTGCTGAAAACATCGACTATATACCTTTTGTTCATCTCTTAATAAGCTTTCGAATGAAGTATAATGTATATCTATAAGTAGGGACTAAACGGTCGCACCAGTCCATTCCATTATTCAAAATATCCATTTCCTTATTCAAGATTAGCTATTTCTTAATTTTCACGAGTATTTTGGACATTAGGTCCTCCGTAACCCCTCTAATGGTCATTACGACACATATCATTAATGCCTGATATTCATATGATGAAAACATAATCTTTTTATCAGTTTAATTGAGATCCGGAGCTGGCATGTCAGTTAACTGCTAGTAGTCTGCTGTTATTTATGTATTATTGTCATTTTATTTATTTTCTTTTGTTTCATCTTCTGACATCGGACTCGGACTTCTCTTGAACTGAATTTTAATGTGCGCATTTTTATGCGTTTACTTTTCTACATTGGCTAGAGGTATAGGGAGAGGGTTGAGATCTCATAAACATGCTTAACCCCGCCGCAATTTTGCGCCTGTCTCAAGTCAGGAGCCTCTTGCCTTTGTTAGTCTTGTATGATTTTTTATTTTAGTTTCTTGTGTATAATTCGGAGTTTAGTATGACGCCCATTATCACTGTACCAGTATACATATGTTTTAAGGGGCCAGCTGAAGGACGCCTACGGGTACGGGAGTTTATCGCTCCAATGAAGACCCATTGGTGGATTTCGGCTGTTGTCTGCTCTATGGTCGGGTTGTTGTCGCTTTGACACATTCCCCATTTCCTTTCTTAATTTTATCAATTGATTCCTCTATCAATAAGCTTTAATTTTGTGCATTAATTTTGCCTTGATAAGGGGCTAAAGGCTTGCAGCAGTCAATTCCTTTATCTAAAATAAGCTTTTTCTTAATGTTCAAACGTATTTCGATGTTTAGTTCCTTCGTTACTCCTCTAATATGCGTTGCAGAACATATCGTTTATACTCAGTTAATTATTCTATCAATAAGCTTTAATTTGGTGTATACTTGTTGCATTGATTACAGACTGAGGGCTTGCAGCAATCCATTTCATTATTCAAAATAAGCTATTTCTTAATGTTCAAGCGTATTTCGATGTTGAGATCCTTCGTTACTCCTCTAATATGTGTTGCAAAACATATCGACTATATATTTTTCTTTCCTCTCTTAATAAGCTTTCGAATGAGGTATAAGGTATATCTATAATTAAGGGCTAAAGGGTGGCAGCAGTCCATTGCATAAATCAATATCAATTTCGTATTCAAAATTGGCTATTTCTTGATTTTTTTATGGCCATTGTCGCACATATCGTTTATACTCCGCTTATTCCTCTACCAATAAGCTTTAATTTGGTGTATAAATTTTGACTTGATTAAGGGCTAATGGCTTGCACCAGTCCTTTCCATTTTTCAAAATAAACTATTTTTTCATGTTCAAGCGTATTTCGATGTTTAGGTCCTTCGTTACTCTTCTAATACGCGTTGCGGAACTTATCAACTATATATATTTTGTTTCTCTCTTAATACGCTTTCGATTGTGGTTGAAGGTATTTCTATAATTAGGGGCTAAAGTCTCGCAACAGTCCATTTCATCATTCAAAAAATCCATTTCATTTTTCAAAATTGGCGATTTCTACATTTTCACGCGTATTTTGGCATTTAGGTACTCCGAAACCACTCTAATTGTCAGTACGGAACATATATTTTAAACTAAATTAATTCCTCTATCAATAAGTTTTAATTCCGTGTATTAATTTTGCCAAGATTAGGGGCTAACGGTTTTCAGCAGTCCATACCGTTATTCAAAATAAGCTATTTCTTCATGTTCAAGCGTATTCCGATGTTTAGTTCCTTCGTTACTCCTCTAATATGCGTTGCTGAAAATATCGACTATATACCTGTTGTTTATCTCTTAATAAGCTTTCGAATGAAGTATAATGTATATCTATAAGTAGGGACTAAATGGTCGCACCAGTCCATTCCATTATTCAAAATATCCATTTCATTATTCAAGATTGGCTATTTCTTAATTTTCACGCGTATTTTGGACATTAGGTCCTCCGTAACCCCTCTAATGGTCATTACGACACATATCATTAATGCCTGATATTTATATGATGAAAACATAATCTTTTTATCAGTTTAATTGAGGTGCGGAGCTGGCATGTCAGTTAACTGCTAGTAGTCTGCTGTTATTTATGTATTATTGTCATTTTATTTATTTTCTTTTGTTTCATCTTCTGACATCGGACTCGGACTTCTCTTGAACTGAATTTTAATGTGCGTATTTTTATGAGTTAACTTTTCTACATTGGCTAGAGGTATAGGGGGAGGGTTGAGATCTCATAAACATGTTTAACCCCGCCGCAATTTTGCGCCTGTCTCAAGTCAGGAGCCTCTGGCCTTTGTTAGTCTTGTATGATTTTTTATTTTAGTTTCTTGTGTATAATTCGGAGTTTTGTATGACGTCCATTATCACTGTACTAGTATACATATGTTTAAAAGGGCCAGCTGGAGGACGCCTACGGGTACGGGCGTTTCTCGCTCCAATGAAGACCCATTGGTGGATTTCGGCTGTTGTCTGCTCTATGGTCGGGTTGTTGTCGCTTTGACACATTTCCCATTTCCCTTCTAAATTTTATCAATTGATTCCTCTATCAATAAGCTTTAATTTCGTGTATTAATTTTGCCTTGATTAAGGGCTAATGACTTGCAGCAGTCCTTTCCATTTTCAAAATAAACTATTTTTTTATGTTCAAGCGTATTTCGATGTTTAGATCCTTCGTTACTCTTCTAATATGCGTTGCGGAACTTATCAACTATATATATTTTGTTTCTCTCTTAATAAGCTTTCGATTGTGGTTGAAGGTATTTCTATAATTAGGGGCTAAAGTCTTGCAACAGGCCATTCATTCCATTATTCAAAATATCCATTTCATTATTCAAAATTGGCGATTTCTACATTTTCACGCGTATTTTGGCATTTAGGTACTCCGTAACCACTCTAATGGTCAGTACGGCACATATCGTTTAAACTAAATTAATTCCTCTATCAATAAGTTTTAATTCCGTGTATTAATTTTGCCAAGATTAGGGGCTAACGGTTTTCAGCAGTCCATACCGTTATTCAAAATAAGCTATTTCTTCATGTTCAAGCGTATTTCGATGTTTAGTTCCTTCGTTACTCCTCTAATATGCGTTGCTGAAAATATCGACTATATACCTTTTGTTCATCTCTTAATAAGCTTTCGAATGAAGTATAATGTATATCTATAAGAAGGGACTAAATGGTCGCACCAGTCCATTCCATTATTCAAAATATCCATTTCATTATTCAAGATTGGCTATTTCTTAATTTTCACGCGTATTTTGGACATTAGGTCCTCCGTAACCCCTCTAATGGTCATTACGACACATATCATTAATGCCTGATATTTATATGATGAAAACATAATCTTTTTATCAGTTTAATTGAGGTGCGGAGCTGGCATGTCCGTTAACTGCTAGTAGTCTGCTGTTATTTATGTATTATTGTCATTTTATTTATTTTCTTTTGTTTCATCTTCTGACATCGGACTCGGACTTCTCTTGAACTGAATTTTAATGTGCGTATTTTTATGCGTTAACTTTTCTACATTGGCTAGAGGTATAGGGGGAGGGTTGAGATCTCATAAACATGTTTAACCCCGCCGCAATTTTGCTCCTGTCTCAAGTCAGGAGCCTCTGGCCTTTGTTAGTCTTGTATGATTTTTGCTTTAGTTTCTTGTGTATAATTCGGAGTTTTGTATGACGTCCATTATCACTGTACTAGTATACATATGTTTAAAGGGGCTAGCTGGAGGACGCCTACGGGTAAGGGACTTTCTCGCTCCAATGAAGACCCATCGGTGGATTTCGGCTGTTGTCTGCTCTATGGTCGGGTTGTTGTCGCTTTGACACATTTCCCATTTCCCTTCTAAATTTTATCAATTGATTCCTCTATCAATAAGCTTTAATTTCGTGTATCAATTTTGCCTTGATTAAGGGCTAATGACTTGCAGCAGTCCTTTCCATTATTCAAAATAAACTATTTTTTTTATGTTCAAGCGTATTTCGATATTTAGTTCCTTCGTTACTCCTCTAATATGCGTTGCAGAACATATCGTTTATACTCAGTTAATTATTCTATCAATAAGCTTTAATTTGGTGTATACTTGTTGCATTGATTACAGACTGAGGGCTTGCAGCAATCCATTTCATTATTCAAAATAAGCTATTTCTTAATGTTCAAGCGTATTTCGATGTTGAGATCCTTCGTTACTCCTCTAATATGTGTTGCAAAACATATCGACTATATATTTTTCTTTCCTCTCTTAATAAGCTTTCGAATGAGGTATAAGGTATATCTATAATTAAGGGCTAAAGGGTGGCAGCAGTCCATTGCATAAATCAATATCAATTTCGTATTCAAAATTGGCTATTTCTTGATTTTTTTATGGCCATTGTCGCACATATCGTTTATACTCCGGTTATTCCTCTACCAATAAGCTTTAATTTGGGGTATAAATTTTGACTTGATTAAGGGCTAATGGCTTGCACCAGTCCTTTCCATTTTTCAAAATAAACTATTTTTTCATGTTCAAGCGTATTTCGATGTTTAGGTCCTTCGTTACTCTTCTAATATGCGTTGCGGAACTTATCAACTATATATATTTTGTTTCTCTCTTAATACGCTTTCGATTGTGGTTGAAGGTATTTCTATAATTAGGGGCTAAAGTCTCGCAACAGTCCATTTCATCATTCAAAAAATCCATTTCATTTTTCAAAATTGGCGATTTCTACATTTTCACGCGTATTTTGGCATTTAGGTACTCCGAAACCACTCTAATTGTCAGTACGGAACATATATTTTAAACTAAATTAATTCCTCTATCAATAAGTTTTAATTCCGTGTATTAATTTTGCCAAGATTAGGGGCTAACGGTTTTCAGCAGTCCATACCGTTATTCAAAATAAGCTATTTCTTCATTTTCAAGCGTATTCCGATGTTTAGTTCCTTCGTTACTCCTCTAATATGCGTTGCTGAAAATATCGACTATATACCTGTTGTTCATCTCTTAATAAGCTTTCGAATGAAGTATAATGTATATCTATAAGTAGGGACTAAATGGTCGCACCAGTCCATTCCATTATTCAAAATATCCATTTCATTATTCAAGATTGGCTATTTCTTAATTTTCACGCGTATTTTGGACATTAGGTCCTCCGTAACCCCTCTAATGGTCATTACGACACATATCATTAATGCCTGATATTTATATGATGAAAACATAATCTTTTTATCAGTTTAATTGAGGTGCGGAGCTGGCATGTCAGTTAACTGCTAGTAGTCTGCTGTTATTTATGTATTATTGTCATTTTATTTATTTTCTTTTGTTTCATCTTCTGACATCGGACTCGGACTTCTCTTGAACTGAATTTTAATGTGCGTATTTTTATGAGTTAACTTTTCTACATTGGCTAGAGGTATAGGGGGAGGGTTGAGATCTCATAAACATGTTTAACCCCGCCGCAATTTTGCGCCTGTCTCAAGTCAGGAGCCTCTGGCCTTTGTTAGTCTTGTATGATTTTTTATTTTAGTTTCTTGTGTATAATTCGGAGTTTTGTATGACGTCCATTATCACTGTACTAGTATACATATGTTTAAAAGGGCCAGCTGGAGGACGCCTACGGGTACGGGCGTTTCTCGCTCCAATGAAGACCCATTGGTGGATTTCGGCTGTTGTCTGCTCTATGGTCGGGTTGTTGTCGCTTTGACACATTTCCCATTTCCCTTCTAAATTTTATCAATTGATTCCTCTATCAATAAGCTTTAATTTCGTGTATTAATTTTGCCTTGATTAAGGGCTAATGACTTGCAGCAGTCCTTTCCATTTTCAAAATAAACTATTTTTTTATGTTCAAGCGTATTTCGATGTTTAGATCCTTCGTTACTCTTCTAATATGCGTTGCGGAACTTATCAACTATATATATTTTGTTTCTCTCTTAATAAGCTTTCGATTGTGGTTGAAGGTATTTCTATAATTAGGGGCTAAAGTCTTGCAACAGGCCATTCATTCCATTATTCAAAATATCCATTTCATTATTCAAAATTGGCGATTTCTACATTTTCACGCGTATTTTGGCATTTAGGTACTCCGTAACCACTCTAATGGTCAGTACGGCACATATCGTTTAAACTAAATTAATTCCTCTATCAATAAGTTTTAATTCCGTGTATTAATTTTGCCAAGATTAGGGGCTAACGGTTTTCAGCAGTCCATACCGTTATTCAAAATAAGCTATTTCTTCATGTTCAAGCGTATTTCGATGTTTAGTTCCTTCGTTACTCCTCTAATATGCGTTGCTGAAAATATCGACTATATACCTTTTGTTCATCTCTTAATAAGCTTTCGAATGAAGTATAATGTATATCTATAAGAAGGGACTAAATGGTCGCACCAGTCCATTCCATTATTCAAAATATCCATTTCATTATTCAAGATTGGCTATTTCTTAATTTTCACGCGTATTTTGGACATTAGGTCCTCCGTAACCCCTCTAATGGTCATTACGACACATATCATTAATGCCTGATATTTATATGATGAAAACATAATCTTTTTATCAGTTTAATTGAGGTGCGGAGCTGGCATGTCCGTTAACTGCTAGTAGTCTGCTGTTATTTATGTATTATTGTCATTTTATTTATTTTCTTTTGTTTCATCTTCTGACATCGGACTCGGACTTCTCTTGAACTGAATTTTAATGTGCGTATTTTTATGCGTTAACTTTTCTACATTGGCTAGAGGTATATGGGGAGGGTTGAGATCTCATAAACATGTTTAACCCCGCCGCAATTTTGCTCCTGTCTCAAGTCAGGAGCCTCTGGCCTTTGTTAGTCTTGTATGATTTTTGCTTTAGTTTCTTGTGTATAATTCGGAGTTTTGTATGACGTCCATTATCACTGTACTAGTATACATATGTTTAAAGGGGCTAGCTGGAGGACGCCTACGGGTAAGGGACTTTCTCGCTCCAATGAAGACCCATCGGTGGATTTCGGCTGTTGTCTGCTCTATGGTCGGGTTGTTGTCGCTTTGACACATTTCCCATTTCCCTTCTAAATTTTATCAATTGATTCCTCTATCAATAAGCTTTAATTTCGTGTATCAATTTTGCCTTGATTAAGGGCTAATGACTTGCAGCAGTCCTTTCCATTATTCAAAATAAACTATTTTTTTTATGTTCAAGCGTATTTCGATATTTAGTTCCTTCGTTACTCCTCTAATATGCGTTGCAGAACATATCGTTTATACTCAGTTAATTATTCTATCAATAAGCTTTAATTTGGTGTATACTTGTTGCATTGATTACAGACTGAGGGCTTGCAGCAATCCATTTCATTATTCAAAATAAGCTATTTCTTAATGTTCAAGCGTATTTCGATGTTGAGATCCTTCGTTACTCCTCTAATATGTGTTGCAAAACATATCGACTATATATTTTTCTTTCCTCTCTTAATAAGCTTTCGAATGAGGTATAAGGTATATCTATAATTAAGGGCTAAAGGGTGGCAGCAGTCCATTGCATAAATCAATATCAATTTCGTATTCAAAATTGGCTATTTCTTGATTTTTTTATGGCCATTGTCGCACATATCGTTTATACTCCGGTTATTCCTCTACCAATAAGCTTTAATTTGGGGTATAAATTTTGACTTGATTAAGGGCTAATGGCTTGCACCAGTCCTTTCCATTTTTCAAAATAAACTATTTTTTCATGTTCAAGCGTATTTCGATGTTTAGGTCCTTCGTTACTCTTCTAATATGCGTTGCGGAACTTATCAACTATATATATTTTGTTTCTCTCTTAATACGCTTTCGATTGTGGTTGAAGGTATTTCTATAATTAGGGGCTAAAGTCTCGCAACAGTCCATTTCATCATTCAAAAAATCCATTTCATTTTTCAAAATTGGCGATTTCTACATTTTCACGCGTATTTTGGCATTTAGGTACTCCGAAACCACTCTAATTGTCAGTACGGAACATATATTTTAAACTAAATTAATTCCTCTATCAATAAGTTTTAATTCCGTGTATTAATTTTGCCAAGATTAGGGGCTAACGGTTTTCAGCAGTCCATACCGTTATTCAAAATAAGCTATTTCTTCATTTTCAAGCGTATTCCGATGTTTAGTTCCTTCGTTACTCCTCTAATATGCGTTGCTGAAAATATCGACTATATACCTGTTGTTCATCTCTTAATAAGCTTTCGAATGAAGTATAATGTATATCTATAAGTAGGGACTAAATGGTCGCACCAGTCCATTCCATTATTCAAAATATCCATTTCATTATTCAAGATTGGCTATTTCTTAATTTTCACGCGTATTTTGGACATTAGGTCCTCCGTAACCCCTCTAATGGTCATTACGACACATATCATTAATGCCTGATATTTATATGATGAAAACATAATCTTTTTATCAGTTTAATTGAGGTGCGGAGCTGGCATGTCAGTTAACTGCTAGTAGTCTGCTGTTATTTATGTATTATTGTCATTTTATTTATTTTCTTTTGTTTCATCTTCTGACATCGGACTCGGACTTCTCTTGAACTGAATTTTAATGTGCGTATTTTTATGAGTTAACTTTTCTACATTGGCTAGAGGTATAGGGGGAGGGTTGAGATCTCATAAACATGTTTAACCCCGCCGCAATTTTGCGCCTGTCTCAAGTCAGGAGCCTCTGGCCTTTGTTAGTCTTGTATGATTTTTTATTTTAGTTTCTTGTGTATAATTCGGAGTTTTGTATGACGTCCATTATCACTGTACTAGTATACATATGTTTAAAAGGGCCAGCTGGAGGACGCCTACGGGTACGGGCGTTTCTCGCTCCAATGAAGACCCATTGGTGGATTTCGGCTGTTGTCTGCTCTATGGTCGGGTTGTTGTCGCTTTGACACATTTCCCATTTCTCTTCTAAATTTTATCAATTGATTCCTCTATCAATAAGCTTTAATTTCGTGTATTAATTTTGCCTTGATTAAGGGCTAATGCCTTGCAGCAGTCCTTTCCATTTTCAAAATAAACTATTTTTTTATGTTCAAGCGTATTTCGATGTTTAGATCCTTCGTTACTCTTCTAATATGCGTTGCGGAACTTATCAACTATATATATTTTGTTTCTCTCTTAATAAGCTTTCGATTGTGGTTGAAGGTATTTCTATAATTAGGGGCTAAAGTCTTGCAACAGGCCATTCATTCCATTATTCAAAATATCCATTTCATTATTCAAAATTGGCGATTTCTACATTTTCACGCGTATTTTGGCATTTAGGTACTCCGTAACCACTCTAATGGTCAGTACGGCACATATCGTTTAAACTAAATTAATTCCTCTATCAATAAGTTTTAATTCCGTGTATTAATTTTGCCAAGATTAGGGGCTAACGGTTTTCAGCAGTCCATACCGTTATTCAAAATAAGCTATTTCTTCATATTCAAGCGTATTTCGATGTTTAGTTCCTTCGTTACTCCTCTAATATGCGTTGCTGAAAATATCGACTATATACCTTTTGTTCATCTCTTAATAAGCTTTCGAATGAAGTATAATGTATATCTATAAGAAGGGACTAAATGGTCGCACCAGTCCATTCCATTATTCAAAATATCCATTTCATTATTCAAGATTGGCTATTTCTTAATTTTCACGCGTATTTTGGACATTAGGTCCTCCGTAACCCCTCTAATGGTCATTACGACACATATCATTAATGCCTGATATTTATATGATGAAAACATAATCTTTTTATCAGTTTAATTGAGGTGCGGAGCTGGCATGTCAGTTAACTGCTAGTAGTCTGCTGTTATTTATGTATTATTGTCATTTTATTTATTTTCTTTTGTTTCATCTTCTGACATCGGACTCGGACTTCTCTTGAACTGAATTTTAATGTGCGTATTTTTATGCGTTAACTTTTCTACATTGGCTAGAGGTATAGGGGGAGGGTTGAGATCTCATAAACATGTTTAACCCCGCCGCAATTTTGCTCCTGTCTCAAGTCAGGAGCCTCTGGCCTTTGTTAGTCTTGTATGATTTTTGCTTTAGTTTCTTGTGTATAATTCGGAGTTTTGTATGACGTCCATTATCACTGTACTAGTATACATATGTTTAAAGGGGCTAGCTGGAGGACGCCTACGGGTAAGGGACTTTCTCGCTCCAATGAAGACCCATTGGTGGATTTCGGCTGTTGTCTGCTCTATGGTCGGGTTGTTGTCGCTTTGACACATTTCCCATTTCCCTTCTAAATTTTATCAATTGATTCCTCTATCAATAAGCTTTAATTTCGTGTATCAATTTTGCCTTGATTAAGGGATAATGACTTGCAGCAGTCCTTTCCATTATTCAAAATAAACTATTTTTTTTATGTTCAAGCGTATTTCGATGTTTAGGTCCTTCGTTACTCTTCTAATATGCGTTGCGGAACTTATCAACTATATATATTTTGTTTCTCTCTTAATAAGCTTTCGATTGTGGTTGAAGGTATTTCTATAATAAAGGGCTAAAGTCTCGCAACAGTCCATTCCATTATTCAAAATATCCATTTCATTATTCAAAACTGGCGATTTCTACATTTTCACGCGTATTTTGGCATTTAGGTACTCCGTAACCACTCTAATGGTCAGTACGGCACATATCGTTATATATATATACAAGTCTATATATATATTCTTTTATATGTTATCTCATCCGAAATTTTGAATTTTATGCATTTTTAATGTATTTTTTATTTTTATGTATACTATTTTTTTAACTTCTCTGTAACCTTTGTACTTGCATGGTTTTATGAGAATAAACTATCTATCTATCTTTCGATGTTTAGGTCCTTCGTTACTCTTCTAATATGCGTTGCGGAACTTATCAACTATATATATTTTGTTTCTCTCTTAATAAGCTTTCGATTGTGGTTGAAGGTATTTCTATAATAAAGGGCTAAAGTCTCGCAACAGTCCATTCCATTATTCAAAATATCCATTTCATTATTCAAAATTGGCGATTTCTACATTTTCACGCGTATTTTGGCATTTAGGTACTCCGTACCACTCTAATGGTCAGTACGGCACATATCGTTTAAACTAAATTTATTCCTCTATCTATAGGCTTCAATTCCGTGTATTAATTTTGCCAAAATAAGGTGCTAACGGCTTACAGCAGTCCATTCCGTTATTCAAAATAAGCTATTTCTTAATGTTCAAGCGTATTTTGATGTTTAATTCCTTCGTTACTCCTCTTATATGCGTTGCTGAACATATCGACTAGATACCTTTTGTTCATCTCTAAATAAGCTTTCGAATGTAGTATAATGTATATTTATGATTAGGGACTAAAGTCTCGTAAAGTCCATTCCATTATTCAAAATATCCATTTCATAATTCAAGATTGGCTATTTCCTAATTTGCACGCGTATTTTGGACATTAGGTCCTCCGTAACTCCTCTAATGGTCATTACGGCATATATCATTAATACTCATTTTATTCCTCTATCAATAAGCTTTAATTTGTTGTATTAATTTTTCCTTGAAAAGGGGCTAACGGCTTGCAGCAGTCCATTCCGTTATTCAAAATAAGCTATTTCTTAATGATCAAGCGTATTCCGATGTTTAGTCCCTTCGTTACTCCTCTAATATGCGTTGCTGAAAATATCGACTATATACCTTTTGTTCATCTCTTCATAAGCTTTTGAATGAAGTATAATGTATATCTATAATTAGGGATTAAAGGGTCGCACCAGTCCATTCCATTTTTCAAAATATCCATTTCATTATTCAAGATTGGCTATTTCTTAATTTTCACGCGTATTTTGGACATTAGGTCCTCCGTAACCCCTCTAATGGTCATTACGGCACATATCATTAATGCCTGATATTCATATGATGAAAACATAATCTTTTAATCAGTTTGATTGAGGTCCGGAGCTGGCATGTCAGTTAACTGCTAGTAGTCTGCTGTTATTTATGTATCATAATTGTCATTTTATCTATTTTCTTTTGTTTTATGTTCTGACATTGGACTCGGACTTCTCTTGAACTGAATTTTAATGTGCGTATTGTTATGCGTTAACTTTTTTACATTGGCTAGAGGTATAGGGGGAGGGTTGAGATCTCACAAACATGTTTAATCCCGCATCAATTTTGCGCCTGTCTCAAGTCAGGAGTATCTGGCCTTTATTAGTCTTGTATATGCTTTTTAATTTTAGTTTCTTGTGTATAATTCGGAGTTTAGTTTGACGTCCATTATCACTGTACTAGTATACATATTTTTAAGGGGCCAGCTGAAGGACGCCTACGGGTACGGGAGTTTCTCGCTACATTGAAGATTCATTGGTGGACTTCGGCTGTTGTCTGCTCTATGGTCGGGTTGTTGTCGCTTTGACACATTCCCCATTTCCTTTCTAAATTTTATTAATTGATTCCTCTATCAATAAGCTTTAACGTCGTGTATTAATTTTGCCTTGATTAGGGACTAAAGGCTTGCAGCAGTCCATTCCTTTATTCAAAATAACTTTTTCTTAATGTTCAAGCGTATTTCGATGTTTAGTTCCTATGTCATCCCTTAATATGCGTTGCGGATCAAATTGACTTGATAACTTTAGTTCCTCTCTTAATAAGCTTTCGAATGAGGTATAAGGTATATTAATAATTAGAGACTAAAGGGTCACAGCAGTCCATTTTATTATTCAAAATATCCATTTCATTATTCAAAATTGGCTATTTCTTAATTTTCACGGATTTGAAGGGTTTTTCAGGCCCGGGCTCCCACTCTTATCGAGATATATATATATATATAGTGAAGCGCCGTAAACACACACAGAGTTGAGTTTTTCAAATGCAAATAATGAAGTTTAAAGATCTTATATATGTGGTATTTTACTTTATTTCTTTAAAGACTGCCAGGTATATTACTGTAAATTCTTAAATTATTGCGAGGTTTTTAATTATTGCGAAAATTGCGACAGAGTTGTAAACGCAATAATAAGATTCGTAAAAGTTAAAAATCGCATTTAAGTCTAAAATGACAAAATCGCAATAATAAATGCACGCAATGATTTCTGAATCTACAGTAAGTAGTTATATAAAATCCATAGTCCAAGTTTAAACCATTTTCACTCATCACACCATTTGTTAATAAACAAATAGTTAAAACCCAAAAGTTGTGTGTTGTTAGATTGCTGTCTCGTCGATGTATACTCACACCACCTATTATTCAGATCTCTAAGAGATATAAATATGCTAAAAGGTCATGTGTGTTAGAAGTAACCCTAAAACAAATGTCTAAATATTAAAAGAAATAAGAAATGCATGCATCTATTTGTTTTAATTATATTATAATTGTGCAGATCAGAAGATCTTTCTATATAATGATATTTCCCAGTTCAAAGTCTTTTATTAAAACCATATATTTAACACCAAAACGAAATTGTTCTCCAAATGAATACTCAGATACATGTACAAACACTTTGGTTTGTTTTGAGACTAAGAAGGAGCGGGAAATGTAACTGTAAGCTATACATTATAAATCAGCATGTGTTAACCCAACTAACATGTTTATTTAGATAGTGTCCAAAATTGTTAAATGATGATAGGGCGAATGAAGCGGGAAATATAACTGTAAGCTATTATACATAACATGCTGATTACGCATTTCTCACGGATATTTGATACAGGGAAGGTCGTTGTTTTATCATCTCTACCACAAGTACACATTCCATCCTCTAGTTTCCGCTGCAATTTATAATTAATCTGACAGTGCTCGACATCATTCTAAAGTATTTTGCTTCACCGATAAAGGATTAGATATAAAAAAGAATCAAAAAATTATTAATATGATACTTTAAATTGCAACAGTCTTTTTTTAACTATTTTTAAACATCGACCATCTTTTCATTTATAAAAGGAACCATGTATATTGAAAAAAGGGAATATGTTAGTTTGTTCCAGGGCGTTTTATCCTTCGATTTGGAAAACAAATGTTTGTTCCGAGCAAATATAACTATACCCCCTTGAAAAAATGAATGTTGGGGCTAAACAAATATTTGGTTTTCATTTAGAAAAAAAAATAATTATGAAGTTCATTTCATGATTCAAAATAAGCTATTTTATAATTTTTACCCGTATTTCGATTTTTAGGTACTTCATTACTCCTCTAATATGCGTTGCGGAACATATTTATTGATCATCTTTTAATAGGCTTTCGAATGAGGTAAAAGGTATATTTGTATTTGGGGGCTGAAGTGTTGCAGCAATCTAATCCATTATTCAAAATATCCATTCCATTGTTCAAAATTGGCTATTTCTTAATTTTTACGCGTATTTTGGTATTTTGGTCCTATGTAACCGTCTTGAACGTAATTGTGGGTTTTCTATCAATAGCTATCACATGGTGTATTTAAAGTTTTTCTTATTTAGGGACTGAGTTACTGCCTCTAAATAAAGTTTTATTACTGACGAGTCACAGCAATTCATTCTTTTCTTAAAAAGAACTATGTCTTAATTTTTATATAAAAAAGAAGATGTGGTATGATTTCTAATGAGACAACGGTCCATAAGAGTTTTAAATGACACATAATATGCATTATGTATTTTTCGACATGTTAGGTCCTCCGTTTCTCCTCTAATATGCGTTGCGGAACATACTAACTACATATATTTTGTTCTTCTATTGATAGGCTTTCGAATGAGGTATCATGTAAATATGTAAGTATGGGTTGAAGGGTCGCAGCAATCCCTTGCATCATTCAAAATTGGCTATTTCTTAATCTTCACGGTTATTTTGGCATTTATGTCCTCCGTAATCTCGAGCTCTCTAATGGTCATTGCGGCACATATTATTTATAACCTAAACCATTTTGTTTCTCGATCAATGAACTTTCAAATGGTTATAACGTTTTCCTTAATTAGGGGCCGACAGTCTCAGCAGTCCATTTCATTATTTAAAAAAAGCTACATTTGTACTTCTTAATGTTCACATGTATTTCGATTTTTAGGTACTTCGTTACTCATCCGCGTTGCGGAACATATTAGCAATATACATATTATATACCTTTTGTTCCTCTATGATTAAGCTTTCGAATGAGCTTGAAGTTATTTCTGTAATTATAGGGCTGAAGGGTCACAGTAGTTCATGTCATTATTTCAAAATATTCATTCAATTATTCAAAATTGGCAATTTCTTTCTTTTCACGCATTTAAGTCCTCCGTTACCTCTTTTATGGTCATTGAGGGACGTATTATTGATAAATTTTGTTTCTCTATCAATGAGCTTTCACGTGGTGTATAAAGTTGTCCTTCATAAGGGGCTGACAGGTCGCATCAGTCCATTCCATTATTGAAAGTAAGCTTTTCCATAATGTCCACCCCCATTTCGATTTTTAAGTCCTTCGTTACTCCTCAGATTTGCATTGCAGAACATATTGACTATATATCTTTTGTTCCTCTATTAATAGGCTTTCGAATGAGATATAAGGTTCATATGTAATTAGGGGCTGAAGGTTCACAGCAGGCCATTGCATTATTCAAAATATCCATTCCAATTTTCAAAATTGTCTATTTCTTAATTTTCACGCGTATTTTGGTATTTATGTCCTCCGTAACCCTTCTAATTGTCATTGGGGCACATATTATCAATAAAAATTTTGTTCCTCTATTCATAACCTTGCAAATGGTGTATAAAGTTTTCCTTAATTATAGGGCTTATGGGTTGCAGAAGTTCATTTCATGATTCAAAATAAGCTATTTTATAATGTTCACCCGTATTTCGATTTTTTGGTACTTCATTTCTCCTCCAATATGCGTTGTGGAACATATTAACTATATACCTTTTGTTCCTCTTTTAATAGGCTTTCGAATGAGGTAATTTGTTTATTTGTAATTAGGATCTGAATTATCGAAGCAATCAATTCCATTATCTAAAATTGGCTATTTTTATTTTATTTTCACGCGTATTTTGGCATTTTGGTCCCCTGTAACCCTATTAAACGTCATTGTGGTTCCTCTATCAATAAGCTTTCACTTTGTCTATAAAGTTTTCGCTAATTAGGGCCTGAGTTACTGCCTCTAAATAACGATATTGTTACTGACGAGTCGCAGCAGTCCATTATATTATTAAAAAAGCTATATTTCATAATGTTTATGCATATTTTGACATTAAGATCCTTCGTTACTCCTATAATATGCGTTGCGGAACATATTAACTACATACATTTTGTTCTGCTATTAATAGGCTTTCTAATGATGTATTATGTATATCTGTAATTAGGGGTTGAAGGGTCACAGCAATCCATTCAATCATTCAAAATTGGCTATTTTTATATCTTCACTGTTATCTTGGCATTTATGTCCTCAACCTCTTTAATGGTCGTTGCTGCACATATTATTTATAATCTAAACCATTTTTGTTTCTCTATCAATGAACTTTCAAATGGTTACAACGTTTTCCTTAATTATGGGCTGATGGGGCGCATTCATCCATTTCATTATTTAAAATAAGCTACAATTGTATTTCTTAATGCTCACATGTATTTCGATTTTTTGTCTTTCGTTACTCCCCGCATTACATTTTAGCTATATACTTTTAGTTCCTCTATAAATAAGCTTTCGAATGAGGTTAAAGGTATTTCTGAAATTAGGGGATGAAGGGTCACAACAGATCATGTCATTATTCAAAATATCCATGCTATCATTCAAAATTCTTTCTTTTCACGCGTATTTTTGTCATTTAGATCCTCCGTAATCCTTCTAATGGTCATTGCGACAGCAATGAACTCTCAAATGGTACATAAAGTTTTCCGGAATTAAGGGATGAATTGTCGCAGCAGTTCATTTCATCATTTAAAATAAGCTATTTCTTAATGTTCACGCGTATTTCGATATGTAGGTATTGTTACTCCTCTAATATGCGTTGTGGAACACATTAACTATGTACCTTTTGTTCCTCAATAAATAAACTTTCGAATAAGGTATAAAGTATATCTGTAATTAGTGACTGAAGGGTCGTTGTAGTCCATTCCATTACTTAAAATATCCATTCCATTACTTGAAATATCCATTCCATTACTTAAAATATCCATTCCATTATAATCAAAATTGGGCATTTCTTCCTTGTCTTGCGTGTTTTTGGTATTTAGGTCCTCCGTAACCAATGTAGTAATCATTGTGGCTCAATCGACATGTTTTATAATCAGGGGATAAATAACAGCAAATACATAAATAAAAATAACCTTAATCATATGGGCACAGGACGTTTGCGCTTTTTCACCTGTAAAACGATACGACATTTGCGCTTCAAATACTATGGACATTTGCGCTTTAAATTTTGATTCACCAGTATTAAATTGACCGGACATTTGCGCTTTTGCACCTATTGTCGTCTATCTGTAATTTTAAAGAGAAGTAATTATTGCGTAAATAAATTTAACTTATATTTGGCATTAGTACGACAAATGGTCCAGAATAATTCTCTGTACATTATAATGAACAGTTCTACTCGACTCATCCTGATATTTTTTATCTTTTTAAAGAGCATCATTGAACAACAGTATGTGAATCACATTAGATTCGTTATATTGATGAACAGGCACCCCTGTCAAGAATTGGGAAAGAGAATATTGAATATATATTTGAAATGTGTGCGAAATGCCAGTCTGGACAGATAAACAGAGCTAAATTTGTCCAATCCTTGGTCTTCATATATCAAGCGAAAACTGACCTGTGATGACTGTACGTGTTTTTAGGTCTTTAGAATGTTTACCTTTAGCTCAGTGTATATAGACTTTTAAACACATATCAATGTGCTATGAAATGAATGTGCTATGAAATGTGCTATTAAATGATTTTTTTAAACCTTTAACCATAAAGAAAAAATATTATTCTGCCAGTATTAAAGAGGAAGATATGATAGTCATAAAAATCAAATATTGCAAAAGGGCAAATGTCCTATGTTAACAGCGCAAATGTCCTTTTTTAAAAAGCGCAAATGTCCTATGATTTGAAGCGCAAGTGTCCAAAAAAATAAGCGCAAATGTCCTATGAAAAAGCGCAAACGTCCCGCGCCGAATCATATATATGTCTTGGTTTTCAGGTTGTCCATACATTGAACCTTCACTTTTTATCTTGAAAACAGAAATACAAACTATATATCATTATTCAATATACATCACTTAACATTGAATTTTGACTACTGAAAAATTAATAATGGACATACATCAGTGCAATGCTTTCTGTTCTTAAATTGTCTGATCTAGCCAAGAAATCCTTGCTAAAAATTCTGTGGACCTCCTACGGCACCTATTAGTAGTTAAAGATTTGTTTTTACTAAACAAATTAATTTAATGTATGACCTGCATGTACGTATCGCTTAGAAAACGGCCATATACAATACGGCGCGGGACGTTTGCGCTTTTTCATAGGACATTTGCGCTTTTAATTTTGGACACTTGCGCTTCAAATCATAGGACATTTGCGCTTTTTAAAAATGTACATTTGTGCTTTTTACATAGGACATTTGCGCTTTTGCAATATTTGTTTTTATGACTTCCTTCCTCTTTTATACTGGCTTGGGACCGACAAGTCATATTTTTTTAAATGTTTAAAAGTTTATATACAGCTAAAAGTTAACATTTTAAAACACATAAAACACGAACAGTCATCACAGTTCATGTTTCGCTTAATATCTGAAGCCTAAAGAGTCAAAATAAGTAGCTCTTGTTATCTATTCTGACTGGTATTTTGTCCACATTTCAAATACAAAAATCAAGTTTTTCTTTCTCAGTTCTTGACTGGAATGCCTGATCATCAATATAATGAATCTAAATGTAATTCACTAAGTGTTGTTCAATGATACTCTTCAACAAGATAAACATAGCAGGATGAGTCAAGTAAATCGTGATTCAATTGTCACATAATTTTTGCAGATAGTCTGCAAATTTGGAACATCCAAGTTCACTTATACAAAGGTAAAAAGCGCAAATGTCCAATCAATTTAATACAGGTGAATCAAAACATAAAGCGCAAATGTCCATAGTATTTGAAGCGCAAATGTCCTATCGTTTTACAGGTAAAAAAGCGCAAACGTCCCGTGTCCATACCATAAGGTCAATATTAATCATCGATGTAATTTGCTCTATTGGATGTTTGAAATTTCAACGGAGGCAATTTCTTGGCATGACAAGCCAGCCTCTTAGCGATAAAAGAATATTTTTGAAAGAACTTAGCATTTTGCTACCTTTTTATTCTTCAGTTCATTTTTAAAACCTCTTTGTTTCTCCAATTTGAAAAATTCAAATAAAACGAAAACTGAATTTTCTTTCATTAGTGAATTCGAAAAATACTGCTTCATTACTTATTTCAGAGTTTGAACACTTGGTGCTTAGTTTCACTTCATTCGTAGTTGACAAGGATGGACAGATTCCATGTCGAAGGTCAGTGTCTCTCTCCAGGCTTCCCAGTTTTTCTCTACATGCCATGAAATAGCGAATAATGATAAAAGTGGCGTTAAAGACCAACAATGAACACACCAATCATTATATATCCTTCACGTTTCACAAACAGATCATACTTTTGTTAAACATAAATATTATTATTTGAAATTGAATTTGACAATAGAAATTTCCCCGAATCGTTTAATAGTGAATCCGGATTACACTGTAATATGTGCCGCTGGATATGAAAAAGCTCAAACTCTAATAATTTTGAACAACTAGTGGAATAGATAATTTTAAAGCAAAACTATCTTAATATTGTGTCAGCTACCTTAAGGGAAAACAATAAGTAATGAGAAGATATATAACATTTCCAAGGATAAGGTTAAATTCCTTACTTAAAGTCGACACCTAATAATGTAGAATATCTATTTCCAATAGAAAAGAGTAATTCTGAGAATAAAGAGAGCAGTCGCTATTCAAAAGGAGCATGTTTGGAGGGTTGAGATCTCTAAAAACATGTTTAACCCCGCCGCAATTTGCCCCTGTCCCAAGTCAGGGACCTCTGGCCTCTGTTAGTCTTTTATGATTTTTAGTATTAGTTTCTTGTGTATAATTCGGATTTTAGTATGACGTCCATTATCACTGAACTAGTATACATCTTGTTAAGGGACCGGCTAAATGACACCTCCGTGTGTGGAAGTTTCTCGCTACATTGAAGACCCATTGGTGGCCTTCGACTGTTGTCCGCTCTATGGTCGGGTTGTTGTCGCTTTGACACATTCTCCATTTCCATTCTCAATTTTATGTCTTTGACAAGCAATGCTTTAAACCACTGACAGTCTCTTTAACGATCCCATGCACAAAAATGACAAAACTAAATAACAAAGTATATTGTCCCAGCTAGCCTGAATAGTGTAGGTTTCAGCTCGAGAGTTCCCACTAAAGGCATTTCGTTTTTTTTTTAGATAAAAAGATTTGAGATACCCAGTCTACAAAATTAAACAAAAGTTCAAATTCTGACTCTCGTCTGTACTAATTGTTTCATTGGCAATTTTACTACATTTTCTCATTATTATGTTGCTTCATAAATGTCTTTAAAGATGAAACTTCTGTTGGTGGTTACGGTTCGGAGATGGGCTGTTCTGTCCTTGTCAGATTTCTCATACATGTTTTTCTATATTAATACTCTAGTTAGAAGAAAATAGCTTGCAGTTATCCGCTATCTCAAGAAGTTTAGACATTTGCTTTAAATAACATGCGATGAAATAAACACTTGAAATGAGTGAAATTCTAAAGATGTCGTAGACATATTGATTTATTAATTGATTAGGATAAGATATCTTGGTTTTCAGTTGATTGCATCCGTTTCGTTCTCTCACAAGTACAAATGAAGATCTCGATCATTGATTATACTGTTCTGTTAATTTCTGTGTCATTTTGTCTCTTGTGGAGAGTTGTCTCATCGGTAATCGTACCACATCTTCGTTTTACAAGTACAGAAAATTTTGGAAAGCTCATTTTTAATTATTTTATTTTTTTTAATCGAATATTCCAATCGTTACACCATTTTCCAAGGTCATGAATGCTTGGCGCCTTTAACATGATTTAACCCTGTCACATTATGTATATATATAAATATATATGCCTGTTCCTACTTAGGAGCCTGTAAACCAGAGGTTGTCATTTGTTGCTGTATATCATATTTGTTTTCCGTTCATTGTTTTAGTACATATTTCATTTTTTTCATTTGTCATTTTGAAGCCTTTTGTGGTTGACTATATATACGGTATGGGTTTTACTCATTCTTGAAGCCCGTGCGCACGTGGCGACCTAATGTATATCTGTAAATTTCTGTGTCATTTGGTCTCTTGTAGAGAGTTGTCTCATTGGCAATCATACCATGTATTCATTTTTATATTGATACCAGTTTATAGGTATTCAATTGCACCAGAAAAAACTTAATATGGGAAACCTTTAACCTATTTTCAATACAATTCAGAAAGGGAGCTTCCCGTTTTGATAAGATCTGTATTAGATATTTTTTTAATTATTTGTTATTGACTTTGAACTAACTGTTAGTAACTGCGAGTAACGTTATGTGTCTGTTGTTGTTGTGGGGTTGAATAAATCCCTGGCACGTCCAGGATGTGTTCTGTTAGTTGTTTTGTGCTTTCGATCAATCTGATGAGTTAAGCCCTTTTCAATGATTTTTTTTATAGTTTGTTCTTATGTTCTATGTACTAGTTCACCATGCACTGTCCCAGGTTATCAGGGAGTTCTTGAGGCCGCAAACTAGTTTAAATCCGCGTCATTCTAAATGTGCATGTAGCAAGTTAGTAGCCTGTATAAATCTGTATGCTTGCATTTATTGCTATATATCATAATATTTTTCCGCTGTTGTTGTACATAAGTCAGGCCGTTAGTTGTTTTATATTTGTCATTTGAGGCCTTTCATAGCTTGCTATATGTGGTTTGGGTTTTGCTCATTTTTGAAGACCGTACGTTAACTAATAGTTGTATAATTCTTGTGCATTTGTTCTCTGACCATGTGGAGATTTGTCTCATTGGCAATCATACTAAATCTTCCTATATTTATATATATAAATATACTAGTTAAGCATTTTTTGTAAGGGAAACCCCGAAAGATTACACGATTAAATAACTGGTGAAAAACTTCATTGATTGTAGAGTAAAATTATCTCAGTGAATTGAGATATGTCGATGTTAATCCAATTGCTTACCATATATCATTAATATAAGGGACCTATAATCATGATAATCATATATTAAATCGTGCCAGTACCATAGAAGAAAAGTTCCAGTCGGTGAACAGTCCATTATGCGGACTGTGGCGACTGGGCAGGCGCGGATCCAGAGGGGGGTTCCGGGGGTTGGAACCCCCCTTTTTTTGGACGATCAATGCATTTGAATGGGGACATGTAATTGGAACCCCCCCCCTTTTGTCCTGGGTTAGGACCCCCCCCCCTTTGTCCTGGGTTAGGAACCCCCCCCCTTTTTAAAATGGTTGGATCCGCCCCTGCTGGGCCATGTACTATGCGGCAAAGAAATGAGATGTTCTAATATTATTACACCTGCATACCAAATATTAAGACTGAGCAGCTTTATATGGGTCCATCTTTGATTGACAGACATTCCATCACAAACTTCAACATAGAAAGTATATATAATATATAAGCAAAAGTTTCAAAGTCGACCATGCATTCATATAATATTCATAATATAGCTCATGCCAGTGGAGTGCATGCATATAGTGTTTATGCCTGTTTTATTTTGCTTTTATTTTTTGTGTGACTATATGATTTGTGCGATCTTATTATTAACTTGTGCTATGTTTTAAGTGTACTATATGCTTTTAACTTATATATGTCATTTATGGTATCTTACTATGCATTATATGTTTAAAATTGTGTTGTTTTTCATGACTTTTGTATGTGTGTATTGTATTGTATTGTGTATGTGTGTATTGTATTTTGTTATTAAGTCTAGAGCTTGTGTTATGTAGTTTATTGAATATCGACTCTAAATAAAACTTTGAATCTTGAATCTTGAATCACGGATATGAGTTTTGCTAATGCTAATACAACTGAGTGTTTTTGTTAATTAGTATCGTCCTGAATATCATGAAATATTGTCCATTGGACGTGAAGCAAACAACTTATATCCATACATTGTTTTTGATGTTTGGTCTATTATATCATAACGCAGGAAAACGAAACCATCCAAATTCATGTTTTCGGTATAAATCTTAACGTCATTCTTGTGTTGGTTACAGTTTGACATTATTACATTGAAAAAAACAAAACAACAAAAATTAATTAAGTTAATTAATTAATTAAGTCTCATTATAGGTTATTAGAAAAAATGAGTATGGTTAGATTATTAAATGCATGTAAACCTAATATTATATGTAAAACTGAAGTTTCTTTTCAATTTCCTTCATTCTTTTTAATGCATTAAATGTATGTGTATAGATAATCTGTCAAAGTTGTCCCATTTCTAGAACATGTACTATATTTTTCTATCTTTGAGTGGTTATTAGAAAATCCCAAAACCTTAGAACTTGTTGTTTTAGCATGTTATTATCTGCATGCCATAACAGATTAATAGCTTTATTTTGCCTTTTTATAACTGAGAAAAAAATCTCCACGGCTTAGATCATGCAGGACTGTATCCTACTGATGTAAAGTTTAAAAAAAATACAAATCATAATACTAAATTACATCTTTTCGCGCCTTTTGATAAAACTGTTGCATATAAATGTTTCACTCAATTGATGTATTTACTTTGGCGTTGCTAATGATATAAGTGCGAGAACTATTAGACGGTGCATCATTGAACTGAATTGACCTGCGTAGGCGTAGATGCAATAAAGTTGTCATTTCACTTATCAAGCTTTTAACCACATAACGGTAACCAACTCATCATGCATGCTGATTTTGAGCACGCGTCTAATCGTTTCAGTCCCTTTAACAAATACCGCTGTTATGAAAGACCTTTAATAGATACTTTCAGCTTCCTTTTTTTAATCATTAATTAAAATATTAATTCTTCCGACTTGGGTATCTTGTTATTTAAAAAGATGCCTTTGGTCTTTGTTTTAGATTGCATTTCTGTAATAAATAGGATTTTACCGAAAAGCACTAAACTTAAAATATTTTGATATACGTAATTCCAGAAACATCTCTTATTATCATATATATGGGATGTGATATGACTGTTGTTTCTCTACTATCTGATACTATCTAATATTTGAGACCATTCAGGTAAATGGTATTATTTTCAATCAGATTATTAATCGGTTTTGTCTAAAACTACTACATATAAATTCAACATATAAAAATACAAATCATAATACTAAATTGCATCTTTTCGCACCGTTTGATAAAACTGTTGCATATAAATGTTTCACTCAATTGATGTATTTACTTTGGCGTTGCTAATGATATAAGTGCGAGAACAATTAGACGGTGCATCATTGAACTGAATTGACCTGCGTAGGCGTAGCTAGGTGCAATAAAGTTGTCATTTCACTTATCAAGCTTTTGACCACATAACGGTAACCAACTCATCATGCATGCTGATTTTGAGCACGCGTCTAATCGTTTCAGTCCCTTTAACAAATACCGCTGTTATGAAAGACCTTAAATAGATACTTTCAGCTTCCTTTTTTTAATCATTAATTAAAATATTAATTCTTCCGACTTGGGTGTCTTGTTATTTAAAAAGATGCCTTTGGTTTTTGTTTTAGATTGCATTTCTGTAATAATTAAATAGGATTTTACCGAAAAGCACTAAACTTAAATATTTTGATATACGTAATTCCAGAAACATCTCTTATTATCATATATATGGGATGTGATATGACTGTTGTTTCTCTACTATCTGATACTATCTAATATTTGAGACCATTCAGGTAAATGATATCAATTTACACTAGTACAAAAACTGTCTTTAATAATAATAATAAAAAAAAAAAAAAAAAAAAAAAAAAAAACAACCTCTATATCTAAATAATCGAATTTAAAGAAATTTAATTCCCGACATCCCGAAATTAGAAAAAATAAATCTTGGATCCCGAAAGGGTCAATCCCGAAATCAGGCCCGAGCTTAAAAACACCCGATCCCGACGTCCCGAAAAGTCCTGCCCCTCCCTCTGCCATGTAGTTATCAAAATTTTCGTGTTTATGCTGCATACATCAGATTTTTTTTTCTTTCTCGATACTCAATCAAACAACTCAGACTAAATGATCTTATTAAACATATTGCGGATAGCCATTTAATAAAAAAAAGTATAGAAACTAACTAACTAATTTTATTCAGTATAAAACCCAGCACAAAAGGATCATCGCTGAAAAACATGAGCACATATCATACAAAAAATTATCAGTTTCCCTTTATGAGGGGGGATAGGAGGGGTCTTGATCCCGAAATCCCGGACTTGAAAAAAATCCCGAGGTCCCGAATTTAAATAAAGCAAATCCCGACATCCCGAAATCCGAAAAAAAGGATTCCCGGATCCCGAAAGGGTCAATCCCGAAATCCCGAGTTTAAAAACACCCGATCCCGGAGTCCCGATAAAGGTCCTATTCCCCCTCCTTTATGATCCTGTATGTATCCATACCAAAATTGTAAAAAAACAAAACACAGTTCTTTGATTTGCAAAGAACGACAATAAATTCTAGGTTATCATTATTTGAACTGAAGAAGGTTATAAAAAAAAACAAAAAAAAAAAAACAACACTGTAAGTCAGAAAAATAGTCGTGAAACATTTTCTGATTAGCTGAAGGGTGGTTTGCATTCGACAATCCTCGGTAGAATCCGATATTCTAGCTCCTTCCTAGATGAGGGTACGGAATCGGCCGAGTTGAGACGAAGACAAGTTTTTAAGTTTTAGATCTAAGTAAATAAAAACATGACAATTGGCTTTACATATACAGTGCGTGCCTAGATCGTAAACGTCACACAAAGTGCTAATATATAGATACGATGAAATCTTAAAAACCTTTTTATTAGATGTTATGATGTAAAACGACAAATTCTATGCGTGGATTAAGTATGTAGACACTATGAACGTTTTATTCGATTTTAGTTAATGAAAACAGAGTCTCTGATGAAAAGAAGACAAAGTGTTTTAGCTTTTAGATCCTTAGTCTATATTGTGAAAAGCGAACTATTTTTAGATTTAAATGCTGCAAGCTTGTTATTCTTTTTACCCGTGTGGATGTGAGTGAAGTAATTTATTTTACAACATTTATCTTTTACTATTTTACTACGTAAACATATATAACCCATAGGCGGATCCAGGGGGGCCTGGGGGCCCGCCCGCCTTTTGTGTGGGAAAAATTGGTTGCTTATATAAGGAATCACTGACGCATGACTGGAGCCCCCCTTAGGTCAGTCAACGGGCCCCCTTATGAAAAGTTCTGGATCCGCCACTGTAATCCCCCCTGTATATATGTCCGGTAACTAGCCTAACAATTTTTAACGCAACTAAGAATGCATACTACAAGCTATGTGACCTACCGAATTAGACTATTTACTGGATTTGTTATCTCATACGCAACACGACGGGTGCCAAATGTGGAGCAGGATCTGCTTACCCTTCCGGAGCACCTGAGATCACCCCTAGTTTTTGGTGGGGTTCGTGTTGTTTTTTCTTTAGTTTTCTATGTTGTGTCATGTATACTTTTGTTTGTCTGTTAGTATTTTTCATTTTTAGCCATGGCGTTGTCAGTTTGTTTTAGATTTATGAGTTAGACTGTCCCTTTGGTATCTTTCGTCCCTCTTCTATACGTCCTCAATCCTCAATCTTATGGCCTGTTGGCACGAATTGTCCCAATGTGCAGTTTTCCTCTCTGGTGCGTTTTCCTCGACGTATTTTCTCAAGTTCTCTGTGCTTTAAATTTGGTATGCGCTGGGTAAGATTGGGATTGAGGAACAGCAGTATTAAATCTGCCCGTTCTGTGCAACATGAAGTGATCCTGTATATATTAGTGGAGGATATCATTATTCAATATATAGTGTACATATTATATTCCTACATTCATGGTGGTGGGTTTTGTTCTACACGCCGTAACGGTGTGGTTGTCCTACAAAGGATGTGAAAATTTGGAAGAAGAAGAAGAAGTTTACCTTATCTCCCTTTAGAACTATTTATAGATGGCGCTGTATACAACATGGATGCTGTCTGTAACATTATCAATTTATGTTTTATGTTTACATCTTCATGGCACACATTTAGTAGAGTTATTTGATTGCCAGGGGGATGTTACATCACATTTCAAAAGGTTAGGACTGAAATGTGGACAGAGACGAGATTTTACAGCCGAAATTCTGTCGGAAGGCAATTTATAATGGGTACAACTTCAAGTCAAATCGGCACCTGTTCAAATCGGCACCTTGTTAAATCGGAACTAGTCAAATCAGCACCTATTTAAAGTCAATTCGACATCCTATAATATTTGATAAAATAAATATAAATAATTCTAAAAATGTATAAATTCATGATCTATTATGGGGGTTGGATTTCTTCTTCTCTTCTTTTGTTACAGAAAACCATCAACGTACTGATGTTTACTTTCCGGCGCATACCTGGTAAATGTTTTTTAATAAATTTATGTTGATAATTTTTGTCAAAATATAAATTAACAAAATATTTCTTATTCAAAGTTGTTTTTGGTCATATATTTTCATATTTTCAATTTTTACAATTTTTCTTTGTTTTTAATTTATACAATTTTTTTATTTAGTTTTTAAATATTACATTTTTATACGACCGCAAAATTTGAAAAAATTTTCGTCGTATATTGCTATCACGTTGGCGTCGTCGTCGTCGTCGTCATCCGAATACTTTTAGTTTTCGCACTCTAACTTTAGTAAAAGTGAATAGAAATCTATGAAATTTTAACACAAGGTTTATGACCACAAAAGGAAGGTTGGGATTGATTTTGGGAGTTTTAGTCCAACATTTTAGGAATAAGGGGCCAAAAAGGGCCCAAATAAGCATTTTCTTGGTTTTCGCACTATAACTTTAGTTTAAGTAAATAGAAATCTATGAAATTTTGCATAAGGTTTATGACCACAAAAGAAAGATTGGGATTGATTTTGGGAGTTTTGGTTCCAACAGTTTAGGAATTAGGGGCCAAAAAAGGGCCCAAATAAGCATTATTCTTGGTTTTCGCACAATAACTTTAGTTTAAGTAAATAGAAATCAATGAAATTTAAACACAATGTTTATGACCACAAAAGGAAGGTTGGTATTGATTTTGGGAGTTTAGGTCCCAACAGTTTAGGAATTAGGGGCCAAAAAGGGACCCAAATAAGCATTTTTTTTGGTTTTCGCACCATACATTGTAACTTTAGTATAAGTAAATAGAAATCTATGAAATTTAAACACAAGGTTTATGACCGTAAAAGGAAGGTTGGTATTGATTTTGGGAGTTTTGGTCCCAACAGTTTAGGAATAAAGGGCCCAAAGGGTCCAGATTTAAACTTTGTTTGATTTTATCAAAAATTGAATAATTGGGGTTCTTTGATATGCCGAATCTAACTGTGTATGTAGATTCTTAATTTTTGGTCCCGTTTTCAAATTGGTCTACATTAAGGTCCAAAGGGTCCAAAATTAAACTTAGTTTGATTTTAACAAAAATTGAATCCTTGGGGTTCTTTGATATGCTGAATCTAAAAATGTACTTAGATTTTTTATTATTGGCCCAGTTTTCAAGTTGGTCCAAATCGGGGTCCAAAATTAAACTTTGTTTGATTTCATCAAAAATTGAATAATTGGGGTTCTTTGATATGCCAAATCTAACTGTGTATGTAGATTCTTAATTTTTGGTCCGTTTTCAAATTGGTTTACATTAACGTCCAAAGGGTCCAAAATTAAACTAAGTTTGATTTTAACAAAAATTAAATTCTTGGGCTTATTTGATATGCTTTATCTAAATATGTACTTTGAATTTTGATTATGGGCCCAGTTTTCAAGTTGGTCTAAATCAGGATTCCATATCAAGTATTGTGCAATAGCAAGAAATTTTCAATTGCACAGTATTGCTCAATAGCAAGAAATATCTAATTGCACAATATTGCGCAAGAGCAATTAATTTTCAATTGGAGTTATCTTTCTTTGTATAGAATAGTAGTTGATAATATATGTTGGAAATTTACCAGACTTGACTATGATGTCATTTTCTATTTTTATTTGCCAATAACTTTATGTAAATAACTTCATTGGAAATTTGCCAATATAAAATGTTGCTGATGAAGCTTTTTTTCCTTATCTTATCTAAAATGTTTTTAGATAATGTATGTTGGACATTTGCCAGACATGACTACGATGTCATTTTCTATTTTTATTTGCCAATAACTTTATGTAAATAACTTCATTGGAAATTTGCCAATATAAAATGTTGCTGATGAAGTTTTTTTTATTGTTTTATACAATAAACAATGTATATTCACTTTTACTACCAACCAATCTTTACCATTCAGTGATAACAAGCACTTTATTTTACATTTTAATATCTTATGATGTATTTAAAAGAGTAGTTATTGTTGCAAACTCCATTAGAAATTTGAATTGATATCAGTTTTGGAAAAAGGGAAACGGGGATGTGAAAGAAAGGGGGGGTTTAAATTTTTCTCATTTCAGATTTCATAAATAAAAAGAAAATTTCTTCAAACATTTTTTTGAGATTAATATTCAACAGCATACATGGCATAGTGAATTGCTCAAAGGCAAAAAAAACCTTTTAAGTTCATTAGACCACATTCATTCTGTGTCAGAAACCTATGCTGTGTCAACTATTTAATTTTAGATTTAAAAAGTTTGAAGAAATCTTTAATTGATTTGTAAAATCTTGACATTTGTTTTGTGTAAAAAAAACAACATATAATGTCAAAAATTTGATCACAATCCAAATTCAGAGCTGTATCACGCTTGAATGTTTTGTCCATACTTGCCCCAACTGTTCAGGGTTTGACCTCTGCGGTCGTATAAAGCTGCGCCCTGCGGAGCACCTGGTTTGACATAAAATGTCGTTTTATGTACAAAACACTTGGGATGGACATCGTTCAGTGTGAGGAATTTGTACAGCCTCATAAAATTTTTCTAAAGTTTGCCGTTTTGGGTTAAAAAATTACGATTTGGGGTCAAATAGCAGAATTTTGAGAATTTCACCTAGATATAATGCCGAAAATTTGAAAATTTGAATATTTTATGAGGAAAAAATGATCAAAACATGAATAAAACTGTGAACATGGTGTTAGTGAATGAAATAAATACACAAATAACTACAAACAAGTTTTTATTGACATTTATTATGATGATCTCCCACTTGAGCAATAGTAGCTAGGGAAGCCATCGTCTCAGAGTAGCTTCTGTCTGGGCAGCAATCGGTGAAAGGGTTAAAAGAAATATTAGATTTATTAAGAAGAAATCAATAAGAATTTATAACCCATGATATTATGTCCTCATTTTTCAGTATGTTGCAAAAATAGAGAAATATGTATTATGGTGTGCATATTGGTTAGGTCTTGGTGTACTATCATCTGTAGGTCTGGGGACAGGATTACATACATTTCTATTATATCTGGTGAGTATATCTTGGTGTACTATCATCTGTAGGTCTGGGGACAGGATTACATACATTTCTATTATATCTGGTGAGTATATCTTGGTGTACTATCATCTGTAGGTCTGGGGACAGGATTACATACATTTCTATTATATCTGGTGAGTATATCTTGGTGTACTATCATCTGTAGGTCTGGGGACAGGATTACATACATTTCTATTATATCTGGTGAGTATATCTTGGTGTACTATCATCTGTAGGTCTGGGGACAGGATTACATACATTTCTATTATATCTGGTGAGTATATCTTGGTGTACTATCATCTGTAGGTCTGGGGACAGGATTACATACATTTCTATTATATCTGGTGAGTATATCTTGGTGTACTATCATCTGTAGGTCTGGGGACAGGATAACATACATTTCTATTATATCTGGTGAGCACTTTATCTAGGTGTATTAACATTAGTCTGTCATGAAACACATGATTACAAACATTTTCTGAGTATCTTGTGATTGACCAGGATTACATGCAGTTCTGTTGTGTTTTGTAAACTTGTATATTTTGTCTTATCTCTAAGTCTGTTAAAAAGATTACTTTGTGTTTTTCAGAAATTCTAGATTCAGAGTTTATTTTTACAGGAATTTAGATGCCATCCTCTACAACTCCATATACACAATATCCCATGTTAAATGTTATTATACCCCACGCAACGAAGTTGCGGAGGGTATAATGTTTTTGACCCGTCAGTCCGTCAGTCCGTCCGTCAGTCCTGTTTCTTGTCATCGCAACTCCTCTCAAACCACACAACAGAATTTCATGAAACCTTTTCAGATAATAAGGACATACTATGTAGATGTGTATATCGACAGGAAATTATGATTCAATTTTTTTTTCTCATACTTATTTTATTTCTCCAATGACAATGTGGGGACGTGGGGTATGTGAGCGCGCTCACTAAGGTTCTTTAATTTAAAAATGTTGTGTTTAAAATTTTTATACCCCACCTAGGGGCAGTACCTTTTTAGGTCTGTGCGTCGTTTATTTATCTGTCTATCCTGCTTCAGGTTAAAGTTTATGGTCAAGGTAGTTTTTGATGAAGTTGAAGTCCAATCAACTTGAAACTTATAGCATGTTCCCTATGATATGATCTTTTTTTATGTTAATGCCAAATTAGAGTTCTGTCCCCAATTTCACAGTCCACTGAACATAGAAAATGATAGTGTTAATAGGGTATCCGTGTACTATTGACACATTCTTGTTTGCTAATACTTCCCATATTTCTTAATTTAGTAAGATACATGTATCAATGGATTCAGTGAATGCTTTATAAAATTTTGATTTAAAGTTTCTGAAAGACTTGCTTACTCTTAAATTTCACGGAATAGTATGATTGTGTTAATCTTCCTAAATTTTTAACCTTCCAATATACATTTTGTAAACATGATAAACAGTATCTTTAAGTAGTTGGAAAGTTATTTTTCATTTGATACTTTTCTACTTCATCAAAAACAAAGTTTTGTGTTCAGTAATATTTTGAAGATTAATTTTCCTGTTTGAATTGTTTTATTTTGTGAATGATAGGAATCAATTCTGAATTTTATAATTTTCTGGATTTTTTTTAATAAATTTCTTATGTTGAAATAGCATTTTTCTTTAAACAGTCAGAGCTCAGACATAAACAAGTCGATTTTTGTTTTTGACTTAAATCAGTCGAAACATGTATTTATTATAAAAATGAAGTTTCAATTTTAGACTTATCTAAGTCAGAAAATGACAGACTTGTTAAGGTCTATTTATGTTTGTAAAAAAACTTAATGTTACTTTGTGGCCAAACTACACCACCTATGACAGCAAAAACCTGTATGAGAGTTCACAAGGACTTGAGCTATCTATATTTAATTATCTTATTGAACATCCTTACTAAACACAGATGTTTTACCTCATTAAGTGTGATTCCAGGTGGTTGCATTGTAAGGTTAATTAACATTATCTCCGATTTTTTAGACTCTCATTCATATTTTTCTTTAGAAGACAAAGTATTGTATTTCAATGTTGTCATTATTTGATTTAGATGCATGACCTCCTTATAAATATGCGTGGGTCTTGAAGTTAACCAATTTTGATCACTTATCGACTTGTAGGAGTTGATATTTGCAACTTTTTGATTCTGGTCAATTATTTCTTGTTTAACAATATTGGACTGATTCAAGTCGTATTTTGTCTTACATTAAAGGGAGACAAATCCTAAAACTTACAAATTTAGACTTCTATGAGTCAAAAGCAGATTCAGACTTATTTATGTCTGAGCTCTGACTGTTAAATTGCTTGTGTTTCTTTCCCTATTAGTTGTATGACATATAGTTTCTTAAATATTTATTATAAAAAAGAAGATGTGGTATGATTGACAATAAGACTACTCTCCTCAAGAAACCAAAATGATACAGAAATTAACAACTATAGGTCACCGTACGGCCTTCAACAATGAGCTAAGCCCATACCGCAAAGGCCCGAAATGACAATGTAAAACAATTCAAACGAGGAAAACTAACGGCCTATTTTATGTAATTTATAAAATATATTGATGAACAGATTTAATTTTTAAACTGTGTTAACAAATAATGTCATATATATGAATAAATGTATATAGATGCCTTATTTCATACACTAGATTAAATTTAAGTAATCTTGTATTTTTAGAATTGTTTGTCCGGAAGGTGTTACAGATGGCAGCACAGTATCATTATGGACTATAATGAATAAAGTCAGACTTGAAGCTATTATGTGGGTATGTCATATATTCAACCTTTATGAAAATGATATTGTCTCCTAAACTATCATAGCAAATAAATAAACTCATCATAGATATTTAGATAAAATTGAGAATGGATATAGGGAATGTGTTAAAGAGACAACAACCCAACCTGAGAGCAATATTCACCAAAGACCACCAATGGGTCATCAACACAAAGAGAAAAATCCCGCACCCATGGCATGCTTTAGCTGGCCTCTAAACAAAAATGTGTACTAGCTCAGTGATAATGGATGTTAAACCCGAAATATATAAATGAACTAAAATTAAAAATCATACAAGACTAACACAGGCCAGAGGCTCCTGACTTGGGACAGGCACAAAAATGCAAGAATATTTTTTATACCACACCATACAAGAAGTACTAATTATTGGATAATTTATATTATAGAGTGAGAGATTAAAAAAATATATCTTTATGTTTCAGGGTGCTGGGACAGCACTTGGAGAATTGCCGCCCTATTTTATGGCAAGGGCAGCCAGGCTGTCAGGGGCAGATCTTGATGACGATGAGTTTGAAGAAATAGAAGAACTCATTCATGAGAAAAAAGAGCATCCTGAAGAATTAGTAAGTCTCACAGGTTATGGTCCGAGTGAGAGTGTGTACTGTTATTTTTGGCCTTTCATGTTTTTGTGGGTGCCTTCTAGTAATCACTCTGTTTTTTATGCCCCACCTACGATAGTAGAGGGGCATTATGTTTTCTGGTCTGTGGCTCCGTTCGTCTGTCCGTTCGTCTGTGCATCCATTCAGGTTAAAGTTTTTGATCAAGGTAGTTTTTGATGAAGCTGAAGTCCAATCAACTTGAAACTTAGTACACTTGTTGCTTATGATATAATCTTTCTAATTTTAATGCCAAATTAGATTATTACCCAATTTCACAGTCCATCGAACATGGAAAAGGATAGTGCGAGTGGGGCATCTGTGTACTTTGGACACATTCTTGTTCTGTCTATTTTATAATTTTTACTTTTGTCCTTTGTGCATTTTGTGTCAACTTTTGTGAAACCATTGACACGATTTAAAATTTAAGTGGCATTCTATCTTTTTTAAACTCCCCTTCCAACAACCTAAGCTTTTGAGGTTTAAATCTAGGAATCAGACTACCTATCTGTCTGTTGGTCACTTTACACAGTTGTAGAACTCTACCTGACAATGTACATGAAGGAATATAATCTTGGTCGTATTATGATAGGGGAGATAATTGAACCTACTTCAATATTACAATATGTGGCACCGTACTCGGGCTTGCAAAATCAATAGTCTTACTGCAAATCTCAAATTGCTGGGCAGCAGTGCAAATTTTGAAGTACTTAAGGCAAGAATTTTGTGATGTTTGCTTACTTTGCGAAATGTTCTGAAAGAGTAGAGGGCACCTTTATTTCTTTTCAAATTCTTTAATGATTATCTGTTCCATACTAATATTCAATTAAAAATATTTACTAATAAATATCAAAAAGTAATATAATTCATTAGACATTTCTTATTTCTATTCATAGCATTTGCATAATGATGTATAAACTACATTTTTACGTAAGAAGTTATTTATTGGATTTGGTGTTTCAGACAGCTGCTGGTGGATAATTTGGCTACGGTCATCACACGTTCAAGCCATGAATAAATTTAACAGTAATTTACTAAAAGCTAACACCTAATATCAAGTTGTATTTTTCCCCAATATTTATTATGGATCGGATTTCTACATGTTTTACATACTTACAATGAAATTGTTTACAATTTACACAAAAACTTTCCAATATTTTTTATTTTTTTATTTTGTGTTTATTTAGCATCTGTACAGTCATAACAGTGTTCTAGAATCCTTTTCAACATTTTGAACTATAAACATTTTAAACGACCATGATCTTGAAAGTTGAAGAATTTCACTGAGTGACAAAAAGGTTTTTCTGAATTCCTGTTGCAAAAAGGGAATGGGGACTTATCATACTGAGCTTTTTATGGTAATTGTCTCTTGTAAGTGTAACTCCTCTTTAACATCTATGCACAGACATTGATGATACTTTCTCTAATTTTTGTGCTATTTTCACATTTCCTGACCGGTGTGAGAAAAATATTTCTCCTCACTAGTGAAAAATCTGTTCTCGGCAAATGATTAGTCGAAATTTGATTATGACATCTAAATGTTTTTTTTTTCTTCTGAATTGTCCTATTGTGACGCCATGAAAAAAGGCGGCAATGCCTGATGACGTCGCATATAAAGAACACAAGTTTCTGAAAATCTTTGAAAAAGAAGGATAAAAATCATTAGAGAAACAGATTCCGACACTATAACTCGTGTATTACGATATTTCTCCACTTGAGACAGTTAAATTTTAAGCCTCGTGCTTTAAATAATAAAATTTAACTGTCTCGAGTGGAGAAATATCGTAATACACTTGATGCAGTGTAGGAATCTATATAGATACAGTTGTTGAACACTACTTGACGGTGTAAACAAAGAAACGTTATCTTGTTCTTACTGTCCGAGTGAAGATAATATTATTTATGGTTTTGGGGATATCCATTTTAAAATTCACTAACAGTGTAGGTATTATACCTCCCTTTTTAAGGGAGCTGTATATAGTAATTGTATGTTTAACTTGTTGGTCTGTTTGTCTGTTCATTCTCATGTCTCATATATATCTTCAGAAGTTTTTAGGCATCTTGTTTCTGAACCAGCATTGAAATGGATTTCATTTAAAAAAATTAAAGAATGTTTCTTGCATAATGATATTGAGCACATAAATAACCATATGCTACGTCTTAACAAAACTCACGACTTTGCTTCTTTGTTATGTTGGCTTGATTTGTCACACTTTTTACAGTGCTTAGAGGGTATGACTTTGTTAGCTTTGTTCACTGTGTTTGTTAGTTATTACTGTAATTAATAACATTAAAGGTACCAATTTTTCTGCACCAGATGTGCATTTTGACAAGAAATGACTCTTCAGCAATGCTTTAGGTGGAAATATTTGAAAATCCAAAACTTATAAAAAAAAAATAAGAGCATATGACCTAAAACGAGGAAAATATAGCTAGAAGCAAATTAGCAACAAAAAATAAATCCATTATTTAAAATCAGTTCATATTTCAAGTAGATCTAGAGTTAACAATGGTTAAAAAGTAGAATTAAATGTGTCCAAATGCATTTAAATAGTAAACAAACAAGAAGGATTTGAAATTTCTGTTATCTCAAGCATGATAATTGGAAAAGAATTTTTAATATATTCTTGTCTATTGTTTTATTTTTTATTTTCAGGGATTTATGGAAAAATCTAAATTAGCTGTACATAACCTTGTACAGAAAGTTGGATTCTTTGGTATCTTAGCCTGTGCATCGGTAAGTACTGACCCCCAAGGGTGACTGGGGAATAGAAATATGGTCACTTGGTCTTCTCTCGACTGGCAGTAAAACGCTTGCTGAAGTGGGGTGTCCGTTTGGCTGTGCGGGATGTATCAAGTTCGCAGTCACGTCCGGTCAGAATGGGGACGTTAAATCCGATGTCTCGTGTAGAGAGAGTGCCACGCTCTTTGCACGTAAAGAACCCTTGCAACAACTCTTTGAGGGGTCTGTAGGTGGCCTGTTGCAAGGCAAAATTTCTTTCCCTATCCAATAAACCCTCATTTTCCAGTGGCAGTCCAAATTTCCCCGACCATCATCCCAGATGGCCTCTATTGTGACAAGACCTACCTATTGTATTTATTGTGAACTTGCTTGTCCTGAATATGCATGAAATATTTGCCACTGGACGTTAAGCAACCAACAATCAATCAATCAATCGGTAAGTACTAAGCTAGATAAACATTACTGGGGTTTCTATGTAAGGTTTAATCTTAATAAATGGTACTTTTAATTTGTGTCTGAAATTCTGAATACTGTAAACCAACTTAATTTCGCGACCGATTAATTTTCGCGACTCTTTGGGGAAGAAAAATAACGCGAAATTAAATCGTCGCGAATATGTATAACTTGGATCTTTCCTTATTAAACTATATCAAGTTAACTAAAAAATCGCGAAATTAAATCGCCGTGAAGTAGACTAGCTGGAGATAAACGCGAAATAAAGTATCCGCGAAAATAAGTTGGTTTACAGTATGCAGGTATTAATCTTAAAAACATCACTTCTGGAAAAACTTTTCCAAACGACAAAACATTTTTTCTATAAACATGGTCAATTTGTCCATTATCAGACAAAAAAACATGCTTTATTTTAATCTGTGCCTCTTTGTTCTTTAATTCTATTTTTAAATCTGTATAAGAAGTCTGTCAGTTAAATATATGAGTTGCAGATGCTCAGATGTTGGTACATATCTATTGATAAAATATTAAATATAGGCTAATTTTAGAAATTGGTATTGTAATCTTTTAAACATTGAAAAAGCATAGATTTTATTTAAGCTTACTTCATTGTGAAACTGGATTGCCTCTGAATTTGTATAAATTCAATTTTGATTGTTTTGATTATAAATTTTACTTTTTTTTACAGATACCAAACCCTCTGTTTGATTTGGCAGGAATAACATGTGGTCATTTTCTCATTCCATTTTGGACATTTTTTGGTGCAACATTAATAGGAAAAGCTGTTATTAAAATGCATATACAGGTAAGTTCTATGTTATGTTGTTGGGTAGCTATATCATAATGAATACTCATTTATTGTAATTCATACACATTTGCAGTGTACTATAGAACTAGAGGCTCTAAAGAGCCTGTGTCGCTCACCTTGGTCTATGTGAATATTAAACAATGGACACAGATGGATTCATGACAAAATTGTGTTTTGGTGATGGTGATGTGTTTGTAGATCTTACTTTACTAAACATTCTTGCTGCTTACAATTATCTCTATCTATAACAGTACTTTCTGTGGAAAATGTTATTGAAAATCTTCAAATTTTACGAAAATTGTTAAAAATTGACTATGAAGGGCAATAACTCCTTAGGGGATCGTCGTCGTCGTCCGAATACTTTTAGTTTTCGCACTCTAACTTTAGTAAAAGTGAATGGAAATCTATGAAATTTTAACACAAGGTTAATGACCACAAAAGGAAGGTTGGTATTGATTTTGGGAGTTTTGGTCCCAACATTTTAGGAATTAGGGGCCAAAAAGGGACCCAAATAAGCATTTTCTTGGTTTTTGCACTATAACTTTAGTTTAAGTTAATAGAAATCTATGAAATTTTGACACAAGGTTTATGACCACAAAAGAACGGTTGGGATTGATTTTGGGAGTTTTGGTTTCAACAGTTTAGGAATTAGGGTGCCAAAAAGGGCCCAAATAAGCATTATTCTTGGTTTTCGCACAATAACTTTAGTTTAAGTAAATAGAAATCAATGAAATTTAAACACAATGTTAATGACTACAAAAGGAAGGTTGGTATTGATTTTGGGAGTTTAGGTCCCAACAGTTTAGGAATTAGGGGCCAAAAAGGGACCCAAATAAGCATTTTCTTGGTTTTTGCACTATAACTTTAGTTTAAGTTAATAGAAATCTATGAAATTTTGACACAAGGTTTATGACCACAAAAGAACGGTTGGGATTGATTTTGGGAGTTTTGGTTTCAACAGTTTAGGAATTAGGGGCCAAAAAGGGCCCAAATAAGCATTATTCTTGGTTTTCGCACAATAACTTTAGTTTAAGTAAATAGAAATCAATGAAATTTAAACACAATGTTAATGACTACAAAAGGAAGGTTGGTATTGATTTTGGGAGTTTAGGTCCCAACAGTTTAGGAATTAGGGGCCAAAAAGGGACCCAAATAAGCATTTTTCTTGGTTTTCGCACCATAACGTTAGTATAAGTAAATAGAAATCTATGAAATTTAAACACAAGGTTTATGACCATAAAAGGAAGGTTGGTATTGATTTTGGGAGTTTTGGTCCCAACAGAATAAGGGGCCCAAAGGGTCCAAAATTAAACTTTGTTTGATTTCATCCAAATTGAATAATTGGGGTTCTTTGATATGCCGAATCTAACTGTCATGACTGTGTATGTAGATTCTTAACTTTTGGTCCCGTTTTCAAATTGGTCTACATTAAGGTCCAAAGGGTCCAAAATTAAACTTAGTTTGATTTTGACAAAAAATGAATCAGTTAGGTTCTTTGATATGCTGAATCTAAAAATGTACTTAGATTCTTGATTATTGGCCCAGTTTTCAAGTTGGTCCAAATCGGGGTCAAAAATTAAACTTTGTTTGATTTCATCAAAAATTGAATAAATGGGGTTCTTTGATATACCAAATCTAACTGTGTATGTAGATTCTTCATTTTTATACGACCGCAAAATTTGAAAAAATTTTCGTCGTATATTGCTATCACGTTGGCGTCGTCGTCGTCGTCGTCGTCGTCGTCGTCGTCGTCCGGCGTCCGAATACTTTTAGTTTTCGCACTCTAACTTTAGTAAAAGTGAATGGAAATCTATGAAATTTTAACACAAGGTTTATGACCACAAAAGGAAGGTTGGTATTGATTTTGGGAGTTTTGGTCCCAACATTTTAGGAATTAGGGGCCAAAAAGGGCCCAAATAAGCATTTTCTTGGTTTTCGCACTATAACTTTAGTTTAAGTTAATAGAAATCTATGAAATTTTGACACAAGGTTTATGACCACAAAAGAACGGTTGGGATTGATTTTGGGAGTTTTGGTTTCAACAGTTTAGGAATTAGGGGTCAAAAAAGGGCCCAAATAAGCGTTATTCTTGGTTTTCGCACTCTAACTTTAGTAAAAGTGAATGGAAATCTATGAAATTTTAACACAAGGTTTATGACCACAAAAGGAAGGTTGGTATTGATTTTGGGAGTTTTGGTCCCAACATTTTAGGAATTAGGGGCCAAAAAGGGCCCAAATAAGCATTTTCTTGGTTTTCGCACTATAACTTTAGTTTAAGTTAATAGAAATCTATGAAATTTTGACACAAGGTTTATGACCACAAAAGAACGGTTGGGATTGATTTTGGGAGTTTTGGTTTCAACAGTTTAGGAATTAGGGGTCAAAAAAGGGCCCAAATAAGCGTTATTCTTGGTTTTCGCACAATAACTTTAGTTTAAGTAAATAGAAATCAATGAAATTTAAACACAATGTTAATGACTACAAAAGGAAGGTTGGTATTGATTTTGGGAGTTAAGGTCCCAACAGTTTAGGGATTAGGGGCCAAAAAGGGACCCAAATAAGCATTTTTCTTGGTTTTCGCACCATAACGTTAGTATAAGTAAATAGAAATCTATGAAATTTAAACACAAGGTTTATGACCATAAAAGGAAGGTTGGTATTGATTTTGGGAGTTTTGGTCCCGACAGAATAAGGGGCCCAAAGGGTCCAAAATTAAACTTTGTTTGATTTCATCAAAATTGAATAATTGGGGTTCTTTGATATGCCGAATCTAACTGTCATGACTGTGTATGTAGATTCTTAACTTTTGGTCCCGTTTTCAAATTGGTCTACATTAAGGTCCAAAGGGTCCAAAATTAAACTTAGTTTGATTGTGACAAAAAATGAATCAGTTAGGTTCTTTGATATGCTGAATCTAAAAATGTACTTAGATTCTTGATTATTGGCCCAGTTTTCAAGTTGGTCCAAATCGGGGTCCAAAATTAAACTTTGTTTGATTTCATCAAAAATTGAATAAATGGGGTTCTTTGATATACCAAATCTAACTGTGTATGTAGATTCTTCATTTTTGGTCCTGTTTTCAAATTGGTCTACACTAAAGTCCAAAGGGTCCAAAATTAAACTTAGTCTGATTTCAACAAAAATTGAAATCTTGGGGTTCTTTGATATGCTGAATCCAAAAATGTACTTAGATTTTTTATTATGGGCCCAGTTTTCAAGTTGGTCCAAATCAGGATCTAAAATTATTATATTAAGTATTGTGCAATAGCAAGTCTTTTCAATTGCACAGTATTGCGCAATGGCAAGAAATATCTAATTGCACAATATTGTGAAATAGCAAATTTTTTTTTAATTAGAGTTATCTTTCTTTGTCCAGAATAGTAAGCAAGAAATATCTAATTGCAACATATTGTGCAATAGCAAGATTTTTTTTTAATTGGAGTTATCTTTCTTTGTCCAGAATCAACTTAAATCTTTGTTATATACAATATACAATGTATATTCACTTTTTACTACCAACTGATAAATTATAATAAATAACATTCAGTGATAACAAGCAGTTTTTTTTACATCTTAATAGTTTTGGAATAAGGGAAAGGGGGATGTGATTAAAAAAATTGGGTTCAATTTTTCTCATTTGAAATTTCATAAATAAAAAAGAAAATTTCTTCAAACATTTTTATGCCCCACCTACGATAGTAGAGGGGCATTATGTTTTCTGGTCTGTGCGTCCGTCCGTCCGTCTGTCCGTTCGTTTGTCCGTCCGTTCGTCCGTCCGTCTGTCCCGCTTCAGGTTAAAGTTTTTGGTCAAGGTAGTTTTTGATGAAGTTTAAGTCCAATCGACTTTAAACTTAGTACACATGTCCCCTATGATATGATCTTTCCAATTTTAATGCCAAATTAGAGTTTTTACCCCAATTTCACGGTCCACTGAACATGGAAAATGATAGTGCGAGTGGGGCATTCGTGTACTGAGGACACATTCTTGTTTTGAGAGGATTAATATTCAACAGCATAGTGAATTGCTCTAAGAGAAAACAAAAATTTAAAGTTCATTAGAACACATTCATTCTGTGTCAGAAACCTATGCTGTGTCAACTATTTAATCACAATCCAAATTTAGAGCTGAATCCAGCTTGAATGTTGTGTCCATACTTGCCCCAACCGTTCAGGGTTCAACCTCTGCGGTCGTATAAAGCTACGCCCTGCGGAGCATCTGGTTGGTCCTGTTTTCAAATTGGTCTACACTAAAGTCCAAAGGGTCCAAAATTAAACTTAGTCTGATTTTACAGCTTTCACATTAATGCTAGCAAGACAAATCTTTGTTTGACTTGCTTGCTTTGCTTGTATCAATGTTTGCTCAAGCATGGCAATTAAGATAGGCGGGGCTTCAGCTTGTATACATCATACTTAAATTTTATTGGACGTTATGTTTGAAGTTAAGGACAGTCACACTAATTTTAAAACATCACAAGATGACAAATATAAAGCGCAATCGTAGAAATGGAAGCCAAAAAATTGTATTTGTTTTTTTCTCGAAGATATGCATTTTTTATCATCCAACTGAAAAGACTGTCGTCAAGTACTTTTATTACATGTAAAACAAAAAAGCTATTCGAACACACCTACTCTGATTTCGAGTGATTCATTACATAGGTATTTCATTTGACCCATTCATTTCATCTTTTAGTACTGTGATTTTTTTTTATGTTATAACGTCAACCTGTAGCTTTGCTATATAAAAATGATAGAATCTGAAGCGAGATGATGTATCAAATATTCTTTCTTTGTACGTTTTCAACACAAAAAAATCATCTCAAACACACCCTAACATAAGAAGGTGCACTTGATTTTCTAATAAAAGGGATAAATTAATTAGGGGGGATGACTTAATTATTTTATTTATTATGTCTATTGTTATTGAATATTGCGCACTTTGGATTAATTTTTGCTTGTAAACCTTCAAACTGATTATTCTTTGTTTATAGAGAAGGCGATAAGTGCTTTCTGTTATGTTTACTTTAGTAAGAATTTTTTTTAAAGTGAATAGAAACAAATAAAATAACAATTTTCTTCTCAAATACGAGTGTTTTATTGTAAAAAACAACCATTTGTATAAGTTTTTAATTTATCTATTACATAGTTAAGTAGAACAGTTAGATATCAAGTCGACGACATGGTTATCTATCAAGTTGGATGAAGAAAATTCTTCCCTTTTTTTTTTTTAATTAATACAGACGGAGAACATATCAATCTATAAGTTTACTTATTTCCGTGTCTGTCCTTCCATTACGTGACTCAAGAAAAAAAATCAAAAAATTGGAAACAATTGTATCAAAAAGAGGAAATCGAGCGAACCTCCTTATGTTAGGGTGTGTTTGAGATGAATAATTTGTCTAAAAAACGCACAAAGGAAGAACATTTGATACATCATCTCGCTTCAGATTCTATCATTTTTATATAGCAAAGCTACAGGTTGACTTTAAAACATAAAAAAAATCACAGTACTAAAAGATGAAATATATGGGTCAAATGAAATACCTATGTAATGAATCACTAAATCAGAGTAGGTGTGTTCGAATAGTTATTTTGCTTTTCTAAAAGTACTTGACCACAGTCTTTTCAGTTGGATGGTGAAAATGCATATCTTCGAGAAAAAACAAATACATTTTTTGGCTTCCATTTCTACGATTGCGCTTTATATTTGTCATCCTGTGATGTTTAAAATTTAGTGTCCTTAACTTCAAACATAACCGTCCAATAAAATTTAAGTATGACGTATACAAGCTGAAGCCCCGCCTATCTTAATTGCCATGCTTGAGCAAACATTGATACAAGCAAAGCAAGCAAGCCAAACAAAGATTTGTTTTGCTAGCATTAATGTATTAGCTGTAACAAAAATTGAAATCTTGGGGTTCTTTGATATGCTGAATCCAAAAATGTACTTTGATTTTTTATTATGGGCCCAGTTTTCAAGTTGGTCCAAATCAGGATCTAAAATTATTATATTAAGTATTGTGCAATAGCAAGTCTTTTCAATTGCACAGTATTGCGCAATGGCAAGAAATATCTAATTGCACAATATTGTGAAATAGCAAATTTTTTTTTAATTAGAGTTATCTTTCTTTGTCCAGAATAGTAAGCAAGAAATATCTAATTGCACAATATTGTGCAATAGCAAGATTTTTTTTTAATTGGAGTTATCTTTCTTTGTCCAGAATCAACTTAAATCTTTGTTATATACAATATACAATGTATATTCACTTTTTACTACCAACTGATAAATTAAAATAATCTTTACCATTCAGTGATAACAAGCAGTTTTTTTACATCTTAATATTTTATGATGTATTTAAATGAGTAGTTATTGTTGCAAACTCCATTAGAAATTTTAATTGAGATTAGTTTTGGAATAAGGGAAAGGGGGATGTGATTAAAAAAATTGGGTTCAATTTTTCTCATTTGAAATTTCATAAATAAAAAAGAAAATTTCTTCAAACATTTTTTTGAGAGGATTAATATTCAACAGCATAGTGAATTGCTTTAAGAGAAAACAAAAATTTTAAGTTCATTAGAACACATTCATTCTGTGTCAGAAACTTGTGCTGTGTCAACTATTTAATCACAATCCAAATTTAGAGCTGAATCCAGCTTGAATGTTGTGTCCATACTTGCCCCAACCATTCAGGGTTCAACCTCTGCGGTCGTATAAAGCTACACCCTGCGGAGCATCTGGTTTATTTTTATTTTTTTTTGGTATAAGATAAAAACAAGAGTATCTGTTTATTTCAGATGAGGGTAAGTATCAAGGAGCACGTCGTGTGTGAGTGCATCCTTGAAGTTTTCTGTAGTACTGTTTTTGGTAATTTCAGGGGTTAGTTTGTTCCAGTCTTTGATGGTTTGACAGAAGAAAGAAAATTTATAGCTGTCTTTATTGCAATGAATTTGTCTGTAGGATTCTTTATTTGTGGATCTTGTAGTAGACTGACTCTGTTGTAATACATTTTGCGATGGAATGGCTATGTTTTCATTTACAATTTTGTGGAACATTATAAGCCTTGTTCGTAGTCGGCGTTCTTGTAATGTTTGCCATTTCATGGTATCTAGCATCTCAGACACACTGCTGGTATTGTGATGTCTATTGCACACATACCTTGCTGCCCGTCTTTGTACTTTTTCCAGTGATTTTATATTTTCGTTTGTAAATGGGTCCCATACAGTACAACAGTATTCCAACTTTGGTCTTATGAGTGTTTGGTACGCTCTTTCTTTAATTGTTTGCGATTGGACTTTAAGGTTTCTTCTGATGAAACCTAAGGATTTATTTGCTTTTGCAGCAGTTTGTTGGATGTGGGTGTTCCATTTTAGGTCTGCTGAGATGGTGATGCCTAAGTATTTTGCATGTTTTACAGATTCTAAGATGTGTCCATACATGTTATAATAAAAGTGGATGGGATTTCTTTTTGTTGTTATATTCATGATGTTACATGTACACTTGTCTGGATGGAAAGACATAAGCCAATCTTTTTCCCATTGTATGGCAGCTTCTAGGTCTTCTTGAAGCTTGAGGCAGTCGTTTTGAGTTTTAATTTGTCGGTAGATTATACTATCATCTGCAAAGAGTCTGATTTTGGTACGTTGGATGTAATCTGGGAGGTCATTTATGTAAATTAAGAATAGTATCGGTCCTAGCACTGTACCCTGTGGGACTCCTGATGAGACTGGTATTTTTGAAGATGACATGTTTTCTAAAAGTACTGTTTGTGTTCTGTTTGAAAGAAAGGAGTCTACCCAGTTAATGATTTGATCTGATATGCCAAAGTATTTCATTTTGTATAGTAATCTTTTGTGTGGTACCTTGTCGAAAGCTTTAGCAAAATCCATGATAATAAGATCTGTTTGTATGTTCTTGTCGTTGTTTTGGAATAATTCATGTATCAGTGATTTTAGCTAGTCCAAATAATTATGACGTCTGGCAAGGCTATTTTAATTTTTTTCTGGGACACCTTCCTACGACGTCATAACGCCGAAGCCATTTTTTACATCTGGAGTTTGAGAGCAAATTTTGGGGGGAACTTTGACACCTAATTTTAGGAAGTCGTCCCAGAAAAAAAATAAAATAGCCTTGCCAGACGTCATAATTATTTGGACTAGATTTTAGCATGCATTAAAACGCATCAAGCAGCTAGAATGCAAAAATTTATTATCTAAAGTTTTCCCAACATTCTATGACTGACGTTTTGATAATTTTTCTTTTCAGGTAATTAATAACATAGTTACTTCAAAAACTTCATAAGAAACAACGAAGCCCTGCAATAATTAATGAAAAAATATTAACTACTTCCTGTAGGTCGTGACGTTTTCGCCTGGTTTTTGCATGCTGGGATTTAAAATACAATCATTAAAAGTCTTGGCTTTTAATCATATTTTAACGTAATTGTAAGCTCACCAATGACTTATGCTTTATCTAATAACCATCTGATAATAAGAAGATAAAACACACAGACGTGCAATTGTACACATTCATGAGATAAATTTTCTATGTAAAACGTATATATTTGAATTATTTTTGTAGACAACACAAAAAGTTATAAATTTATTTTTAATTAATGCATTTTCGGACTAATTAAGTGAATAAATTAACGTACAATAATCTGTTAAAACAATATGTTGGTGTACTCTTATTGATTGACCTTTTACTACCTCTGCTATGACTGTGTGTGTATTCACGGTTCTGTGGCAATACTCGTAGATGGCTTGTTGAAAGGTAAATTGTTATTTGCACTTCAGTATTTAACCACGCCTCTAGGGCACACCTTGCCAGGTGTGACTGTCTATTCGGATCAGTGGATTATAAAACAAGGGAGCATTTACAATGTAATACACACATTTAAAGTACATACTCAAGTTGGTGACGAATAAAAATAGATCGCCGTGGAATTATTTAATTAGGGCCCCGCCAAAGGCGGGTCGCCCTATAGTGATCAGTCTGTCCGTCCGTCCGTCCGTCCGTAACACTTTGTAATAACTTTGTGTCCGCTCCATATCTAGAGAACCATTATGATTTCATACTTTATACTTTACATGTTTATTAACCACCACCAGAGGGTGTGTCATGATGTATGTACAACTTCCTAGGTCAAAGGTCAAGGTAAAAAAACTTTGGTTTCAGTTAACAACCCTGTGTCCTGTGGTGAAGATCGTGTCCGCTCTATATCTTGAGAACCGTTATGATTTCAAAGTTTATACTTGACATGTATATGAACCAACACCAGAGGGTGTGTCATAATTTATAAACGACTGCCTAGGGCAAAGTTCAAGGTCAAAAACTTTGGTTTCAGTTGACAACCCCATGTCCTATGGTAAAGATTGTGTCCGCTCTATATCTTGAGAACCGTTATCATTTTAAAGTTTATACCTAAAATGTATATAAACCAACACCAAAGGGTGTGTCATAATTTATGTGCAACTTCCTAGGTCAAAGGTCAAGGTCAAAAACTTTGGTTTCAGTTTACAACCCGGTGTCCTATGGTAAAGATCGTGTCCGCTCTATATCTTGAGAACCGTTATCATTTCAAAGTTTATACTTGACATGTTTATAAACCAACACCAAAGGGTGTGTCATAATTTATTTACAACTTCCTAGGTCAAAGGTCAAGGTCAAAAACTTTGATTTCAGTTGACAAACCCATGTCCTATGGTAAAGATACAATTTTTTAATGCACATTATTCACAGCGGGGCCCACAGAGATGGCTCCCATCTCAATGATATCTAGTTATATTTGGTGCTATTATCATGATTATTTATTTGAATTCAAATAAGTTAATTTACTAAGAAATAAACAATTTTTGGTTAAAGACGGGAAACCTAATTCATGTGTCAGAATGAAATGATATACACCGCTTGTCCTTGATTTATGTCTCATAAAAAAGGGGAACTTAGAAATTAGAAATAGCTTAACCAAAGCATTTTGATTGTCTTAATTAGGCAAAAAAATGTACGAGTTAGACTTTTGAAAGCCATGTATTAATTAATATCTGAAACTATCTGAAGATAACTCTACCGAAGCGGAATATAATATGTACGAATACTTTTGTTTTCACATCTTTTCACATTTATGATTAATTATTGTTATCTATTGTTCATTTAATTACTTAATTAGTACCTATATGTCTACTGCTTGGCATTAAATCTCTGTGTGGAAGGAAGGGATTATTACATATAGATTATATTATTTGGATGAGGATTTGAGCTAGCCTATAAAAACACATTAATTAGTTAACATACATTCAAGACCAAAGGATATTAACTTTGATGATTCAATTAACTTTTACTTAAAAACAACAGACAACGAATTTAATGTCATCTTTCCCTATTTTTGAATGTAATTATAAGTCTGTTCAACTGGCAAGAATACCCCTAAAGCGGACAAGCAGTTTATTCTTTAAGTTGCTGTCATTGAATATCAAGAAAGAAAATAAATCCCGAAATTGATTTGAAACTGTACGTAATACTTAATAGTTTTCCTAGAAAATATTCACATCCCTTGGGGATTATCAGTGTACCTCCAGTTGCATATATATATTACATGAATGTCGGGACAATTGTGATGATGACGAATTTCTTCCTTTATTCGAGAACAATCTATTTGATATATAAATCTGTGATTTTACTATGTTCATAACTTTGATGAACCAAAGCAAGTTATATATCGACCTGTATTTAAATCAAATTGGTTCTCTTCTTCTTCTTCTTCTTCTTTTGGTATACAAAAGTCTATCAAATTCGTTGATTACATACCGTTGGCATACATTGACTAGTCTATTTACAAAACTTTTACCCAAATTTACACAAAATGTATGTTCCTTTCTTATGTTCAATGTATACATGTATATATTTTAAATTACGCTATAGTTCCGTAACTTTCTATCCAGGCGTATAAACGAATCGACAACAAGTGCATACATTTTTTAAATCAATATCTGGTATGTTCCAATCTGTCCTTTACTATTGACAACGAGTATATATATCATTTTTCCAAATAAAAAAATATGTAAATAGATTTCTACTTTCTTCAAATCTTTGTGGTTTATAGACATATCATGATTTTTTTATCGGAGAAGATGACAAAATAGCGGAATGCAGACAATTGATACTCAAAATTTAAAATCAATGGTGATCTCTTATCTAGCGGAATAAAACTTTAATATCTATAAATTTGAGCATTTTTATACAGAATGGACATAATATCAATTTTTGATTTTTTTGCGAAGTTTCCCTTTAAACCAACAATCCTGCAAAGTGTTCAACTGGTTAAAAAATGTATAAAAAATATCCATTACCTCTGATACATAATTAAAAATACACATTTAGTTTATATGAGAGAAAAAAATATTTACATCAACCCCCAAAAAATGTGAATAAAATTAAGTGAATATCTCTAGACAACCTCTTCCTTAATTAACTCTTCTTGCGTAAATACTAAAAAATTTCTGGACAACCCATTCCTTATTATACCCCCGCTTTAAAAAAGGGGGGGTATACTGTTTTACCTCTGTCTGTCCTTCCGTCAGTCCCATGAATATTTTCGTGGCATTTATTGAAATCTACGTTTTGTATTACGAAAATCTTAGATTGAAACCATTTTTCTCTTAAAAAAAGGTTTGTTGGTTTATTTTTACAACTTTCCAAAAAATACTTTCTGTCTCTTCGGTACTACTTTTCTATTGAGAGCGAACAATTTGATTTTGAGCTTAATACATTTTATGCTTCTTCATAAAGTGATCATAATTGGCTTTAGTTTACGTTTAATCCATTTAATCCATTAAAAGCGTCATTCATTCCCAGTCTCTTGTCAAACATTGTTTATTGTTGGACTGATTTTTGTTAAAAAAAAATTTGGCTGCCATTGCACACTACGGTTCGGAACCAGACCAGATATGACAAAAATCCGCATTTTCACGATAGAGAACTACGCATAAAAAGACTATTTTTCTGAAAACTTTGTCAAAAATATATATATCATTTTGATGTAAAGATTAGAAACAACTGGAACTAAATCATTGGCCCAATTGGGTACCTTGAAACAATGAATTTCATAGACATGATGAAGAAAAAAGTTTTTAAATTGAGATTTTTTTGCTATTTATAACACTTTCTTTACTCTTTTGATATAAAAAAAGAAGGTTCCTTTTTTGTACTAGATATTTATATGTTTATCATTGTATATATATACAAGTTGCACTATGATAAATCATTCATTCATTTTACTTTCATCATGTTCATGACTTATAGTAACTGAAACCACATATATATATTTTTATTTGGCACAAGAGGCAAAAAATAATTCTGTAACTATAAATGAATAAATAAAACAAACTGAAACAACTGTATTCATGGTATTAGTGATTAGTCTAATTGTATTCTCAGTAATGAATTGAACAATATAAACATATACATGTATAACATAAAGGAAATCAATGGAAATAGAGCATCGCTGAGACGCGACAAATGACACAGTTAATTTTTTTTTACGCCAAATGGGATGCTATCTTCTGGGGATAACACTGCACTTGTAAGAAAGGGACTTCAGGATCAGCCTTTCTGAGATCCATAAATAATTGTACTACAAATGTAGCTATTTCTTCATAATATAATAGTGAAAAAAAACCTATTATTAATGTTGTTAATCATAAATATGAATCCAGCTGTTCACAATCTTTTTACCGATTTACTCCTATCACAATTTTATAGTATTGAACACAATCATGACAATATACATGTATACACATATATACATACATGTTCATGTATGTAGTATATATGCACATGGGTAAAACATTTTTTGATGAACTGAACATGATAGATATATTTTTTTTTAATTTCTACTTCAGGTGGAAAATATTAGCTGCAGTTTATCATTGTTTATTATGATTTTCAAATGTTTGCATAACATGGACAGCTTATGACATATGATTTTTTTCTTCAATTTGCACAGGATTATGTATAGTCTGCTACAACATATACAAGAGATGCAGTCAAAAGAATGCTACATGTATGACTGAGGAAGAGAATTACCAGCTCAGCTACAAGTACCACCGGAGCCATAAATAGATGTATGTACATGTACAAACAAAACTTTAAAAAAAAATGTTCTTAGTTCATGTAGCTATAAACATGTACATGTAATGTATACTTTATACATGTACATGTAGTTCATTATGATTGTCTAGTCCAGTACATGTACATGTAAGTCATGAAAAAAATCTAATATATCAAAAATGTAAAGTTCTTACATTTTTATGGTCTACTACCTACGATAGTAGAGGGGCATAATGTTTTCTGGTCTGTGCGTCTGTCCATCCTTCCGACCGTCCGTCCTTCCGTCTGTCTGTCTGTTCGTTCAGGTTAAAGTTTTTGGTCAAGGTAGTTTTTGATGAAGTTGAAGTCCAATCAACTTCAAACTTAGTACACATGTTCCCTATGATATGATCTTTCTAATTTAATTGCCAAATTAGAGTTTTGACCCCAATTTCATGGTCTACTGAACATAGAAAATGATAATGCGAGTGGGGCATCCGTGTACTATGGACACATTCTTGTTAATACTTTGCATGCTTTGATTAAATATTCATGTTTTAATTTGTCAATGATCTGGAAATGATCAAAAATTAAAAAAAAAGTAACCTTGATTGGCATAAATGTAAACTTGGCCGAAAAGGACTTAAAATGAAATTGAAAAAAAAAAAATATGTAATGATCTGCCCGAAAAGCATGAAAAGGACTTCAAATGATTTTTTAATTTTTTTTTTATGTAATGATCTGTAAATAGAACTGTGTTAACTCTAAAAGTAGGAGCTATATTGTGTCACTCCATTTGTCCTTGGCCAGTTGGTCCTAAAAAATTCAGTGACTCAATTTCAGTCACATGTTTCTCTGAAACTACTTCTTATACTGACTATTTTATGTATGAGCTTCACAGTGATAACTTGTAATATTTGAGCACTTTTCAGATCTATCAAACACCTACACAATGTACATGTACTGCCTGTAAGCAGAAAATTGGAACTACAAGGGGGATAATTGGTATTTGTAATATGACATTGCATGCCTTCTTGTTAAAATTTCATAATTTTTGCAGGAAAATCAATTTGATCCAGAGAGTCATTACAATACTAGGAAAAGAAAATATGTTTATGCATCTCAAACCAGTGATAAGGTAATTATGGACAATGATGGATAATAACTTCAACTGCTTTGTGAGCTCTTGTTGGATGAGTGGCAGCTGGCATTTTTACATCTGCTGTTCTTCAAATTACATCTTTCAATCTTCTCCTCTCAAACTGAATAGCCAATAAGAAGTACATATATATTGAAGTACAAGTAATTCATGATAAAAAAAATCTTTAAAACTTTATCCTCTGAATTTCTGAGCCAATCAGGACAACACTTGTGAAATGGTCCATAGATGATCCTCTTTGAAAACTAATGTACATGAGGTGACCATTTGGATTCCTGTAATGTATTTGAATTTTGAAAATTTGGCCTTACTTTTAAATTGGTCCACATTGAGCATGTTGAGGTCCAAAGGATCCCAAATTAATCTGTGTGATTACACCACAAACTAATTATTCTGGTACTACGATATGCTTATACTAACTGCATTAAGATTTTTTATTTTTGAACCAATTTAAATTAATCCATATTAAAGTCCAAAAAGTCCAATATTATAAAAAAAAGAAGATGTGGTATGATTGCCAATGAGACAACTCTCCACAAGCAATGACGACAAAGAAATTAATAATAATTGCCTTTAGATTAGTTCACATTTAGATCCAAAGGGTCCAAAATTAAACTTTGTTTGATTTTAATAAGAAGAAAAAATGAAATTTGTATCCATATTTTAGTGTTTGTGTCCAGTTTTCAAATTTTCTTAAATTTCAGAGACCAATTAAATTTCGTTCGATTTCAATAAAAATTAATCATATTGGCTATATTTAGATTTTGATTTTGAGCCTTTGTATCAAATTAGTCCAAATTTATGTTCAAATTAAGCTTTGTTTGATTTTATCAAAAATTTAATTCTTGGGGTTTCTGATATGCTGAATCTAACCATGTGTATTTAGATTTAGAATATTGGGTAATACAGAAGGTAATGTAATGTCATACATGTCATATATTAAGTTCTTTGATCAAATTCTTTAAGTCATGAACTTTTGATGTGTCAAATATTTAATCACAATCCAATTTTAATATAATTTTATATAATTTAAATTTTTATAAAATTATTGTTGATTAGAAATTTAGGATAGATACAGTAAGTCTCACAGCCATCCAATATCATGAATATGATGACAATTAGCATGTTCATGTAGCCTAAGATTATACCTTAATATTGGTTTATTTGAGAAATTTAAAACATACAGTTTTATATACCTTCAATACTTGCAAACATCATGAACATTATAGGATTAAACATATTTTTTCTAGAGGTTATTGCTGTAATGGCTGTGTAAACCGGGGCGATTAACTCACAAACTAAATATTCAGATTTGTATATATATGTCAAGTTTGTGAGCAGGGTTTCCCCTGGGTCAATTATTAATTTTGCCACCTCTTTCGCCAGAACAATATATTTTTCGCCACTTTATTATTTTATTCGCCAAGTATCATAAATATACTGTTTGTTTGAAATTTCCCTTCTTTCTATTTCCCCCCCCCCTCCCCCAACAAAAATGAGTTTGCCCTATTGTTGTCTATGATTATTCTCAAACTCATCTTTTAGTTTACATTGTAAATTGTAATGAAGAAACACTAAACACTACTTTTTATACGATGGCAAAAATTGAAAATTTTTTGGTCGTTTATTGGTATCACGTTGGGGTCAGCGTTGTTGTCGTCGTCCGAATACTTTTGGTTTTCGCACTAAAACTTTAGTTTAAGTAAATAGAAATCTTTGAAATTCAAACACAAGGTTTATGACCATAAAAGGAAGGTGGGATTGATTTTGAAAGTTTTGGTCCCATCAGTTTAGGAATTAGGGGCCAAAAAGGGCCCAAATAAGCATTTTCTAGGTTTTCGCACTATAACTTTAGTTTAAGTGAATAGAAATCAATGATATTTTCACACAAAGTTTATGACCACAAAAGGAAGGTTGGGATTGATTTTGGGTGTTTTGGTTCCAACTGTAAGGAATTAGGGTAAAAAAAGGGGCCCAAATAAGCATTATTCTTGGTTTTTGCACAATAACTTTAGTATAAGTAAATAGAAATCATTGAAATTCAAACACAGGGTTTATCAACACAAAAGGAAGGTTGGGATTGATTTTGGGAGTTGAGATCCCAACAGTTTAGGAATAAGGGGCCAAAAAGGGGCCCAAATAAGCATTTTTCTTGGTTTTCGTACCATAACTTTAGTATAAGTTAATAGAAATTTATGAAATTAAAACACAAGGTTTATGACCATGAAAGGAAGGTTGGGATTGAGTTTTGGTCCCAACAGTTCAGGAATAAGGGGTCCAAAGGGTCCAAAATTAAACTTTGTTTGATTTCATCAAAAATTGAATAATTGGGGTTCTTTGATATGCCGAATCTACAAAAAATGTTACTGTGTATGTAGATTCTTAATTTTTGGTCCCGTGTTCAAATTGGTCTACATTAAGGTCCAAAGGGTCCAAAATTAAACTTAGTTTGATTTTAACAAAAATTGAATCCTTGGGGTTCTAGGTGTAATACCACCAAATCATGGTACGTCACATCCGGTTGTATAGGAAAGTAGGTCTAAAAAAATATTCCCTTGAATTTGACAGTTGTAGGTAATTAATCCTACATTTTATTACAGTAAAAACATTTCTGTGTCATAAACATATGTCTTGGGTATTTCAAAACACCATTATTTTTTATTTTGGATTTCTATAGAAAACTTTGTAATCTTGAGGTTACATGGTGACTAAACCTTGTACACAGATAAAATAAGGGGAGACATTTGATTGATTAACTTCCAATGATGGTTATTTTCTTATATGTAATTAAATGTTATGTGAATTTTTTTCTATAGTACTGGACAGGATAAAACTTTACTCATGCCAAGTATTTCTTTATTTGAAACAAAGATAAATTCTGCACATTTTTTTGAAAAGTGCAAATTTAACAAAGACTAATAGGGGAAAATCAATGGTGGTATTACACCTTGATATGCTGAATCTAAAAATGTACTTAGATTTTTGATTATTGGCCCTGTTTTCAAGTTGGTCCAAATCAGGGTCCAAAATTAAACTTTGTTTGATTTTAACAAAAATTGAATTCTTGGGCTTCTTTGATATGCTGAATCTAAACATGTACTTAGATTTTTTATTATGGGCCCAGTTTTCTAGTTGGTCCAAATCAGGATCCAAAATTATTATATTAAGTATTGTGCAATAGCAAGAAATTTTCAATTGCACAGTATTCAGCAATAGCAAGAAATCTTCAATTGCACAGTATTGTGCAATAGCAAGTATTTTCAATTGCACACAGTATTGTGCAATAGCAAGAAATATCTAATTGCACAATATTGCGCAATAGCAAGAAATTTTCAATTGGAGTTATCTTTCTTTGTCCAGAATAGTAGTTGAAGCAACTTAAATCATTGTTTTATACAATATACAATGTATATTCACTTTTACTACCAACTGATAAATTAAAATAATCTTTACCATTCAGTGATAACAAGCACTTTTTTTACATTTTAATATTTTATGATGTATTTAAATGAGTAGTTATTGTTGCAAACTCCATTAGAAATTTGGATTGAGATCAGTTTTGGAATAAGGGAAAGGGAGATGTGAAGAAAAAAAATTGGGGGGGAAGGGGGGGGGGTCATTTTTTCTCATTTCAGATTTCATGAATAAAAAGAAAATTTCTTCAAACATATTTTTGAGAGGATTTATATTCAACAGCATAGTGAATTGCTCAAAGGCAAAAAACAAATTTTAAGTTTATTAGACTACATTCATTCTGTGTCAGAAACCTATGTTGTGTCAACTATTTAATCACAATCCAAATTTAGAGCTGAATCCAGCTTGAATGTTGTGTCCATACTTGCCCCAACCGTTCAGGGTTCAACCTCTGCGGTCATATAAAGCTGCGCCATGCGGAGCATCTGGTTTAAAATAAGCTCTTTGCTTTTTTAGCTTATAGGGAAGGGGGGGGGTCCATTATATTTGGAACAACTTACCTTAAAGAGGGGTCCACTTACTTTCACTTTTAAAGAAGAGATACAAGTCCAGGAAGAAAATAAATTCCTGGACATGTCTGACCTTATAATTGCAGATAGATGTAAAGCTCTTTAGGAAAGTTTTCTTATTTTTTTAAAACAAAACAAATTTTGTATCACTTTAAATGGATCCCTCATTACATTTGTAGTAAAAAAAAAAATACATTGAAGGGTTAACATGCATTTGAGTTGTTGATCTCAACCTGTTGAATATATTCCTTCATCCGGACAGTTTTCTATTCCAAACCAATGATATGAAAAAGTTGACGTAAAAATATGAAAAAGTTGAGACGTAAAAACTATCCTTGAAACACATGCATCGCCAAAACGACTTTAATGAAAAAAGACCATTTCAAATCAATTATCTATATCAAAGCCAAAAGTTGGCTTTAAACACGTGCGACGCAAAGTGGTAAAATCCTTTATGTGACATGTGACATATATGTCATTTAATCATATCATTTTGTCAAACAATACAATTAACACCTTCATCGATTAGTTCTTTGTTGCTTATAGCTATTTTAAAAGGTGGTACCCAACACATTCACTAAAATTAATTTGGCTCGTTTAATTTTCATAAAATTTTGTCAAGTATGTACTTTGACCCTTTAACAAAAATATAAAAATTTCAAAAATTTTGAACCAACTGTTTTGTCAGAAGAATTACACTGGTTATATAGCAGTTTGACTAACACCAATTTTGATCATTGAGAAGCTAAATATTCCTTTTACAACACAACGTAATTAAAACATTTAGATGACTTTACAGAGTTATCTCCCTGTTGTGTTAGGTACCATCTTAAATGCAATCACCTGATTATTGATTTTTTGTCAAAATTTTAACAAGCTTAAGGTCAATTCAGAGTATTGTCTGATCAGGTAAAGTCTGAGAAACTCAAAACAAAATAAATAAACAAGATTAAATTCTTTTGCAAATGATGGAATTTATTCACCACAATTATTATTTTTTCAAAATACGAAAATGGCAACTGCCAGCGTAAACCCTGTTTGTGAGTAAGAGACCCAGTTTACACATCAATAACCTCTAGAAAAAATGTGTTTAATCCTTATAATTCTTCAGGCAATCATAAGCGATTATTAATTAACATCATTTAATTGATGACTACTATATTTACCACCAAAAGCACAATGGAATATTGTAACTAAGGAGTATGCCACCATCTTTACTTTCTAAAAACCATAAATGTCCGATAAATGCAACAGGATTTAAAAAGAAATAGCACTTACCTCAAAAACTTCATTTTAACTAGATATAAACTGAATTTGAAGTGTACAAGTAACGAAATAATCTTCCCTTTGAAAGTTTTCTATCGTATGACATTGTGTTTTGCCTAAATTGCCATGACGTAAATTCACCAAATCATTCATGAAATTTCCCGGAATTGTGTATGAATCTTAATTTTATACAGTTATACATTTTTAAATAAAATTGAGAATGGAAATGGGATATGTGTCAAAGAGACAACAACAAGTAAAAACAACAGCAGAAGGTCACCAACAGGTCTTCAATGTAGCAAGAAATTCCCGCACCCGGAGGCGTCGTTCAGAGTGCCCCTAAACAAATATATACTAGTGCAGTGATAATGAACGCCATACTAATTTCCAAATTGTACACAAGAAACTAAAATTAAAATAATACAAGACTAACAAAGGCCAGAGGCTCCTGACTTGGGACAGGCGCAAAAATGCAGGCGTTTTTGCGCCTGTCCCAAGTCAGGAGCCTCTGGCTTTTGTTAGTCTTGTATTATTTTAATTTTCTCAACCCACCCCCTATACCTCTAGCCAATATAGAAAAGTAAACGCATAACAATACACACATTAAAATTCAGTTCAAGAGAAGTCTGAGTCTGATGTCAGAAGAAAAACCAAAGAAAATTAAAACAATTGAAAGTCTTTCCACAACAAAGAAATTTTGATAAGAAGATAGTTTCTTCATACTGATGCAATTAATAATGGTTTAATTATATTTTTGAGAGATATAAGGGAGATAATATGCTACTTCCGGTGAAATGAATGTCACTTCCGGTCTCATATGAGAGCTTTTTTCACACTGATTCCAAAAATATATAGTTTCTATATACTATTGTATGTAGAATGGGAGATAATTAGCCACTTCCGGTTTGTTGGAAGTCATTTTTAGTCGTCAGTAATCAGTTTAATTTTATGTATCTATATGACGAAATATATGGATTCTGAGTACTTTTATATGTAAAAATTGCAAAAAAGGCTACTTCCGGTTTTCTCAAGGTCACTTCCGGTAGTCATTTTTCAAGGTCATTTGTCACCTAACCTTTTGTACAAGGTCAAATGCCTTTAAAATGAACTTAGTTGACGTTATAATGAAATAATCTCATATCAAGACATTTCAGGGGACCCAACTCCTATAAGATGCCATTAAATTGTATAAGTCTAAATGTAGCATATCTTCATTACAATAAAGCAGACATTTTGCACTTGTTCTTTTATATGTATCTTTCAAAGTGTCAGAGAAAATGCAAAAACAAGCAAAAGTCACAATTGAGAACTTGACCTTGACCTTTGACCTTGACCTCAATTTCTAAGTTAGTACCTAGGGGACTCATATAAAAACATTCCGTACGGTTAATGGTTTATAAGTTAAAAATACATTCCGACAAATTTATTTTGTAAAGGTAGATAACTCCTATAAAATTTCATCAAATTGCTTTGATCCAAATTAGCCAAATATTCCTAAGGATGTAACGAACAATTAAGAAAAAGAATTTTGTAGATATCTTTTTTTGTTACGAAGGAGATGCACACAAATGATAAACAGTGAATAGGGAGATAACTCTTACAAATAAAATTGTTCGTCTTAGCAGGGTGAGATTTAAAGCCGTATAAACTATACGATACAATATACAAAATATCCAAGCGACATATTGTGAAACAAAAATTTTAGAATGTGGCGGAAAAAAAAAAAAAAAATAATAATCAGAACAAATACAATTAAAAACCAATTGTTCAGAGAACAATTGAAGGTCTTTCCATATCAAAGAAATTTTGATAAGAAGATAGTTGTTCATACTGATACGATAAATAATGGTTTAATCATATTTTTAAGTGATATAAAGGAGATAATATGCTACTTCCGGTGAAATGAATGTCACTTCCGGTCTAATATGATAGCTTCTTTCACACTGATTCCAAAAATATATAGTTTCTATATACTTTTGTATTTAGAATGGGAGATACATGGTCACTTCCGGTTTGTTGGAAGTCATTTTTAGTCTTCAGTAATCAGTTTATGTATCTATATGACAAAATATATGGATTCTGAGTACTTTTATACGAAAAAATTGCAAAAAAGGTTACTTCCGGTTTTCTCAAGGTCACTTCCGGTAGTCATTTTTCAAGGTCATTTGTCATCCAACCTTTTGCACAAGGTCAAATGCCATTAAAATGCACTTAGTTGAAGTTATAATCAAATAACCTCATATCAAGACCTTTCAGGGGCACTAACTCCTATTAGATGCTATTTAATTGTATCAGACCAAATGTAACATATCTTCATAACTATATAGCAATCATTTTGCACTTGTTCTTTAATATGTACCTTTTCAAGGGTTGGAGAAAATGCAAAAACATGGAAAATTCCGAATTTAGAACTTGACCTTGACCTTTGACCTTGACCCCATTTTCTAATAAAGGGCCTACGGATCTCAAATAAATACATTCCAGGGTTATACGGTTGACGGTTTATTAGTTAATAACACATATTGAGAAAATAATTTTGTAAAGGTAGATAACTCCTATAAAATTTCATCGAATCGCTTCGCTCCAAATAAGCCAAATTTTCCTTAGGATGTAACGAACAATTTGTAAAAAGAATTTTGTCGCTATCTTTTTTTGTTACAAAGGAGATGCACTCTGATGATAAACAGTGAATAGGGAGATAACTCTTACAAAGAAAAGTGTTCGGCTTAGCAGGGTTAAATGTAAAAGCGCATAAACTGTACGATACCATATGAGAAATATCTAAGCGACATATTGCGAAACAAACATTTGTCGCAATATCAAAATTAGGCGGAAGAAAAAAAAAAAAAAAAAAAAAATAATAATAATAATAATAATAATTATCAGAAGAAATACAATAGGTCTTTCCACAGAAAAGTGGAAAGACCTAATAATCAGAACAAAAACAAATATAAATCAATTGCTTTAAAAAAGCAATTGTAGGTGGTCTTTCCCCCTTTAGAATTAATTGAATTGGGGGGGGGGGGGGTTGTTTGTTTGTGTGATTGTTTGCTTGTTTGTTCGTTCCTGTATGGGGTCTATATTATTGTTACCGGAGAAGTTTCATGTTTAGTTTGGAAAGTTTTTCTTTTATTTAAGGTACAGCGCGCGCGCCACATCACGTGACACGGGTTTATAATAACGAAAAGATAGTCTTTTTATTTCTTTTTAGGTGGGGACTTTGAACAGACAACATGTAAAGAGACGGAATAAACACAATGTAATTTCTTTTGTCATTGTAGGAAATTGACATTTTGATGACAGTTCACAAGCAGTGCATGTTTTGGATTTAATTGTTCCGGTGTAACTTTAAAACACATTTATTGATCATTTTCTGATATTGTACATTTTTCAGCACCTGTTTGTAACACAGATTAGTATTTCAATCTCGGAGCGGACATTTTATTGTAGGTTTTTACTGAGATTTACGGACCTAGCAAGCGATTTTTACGCATTGCCATTTCTTTTCTCTAGGAAAAGCTTTGAGAGATATCTGCACCAAGTTTTTTTATAAACTTTCAGTACATGTATGCCCTGCTGACTGCAAATTTTGAGGTCGATTGTACTTGTAGTTTCAGAGTACATGTGGATTTTTTTTCAGAAGTGACGCAAGAACAATATTGAATTTCGATTTTTCATGAAACATGATTTATTGATCATGATCATGATTGATTGATTGATTGATTGATTGATTGATTGATTGGTTGGTTGGTTGGTTGGTTAAACACGTTGCTTAAACATGTTGCTTAAACACGTTGGTTAAACGCATTGGATAGGCTCAAAATTGGATCCCGTATTTAACGCATGAAACGGAAACATGCATTGATTGATTGATTGATTGGTTGGTTGGTTGGTTAAACACGTTGGTTAAACATGTTGGTTAAACACGTTGGTTAAACATATTGGTTAAACACGTTGGCTGGTTAAACACGTTGGATAGGCTCAATTTAAACAAGCGAAAAAAAACCCATCTTGGATCCCGTATTTAACACATGAAACGGAAACATGCATTGATTGGTTGGTTGGTTAAACACGTTGGTTAAACATGTTGGTTAAACACGTTGGTTAAACACGTTGGTTAAACATATTGGTGAAACACGTTGGCTGGTTAAACACGTTGGATAGGCTCAATTTAAACAAGCGAAAAAAAACATCTTGGATCCCGTATTTCACACATGAAACGGAAACATTAATTGATTGATTGATTGGTTGGTTGGTTGGTTGGTTGGTTGGTTAAACACGTTGGTTAAACATGTTGGTTAAACACATTGGTTAAACATATTGGTTAAACATGTTGGTTAAACACGTTTGATAGGCTCAATTAAAACAAGCGAAAAAAAAGAGACCTTGAATCCCGTATCAAACACATGAAACGGAAACATTGATTGATTGATTGATTGATTGGTTGGTTGGTTGGTTGGTTGGTTGGTTGATTGATTGAAATTCAAACACACATAAAACTGTTTAAATAGTGCCAAAACCACATAATTGGATGACCTTGACCTTTGACCTTGTAACCTTCGTCAAGGTCATTGCTCCACAAGGTCATTGCAAAAGACCCTATGGGTCAAGGACCTTTTGTTTAAGAGTTTTGACTAAAAATGGCTTTTTAAAAACCATCGATGGGAGTTATGTCCCTTACATGATAGTCAAATCAATATAGTCATAATGTAAAAAAGTTGCCCCTTGAAGTACCAAGCATTTTTCACTGCTTAATTTTTTTGTATCTATAACCGTTCAAGAGTTATAGGGAAATCAAAGACATGTGAAAATCTAAAATATGACCTTGACCTTTGACCTTGACCTAATTTTCTAAGTTAGGAATCAGGGGACTCAAATAAAAACATTCCAGGGTTATACGGTTAAAGGTTTATGAGTTAAAAAAACATACCGACAAATTTATTCCGTAAAGGTACATAACTCCTATAAAATTTCATCGAATCGCTTCGATCCAAATTAGCCAAAAATTCTTGAGGATGTAACGAACAGTTTGTAAAAAGAATTTTGTCGCTATCTTTTTTTGTTACGAAGGAGATGCACACAGATGAAAAACAGTGAATAGGGAGATAACTCTTACAAAGAAAATGGTTCGCCTTTGCAGGGTGAAATTTAAAAGCGCATAAACTATACGATACCATATGAGAAATATCTAAGCGACATATTGCGAAACAAACATTTATCGCAAGAACAAAATTTGGCGGAAAAAAAAAAATAATAATAATCAGAAGAAAAACAATAAGTCTTTCCACAGAAAAGTGGAAAGACTTAATTAAAAACCAATTGTTCAGAGAACAATTGAAAGTCTTTCCACACCAAAGAAATTTTGATAAGAAGATAGTTTCTTCATACTGATGAGATAAATAATGGTTTAATTATGTTTTTGAGTGATAAAAGGGAGATAATATGCTACTTCCGGTGAAATAAATGTCACTTCCGGTCTCATATGATAGCTTATTTCACACTGATTCCAAAAATATATAGTTTCTATATACTATTGTATGTAGAAGGGGAAATAGTTGGCCACTTCCGGTTTGTCATGTTTAGTCTCCAGTAATCAGTTTATGTATCAATATGACAAAATATATTGATTCTGGGTACTTTGAGATGAAAAAATTGCAAAAAAGGCTACTTCCGGTTTTCTCAAGGTCACTTCCGGTAGTCATTTTTCAAGGTCATTTGTCACCTAATCTTTTGTACAAGGTCAAATGCCTTTATAATGAACTTAGTTGAAGTCATAATCAAATAACCTCATATCAAGACATTTGAGGGGCAACAACTCCTATAAGATGCCATTAAATTGTATAAGACTAAATGTAGCATATCTTCATTACAATAAAGCTTACATTTTGCACTTGTTCTTTAGTATGTATCTTTCAAAGTGTCGGAAAAAATGCAAAAACAAGCAAAAGTCACAATTGAGAACTTGACCTTGACCTTTGACCTTGACCTCATTTTCTAAGTTAGGACCTAGGGGACTCAAAGAAAAACATTCCAGGGTTATACGGTTAACTGTTTATGAGTTAAATGAACATACCGACAAATTTATTTTGTTAAGGGAGATAACTCCATAAAAATTTCATCGAATCGCTTCGATCCAAATAAGCCAGAAATTACTGAGGATGTAACGAACAATTTGTAAAAAGAATTTTGTCGATATCTTTTTTTGTTACGAAGGAGATGCACACAGATGAAAAACAGTTAATAGGGAAAAAAACTTTTACAAAGAAAATGGTTCGGCTTAGCAGGGTGAAATTTAAAAGCGCATAAACTATACGATACATTATGAGAAATATTTAAGCGACATATTGCGAAACAAACATTTATCGCAAGAACAAAATTTGGCGGAAAAAAAAATATAATAATTGAAAACCAATTGTTCAGAGAACAATTGAAAGTCTTTCCACATCAAAGAAATTTGGATAAGTAGGTAGTTTCTTCATACTGATGCGATAAATAATGGTTTAATTATATTTTTGAGTGATATAAGGGAGATAATATGCCACTTCCAGTCTCATATGATAGCTTCTTTCACACTGATTCCAAAAATATATATTTTCTATTTACTTTTGTATGTAGAATGGGAGATAATTGGTCACTTCCGGTTTGTTGGAAGTCATTTTTAGTCTTCAGTAATCAGTTTATATATCGATATGACAAAATATATGGATTCTGAGTACTTATATGTGAAAAAATTGCAAAAAAAAATACTTCCGGTTTTCTCAAGGTCACTTCCGGTAGCCATTTTTCAAGGTCATTTGTCACTTAACCTTTTGTATCAGGTCAAATGTCTTTATAATGAACTTAATTGAAGTTATAATCAAATAACGTCATATCAAGACATTTCAGGGGCACCAACTCCTATAAGATGCCATTTAATTGTATAAGACTAAATGTAGCATATCTTCATTACAATAAAGCAAACATTTTGCACTTGTTCTTTTATATGTATCTCTCAAAGTGTCGGAGAAAATGCAAAAACAAGCAAAAGTCACAATTGAGAACTTGACCTTGACCTTTGACCTTGACCTCATTTTCTTAGTTCTGACCTAGGAGTCGCAAATTAAAACATTCCAGGGTTATACGGTTAACTGTTTATGAGTTAAAAAAAACATACCGACAAATTTATTTTGTAAAGGTAGATAACTCCTATAAAAGTTCATCGAATTGCTTCGATCTAAATTAGCCAAAATTTACTGAGGATGTAACGAACAATTTGTAAAAAGAATTCTGTCGATATCTTTTTTTGTTACGAAGGAGATGCACACAGATGATAAACAGTGAATAGGGAGATAACTCTTACAAAGAAAATTGTTCGTCTTAGCAGGGTGAGATTTAAAACTGTATAAACTATACGATACAATATACAAAATATCTAAGCGACATATTGCGAAAACAAAAATTTCAGAATGTGGCGGGAAAAAAAATAATAATCAGAAGAAAAACAATAAGTCTTTCCACAGAAAATTGGAAAGACTTAATAATAATAATAATCAGAACAAATACAATAGTTCTTTCCACAGAAAAGTGGAAAGACCTAATAATAATAATAATCAGAACAAAAACAATAAGTCTTTCCACAGAAAAGTGGAAAGACTTAAGGTTAATGTTTTTGGTTGAGGTAGTTTTTGATGAAGTTGAAGTCCAATCAATTTGTAACTTAGTACACATGTTCCCTATGATATGATCTTTCTAATTTTAATGTCAAATTAAAGTATTGACCCCAATTTCATGGTCCACTGAACAAAGAAGAAGATAGTGTGAAGCTCAGGTTAAAGGTTTTTGGTCAAGGTAGTTTTTGATGAAGTTGAAGTCCAATCAACTTGAAACTTAGTACACATATTAACTATGATATGATCTTTCCAATTTTAATGCCAAATTAAAGTATTGACCCCAATTTCACGGTCCAGTGAACATGTAAAATGATAGTGCGAGTGGGGCATCCGTGTACTATATATGGACACATTCTTGTTTTTTTCTGTTATATGTGCATTAAATAGAAAAAAGTCTACTGTTATGTTTATTTGTTTTTCAATCTCAATTTGATGAAAATCCTGGGATCCTTTTATGCATGTGTATTGCGCATGAATAGATCACTGAAGTTTATGAAAGTGGTTTCAGAAACATGAAATCAGGAGCCTGTAATTCAGTGGTTTTACGTTTGTTTATGTGTTACATATTTGTTGTTCGTTCATTTTTAACCGGATTTTTGTGACAAAAATGTCGGTTATTGATTTGGGGATGTACAGCGGGCAACCGGTTGGGCGGGCGGCCGGGCAGCAACTAAATATTGTCCGTGCATTTACTCATGAACCGTTCAACCAAAGCTTTTCAAATTTTAATATGTTGTTACAGACAACAAAATGAAGGTCAAGTCCAATAATGATGATTTTGACTTTTACCGTTCAGGAGTTATGGTTCTTGAAAGATTGAAAAATGGCTTTTCCAGTCGTGTCTGTGCATTTACGCATGAACTTATCAACCAAAGCTTCCCAAATTTTAATATGTTGTTACTGATGACAAAATGGAGGTCAAGTTTAATTATGACGATTTTGACTTTTACCGTTCAGGAGTTATGGTTCTTGAAAGATTGAAAAATGGCTTTTCCAGTCGTGTCCGTGCATTTACCCATGAACTGTTCAACCAAAGCTTTTCAAATTTTAATATGTTGTTACTGATGACAAAATGGAGGTCAAGTTCAATAATGACGATTTTGACTTTTGCCGTTCAGGAGTTATGGTTCTTGAAAGACTGAAAAATGGCATTTCCAGTTGTGTCCGTGCATTTACACATGAACTGTTCAACCAAAGCTTCTCAAATTTTAATATGTTGTTACTGATGACAAAATGGAGGTCAAGTTCAATAATGACGATTTTGAATTTTACCGTTCAAGAGTTATGGTTCTTGAAAGATTGAAAAATGGCTTTTCCAGTTGTGTCCGTGCATTTACTCATGAACCATTCAACCTAAGCTTTTCAAATTTTAATATGTTGATACTGATGACAAAATGGAGGTCAAATTTGATATTGATGATTTTCATTTTCACCGTTCATCAGTTATGGTTCTTGTGATATTGGCAGGATACAAATAAATGTTAATAAATTTGGTTTGCTGTTGTTGTGACAGCCTCTTGTTTTACATAAATAGACCGTTAGTTTTCTCGTTTGAATTGTTTTACATTGTCTTATCAGGGCCTATTATAGCTGACTATGGGGTATGGGCTTTGATCATTGTTGAAGGCCGTACAGTGACCTATAGTTGTTAATGTCTGTGTCATTTTGGTCTTTTGTTGATAGTTGTCTCATTGGCAATCATACCACATCTTCTTTTTTATATTTATTGGAGTGTAAACCAAGGGGGAATAATGAAATTGACCAATCCTGTTCAAGTATTTATTGATATATGCAAATCATATTATTATAAGAATTATTAATGTATCATTTTCTCGTTTGAATTGTTTTACATTGTCTTATCGGGGCCTATTATAGCTGACTATGCGGTATGGGCTTTGATCATTGTTGAAGGCCGTACAGTGACCTATAGTTGTTAATGTCTGTATCATTTTGGTCTTTTGTGGATAGTTGTCTCATTGGCATTCATACCACATCTTCTTTTTTATATTTATTGAAGTGTAAACCAAGGGGGAATAATGAAATTGACCAATCCCGTTCAAGTATTTATTGATATATGCAAATCATATTATTATAAGAATTATTAATGTATCATGTTCATAGATATCTGTTAATTGTATTCTTTTATTTCAGGGATCTATTACAGATTCACAGATATCAAATTGTAGTCAGACGTCAGAATTTTTGTGGCACAGGGAAGTACATGTACTGATCATCAACTTGGTAATGTTAATAACTGTTTGACACTGATCTCAAATAATACTGTGAGTTCCTTAAAATTGCAACTAAAACAACTTGGAATAGTACATCAGACTGCACCAAAAGATACTATACACGAAAAACTGAGGAAGTAGTATCACACATATTTGAATTGCACCTGGCCAGTCTGATGAATTTAAAAGAAAGCAAAACTATCTTCTGGAGTTACAACTTCATTACCTGAAGGATTTATATTAACATTATTTAAGATGAACATACAGACTGAAAACAATGTATTAAAGTAGCAACTGCTGGCTGTTCTGTCCAAAAAATACACAAAGTCAGATATAAACAGATACATACCTAACATTTCAAGCTACATGTATTATCAGTCTAAATATTAGATATTGAAACCACAGGATTAGTTGACATGGTCAAAGAAAAATACCCCAGACAAAGGATGAACACTGTCAAATTAAAACATTTTATGGCATTCTTAACTGACTCCTGTTTTGTTCAATCAGTTAGTTAAATGTATGAAACACCAGATATGAAATTGGACTCTGTGGCAAAAGTCTAAGTATTCCAGATGTAGTCAGAACAGTATGTCTTTCACAGATGGTTAATATATATATGATATATATCTTTCTTATTGTGAAAATACTGACTTTACTCCATTAAGAAAATCATCCTTGTATAGAATCTTACAAACATATGCAGCTTCAAAAAGAACAAGTTTACAAGGTCTAGACAATATTGCAGCAGATGAAAATGACACATTTACACCGACGTTTTGCATTTGCGCCGATCTGCATTTCATTTGCGCCGATTTTTTTACAGGTAAATTACAGGTGAATAGATATAAGAAGATGAGGTACCGTATGAGTGCCAATGAGACAACTCTCTAACAAAGTCATGTTATTTTTCATTAATTATTATAGACGTCTTCGGTTAGCCACTTGTACAAATGAAATGAATTGTCAATCATAACATGTATATATATATATATATAACTGTTGTCCCCTGCTCACCACGGGGAGATGGAAGAAGGACCACAAGAAACATCTCCAGACTTTTTCCTTGACCGTACCCGTAGTTCATAGCCTCTGACTTTCGGTCATCTGCCACATGGTTATGCTCGTTTTGTGTTTTGATAATAGTCAGACTATCAGAATCCGTGGTGACTGGATTTAGACGATTGTATGGTTCATTAGTAAGATATGTTTTAGGACACTGACCTTCCTGTATGTATGATCGTCGCTGATTAAAGAATTGACTCCTCGGCTTAGTTTTAATGTGCAATATGTCCATCATGTTACAACGAAGTTCCAGAACAATATGAATCAAAATTAACTAATTAAACATAAGTGAACAACATTTATAACCAGATATTACCAATGGTATAGTGCATGTACAAGTATTAACTTACCTGTAAATTTCATTAGGAGCAAATATAAAATCGGCGCAAATGAAAAAATGAAATCGGCGCAAATGAAAGAATGAAAATTTCCAAAATCGGCGCAAATGTCATACGCCCATTTACACGACTTGAAGAGATGATTGATGAGCTTCATAATAAGGGATCCACATGTATGTCAAATGAACAGCCCAAGTTTTGTAAGAATAAGCTTTCTGCAACAAAGCAGTGCCTTAAAATTGATTTTAAACTACGTCATGTACATTGTGCATTTCAGAGTAGACGTGCAGACCATTGCATTACTTGACTTCTCAGTTACCCCAAAAGGCTAGAATTATACTCAGCATGTGATCATGAGCAGTGTCAGCTGATTCGAGATGTTGAAAATGTTACAGTGTGCTCAGTTCTGTGAAGATTCAGGAGAGAAAATTAACTGTATCAAACCATGGATCAGATGCATGTCTGGAAGAGACATATAGTCTGAACAATCAACTAAGACCAATCACAACTGGATATCCTAAAGGACCTCAAGCCTCAGCAGATTTTAATAATCATGGAGTTTGCAATGAAATTCCTGCCATAAAAGGTATATAACTATATTATGTTCAAATGCATAAAATTTAGATTTTTATACGACCGCAAAATTTGAAAATTTTTTCGTCGTATATTGCTATCACGTTGGCGTCGTCGTCGTCGTCCAAATACTTTTAGTTTTCGCACTCTAACTTTAGTAAAAGTGAATGGAAATCTATGAAATTTTACCACAAGGTTTATGACCACAAAAGGAAGGTTGGTATTGATTTTGGGAGTTTTGGTCCCAACATTTTAGGAATTAGGGGCCAAAAAGGGCCCAAATAAGCATTTTCTTGGTTTTCGCACTATAACTTTAGTTTAAGTTAATAGAAATCTATGAAATTTTGACACAAGATTTATGACCACAAACAAACGGTTGGGATTGATTTTGGGAGTTTTGGTTTCAACAGTTTAGGAATTAGGGGCCAAAAAAGGGCCCAAATAAGCATTATTCTTGGTTTTCGCACAGTAACTTTAGTTTAAGTAAATAGAAATCAATGAAATTTAAACACAATGTTAATGAATACAAAAGGAAGGTTGATATTGATTTTTGGAGTTTAGGTCCCAACAGTTTATGAATTAGGGGCCAAAAAGGGACCCAAATAAGCATTTTTCTTGGTTTTCGCACCATAACGTTAGTATAAGTAAATAGAAATCTATGAAATTTAAACACAAGGTTTATGACCATAAAAGGAAGTTGGTATTGATTTTGGGAGTTTTGGTCCCAACAAAATAAGGGGCCCAAAGGGTCCAAAATTAAACTTTGTTTGATTTCATCAAAATTGAATAATTGGGGTTCTTTGATATGCCGAATCTAACTGTCATGACTGTGTATGTAGATTCTTAACTTTTGGTCCCGTTTTCAAATTGGTCTACATTAAGGTCCAAAGGGTCCAAAATTAAACTTAGTTTGATTTTGACAAAAAATGAATCAGTTAGGTTCTTTGATATGCTGAATCTAAAAATGTACTTAGATTCTTGATTATTGGCCCAGTTTTCAAGTTGGTCCAAATCGGGGTCCAAAATTAAACTTTGTTTGATTTCATCAAAAATTGAATAAATGGGGTTCTTTGATATACCAAATCTAACTGTGTATGTAGATTCTTCATTTTTGGTCCTGTTTTCAAATTGGTCTACACTAAAGTCCAAAGGGTCCACAATTAAACTTAGTCTGATTTTAACAAAAATTGAAATCTTGGGGTTCTTTGATATGCTGAATCCAAAAATGTACTTAGATTTTTATACGACCGCAAATTTTGAAAAAATTTTCGTCGTATATTGCTATCACGTTGGCGTCGGCGTCGTCGTCGTCGTCGTCCGGCGTCGTCGTCGTCGTCGTCGTCGTCGTCGTCGTCCGGCGTCCGAATACTTTTAGTTTTCGCACTCTAACTTTAGTAAAAGTGAATGGAAATCTATGAAATTTTAACAAAAGGTTTATGACCACAAAAGGAAGGTTGGTATTGATTTTGGGAGTTTTGGTCCCAACATTTTAGGAATTAGGGGCCAAAAAGGGCCCAAATAAGCATTTTCTTGGTGTTCGCACTATAACTTTAGTTTAAGTTAATAGAAATCTATGAAATTTTGACACAAGGTTTATGACCACAAAAGAACGGTTGGGATTGATTTTGGGAGTTTTGGTCTCAACAGTTTAGGAATTAGGGGCCAAAAAAGGGCCCAAATAAGCATTATTCTTGGTTTTCGCACAATAACATTAGTTTAAGTAAATAGAAATCAATGAAATTTAAACACAATGTTAATGACTACAAAAGGAAGGTTGGTATTGATTTTGGGAGTTTAGGTCCCAACAGTTTAGGAATTAGAGGCCAAAAAGGGACCCAAATAAGCATTTTTCTTGGTTTTCGCACCATAACGTTAGTATAAGTAAATAGAAATCTATGAAATTTAAACACAAGGTTTATGACCATAAAAGAAAGGTTGGGTTTGATTTTGGGAGTTTTGGTCCCAACATAATAAGGGGCCCAAAGGGTCCAAAATCAAACTTTTGTTTGATTTCATCAAAATTGAATAATTGGGGTTCTTTGATATGCTGAATCTAACTGTCATGACTGTGTATGTAGATTCTTAACTTTTGGTCCCGTTTTCAAATTGGTCTACATTAAGGTCCAAAGGGTCCAAAATTAAACTTAGTTTGATTTTGACAAAAAATGAATCAGTTAGGTTCTTTGATATGCTGAATCTAAAAATGTACTTAGATTCTTGATTATTGGCCCAGTTTTCAAGTTAGTCCAAATCGGGGTCCAAAATTAAACTTTGTTTGATTTCATCAAAAATTGAATAAATGGGGTTCTTTGATATACCAAATCTAACTGTGTATGTAGATTCTTCATTTTTGGTCCTGTTTTCAAATTGGTCTACACTAAAGTCCAAAGGGTCCAAAATTAAACTTAGTCTGATTTTAACAAAAATTGAAATCTTGAAGTTCTTTGATATGCTGAATCCAAAAATGTACTTAGATTTTTTATTATGGGCCCAGTTTTCAAGTTGGTCCAAATCAGGATCTAAAATTATTATATTAAGTATTGTGCAATAGCAAGTCTTTTCAATTGCACAGTATTGCGCAATGGCAAGAAATATCTAATTGCACAATATTGTGAAATAGCAAATTTTTTTTTAATTAGAGTTATCTTTCTTTGTCCAGAATAGTAAGCAAGAAATATCTAATTGCAAAATATTGTGCAATAGCAAGATTTTTTTTTAATTGGAGTTATCTTTCTTTGTCCAGAATCAACTTAAATCTTTGTTATATACAATATACAATGTATATTCACTTTTTACTACCAACTGATAAATTAAAATAATCTTTACCATTCAGTGATAACAAGCAGTTTTTTTACATCTTAATATTTTATGATGTATTTAAATGAGTAGTTATTGTTGCAAACTCCATTAGAAATTTTAATTGAGATTAGTTTTGGAATAAGGGAAAGGGGGATGTGATTAAAAAAATTGGGTTCAATTTTTCTCATTTGAAATTTCATAAATAAAAAAGAAAATTTCTTCAAACATTTTTTTGAGAGGATTAATATTCAACAGCATAGTGAATTGCTCTAAGAGAAACAAAAATTTTAAGTTCATTAGAACACATTCATTCTGTGTCAGAAACCTATGCTGTGTCAACTATTTAATCACAATCCAAATTTAGAGCTGAATCCAGCTTGAATGTTGTGTCCATACTTGCCCTAACCGTTCAGGGTTCAACCTCTGCGGTCGTATAAAGCTACGCCCTGCGGAGCATCTGGTTTATTATGGGCCCAGTTTTCAAGTTGGTCCAAATCAGGATCTAAAATTATTATATTAAGTATTGTGCAATAGCAAGTCTTTTCAATTGCACAGTATTAGTATTGCCCAATGGCAAGAAATATCTAATTGCACAATATTGTGAAATAGCAAATTTTTTTTTAATTAGAGTTATCTTTCTTTGTCCAGAATAGTAAGCAAGAAATATCTAATTGCAAAATATTGTGCAATAGCAAGATTTTTTTTAATTGGAGTTATCTTTCTTTGTCCAGAATCAACTTAAATCTTTGTTATATACAATATACAATGTATATTCACTTTTTACTACCAACTGATAAATTAAAATAATCTTTACCATTCAGTGATAACAAGCAGTTTTTTTACATCTTAATATTTTATGATGTATTTAAATGAGTAGTTATTGTTGCAAACTCCATTAGAAATTTTAATTGAGATTAGTTTTGGAATAAGGGAAAGGGGGATGTGATTAAAAAAATTGGGTTCAATTTTTCTCATTTGAAATTTCATAAATAAAAAAGAAAATTTCTTCAAACATTTTTTTGAGAGGTTTAATATTCAACAGCATAGTGAATTGCTCTAAGAGAAAACAAAAATTTTAAGTTCATTAGAACACATTCATTCTGTGTCAGAAACCTATGATGTGTCAACTATTTAATCACAATCCAAATTTAGAGCTGAATCCAGCTTGAATGTTGTGTCCATACTTGCCCCAACCGTTCAGGGTTCAACCTCTGCGGTCGTATAAAGCTACGCCCTGCGGAGCATCTGGTTTTTGTGATGAACACATGAAGAAGGAGCTCACTTCTTTCAATGCATACATACACATTCTCAGTCAAATTCAGTGTTTACAGTCAAATATGCCAGATTACATGTACATGTATATAATTTATTTGTTAAGCATGAAGGATTATGATACAAAATGTGAATTGTATGCAATTATTCATATTTGCTAGACAAATAAATAGCTTATACTGCAAAAGTATCTGTTTTCACCACATAAATGTCATTATGGTGTCATTTGTTTACATCACAACACCATTTGTATTTATATACTATACATGTAGATAGTGTAAAAAAAATAAAACTCTGGAACGATGAACAGAAAATGGAACATTAACAATGATTAAAAAAAAAATGGTATTTTTACCTAATAGTGATATGATAGTGGGATTTTGTATTGACAGTTTTTATGGACATTTACTTTTAGATATACCTTGGAGTATGGAACATATACCCAGGGTTTCCGCTGGCAGTCGCCATTTTCGCAATTTGCGAAAAAATAATAATTGTGGCGATTAAAATTCGTCATTGGCGAAAGAATTTGGCGACAGAAATATATATAACGATATATTTTCCTCCATTTTGTTTATTTACTTTTTTCGAGTTTCTTGGACTTTACCCGATCAGACAATACTCGGAATTCACCTTGACCTCATTAAGATTTGGACAGAAAATCAATAATCAGCTGATTGCATTTTATACCTATATCGACAACAAAGGACTAATTAATAAAGGTGTTGATTGAATTGTTTGACAAAATGATATGGTTAATAAGCTTCCGCTAAATGTCATATACATAATTTATTTACCACTTTGCGACGCACGTGTTTGAAGCAAACTTTTGACGTCTCCTCTCCTTTTAAAGATAGTTTAGCAAAGAAAGCTGTTGTGACGAAAAATGTTCAAAAGCAAGAAAAATCTCTGCTTTAAAATTTAAATTATCCTTTGGTTTTAATATAGGTTATTGATTAGGGAGACTACTTTAAAGTCGTTTTAGTGACACACGTGTTTCAGACATAGTTTTACGTCTCAACTTTTTCATTTACGATGGTCAAGAAAAGAAAACTGTCATTATGAAGAAATCTATCCAAAGGTTAAGAACAACCCCTCGAATGAGAGTAACCCTTCAATGTAATGTAATGTAAGTTAAAACAAATCTGTTGTTTAAAGTAAATGTAGACTCTAAAATAAGTTTGAGAGAATAATCATAGACACTATGGCGCAAAATCATCTTATTTAAGGGAAAAGGGGGGGGGGGAAAAGGTAGATTTTAAACGAAAAATATATTTATGTTACTTGGCGAAAAAAATAATAAAGTGGCGAAAAATATATTGTTTTGGCGAAAGAGGTGGCGAAAAAAATAATTGACCCAGGGGAAACCCTGCATATACCTTTGTTATACATGTATCTTTCTTTTTTGTTACAGTATCGAGAAAAACAGAGTGATTGGTTTGGTCAGCATGGTAAGAACTGACATGTGACAGTTTGCATCATGGGGGATCCTAATGGAAAATTGTGTGTAAGTAAAATAAAATCTCTTATGTCTGAGATTTTTATTTCATGTACATTAATTATAACCCATGGATCAAAGTTCTGTAGGGTATAATGTTTTTGACTTTGTCCATCAGTCCTGTTCTAGTCATCCCAACTCCTCTGAAACCACTCAACAGAATTTTATAAAACTCTGTAGATAACAAGAACATAATATGTAGATGTGTTTATCGACAGAAAATTACGATACACTGTTTTTTCTTTCATTACAATACATTGCAATATTAAAAAAAAAAATGTCAGATTTTTATAAATAAGCAAGTTATAATATAACTTCTGAATGAATTAAAATAAATCTTACACAATCGTCTTTGGATGCGTTATACAATGTTATATGTGGGCACACTGTGACCATGTGATTGTTTCAAATCATCAATCATTTGATTCAAATGTCATGAATGTGGGAGATTAATAAATGATGTAAAAAATCTGTAAACACATAAACATGATAAAGACAAGAAGAAGAATTTAAAATTTGCAAATCCAAAAACAAACAAAATTTGCAGAGTTTTCTCCAGCTGGGATGCGTTGGTTTTTATTGAGTCCTAAATTAAATTATGACCATATTTGTTGACCATTGTAACAACTAGATATGGCTTTTTATTCCCTCTATGTCATGTGTGCATTTTTGAAATTTGCATGTGAATATTAACAGAACTTCTCATTATTACCATGTAAATATTTTTTGTAAAAAATGCAAAATAACTTCAAAATGTATGTACACATTATACTTATGATACTTTTTTATCTTGTAGCACAGAACCTTTACTCATTTGTTTAAATCCGAGAAATAAGATTGGTTTACTGTGGCATCAATTCTAGAAAACACCTTTTCCACTGTTAAGCTACAAGTTCCAAATATAAGAGATACTTTTGTCATCCTACTTACACCTGAAATATACTTTTATTAATTGTTGCAATGCCAATGGCGTCTTTGCAGGGTTACTCACACTAACAAAGAAATTCACTTATGTTAAATCAGGGTACTCACCATTTGACCATGACCTTAGGATGAAAGACAACAGCCAAAGCACCCTTCCTTTGCGTTTAATTTTTTTCCCCAATAATACATGTACATGTATGATTTTGTATACATTATTGTTCTTCTAAAACTTCATGCAATGAAAATAGCATGAAATATATGCTTTCAAAATGTTGCTAAACATTTCTTTGTTCATATCTCGCAAAAGTGTAATTATCTTCTTTTCATACTGGAACCATTCACATGTGCTTCGATACAATGACCATATTTCTGGCGACTACATGATGTTTGGCTAATTAAAATGATTAAAATCTTTTTGTAAGTGCTGTTATACATAACAAAAAAAGTAGAATAACAGAAATACTGAAATCCAAGAAAAATCCTACAACAACCATGACAACTGACAAAATCTAATCACCAAATTCATCAAGCAACATAATCCAACGTTAACAGTTCTGAATATAAGTTACACAATACTTTACAATTGTTAAGCACTGGTTATGTTTCATGCTATTTAAAATCCTAATAATTATAAACAACCTTGGCTTATGTAGTTAGGATTAATTTCTGCAAGCACTTAGTATAATAAACATACTGCCCTCAATTGATGCAATTCTGGGCTGGCAAACAACTGCATTCAGAAATATTAATTCAACACTTGCAACTTCGTCTTAATGTTAGATTTATTTTTCTTTATTGGATATTGTACCTCAACACTTAAGACAGTATATATATTTACTACATATTTATTTTTGTATTTTTTTTCTTTTCTAGATCAGATAACACAGGATGTTACCACTGTGGTATGGCTATCAATTCATGGCATTAGTGAGCCGAAAGGTTTGTAAATATTGTAGCTTTGCCTTTTATTTTTCAACCTTTTATTTTTAATTTTGTGTTAAATGAGGTCTTAATTTCCATTTAAGTTAAATATTTCTTTACAATTATGGAAACAATGCTGAATTTTCTGTTTCCATTCTCTAACTGAAGTTTGCATCAACCAAATAATATAAAAAATGTATACACAATGCTTATTCACACAAATTTTTAATGAAGCATGAATTTGGGTACATTCACTTTTAACGTTATGGGTTTATATGTCCGTTTGATACAACCGCAAAAATAATTAAAAAAAATTTAGTTGATATTTGTTATACGTTGTTGTCATCTGCCTTGTTGAGCGTCATCCAAGACCAATGATTTCGGGATAATAACTTTAGTATGAATAAGTAAATAGAAATCTATGACCACAAAAGGAAGATTGGGATTGATTTTTAGTGTTTTGGTTCCAACAGTTTAGGAATGAGGGGCCAAAAGGGTCCAAAATTAAACTTTGTTTGATTTCATCAAAAATTGAATTATTGGGGTTCTTTGATATGCCGATTCTAATCGTTTATTTAGATTTGTGATGTCTGGGCCCCTTTATCAAATTGGTCCACATTGAGTTCTAGAGGTTCCAAAATTGAACTTTCTTTGATTTCATCAAAAATTGAATTGTTGGGGTTCTTTTTAAAATATGCTGAATCAAATCATGTATTTAGATTTTGTATATTGGACCATAGCAGGTAAATGTCCAATTTAATTTTTTTAAGTTCTAACACAACATTCATTGTGTGTCAACTAGCTATGTAGGCCAAAAATTAATTATTGTTTGTTTCCCTTTCCACGACTAACCCTGTAAAATCACTGCAACACGAAAAATTTTATTGGCCATTCTTGTCCAAATTTTTTTTTTCTATGTTGGTTTTTAGTGATATCTTTCCGATGCGTTGTTTTTTTTTTTTATACCTTTCTGATGCTGCAGTCATCAAACGTTTTAAATCGAAGCTTTTTTGCTTTGAAGCTTCTATATGATTTGGAATCAAGGAAAACAAACATAATGCCTTGCCACATGATTTGTGTTGTGTGCAAGGGTGATCTTAATTCTGAAGCATCTTTCAACCCACTGAGTGCACCTTGATTGGATTTGTCTTTAACCTCTGTTCCTGTTTAAAGGATAAAATCTTTTGAGTAAAAATAGTCTGAGACGTCTGAACAGGTTGAGCACAAGTCAGGAAATATATTTCCTGCTTTCAGAGAACGTCCCTGATTTCTGGTGTAAAAAAAAAGTTTAAATGTGATTTCATTTTTATGCCCCACCTACGATTGCCCAACCTACGATAGTAGAGAGGCATTATGTTTTCTGGTCTGTGCCTCCGTTCGTTCGTTCGTTAGTTCGTCCATCTGTGTGTCCGTTCGCTTCAGGTTTAAGTTTTTGGTCAAGGTAGTTTTTGAAGAATTTGAAGTCCATTCAGCTTAGTACACATGTTCCCCATGATATGATCTTTCTAATTTTAATGCCAAATTATAGTTTTGACCCAAGTTTCATGGTCCACTGAACATAGAAAATGATAGAGCAAAGTTCAGGTTAAAGTTTTTGATCAAGGTAGTTTTTTAACTTTCTTAAACTATCCTGGGTTTGTACCAAACTTGGACAGAAGCTTGTTTATGATCATAAGATAGTATCCAGAACTTAATTTTGTAAAAAATTAAATTCATTTTTTCGGTATTTTTCGGGCGTCAATCAAATGTTGTCCGTGCATTAACTCATGAACCGTTCAACCAAAGCTTTTAAAATTTAATATGTTTTGCAGTTTTTGGTTATTATCTTGAATATTATTATAGATACAGATAAACTGTTAATAGCAAAAATGTTAAGCAAAGTAAGATCTACAAATAAGTCAATTTGACCAAAATTGTCAATTGACCCCTTAAGGAGTTATTGCCCTTTAAAGACTTTTTTCACAATTTGTTCATCATGTTGACTTACTTTAAAAAATCTTCTCCTTTGAAACTGCTGTATCAATTTCAGCCAAACTTAGGCTAAATGAGTTTCAGAGTATCTAGTATAAATTTTATATTTCATTTCCTTGTATGTCAGAAACATAGCTCCTATGGCTAAAATAGAACATAGGAGAAAATGATTTTTTTTTTGCTTTTGAAGAAAATAGGACGATTCAAAGAACATTTAAATAAATTGAAAAGCCAAAATAATCATTGATGAGAGATTTAACCAAAAAAATTAAGGTGAGCGATTCAGGCTCTTGAGAGCCTCTTGTTTATTATTGTTTTCAAAAAGCTGTACATAAACTAAATACTTGTAAAATTTAAGCGATTTCTGTAATTTAGTTCTTTTTTTATTTCGATATTACCTCTTTTTCTCCTATTAGTTCAACAGTAAATAAGGACATAAACAAAAAATTATGCTTCTTTCAGAGGCAGATTGTTAGCGTAAATGAACGGTGACCCAATTTTTTTATTTCATTTTTAGCTCACCTGGCCTAAAAGGCCATGTGAGCTTTTCTCATCACTTGGCGTCCGTCGTCGTCGTCTGTCGTCGTTAACAATTTTTCAAACATCTTCTCCTCTGAAACTACTGAATGGATTTGGATGAAACTTAGCATGATAGTTCCTTAGATTATCCTGCACAAAATGTGTGCTTCGATTTTTGATCCGTCAAAAAACATGGCCGCCCTTACTTTAAATAGAACATAGGGGTCAAATGCAGTTTTTGGCTTATATCTCAAAAACGAAAGCATTTAGAGCAAATCTGACATGGGGGTAAAAATGTTCATTAGGTCAAAATCTATCAGCCCTGAAATTTTCAGACGAATCAAACAAACCATTGTTGGGTTGCTGCCACTTAATTGGTAATTTTAAGGAAATTTTGCAGTTTTTGGTCATTATCTTGAATATCATTATAGATAAAGATAAACTGTAAACAGCAAAAATGATCAGCAAAGTAAGATCTACAAATAAGTTAAATATGACCAAAATTGTCAATTGACCCCTTAAGTGGTTATTGTCCTTTAATAACAATTTTTTCACAATTTGTTCATCATATTTGCTAACTTTAAAAAATCTTCTCCTCTAAAACTACTCAACCAAATTCAACCAAACTTCAACTGAATGATCAGTAGGGTGTATAAAATAAAGTTTGTGTTTTATTTTCTATTTTGTCTAAAAACATGGCCGTCATGGCTAAAAATAGAACACAGGGTAAAATGCAGTTTTTGGCTTATATCTAAAAAAACTCCAGCATTTAGAGCAAATAAGACTAGAAGTTAAAATATTTATTAGGTCAAGGTCTACCTGTCCTGAAATTTTCAATTTGCAATTTGCAAAAAAAATAATTTGTTGTGCTACTTCCAAAAAATAGAAAATATTCTGACCAGAAAAAAAGCCATGTCCCCCTACAAGTTAAATGGTCCATGCCTAACTGTTATTAATGAAATCATTTAACTGTTTTGCTGTTATTGGAGCCCCTTGCCCCTTCTCAGTAGTGGAATAAATCCAAATCATGAATGAAGAAATTCGAAAGAATAACAATTTAATAATGTAACAATAACAATTTTATTGTTAAAATTCTTTTATTGTAACTATAATGTAATAAAAATAACGTCCTGCCGCTCTTCTTGTATGCATATTATATTAGAAGGAAACGTGTAAACATGGTAGAACTTGTATTTCTAATATTGAAGAATTGTTAGCTGTACATGTTTGCCTGGCATGGTTCAATATGTTCAATAAGGCATTGTTTACCAGGTGAGCGATTCAGGCTCTTGAGAGCCTCTTGTTCTATTAAGTATATGATAAAGTTCATTTATCATGTTTATAGAAAAATATAAAGAAATCATATATTAGAAAGAAAAAAAGATTTATACTGGAGAGCCCCCTTAATATAAACATATTTTATTTGTAATCATCAAAGGGAATGAGACACAAGCTAAGACTTATGATGTCTTCTTTGGTATCTTTTCTTGTCTACATGAAATTTTATTTTGCTGTTATCACAGTCCAGGCAATTACTGAAAACTGTAATATTACTTTTTTATATAATATTACAAGTAAAAGTAATATTACAAAAAATAGTAATATAATTCTTATTAAACGAGCTAAAAACTTATTTTTATCATTATTAGTCATGACAGCGATGTTCATTCTGTTCAACCGCTAGCTTTATACAGAAAATCGAGACAAATATTGTATAAATTCGAGTAAAATCGTATCTGATTGACACAAACAACATTGTAAACACATAACAATGGCGGCCGTGAAGACCAAATTTTATAATATCGGATCCGATTCCGGAAGCGGATAAGGGTAATTCCGGGTTTGGCGATCATTTACAAAATAAATCCAAGCAGGTGAAACAACACATCTATGCATGGTAAATTAATGATTCTAATGCAATTATTTTGTAACAATTGTTCTGATTGGATAACAGCAAGCGTAAAATTCTCTATCTCCTTGTCTGTAACTAAGGAAGCCGACATTTTGAATTTCCGAATGTATTGACATGTTATTTCTACAATAATATACAAAAAACTCACTTGTTGCGCCTAAAAATCTTCTTTTTATCAAGTTTTATTACATTCTGAAGCGACACAGAAGCCAGAAAACTGCCGGTGTTTATGTTTGACGCCGGAAGCATACCTATGACGTCACCTAGTGTAGGGACCAAAGAACATAACATCTTTTCGCGGAATTTTCTTTAATGAACATTTTACACTGAAATAATGATTGAAATTTAATTATAAACTTGTTTTGCATTAGAATAGAGATAACTGTATTGTATTTGAAGCTTTGCGGATGTCCATCGGCAGTTTTACTGTCGCAAATACCCGTTTACCTGTCTCCGCTCCGCGTCGCCAGGTAAACTAAATTTGCGACAGTAAAACTACCGATGGACGTCCTTAAAGCTTCAAATACAATACAGTTATCTCTTAAATATAAACACTAGAATTGTAAACCAAAAGATATGTAAAAGAAAGAAAAATCAGAAAAATATTTTATTCAGAAACTCAAAATTACTTTTTGACAAATTTTTAATTTAAAAATCCAATACAAAGTGACAGCTGGGAACAGTATATCTAACAATATACATGTTCATGGTCACAGTCTAAATTTTCTTTATAAATGATAAATGATGATAATGCATGTGAGATGCTTTTAAAGTGTAAACATATTACTGCAATTTCGAAGGGTTATTTGTTTTTCTCAATTTTAAAGGGTCAAATAAAGTAGCTGAAAGTTTCTTTCTTTATTTTCACAAATAATGCAACTATATTATATATACCTTAATGTAAGTAAATCATATGATATATAGGTGGCATTCTTTGGGCCACTCTACCCCCTCCTGTTTGATAACTTGGAAACGGTTGAGCTCCCCACCCCTAAACCATATGAGGGGCAGATCCAGGATTTTAGGTTAGGAGGGGCGCAAACTTAAATTTTTGCCGAGCAGAGCGAGGCTAAAAAAATTTGAGGTAAAATTATCGGAATATTCTTTATTAAGCTAAACACAACCCATGCTTTGCAAATTTAAGGGGTGTGCTAGCCCGCAACCCCCCCCCCCCCCCCCCGTCTGAATCAACCCCTGCATATATTCAAGTATAGGACAATATAATAAATAAAAAATTAAATATAGGGGGAGTCCCTGGAGTTACACCACCCCCTCCTGTTTGAGAACTTGGAAACGGTCGAGATCCACACTCCTTAACCATATATATTCATGTTTGTGACAATATAAAAAATCAAATGAAATATAGGAAGAGTCGCTGGGGGTCACCCCACCCTTCCTGTTTTTAAAATTTAAAAAATGGTCGAGATCCCCACTCCTAAACCATATATATTCATGTATGGGACAATGTAACAAATCAGATGAAATATAGGGGGAGTCCCTTGGGTCACCCCACCCCCTCCTGTTTGAGAATTTGAAACCCGTTGAGATCACCACCCCTTAACCATATATATTCATGTACGGGACAATATAACAATTCAAATGAAAGATAGGGGGAGTCCCTGAGGTCACTGTTCACCCTCCTGTTTGAGAACTTGGAAATGGTCAAGATCCTTACCCCTAAACCATATATACTCCTGTATAGGACAATATAACAAATCAAATGAACTATAGGGGAAGTCCCTGTGGTCACCCCAACCCTCCTGTTTGAGAACTTGGAAACGGTCGAGATCCCCACACCAAAACAATATATATTCATGTATGGGCCAATATAACTAATTAAATGAAATATAGGGGGAGTCCCTGGGGTCACCCTACCCCTCCTGTTTGAGAACTTGGAAACCAATGAGATCCCAAACCCTAAACCATACAGTGTATATATTCATGTATGGGACAATATAACAAATAAAATGAAATGTAGGGGAAGTCCCTAGGGTCACCCTACCCCCCAGTGGCGGATCCAGAAATTTTCATAAGTGGGGCCCACTAACCGACCTAAGTGGGGGCCGTTCCAGTGGTTCCCTATATAAGCAACCAATTTTTTTCCCAAAAAGGGGGGGTGGGACAGGCCCCCTGCCCCCTAAATCCTCTGCCTACTTTGAGAACTTGAAAACCGTTGAGATCCCCACCCCTAAATTATATATATTCATATATATGGGACAAAATAACAAATCATTTACATTTACCATGGGCAGGTCAGTCAGACCTCACCTTTGATCCCTATTGTAGTGAACATTTGTCTGATTCGTGTCTCATAACTTTTGTATTATAGAACACAAACTCAGTTTTCTTTCCAGGGAAACCAGTCCATTCATACTATTACATGTTCATACTAAGTCAAATTGAACTTCTAGCAGTCAAATAAAACCAAGGTTAACTACCAAGTAGAACAACTGCAATCATTGGGAACTTGTACCACTGCAGACTCACCATAAAAAAATATACATTGATATATGCATTGCTTTTGAAACCTTGATAGCATGTAAATTATTTGCCTTAATAAATAAATCATTAGATAAACATGCATGTACTATATATGAATGTTTAATGTTGAGGCAACATTGCCACAGTTTTCATAATTACGGTTGCCTTGGTTTTTGGTTAACTGCCTTCAACGCTTACAGCGCTTTGATTTTTTGGTGGTGATGGTCCAAACTGTTTAGGAATTAAGGGCCAAGACCAGTATTTTTATACGACCGCAAAATTTGAAAAATTTTTCGTCGTATATTGCTATCACGTTGGCGTCGGCGTCGTCGTCGTCGTCGTCGTCGTCCGGCGTCCGAATACTTTTAGTTTTCGCACTCTAACTTTAGTAAAAGTGAATGGAAATCTATGAAATTTTAACACAAGGTTTATGACCACAAAAGGAAGGTTGGTATTGATTTTGGGAGTTTTGGTCCCAACATTTTAGGAATTAGGGGCCAAAAAGGGCCCAAATAAGCATTTTCTTGGTTTTCGCACTATAACTTTAGTTTAAGTTAATAGAAATCTATGAAATTTTGACACAAGGTTTATGACCACAAAAGAACGGTTGGGATTGATTTTGGGAGTTTAGGTTTCAACAGTTTAGGAATTAGGGGCCAAAAAAGGGCCCAAATAAGCATTATTCTTGGTTTTCGCACAATAACTTTAGTTTAAGTAAATAGAAATCAATGAAATTTAAACACAATGTTAATGACTACAAAAGGAAGGTTGGTATTGATTTTGGGAGTTTAGGTCCCAACAGTTTAGGAATTAGGGGCCAAAAAGGGACCCAAATAAGCATTTTTCTTGGTTTTCGCACCATAACGTTAGTATAAGTAAATAGAAATCTATGAAATTTAAACACAAGGTTTATGACCATAAAAGGAAGGTTGGTATTGATTTTTGGAGTTTTGATCCCAACAGAATAAGGGGCCCAAAGGGTCCAAAATTAAACTTTGTTTGATTTCATCAAAATTGAATAATTGGGGTTCTTTGATATGCCGAATCTAACTGTCATGACTGTGTATGTAGATTCTTAACTTTTGGTCCCGTTTTCAAATTGGTCTACATTAAGGTCCAAAGGGTCCAAAATTAAACTTAGTTTGATTTTGACAAAAAATTAATCAGTTAGGTTCTTTGATATGCTGAATCTAAAAATGTACTTAGATTCTTGATTATTGGCCCAGTTTTCAAGTTGGTCCAAATCAGGGTCCAAAATTAAACTTTGTTTGATTTCATCAAAAATTGAATAAATGGGGTTCTTTGATATACCAAATCTAACTGTGTATGTAGATTCTTCATTTTTGGTCCTGTTTTCAAATTGGTCTACACTAAAGTCCAAAGGGTCCAAAATTAAACTTAGTCTGATTTCAACAAAAATTGAAATCTTGGGGTTCTTTCTTTGATATGCTGAATCCAAAAATGTACTTAGATTTTTTATTATGGGCCCAGTTTTCAAGTTGGTCCAAATCAGGATCTAAAATTATTATATTAAGTATTGTGCAATAGCAAGTCTTTTCAATTGCACAGTATTGCGCAATGGCAAGAAATATCTAATTGCACAATATTGTGAAATAGCAAATTTTTTTTTAATTAGAGTTATCTTTCTTTGTCCAGAATAGTAAGCAAGAAATATCTAATTGCAAAATATTGTGCAATAGCAAGATTTTTTTTTAATTGGAGTTATCTTTCTTTGTCCAGAATCAACTTAAATCTTTGTTATATACAATATACAATGTATATTCACTTTTTACTACCAACTGATAAATTATAATAAATAACATTCAGTGATAAGCAGTTTTTTTTACATCTTAATATTTTATGATGTATTTAAATGAGTAGTTATTGTTGCAAACTCCATTAGAAATTTTAATTGAGATTAGTTTTGGAATAAGGGAAAGGGGGATGTGATTAAAAAAATTGGGTTCAATTTTTCTCATTTGAAATTTCATAAATAAAAAAGAAAATTCTTCAAACATTTTTATGCCCCACCTACGATAGTAGAGGGGCATTATGTTTTCTGGTCTGTGCGTCCGTCCGTTTGTTCGTCCGTCCGTTCGTCCGTCCGTCTGTCCCGCTTCAGGTTAAAGTTTTTGGTCAAGGTAGTTTTTGATGAAGTTTAAGTCCAATCGACTTCAAACTTAGTACCTTAAACTTAGTACACATGTCCCCTATGATATGATCTTTCTAATTTTAACGCCAAATTAGAGTTTTTACCCCAATTTCACGGTCCACTGAACATGGAAAATGATAGTGCGAGTGGGGCATTCGTGTACTGAGGACACGTTCTTGTTTTGAGAGGATTAATATTCAACAGCATAGTGAATTGCTCTAAGAGAAAACACAAATTTTAAGTTCATTAGAACACATTCATTCTGTGTCAGAAACCTATGCTGTGTCAACTATTTAATCACAATCCAAATTTAGAGCTGAATCCAGCTTGAATGTTGTGTCCATACTTGCCCCAACCGTTCAGGGTTCAACCTCTGCGGTCGTATAAAGCTACGCCCTGCGGAGCATCTGGTTCTATCTATATCTATATAGTCAATCTAGACTTCAAAAAAAGAGTGACGAAAGATACCAGAGGAACAGTCAAACTTATAAATCAACTAAAATAAATTGACAACATGCACCTGGCTAAAAATAAAAAAGACAAACAATAGAACACATGACACAACATAGGAAAATAAAGAATAAGCAACACGAATCCCATCAAAAATTGGGGGTCATCTCAGGTGCTCCGGAATGGTAAGCAGATTCTGCTCCACATGTGGCACCCGTCATGTTGCTTATGTAATAACAAGTCTGGTAAATAGTCTAATTTGGTAGGTCACATTCATGAAAGGGAAGGGGATTGTAGTAACAACATAAGGAACATATCCGATATCATTTGTGAAACAGTTATTTCATAACTTCAACTTATTAATACCTCAAGTAGAAGGTTGCATTGGGATTTTCACACCAAAATGTATGTCGCTTGAAAAATGTCTCACTGAGTCATGAAATGTTTACAGATATGGTGTGTCTGATTGATCTTGATGTGAATGTTTCTTTAAATTTAATTTCTTATTGTCTGTTGATAAGTTTATCTTGCTGTTAAAAAGTGTTATACAATAGTATATATACATGTGTATATTTAAAAAACTGACTGCATGACAAATCTCAAGTGACTTAAGAAAATAATGTGATTCTAATTGTCTAGTTTATTGAAATATTTTCTTCTTTTTTCACTTTTTTTATAATTTATTGTCTTAGTTCACTTTTTTGAAAATTTTTCTTTTCAATGTTTTATATACTCATCCTCTAATGCTGTTTTATTTGATATTTTAGCAATCCATGGTGAATTTAAGTCACCCAGAAATACTGACAATAAAGAATGTAACAAAAGATAATGCTGGATGGTATGGTTGCTTGATTTCTAATCCACTTGGTAGATATTACCAGACTGCCTGGCTAACAGTTTTAGGTAAAGGCTTAGGTAAGAATGAGAAATGTTTGTTTTTCACCAAGAAATAATACGTCTTAGAGCAAAATATTCACATAAAAATGATTTAATCGTTTGGAGAATTTAATTATCAATTTTTCGATTACATCATTATCAATAAATTTTTTATAGACTGTCATAAAAATAGGAGGTTTGGCATCATGAAAATTGGAAATGTACAGTTTTTTCTTAAAAAATTAATTCTTTTAATGCCGCCACAACTGAAACGTCATATTATTTTACCCCTGTCAGTGTCTCTCTGTATGTCCTTCCCATTATGGGTGTACAGTTATTCCACTTAACTCCTCCTACAGTTTGAATTCTAGGAAGTTTTCACTCTGATGTCTGTTTGTAGTCTTTGTACATGTATTGAAGGTGTGCATGTGGTCAGGGTTTTGATTTTGTTTAATATTTGCTTTTAATCATTTTTTGTAGTAGTTACTTGCATAAGGGGAGCTCGCATACAGATAATTGTCCTACAGTTTTATGCTAGGAAGTGTTCACTTAGTTGGTGGTTTTTCCATTTTTTGTGCATGGGGTCAGGATTTTGATTCTTATTTATATTTGCTCTCTTGGGTGATAATATAATTTACCTTTGTCATATTTAAGGTAAAGTGTTAGACAGTTATTTTTAAATAAGACTTTGCATCTGCAGGGGCATCATTTGTGTCTGTCAAAGAAATCCAACATTGACTTTGCTATAAAACAGTTTCAGAGTGAAGTGTGGCCAGGGATTTCACTTAGTCTAGTTTGTATTGTGTAATAATTAAATTTTGTATGTCATACATGTGATTCTTCCGATGGGAGTCGAAATCTCTTGTTTTTCAGACCCTCTTCCATCTCTCCCATTAAAATTTGAAATCTACAACTTTTGAAAATGTCAACATCGAAAAAGTTTCAGTAAACATTTTTGTTTACAGAATTAAAACTGACAGGGTAAAACTCTTGAGAAACTCGAAATTGATATCGGAAAAGTCTGTAAAAACAGAAGGTCACCATTTCTTTTTCTTGTTTTTGTGTCGTAAGGTGAATAGCTTCGAGTAATCAATGAAGGTGTTTATTATTAGACTATATATACAGCAATAACAAATTATTGGCAATTACCTGGTCATCAACTAGCTAGTTTAAGACACACGTCTGGATGATTAAAAGTGAAATACTGACAATGGATTAAGATGTAAAAAAAAAGACTTTAATTTGATGCTGTTGAAAACATTGAACAGTTATAGTACTGAGCCTCAAAGACAAATGTCTTAATGAAATCAAATACGATATTTATGGCTTGTTTTCTATCTAAACCAATGGAATACCTAAGTATAAGTATGTTTGTCTTTGAAAATTCTAAATTTTTATAATTTGATGAAATGCAAACTATGTTATCCCATAGACATATGATGTATTATACATGTATGTCTCTGTTATTACCAAATACCCTAGCAGCAAATTAAAAACAACCAATTATCTAGCCATATTTTCTCTGCCTGGAGATCTGATTTTAAATTGTACAAGTCCAGTGCCATTGGGTCAAGATCATGCTTACTACACTTCTTGCCAAGCTGACTATGGTGACCCTAATGACTTTATTAAACATATTGAGACAGCTACCTACCAGAAAGCCACTGCTCAATAGTGTTACCAAAGTTGACATTATGTAGCTTAAGCAGAGATACTTTTTACCAGCTATATATGATGGCTAATCACTTTATCTTAACTTTATATATGTAATAAATAAATATTTGAAACCCCCTTATCTTATATTTCTATCAAGTAAAAATGGCTATGCAGGTGCTTAAAGTATAGAACACTTACAAAAAAGGAGGAGAATAAGCAGTTTTAACACCAAAAATAATCATGGCGTTCATCGTTAAAAATGTTGAATTTGATACACACTTTAGAGTAACTTATGTAGTGGGTTATTCAGTGTGCACCACATTTTTTTTAATGATATTATTCCTTCATAGACAGAAAAAAATATTACAATCATTCCTAAAATAAAGACTTTTAACAATTAAAAGTTTGATGAGGAGGAAAAAAGGATTGAATTGGTTATAAATATTGTAGATAAGCCAGCTATTGAGCTGACACATATTTACCATTTCCTTTCAAACATATTATTTCATCTTTTGAAAACTTTTTAATTACAAATACTTTAATTGCAGATGAACAAGCAGAAGCAGTAGACATTAGGTCAGGAGGAACAAACGATAATGAGCAAATAGTAATCTACATTATCGGTGGTGTCGCATCAGTAGTTGTTCTCTTCCTGTTACTCCTGATATTTATATGTTATAGACGTTACAAGAGGGTTCAGTCCAGCAAATATATAAATGTCAAGAGAGTAATTGTCATGACACAGGCTAGTTTCAATATTCAAACATATTTTATTACTGATAAGTTCAAATACAAGTGCACAAAAAAGAATATGTTTTACTTATTCGGTTATAATTAGGAAATGAAGTTTTATGAGGAAGTTGTCTTTATATGGTGTAAAAGTTACAAAGTAAGTCTTAAGAAAGGAAGATTATTGAGATTCATTAAATGTTCATCAGTAATGTTTAGATTATGAAAATAGAGATATTCAATCTAGACAGAATCTAATTTAGTTTTAAGGAAGTTTTTGTCAATTTTAGATTTGAATATTTATAACAGCTTTGCATCTGGACTTGCTTCATTTATTATTAGCGATAGTCTGTGTGCTCTTCAAACTTTTATGATGTTTATTTCTATTACAAAATCATGATAATTAAAAAAATGACATGGATTTGCACACAAATTTGAAACAGGTATACATTTTAATTTCATATCAGAATGTTTTGCATCAATTCCAGAATGAGAATTACCATCCATACAAATCTTATGATGGTACACAACCATTTGTTTTACCCACAATCAGAATTGAACCTGGTCCAAGAAGACGCTTGTCATCTGATTTGACCATGATGTCAGAGTATGATCTCCCTCTGGACAAACACTGGGAATTTAGACGGGAACAGTAAGTTAAAGCATAACATTGACCATTCCATGAAAGTTATCATACTGTAAAGACATATATATTGACTCATGACAACATTTTAACTTATATCTGTCGACCCACAAATAGCATTGCTCACTGTTTCTGACATCCAGATTGTTTCTTTGGTTAAAAGCTGTATAATGACCTGATATTTGATTGGTTGTATCAATTTTCAGATGAATTCAATAGATATTGTAACCACTGTAGTATGAAATATAACAAGAAGTTTTTCCAAAAACTCTTTTTTTCCAAGGTTTAACATTTTCTCATATATATGTAGGACTCTAAAGTGCGATGGGGACGCTAAAGTACGATGGTCACGCTAAAGTGCGATGGTCTACGCTAAAGTACGATTCCTCCATACGCTAAAGTGCGATGGTCCGCGAAAGTATAGGCGATAGAATTGTACTTGGATTATGACGTTAACAGTCGTTTATGCCCGCGTCACACTGTCCCGATTTTTATATACGATGGACACCCGAATGCGAAAATTGTAAGTTCGTACGAAGTTGGTCCCGATCTCGTTAAAATACCAAAAAAAGTGACCGAAGCAAGTACGATGAATAACGAAGTCTATACGATGGTGCCGAAATTATATACGATAGCAAAAGATGGACATACGAAGGTTAACCGATGACGGGTATTTAAGCTTCATATCTCAACCGAAGCCTACACAATGGACCACGATGGATTACGAAGGCTACACGATGGATTACGATGATGGCGCGATGGCCATACGATGTCTAAAAGACACGAACAGAATTTCGACAACATATCGTTTCTGTACAAGTCTGCCATGCATGGCGGGAAATCGATCTTTTTATCTAATTCTTATAAAACTTAGTTTATTATCCCCTCGCCTACTACATGTAAGTTGCGTGTAGATAAAATTGTAATGGACACTCTAGAACCAAAATGCTCAAAACTTGGTATGGCGTTACTCGTTAGGAATTTTAAAGTTCAAAGGTCACAGTGGCAGTTGTAATACAAGGCAATATCAACCTTGTGGACACTCTAAAACCAATATGCTTCAAAAGATTTTAACCACATTTGGTATATTTTGTAATTTGTTTTTTCTCCTTGAAATAGCATAATACACAGGAAATTGGTTGCTATTTTTTTACCTGCTGGTTCTAAAGACAATATTAAAGGTATTTCCAGTTACTGAATGTTTTGGTTGATTTCTAAAAAAAATAGTTTATGTATCAAATATGCATATTCAATTTACCATTTTCTGCATGTGTCACATACAAATATAGTGTCCATATTTGTCACCAATATGTTACATACGAGGGGATGCCACGCTCGGCATTGCCTTGTTTGAACTGTAAAATGTGTGCACTAGTCTGAATAATCACCCATAATTATGCCCATGTTTACTGATCTATCTTAAAGGTAAGGTAATGGGTTCGTTGATCCCTTTTATTCAAAAAGAGCCCTTTCCAAAAGAATATCATAATAATATAGACAAAAGGAAGGATGTGGGGAAAGCAACAAATGCGGCAAAATATGACATATAGAAAACAAAATGTTTATGGAGTAAACATTCTTGTGACAACAACTCAGACGATACATAAAAAATCAGAATAATGCAGAAAAAGTTGGTTTCCCTATATACTTGTACCTGCAGTGTTGGTGTACGAGGCGCGTTTATGATTTTCATTATGTTACTTGATATGAAAAATTGACAAAAAATAATATTTTACTTGTAAAAGTAAATCCTGAGCCTGTAATGGCTGCTCTTCTTGTTCCATTTGAATTAATAGAAACAACGCTGTCGCCTTTCTTGTTCTCATAGAATCATATGATATGAGCTCCATGTTTTGTGAACGTCTTTCTTAACAGTCGTATTAGACTGACCAGTGCATATCGCGCATGGCCCTTTAAATGTATTTTAGCGCTAAAATTAACTTACATTTAGCTGGATTTATTGCCGTCGTAGTTCCATCTTGTCGCCTTCGTACTTTTATTCGATGGCAACACGGCGTGATTACGAGGTCTTCACGGAGTCGTGTTGCCATCGTAAGACCTTCGGGTATCTTCGTGATTCATTCGTGTAGACATCGTAATGTCAAAACTGCCCGATGGAAACGATGGAAACACGAATGCAATACGATGTGCAAAGATGCATTCCCGGTGACATTACGATGCTGAGGATGGTGATATGAACTCAATACGAACCCTCAACATCGGACGCACCTTCGGGGATTTTTTAACATGTTAAAAAATTTAAAACCCTTCCCGAAGTTGTCCCCGAAGGCTAGAAAAAGTGGCCGATGGTTCTACGATGGTTAAAGATGGCACCACGAATAGCCCGATCTGGATACGATCAGTCGCGATTTTGAAAATTTCCATTATCGTGTTGCCATCAGCGTAAAAATCGGGACAGTGTGACGCGGGCATTATACAAACCAAAAAATATATATGCAGGAACATAAATCTTTTAAAACAAATGTCCATGATTTAATTTCAGACCTAACCGTGCTTCGTCGGCTGAAGCAACTGTGTTGATTTATTTCGGATGCTGGAAGAAGGACTTGTGTCCTGCAGTCGACCATTTTACTTTATTGATGCTAAATAGGTTGAAAATAGTATACGCATAGGTATCGTAAATCCTGCTTCTATTGGCAGCGAACGGATGCACTAAAATTATTGTTTACAATTCAGTTTACATTGCGGTCCCCGTTAAAATATTCTCGATTTTATTGAAAAGTAACGTCAGGAAAATAAAGGTTCATGTTTTTCAGCGGAAATTATAAATTGTCGGCTAAAACATAGTTTGTAGTGCAGAAAAATATAACATGTCTTTTTCACGGAAAAGAGAAAGCTCGACGAATATCGCTTTTTCTCGCATTTAAGAATAAAGTAAACACCTTGTACAAATAGAATCATATTCAAAACAGTGTGGTCCTGGCCATTGATTGACGACCTAAATTATCCCATTGACTAGGACAGATTAGGTGAACGTTTGTCTGTAACGACCATTGCTCACCTCTTGCTTATTATAGAATTTAAACTGTGGGGTCACCAAAGGTTCTTAACGCCTTTAATAATAAAATAATTCCAAAAATTATTCAGGAATAAGCTTTATGTTTTGATTTATATTATTGATATAAATCAACACATCGTATTATTCCGGATTCGGTTTTCGAATTTTTTTATTTAGGTGTTGAGAACCTTTGGTGACCCCACAGATTCAGTGTCTTTAACAAGTACATAGTGAGCAGTGATTGTTACCGACAAACGTTCACCTAATCTGTCCCAGTCAATGGGATAATTTAGGTCGTCAATCAATGGCCAGGACCACACTGTTTTAAATATGATTCTAAATGTTACTTAATGTATTCAGACAATGTGGTCGGTCTTATAAATTTAGAAACTACCACTATATAAGCTTACCGATAAATCATAAAGCCTATCACATATGTTATACCTTAGCATTCTAGCTTTTGCAAATAGACTATATTTTTTTTAAATCCATGTATTTAAATGTTTTAAACCGTCGACCTTATCATATTGGTCCATCGCACTTTAGCGTGATATACCATCGTACTTTAGCAAACAAACAACCATCGCACTTTAGCGTGAGACACCATCGTACTTTAGCGTAGACCATCGCACTTTAGCGTGACCATCGCACTTTAGAGTACCATCGCACTTTAGAGTCCTACATATATACTGGAATCATTAGGGCTCAACAATAACACTTGTCTGATTGTCTTGTACTGGAGGATAAAAAGGTCAGACAAGTAAAAGCTATATCAATATTAATTTAATTTAACAGGTTTATATGCTCTTATAATATACTAGATTATGGAGTGTGTGTCCGAGCGAGAATATTTAGTCAGACGTCAGTCGCTACCCTGATATACCCTATCTTTTTTGGGTAATTAATACAGATAGCGTTTGACATCTTTAGCTGAACAGATTTATCATTTTTTCATAACTTAATTCATTGTATGCTGGTTCATATTCTGGACACCAGTCTTTGCTCCTTTCTAATATAATTCACAAACAAAAAACAAATAGGAAGCTTAGAAATGGAAAAATATTTTACTTAACTCGTTCAAAGGGTAATTACACGTCTCAATCTTCAAAATCGCCTATCTAAAAATACTACCATCGCTAACATTTTTAAAAATAAAAATCGTGGTTACCCTTCTATCGGTAAGTGTCATGCCAAAAAATGAGTAACATGTCCCTGTCTTTCCACCAACAATACGGTAAGGTCCACACTTAATGGTCCCTCATTTTCTTTAAAATTTGAAACTGATATAACTTGAAAAACAAACAGTCTTATTTATTTACTCACATGAAACAAACCAGGATGCGGTATTCAGTACGTAGGTTAAACTGGTCGATATTTATCTAAACGCACTCAAGAAAATAACCCAATAAATTCAAAAGTATCATTTATCAACACCTTAAGAAGCACAGTCATCTTATCAAATATTTAGCAGTTCAACCTTTGGAAGAAGTAAATAAGCAGCCTGGTGAATCTCATTCAAAGTTTGTACAATCACGGAAAATAATTGAATTAAATTAGATTAAAAAATATCAAGAACCGATACTGTTAACATTTTGGATATTGTTTCTAAAACTGTTCGAAAAAAAAACATTCTCATGGTCGTAGAAAAAATCACAATCAAAGAAAATTTCGGACCAATCACACCAATATTTCGGACCTAATTTCTATTTCAAAAAACAACAGCAGACATTATCTGTTAACAAAGCTCTGTTCATTACCGATTAATAAGTTAAATGAAATTTTAGAGGATTGCAACACAATTTCATATAGCAGTCCTAAGTACGAAATTGTTCAAATTATAATGGCATATTGTTATTCTAAACTGTTTCCTAAAATTGATCGTCCTGAAGATCATAAAAAACATTTTATTAAAATAAAGTATGTCAATAAAGGTTTTGATTTTGTAAATATTGCTGGTATTTTTAACAACCATTCTGTTAAAGAACAAATTCCTGGATATTTTGATAATACTGAGCTCCCTCTTATTTGTTATATTTACAAGAAATCTACATGGAAATTTGTGTTAAATTATAGCCAATTGTGTAAAGATTTTAATATCAGTGAAAATACACCTACTTCATGTAATTGCAGTAATTCCAAATACATTCATGGACCAATTTCCCATGTTATAACAGGAGATCTTAACATATTTCAAGACGGAGAGTTAAAATCATTCCTCAGTAAAGGACCTAATTATCTTCCCCAGTCAATTATAAATTGGAATGAGTGTCGTAATATCATCCATGACTCACTCTGTACTTACTGTATGAAATGGATAAAACTGGAAAAAGCTGACAAAAAATTCGACTTTAAAATAAAAACAAGATACAAATCCAATGAATTTACATTGACATGCCTATCAGACGGTGCCTCATATGCAAGTCTGATTTGACTTGGCATTGTTAAAAAGTAGATCCTAAGTTCTGTGACATGACTAGTTTCAGTTTTTCTTGACTCATAATTTTTGAAAAATATTTCAAAAGATATAAAACTAACTTCTGTTCTATTGTTTTAAATTTCTTTTGTTCCTTGAATCAACTTATAATGCAAAGTCCTCCTGGACAAGTTGAAAAAAATGTTATTGTAGAGGTCTGATCATGCAATACAATGTGAGAAACTTGATTTTTTGGTAATTTTTTAAAAGAGCAAATATAACATTCTCACATTACCTAGATAAAAAAAAACATGTGTCTCGGTACAAAATTGTTCAAAAACACTGAAAATTGTAAATCATTAGTAATAAATGGTTTAACCCATTAAAACATTTAATCCATCACTGCAAATGTTTGCACCTGTCCTATGTCAGGAATCTGATGTACAGTAGTTGTAGTTTGTTTATATAATTTATATGTGTTTCTCGTTTCTTGTTTTTAGCTCACCTGGCCCGAAGGTCCAAGTGAGCTTTTCTCATCACTTGGAGTCCGTCATCCATCGTCGTTAACTTTTATAAAAATCTTCTCCTCTGAAACTACTGGGCCAAATTTAACCAAACATGGCCAAAACATTATTAGGGTATCTAGTTTAAAAATTGTGTCCAGTGACCCGGCCAACCAACCAAGATGGCCACCAGGGCTAAATATAGAACATAGGGATAAAATGCAGCTTTTGGCTTATAACTCAAAAACCAAAGCATTTAGAACAAATCTGACAAGAGTGAAATTGTTTATCAGGTCAAGATCTATCTGCCTTAAAAATTTTAGATGAATCGGACAACCTTTTGTTGGGTTGCTACCCCTGAATTTTGCTGTTTTTGGTTATTATCTTGAATATTATCATGATTATAATAGATAGAGATAAACTAAACAGCAATAATGTTCAGCAAAGTAAGTTTTACAAATAAGTCAACATAACCGAAATGGTCAGTTGACCCCTTTAGGAGTTATTGCCCTTTATAGTCAATATTTAACCATTTTTTATAAATCTTAGTTATCACCAAAACACAATTTTGTCATGTCCTTGAATATTCACATAGACAAAAGTGAGCGACACAGGCTCTTTAGAGCCTCTGGTTTTATATAGATTAGAACGTTGGTTTTCCCGTTTGAATGGTTTTACTCTAGTAATTTTGGGGCCCTTTATAGCTTGTTGTTCAGTGTGAGCCAAGGCTCTGTGTTAAGGCCGTACATTGACATATAATGGTTTACTTTTATAAATTGTCATTTGGATGGAGAGTTGTCTCATTGGCACTCATACCATATCTTCTTATATCTAAGAAAATGTGTACAACTATTAGAATTTTATTTAGTTATATATATATGGTTACATCAATCAGTATCTCAATATCTAAATGAATATGAGATGAAATAATTTATTTATTGTTATAGGTTATCACTTGGTGAACCTCTTGGGGAAGGAGCATTTGGTAAAGTTTTTAAAGCAGAAACTGTTGGTTTAAATAAAGCTCCAACAACTGCCATAGCAGTCAAGATGTTGAAGGGTAAAATTTACTTTTATATTTTAGATCAAAAATCAAATAGTATTAATGAAAACTGGATTTATGCTTAGGTTTTCTTTTTTTATTAGACAAGCATAAAATTTTGGGAAATAAGAATTGAATTTTTTCCATCTTTTTTATCTTTATTGAAAAATTTGCATTGTTATGGCCCTGGTCATTCCGTAATTCTGTCATTCCGTCATTCCATCATTCTGTCATTCCCTAATTCCACAACTAGGAATTGTTAAGTTTCAGTTTTGTTCCGCTTGGCTCATTTTTGCTATAATTATGGGCTTTGAACTTTGATAATTTTTTGAAAATCACAGTTAAAAGGATGAATTGTTTGAGTGTAAAGGACAAGATTATAAATATCCAATTAATGTTCTGATTCAAACAATAAAATAATTACAAATCAATTAATGTCATTAGTGCTGTAATGAATTGTTAAAATCTCAATACTTTTATTTTTTGTTTGATGATTCTAGCTGTTAATCTGGATTATCCCACCTCAATCAACAGGCCTTGAAGTAATAAATATTTGAGTCAGTTTTTTGTACTTAAACAAATAAAAACCAATCAAAATGCTGGATTTTATGTTTTGAGCAAGATTTTTGTGCTCCGAGCACTGAGCAAAGTTTTATGACTTCAACCCCAGGTCTAATGAATGTCAAAACAAATCAGTGACAGGTTGACCTTGTTCCTAATTAAATTTGTTCAGGTTACAATTATGTGATAATCATGTTTTCAATCATAATTTCTTGAAAGGTTTTAAACAGTTGTTTAAAAGTTGAAAAGTTACAAAGTAAAAACGTATTTATAAAAATAAACTTCTCATAGAATAAATCATCACTTTACAATATTATGTCACATGACTGACCAACATGACTTGTGATCACCTGATATATTATATGGTTTATCTTTTCAAAATGAGTGTTGTTTATTCAATTTTCATACACTTTTCTTCAACTCTTCACATACAAAACAATAAGTTATGACAACAAGGAACACAACTCTAGGCTGATTTAACCAATAACAAAAGCTTTATTGTGTCTTCAATATTAAGACAATTGGCAAATTTCCGGATTGCAAAACATATTGACAAATTTACATGAAAAACGTAACAACAAAGATATAAAATGTATTTTATTTGAATAAAACATGACAAATCAAGAATATTAATATTATAACACATAAAAAACAATCAAGGTTTGAGCAAAAAAAATCCTTACTTTTCACTTCAATTGGAAATTTCTTGGTCCAATTTTGGACCTGAAAAAAAACTAAGAAATATTTGTAGTCATGTATAACACACAGGGTATAAATGTAAATGTGTTCGTTATACATACCAAAAGACAGTACTCCTTATTACATAAACATGGATAGTTTGTAGGATCGATTAAAACCCATTTTAATGTCCCATTTATTATGCCCCATTTTGGTGCATTATGTTTTCTGTTCTGTGCGTCCATTCATTCGTTCTTTTGTCTGTCCATTTGTTCATCTGTCCATCCATTGGTTCGTTCTTCCGTCCGTTTGTCCTTCCGTCTGTCTGTCCCGCTTCAGGTTAAAGGATTGGTTAAAGTTTTTGGTAGAGGTAGTTTTTGATGAAGTTGAAGTCCAATCAACTTGAAACTTAGGGCTCATGTTTTCTATTTTATAATCTTTGTAATTTTTATGCCAAACTAGAAATTTTCCCCCATTTTCAAGGTCCACTGAACATAGAAAATGATAGTGTGGATGGGCTATTCATGTACTGGGGACACATTCTTGTTAGCTATAACCATTTGAGCTTATGTTATCACTAATGACTTGGCGTCCATCATCATCTGTTGTTAACTATTTCAAAAAACCTTCTCTGAAACTACTGGGCCAAAGATTTCAAACTTTAACAAAAAAAAATTTCCTTAATTATCTGGTATCTTGCTTATAAATTGTATCCGAAGTTTTGATCCATCGACAAACATGGCTGCCATTGTTGGGTTCCTGCCACTAAATTGGTTATTTTAAGGATTTTTTTTAGTTTTTGTATGAAATTAATTAAAGATAAAGATAAACATGATAAACTGTAAACAGCAAAAAATGTTCAGCAAAGTAACATCTTCAAAAATGTTTTTTATGACAAAAATTGTCAATTGACCCGTTACGGAGTTATTGACCTTTAAGGAAAATTACACAAGTTGTTTTATTTTTTTTTTAACTATATAAATCTTCGCAAATGAATTTAGTATAAATTTGTATTTTATTTCCTTGTACTTCAAGAAACAAAGACACTATGGTTAAAATGGAACAAATGGGTAAAATGCATTTATTTGCTTTTAATGAAAATATGACAGATACAATGAACATTGTATTGGCATTTGTAAGCCTCTTATTATTAAATATAAATTGAAAAGCAAAAACAGTCATTGATGAAAGATTTAAGCAAAAAAACAAACTTGTGAGCAATGCAAGCTCTGCTTGTTCTATTGGGGATCCAAGGCAGTGGCGTAGCCAGGGTTGAAATGATGTGGATGTTTTGCCGAGTCGAGCGAGCCGAAAAATGTTTTGGACCTTTTTGTGCAGAAAATATTTTTTATTTAAGCACATGTACTCCCCCAGAATCCGACACTAGTTAGATTTTTGTTTAAATTCAAAATACCCACCAATTCATATATTTATATTTTTTACCAAATTTTATTGTTTTCTTGAAACTACCATCATTCAATTCATAAATATTTGATGTAAAGTTTCCCCCCCCAATCTTCTATTTGACATATCAAAAACCGTTTAAACGGACTCCATTACAGCGGCACTTCTGTATAATTTAGGAACTTCTGAGTATAGGAACTGAAGTGACTTCTCTTTCCAGGAATTTGAGTCTACAACCTTTGATTTTTTATTACTGAGCTAAACGCATGCAGGAGACATAAAAATACCGGGCGTCTGATCGTCCGGTATTGTAAGAACTCTCATGTGTACAATTCATGTCAGATTAAGTGAAACTCATATCATAAGCAATGTCTTTGACAATTTTGAAAATAATTCGTAATCAAATATTTTTAACTAGTAATGTCCCTTTGAAATATAAATTGTAATGAAAATCCCATTTCATTTGCTGTGAAGCTTTTATTTCTTTTTAGATATTAAAAATAAAAAAGAAAAAGAAATAAAAGTTTTTTTTAGTTATTCCCTTGTTCCTTGGCCTTTGATAGATAAAATATGACATGTAATGTGCATGGCGGGGAATATTGGATCTTTGTTCTTTACTGAATAAAAATAAAATTAGTATTTGAACCTAAATAGAAACGGGAATTCATAAGCCTAGGACTTATCACAATCTATTACAAATTGATTTGTTTTATCACGTCGTTTACAATGTCGCAAGAAACGATATCAGGATATGGTGTTTTAGTTGTTAGTTACTATAGTCAAATGAGAAGCCATCCCTCCACTAGGTTCAATTTCAGATGAAACATGTCCACGGGTCTGCGTATCAGTCCTCTCCGCTTGCCTTAGCTGATGACATAGACTATTTATACGAAGAAAAGTTAACTTGAAACACTATTCTGCAATTCATGTATCAAACTAAATTATCCTAAATGAAAGACCAGGCATACTGCTTCGAAAATGACTGGATGTTATCCTCATATCCTCAGCCTTGTTACATTTTGATACTTCCGAGTTAAACTGCTGTTTTTTTTATTTTTGTTTTGTCAAAATGATGTGGATGCTTGAGCATCTGAGCATACATGCAAGCTATGCCACTGCAAGGGGAGGGTTCCTGATCAATGTTTTTGAATGGGGACATATAGTCCTGGGTTGGGACAAATTACTTTTGATTCATTAACATTAGTTTGATACCAATTTTCCTGGGTATAGGTGAACATTGAATTCAAATGTTCATTGAATAACATATTTTGAATAGGCTTTGAATACAGAGATTGGAAAAATTACAAAATCAAATATCCACGATTATGCAAGTTTTAAGCAATCCATGAAAATGAATGAATCCACAGTATTCTTTGAATGTGACCAATGGTTTTATCCATTAATAATTGTCAATATTATTTAAATATTTTAGAGGATGCAACCGATAGAGAATTGACAGATTTAATGCAAGAAATGGAAGTGATGAAATTAATAGGATGCCATGAAAATATTATTAATTTCCTGGGATGTTGTACACAAAATGGTAAGTGGTGTACTTTAAGGGTTAAAAACGATCTTGGTCCAATGGGCAGCACTTGTTGTCTGTCGTCCATATTAAATGTCCGTTAACTTTTAAAAAATCTTCTCCTCGAAATTACACAGGACCCATGCTCTGAGAAAACCATCAACTGCCCCCTGTCTGATTTGCTCCAAATGGTTTAGTTTCAGAGATATATACAAAAATCTGCATTTTACCCCTATGTTCCATTTTTATTCATGTGGGCCATGAGGGTTGGAAGGTGGGGTCATCTGATACATTTTTTAAAGAAAAAACATATTAATTATTATGGTCAAGTATGGTTAAATGTGTCTCAGTAGTTTCATAGAAAGAAGATTACCCACACATGTCAGATTTGCTCTAGGTGTAATACCACCATTGATTTTTCCCTATTAAAATTGAAAAAGGAAATGGGGAATGTGTCAAAGCGACAACAACTTGCCCATAGTCTTTGTTAAATTTGCACTTTTAGAAAAAATGTGCAGAATTTATCTTTGTTACAAATAAAGATATACTTGGCATGAGTAAAGTTTTATCCTGTCCAGTACTATAGAAAAAATTTAACATAACATTTGATTGCATACAAGAAAATAACCATCATTGGAACTTAACCAATCAAAGGAGTAGGAGCAATAAGGCCCTTATTCGGCCCAAAAATTACTGTAAATTAAAAAGTTATCATACATATAGTAGATAAGATGCACACAGATATACAGATTATGTGACGTCATTTAAATATATTGGTAGATAAGGTGTACATCGTAGTTACAAAGCGAGTTAAAGTGGTTGTGAATCGAAATATATATATATATTATTGTGGAAATTCCAATACGTCACAAAGCAATATGGCGATTGTTTACATCAATGTTGACAATGAGTTGACAATGAGATGATGTGTTGAAACACGAAAAGGAAAATATCTCTCGAATGTGAATAAAATGCATGCAAACGTAAGTGAATCTATATATCAGATATTTTATTTAGTATAAAAGAATGCAGTATTATTCGATTTTGTTTTATAAAGAATATCAATTGTGGTAAATATAAATAATGTGTGTTGCATGAATTTAATATTTGAAATTTCAATATTTTCACAACCATAAAAGAAATTGTGTTTATTTAGATATTATGGAATCTAACATCTGAACAAGAATTTGTGTATTAATATTCATGTCATGTGATAAGATAGGCACGATAGTAGATAAGGTGCACACAGATATACAGATTATGTGACGTCATTTAAATATATTGGCAGATAAGGTGTACATCCTAGTTACAAAGCGAGTTAAAGTGGCTGTGAATCGAAATATATATATATATATTATTGTGGAAATTCCAATACGTCACAAAGCAATATGGCGATTGTTTACATCAATGTTGACAATGAGTTGACAATGAGATGATGTGTTGAAACACGAAAAGGAAAATATCTCTCGAATGTGAATAAACTGCATGCAAACGTAAGTGAATCTATATATCAGATATTTTATTTAGTATAAAAGAATGCAGTATTATTCGATTTTGTTTTGTAAAGAATATCAATTGTGGTAAATGTAAATAATGTGTGTTGCATGAGTTTAATATTTGAAACTTCAATATTTTCACAACCATAAAAGAAATTGTGTTTATTTAAATATTATGGAATTATACATTTGAACAAGAATTTGTGTATTAATATTCATGTCACATGATCAGATAGGTACATGGTAGATTAGGTCCACACAGATATACAGATTATGTGACGTTATTTGTATACATTAGTAGATAAGGTGTACATCGTAGTTACAAAGCGAGTTAAAGTGGCTGTTATTCGAAAATATATATATTGTTGTGGAAATTCCAATACGTCACAAAGCAATATGGCGATTGTTTACATAATAATAATAAAATTCTTTATTTAACGAAGGTAAAACATTTAACAATTACATGTTAATCTTCAAAAACTATCAATACAAATAAAAAACGTACAAAAATACATACAATATAAAATACATAATACAGTTAAATAAGCACATATGCATTCAGTAGAAGAAGAAAAAGAAATACATTAGTTTCATGCATCTTTATTCTGTTCAGTTAGAAAATAGTTTGAACAGTTGGTCATAAATGTATCTAAATTATCTATTTCTTTAATATTATTTGGTAAATTATTCCAGGTAATAAGACCAGAATATTTAAATGTTCTTTTCAAAAAATCAGAATTAGGTCTTGGTAAATGAAGAAGTGGCATGTTCACGTCCTTAATATATGCATATTTATTTGCCGCTTGACTTTAAGAAGCCATCCTTTAACATATTTGGTCGGGTTCTTGTCTCTTTGACATATTCCCCATTTCCATTTTCAATTTTATCATCAACTAAAAAGTAAAACAAGACAAAGAAAATTTGCCTGTCTGTAATTGTAGGAACTTAATTTCACACAGTGGCAATTTTCACAAATAAATTTATATTCTCGCTCTATCATTTACCGAAATTGACGAAATACCTATTTGCTGTGACGATGTTTGATATTATACAAACTAAAGGCATGTAGAACAAAATCAGAAAACTTTTCCAAAGCCCGAAGTTTTTTTATTGTTTTTATTTTCTTCTTCAAAAGTTTGACAATGGAATTTGATACACAAATCTGAACATTTGAGTATGATAAAGCATATTACACATAGAGTTTGTTCTAGAACGGGAGCCTGTCGTGAATTTAAAAGTGATGCAAAAGACGTCACACTTCTTCTGATGTCAATCGAAGTAAAACCGTTAAATATTTTAAACTAAACACTGGTGTTGTCACCATAACTAAATATGGTTCATTTCATACAACACAAACGATTTAAAATGGGCCGTGGCATTTTTGAGAAATAACTTTAAGGCCAAAATATTGGCCATGTGGCACAGATTTTCTGAATACCATTAAAGTCAATGAGGCTATCAGTTTTTACAAAGACTAATAAATTGCAATTAACACCAATTAAAAGACTGATCAAATATAAAAAAAAACACAAATACAGTAAAAACATTCGACACTTGAGAGTGATAAATGAACGAAGCAGACATACTGTGGTGTCATCACACGAGCAATCATATACAGGTACCATGCAGAATAGCGTGACGTTATCAATTGTTGTCAGGGTTGCCATGGCGCTGTTTGATAAAGTTCGAAGCCAGGCCGATTCTTAGCAGTCAAAGGTAAAACGTTTTTCAATGCCATGGCAGTCAAAGGGTCAATACTCTATGATAAAACCACAAAAACGTAAAACGCTTCAAATTCTACAAACTGGCATGTAGACTCCTGCTGTCCTTTTGTAGCTAAGTACAAAAAATGTACAAGGAGAAGACATCATATCTAAGTTTTATTTATCCGGTTGGGAACAAACCCTCTATATGGTGTTTATACCTGTATAGAGGGATAAAATTATTGCTGGTGCTGGAAAAATATAAAATATGTTATTTTTGTGAAGTCATGAAAGGCTATTTTATTTCTTGCCTTGATCCCTTTCTGCAACAGGAAAGTGTCACAGCAAGAATAAGCTTTTGGGTCGATCTGGCCCCACGTAGATCCGGCCCAAGTCGATCCGGCCCAACGTCGATCCATCCCATATGTAAAATCGATCCGGCCCCAATAAAAAATATATTTATCATGTATATAAGAAATAAAAATAAAGATATATATTAATTGTAATTCATAAATTTTTATGATTTTTATTATAATGTCAATAAATGTAAAAGGTGTACGGTAAAAAAATAAAAAAGACCTTTGAAAAATATCTATTTTAGATGAGTATAAAACAACTAGGTTGATTATGTTTTTATTGCAAGTTTTCTAGATTATTGGGTATATTCATATTATAACGTATATAAAAGAACTCAAACATCAACATTAATCAGCAGTAAGGCCCTGGGTTCGTTCTCCTTACTTTTATCAAGGACGCATAATACTAAAATATTAATATTATGGGTATTTAAGTTAAATAAACCTTTTCAGATATTTAAATGGTATAAATTCTCGAAATTCACGAAAACACATGAAAATAATTAAAAGTTAATGGCTTGTTTTGGAGCATTAATAGGTCATAATTATAATTCTCACTGATTGTTGTTATAATTGCCTTTGATACATTAATAATTGGAATAATCCGAATGAAACAACTGGATTATTCGGGTTAATCTTAATCAAATTGGTTACGCTTCTGCGCATGTGCACCATTAGGAAATTTAATTGTGCATCCGAAAGTTTCAAAATAATGATATCATTTATTCATACAATCCATCTCGTGTTAAATTCAAGTATGTACGAGGAGAGTATGACTTCAAATCAATTATGCTTGAACAAAAATATATGGATTTAGTCATGTTAGTGTTTCTGTCTGTGTTCAGATCTTTAACGCAATCAAATCATATTCCAGTTTTGGACATGTGTTTTTTAGAACGAAGGTTAAAATATTTTATGTCAAAGAGAAGATGTGGTATGATTGCCAATGAGACTACTCTCCACAAGAGATCAAATGACACAGAAGTTAACAACTATAGGGCACAGTATGGCCATCAACAGTTAGCAAAGCCCATACCGTATAGTCAGCTATAAAAGGCCCCGAAATGACATTGTAAAACAATTCAAACGAGAGATCTAACAGTCCAATCTATCAAAAACAAATATGTAACACATAAACAAAGGACAACCACTGAATGACCGACTCCTGACTAGGGATAGAAACATACATACAGAATGTTGCGGGGTGAGACATAAGAGGTGTGTTCATATTTTTTTTTTATTTAAGCGTTCATCCTGAGATTGCGGTACCTTTTTGGTCACTATTTATGTGTTGCGTCTAAATATGAATTGTAACACTTTATAGTGACTGAACAGGTTGATTTAACTTCCTCAAGAAACAGAAAAAGAAGACGAATTCAATGGAACAGCTCTAGACTATTTAACATGAAAGCTGATTATAGATAGATTTATAAGGATAGTAACGTAAGTTATCAATAGATTGAATAATAATGGGGATAACCAACATTTTTATGCCGCAGCCTTAGCTATGGATGTTATAGTTTGACTCGACCAAATGTTTGAAACTTATACACAATGCTTATTACGCAAAACTAGGGTCAAGTTTGAATTTTAGTGGCATAACTTTAACCTTTCTAGAGAAAATGTATAGTACTATCAAACACTTATCAAAGCTGGTATATAGACCAGTTTCATCCCTGAATAAGTAAACATTAAATAACTAAAGAGCATTACAAATAGTATCAACAGGTCAAATAAACAAGAAAGTACGATTTGAGAGTACTTTTAGTTACTGAAAAGCCAAAAACAATTAATTAAAAAAAAATCATGCATCAGAGACTAAAATCAACTAAAACAGATCCCAGAGATTTAGTATTTCAACGTCATGAACAGTCAAAGAAGACATACATGACTTGTGCAATGCCAAAAATAAATGTATGCTTGTTAACATATTGAAAAATTGCTGAATTTTTCGTCGTTTTCTTTCTCAAACTTAAGTTTCCCTCAACCTAACGTTATAAAACTTATACACAATTCTTATTGCAACAAAATACAGAGGAAATTCAAATTTTGATGGTGTTACTATTACTTTTCTAGAGTTATGCCCCTTTACAAATGAAAAAAATACTGAATTTGTTAGTTGGTCTATCTTTTGAAACATGCTTGGTATAATTGGTTTTTATTGTGTAGAAAGATAGTACTATTATGTTAGATGGTCTATCTTTTGAAACATGCTTGGTATAATTGGTTTTATGGGTAAAAAGATAGTACTATGATGTTAGATGGTCTATCTAATGAAACATGCTTGGTATAATTGGTTTTTATTGTGTAGAAAGATAGTACTATGATGTTAGATGGTCTATCTAATGAAACATGCTTGGTATAATTGGTTTTTATTGTGTAGAAAGATAGTACTATGATATTAGTTGGTCTATCTTTTGAAACATGCTTGGTATAATTGGTTTTTATTGTGTAGAAAGATAGTACTATTATGTTAGATGGTCTATCTAATGAAACATGCTTGGTATAATTGGTTTTTATTGTGTAGAAAGATAGTATTTTGATATTAGTTGGTCTATCTTTTGAAACATGCTTGGTATAATTGGTTTTTATTGTGTAGAAAGATAGTACTATGATGTTAGATGGTCTATCTAATAAAACATGATTGGTATAATTGGTTTTCATTGTGTAGAAAGAACGTACTATGATGTTAGATGGTCTATCTAATGAAACATGCTTGGTATAATTGGTTTTTATTGTGTAGAAAGATAGTACTATTATGTTAGATGGTCTATCTAATTAAACATGCTTGGTATAATTGGTTTTTATTGTGTAGAAAGATAGTACTATGATGTTAGATGGTCTATCTAATGAAACATGCTTGGTATAATTGGTTTTTATTTTGTAGAAAGATAGTACTATGATGTTAGATGGTGTATCTAATGAAACATGCTTGGTATAATTGGTTTTTATTGTGTAGAAAGATAGTACTATGATGTTAGATGGTCTATCTAATAAAACATGATTGGTATAATTGGTTTTCATTGTGTAGAAAGAACGTACTATGATGTTAGATGGTCTATCTAATGAAACATGCTTGGTATAATTGGTTTTTAGTTTGTAGAAAGATAGTACTATGATGTTAGATGATCTATTTAATGAAACATGCTTGGTATAATTGGTTTTTATTGCGACATAAGATAGTACTATGATGTTAGATGGTCTATCTAATGAAACATGCTTGGTATAATTGGTTTTTATTGTGTAGAAAGATAGTTCTATGATGTTAGATGGTTTATCTAATGAAACATGCTTGGTATAATTGGTTTTTATTGTGTAGAAAGATAGTACTATGATGTTAGATGGTCTATCTAATGAAACATGCTTGGTATAATTGTTTTTTTTTTGTGTAGAAAGATAGTACTATGATGTTAGATGGTCTATTTAATGAAACATGCTTGGTATAATTGGTATTTATTGTGTAAAAAGATAGTACTATGATGTTAGATGGTCTATCTAATGAAACATGCTTGGTATAATTGGTTTTTATTGTGTAGAAAGATAGTACTATGATGTTAGATGGTCTATCTAATGAAACATGATTGGTATAATTGGTTTTTATTGTGTAGAAAGATAGTACTATGATGTTAGATGGTGTATCTAATGAAACATGCTTGGTATAATTGGTTTTTATTGTGTAGAAAGATAGTACTATGATGTTAGATGGTCTATCTAATAAAACATGATTGGTATAATTGGTTTTCATTGTGTAGAAAGAACGTACTATGATGTTAGATGGTCTATCTAATGAAACATGCTTGGTATAATTGGTTTTTAGTTTGTAGAAAGATAGTACTATGATGTTAGATGATCTATTTAATGAAACATGCTTGGTATAATTGGTTTTTATTGCGACATAAGATAGTACTATGATGTTAGATGGTCTATCTAATGAAACATGCTTGGTATAATTGGTTTTTATTGTGTAGAAAGATAGTACTATGATGTTAGATGGTTTATCTAATGAAACATGCTTGGTATAATTGGTTTTTATTGTGTAGAAAGATAGTACTATGATGTTAGATGGTCTATCTAATGAAACATGCTTGGTATAATTGTTTTTTTTTTTGTGTAGAAAGATAGTACTATGATGTTAGATGGTCTATTTAATGAAACATGCTTGGTATAATTGGTATTTATTGTGTAAAAAGATAGTACTATGATGTTAGATGGTCTATCTAATGAAACATGCTTGGTATAATTGGTTTTTATTGTGTAGAAAGATAGTACTATGATGTTAGATGGTCTATCTAATGAAACATGATTGGTATAATTGGTTTTTATTGTGTAGAAAGATAGTACTATGATGTTAGATGGCCTATCTCATGTAACATGCTTGATATAATTGGTTATTATTGTATAGAAAGATAGTACTATGATGTTAGATGGTCTATCTAATGAAACATGCTTGGTATAATTGGTTTTTATTGTGTAGAAAGATAGTACTATGATGTTAGATGGTCTATTTAATGAAACATGCTTGGTATAATTGGTTTTTATTTTATAGAAATATAGTACTGTGATGTTAGATGGTGTATCTAATGAAACATGCTTGGTATAATTGGTTTTAATTTTGTAGAAAGATAATACTATGATGTTAGATGGTCTATCTAATGAAACATGCTTGGTATAATTGGTTTTTATTGTGTAGAAAGATAGTACTATGATGTTAGATGGTCTATCTAATCAAACATGCTTGGTATAATTTGTTTTTATTGTGTAGAAATATAGTTCTGTGATGTTAGATGGTGTATCTAATGAAACATGCTTGGTATAATTGGTTTTTATTTTGTAGAAAGATAGTACTATGATGTTAGATGGTCTATCTAATGAAACATGCTTGGTATAATTGGTTTTTATTGTGTAGAAAGATAGTACTATGATGTTAGATGGTCTCACTAATGAAACATGCTTGGTATAATTGTTTTTTATTGTGTAGAAAGATAGTAATATGATGTTAAATGGTCTATCTAATGAAACATGCTTGGTATAATTGGTTTTTATTTTGTAGAAAGATAGTACTATGATGTTAGATGGTCTATCTAATGAAACATGCTTGGTATAATTGGTTTTTATTGCGACATAAGATACTACTATGATGTTAGATGGTCTATCTAATGTAACATGCTTGGTATAATTGGTTTTTATTTTGTAAAAAGATAGTACTATGATGTTAGATGGTCTATCTAATGAAACATGCTTGGTATAATTGGTTTTTATTGTGTAGAAAGATAGTACTATTATGTTAGATGGTCTATCTAATGAAATATGCTTGGTATAATTGGTTTTTATTGTGTAGAAAGATAGTACTATGATGTTGAATGGTCTATCTAATCAAACATGCTTGGTATAATTTGTTTTCATTGTGTAGAAAGATAGTACTATGATGTTAGATGGTCTATTGTTTGAAACATGCTTGGTATAATTGGTTTTTATTGTGTAGAAAGATAGTACTATGATGTTAGATGGTCTATCTAATTAAACATGCTTTGTATAATTTGTTTTTATTGTGTAAAAAGATAGTACTATGATGTTAGATGGTCTATCTAATGAAACATACTTGGTATAATTGGTTTTTATTGTGTAGAAAGATAATACTATGATGTTATATGGTCTATTTTTTTTAAAATGCTTGGTATAATTGTTTTTTATTGTGTAGAAAGATAGTACTATGATGTTAGATGGTCTATCTAATGAAACATGCTTGGTATAATTGGTTTTTATTGTGTAGAAAGATAGTACTATGATGTTAGATGGTCACACTAATGAAACATGCTTGGTATAATTGGTTTTTATTGTGTAGAAAGATAGTAATATGATGTTAAATGGTCTATATAATGGAACATGCTTGGTATAATTGGTTTTTATTGCGACATAAGATAGTACTATGATGTAAGATGGTCTATCTAATGAAACATGCTTGGTATAATTGGTTTTTATTGCGACATAAGATAGTACTATGATGTAAGATGGTCTATCTAATGAAACATGCTTGGTATAATTGGTTTTTATTGTGTAGCAAGATAGTACTATAATCATGTTAGATGGTCTATCTAATGAAACATGCTTGGTATAATTGGTTTTTATTGTGTAGAAAGATAGAACTATGATGTTAGATGGTCTATCTAATGAAACATGCTTGGTATAATTGGTTTTTATTGTGTAGAAAGATAGTACTATGATGTTAGATGGTCTATCTAATGAAACATGCTTGGTATAATTGGTTTTTATTGTGTAGAAAGATAGTACTATGATGTTATATGGTCTATTTTTTTTAAAATGCTTGGTATAATTGTTTTTTATTGTGTAGAAAGATAGTACTATGATGTTAGATGGTCTATCTAATGAAACATGCTTGGTATAATTTGTTTTTATTGTGTAGAAAGATAGTACTATGATGTTAGATGGTCTATCTATTGAGACATCCTTTGTATAATTGGTTTTTATTGTGTAGAAAGATAGTACTATTATGTTAGATGGTCTATCTAATGAAACATGCTTGGTATAATTGGTTTTTATTGTGTAAAAAGATAGTACTATGATGTTAGATGGTCTATCTAATGAAACATGCTTGGTATAATTGGTTTTTATTGTGTAGAAAGATAGTACTATGATGTTAGATGGTCTATCTAATGAAACATGATTGGTATAATTGGTTTTTATTGTGTAGAAAGATAGTACCATGATGTAAGATGGCCTATCTCATGTAACATGCTTGATATAATTGGTTATTATTGTGTAGAAAGATAGTACTATGATGTTAGATGGTCTATCTAATGAAACATGCTTGGTATAATTGGTTTTTATTGTGTAGAAAGATAGTACTATTATGTTAGATGGTCTATCTAATGAAACATGCTTGGTTTAATTGGTTTTTATTGTGTAGAAAGATAGTACTATGATGTTAGATGGTCTATTTAATGAAACATGCTTGGTATAATTGGTTTTTATTTTGTAGAAAGATAGTACTATGATGTTAGATGGTGTATCTAATGAAACATGCTTGGTATAATTGGTTATTATTGTGTAGAAAGATAGTACTATGATGTTAGATGGTCTATCTAATGAAACATGCTTGGTATAATTGGTTTTTATTGTGTAGAAAGATAGTACTATGATGTTAGATGGTCTCACTAATGAAACATGCTTGGTATAATTGGTTTTTATTGTGTAGAAAGATAGTAATATGATGTTAAATGGTCTATCTAATGAAACATGCTTGGTATAATTGGTTTTTATTGTGTAGAAAGATAGTACTATGATGTTAGATGGTCTCACTAATGAAACATGCTTGGTATAATTGTTTTTTATTGTGTAGAAAGATAGTAGTATGATGTTAAATGGTCTATCTAATGAAACATGCTTGGTATAATTGGTTTTTATTTTGTAGAAAGATAGTACTATGATGTTAGATGGTCTATCTAATGAAACATGCTTGGTATAATTGGTTTTTATTGCGACATAAGATACTACTATGATGTTAGATGGTCTATCTAATGTAACATGCTTGGTATAATTGGTTTTTATTTTGTAAAAAGATAGTACTATGATGTTAGATGGTCTATCTAATGAAACATGCTTGGTATAATTGGTTTTTATTGTGTAGAAAGATAGTACTATTATGTTAGATGGTCTATCTAATGAAATATGCTTGGTATAATTGGTTTTTATTGTGTAGAAAGATAGTACTATGATGTTAGATGGTCTATCTTATGAAACATGCTTGGTATAATTGGTTTTTATTGTGTAGAAAGATAGTACTATGATGTTGAATGGTCTATCTAATCAAACATGCTTGGTATAATTGGTTTTCATTGTGTAGAAAGATAGTACTATGATGTTAGATGGTCTATTGTTTGAAACATGCTTGGTATAATTGGTTTTTATTGTGTAGAAAGATAGTACTATGATGTTAGATGGTCTATCTAATTAAACATGCTTTGTATAATTTGTTTTTATTGTGTAAAAAGATAGTATTATGATGTTAGATGGTCTATCTAATGAAACATACTTGGTATAATTGGTTTTTATTGTGTAGAAAGATAATACTATGATGTTATATGGTCTATTTTTTTTAAAATGCTTGGTATAATTGTTTTTTATTGTGTAGAAAGATAGTACTATGATGTTAGATGGTCTATCTAATGAAACATGCTTGGTATAATTGGTTTTTATTGTGTAGAAAGATAGTACTATGATGTTATATGGTCTATCTAATGAAACATGCTTGGTATAATTGGTTTTTATTGCGACATAAGATAGTACTATGATGTAAGATGGTCTATCTAATGAAACATGCTTGGTATAATTGGTTTTTATTGTGTAGCAAGATAGTACTATAATCATGTTAGATGGTCTATCTAATGAAACATGCTTGGTATAATTTGTTTTTATTGTGTAGAAAGATAGAACTATGATGTTAGATGGTCTATCTAATGAAACATGCTTGGTATAATTGGTTTTTATTGTGTAGAAAGATAGTACTATGATGTTAGATGGTCTATCTAATGAAACATGCTTGGTATAATTGGTTTTTATTGTGTAGAAAGATAGTACTATGATGTTATATGGTCTATTTTTTTTAAAATGCTTGGTATAATTGGTTTTTATTGTGTAGAAAGATAGAACTATGATGTTAGATGGTGTATCTAATGAAACATGCTTGGTATAATTGGTTATTATTGTGTAGAAAGATAGTACTATGATGTTAGATGGTCTATCTAATGAAACATGCTTGGTATAATTGGTTTTTATTGTGTAGAAAGATAGTACTATGATGTTAGATGGTCTATCTAATGAAACATGATTGGTATAATTGGTTTTTATTGTGTAGAAAGATAGTACTATGATGTTAGATGGTGTATCTAATGAAACATGCTTGGTATAATTGGTTTTTATTGTGTAGAAAGATAGTACTATGATGTTAGATGGTCTATCTAATAAAACATGATTGGTATAATTGGTTTTCATTGTGTAGAAAGAACGTACTATGATGTTAGATGGTCTATCTAATGAAACATGCTTGGTATAATTGGTTTTTAGTTTGTAGAAAGATAGTACTATGATGTTAGATGATCTATTTAATGAAACATGCTTGGTATAATTGGTTTTTATTGCGACATAAGATAGTACTATGATGTTAGATGGTCTATCTAATGAAACATGCTTGGTATAATTGGTTTTTATTGTGTAGAAAGATAGTACTATGATGTTAGATGGTTTATCTAATGAAACATGCTTGGTATAATTGGTTTTTATTGTGTAGAAAGATAGTACTATGATGTTAGATGGTCTATCTAATGAAACATGCTTGGTATAATTGTTTTTTTTTTTGTGTAGAAAGATAGTACTATGATGTTAGATGGTCTATTTAATGAAACATGCTTGGTATAATTGGTATTTATTGTGTAAAAAGATAGTACTATGATGTTAGATGGTCTATCTAATGAAACATGCTTGGTATAATTGGTTTTTATTGTGTAGAAAGATAGTACTATGATGTTAGATGGTCTATCTAATGAAACATGATTGGTATAATTGGTTTTTATTGTGTAGAAAGATAGTACTATGATGTTAGATGGCCTATCTCATGTAACATGCTTGATATAATTGGTTATTATTGTATAGAAAGATAGTACTATGATGTTAGATGGTCTATCTAATGAAACATGCTTGGTATAATTGGTTTTTATTGTGTAGAAAGATAGTACTATGATGTTAGATGGTCTATTTAATGAAACATGCTTGGTATAATTGGTTTTTATTTTATAGAAATATAGTACTGTGATGTTAGATGGTGTATCTAATGAAACATGCTTGGTATAATTGGTTTTAATTTTGTAGAAAGATAATACTATGATGTTAGATGGTCTATCTAATGAAACATGCTTGGTATAATTGGTTTTTATTGTGTAGAAAGATAGTACTATGATGTTAGATGGTCTATCTAATCAAACATGCTTGGTATAATTTGTTTTTATTGTGTAGAAATATAGTTCTGTGATGTTAGATGGTGTATCTAATGAAACATGCTTGGTATAATTGGTTTTTATTTTGTAGAAAGATAGTACTATGATGTTAGATGGTCTATCTAATGAAACATGCTTGGTATAATTGGTTTTTATTGTGTAGAAAGATAGTACTATGATGTTAGATGGTCTCACTAATGAAACATGCTTGGTATAATTGTTTTTTATTGTGTAGAAAGATAGTAATATGATGTTAAATGGTCTATCTAATGAAACATGCTTGGTATAATTGGTTTTTATTTTGTAGAAAGATAGTACTATGATGTTAGATGGTCTATCTAATGAAACATGCTTGGTATAATTGGTTTTTATTGCGACATAAGATACTACTATGATGTTAGATGGTCTATCTAATGTAACATGCTTGGTATAATTGGTTTTTATTTTGTAAAAAGATAGTACTATGATGTTAGATGGTCTATCTAATGAAACATGCTTGGTATAATTGGTTTTTATTGTGTAGAAAGATAGTACTATTATGTTAGATGGTCTATCTAATGAAATATGCTTGGTATAATTGGTTTTTATTGTGTAGAAAGATAGTACTATGATGTTGAATGGTCTATCTAATCAAACATGCTTGGTATAATTTGTTTTCATTGTGTAGAAAGATAGTACTATGATGTTAGATGGTCTATTGTTTGAAACATGCTTGGTATAATTGGTTTTTATTGTGTAGAAAGATAGTACTATGATGTTAGATGGTCTATCTAATTAAACATGCTTTGTATAATTTGTTTTTATTGTGTAAAAAGATAGTACTATGATGTTAGATGGTCTATCTAATGAAACATACTTGGTATAATTGGTTTTTATTGTGTAGAAAGATAATACTATGATGTTATATGGTCTATTTTTTTTAAAATGCTTGGTATAATTGTTTTTTATTGTGTAGAAAGATAGTACTATGATGTTAGATGGTCTATCTAATGAAACATGCTTGGTATAATTGGTTTTTATTGTGTAGAAAGATAGTACTATGATGTTAGATGGTCACACTAATGAAACATGCTTGGTATAATTGGTTTTTATTGTGTAGAAAGATAGTAATATGATGTTAAATGGTCTATATAATGGAACATGCTTGGTATAATTGGTTTTTATTGCGACATAAGATAGTACTATGATGTAAGATGGTCTATCTAATGAAACATGCTTGGTATAATTGGTTTTTATTGCGACATAAGATAGTACTATGATGTAAGATGGTCTATCTAATGAAACATGCTTGGTATAATTGGTTTTTATTGTGTAGCAAGATAGTACTATAATCATGTTAGATGGTCTATCTAATGAAACATGCTTGGTATAATTGGTTTTTATTGTGTAGAAAGATAGAACTATGATGTTAGATGGTCTATCTAATGAAACATGCTTGGTATAATTGGTTTTTATTGTGTAGAAAGATAGTACTATGATGTTAGATGGTCTATCTAATGAAACATGCTTGGTATAATTGGTTTTTATTGTGTAGAAAGATAGTACTATGATGTTATATGGTCTATTTTTTTTAAAATGCTTGGTATAATTGTTTTTTATTGTGTAGAAAGATAGTACTATGATGTTAGATGGTCTATCTAATGAAACATGCTTGGTATAATTTGTTTTTATTGTGTAGAAAGATAGTACTATGATGTTAGATGGTCTATCTATTGAGACATCCTTTGTATAATTGGTTTTTATTGTGTAGAAAGATAGTACTATTATGTTAGATGGTCTATCTAATGAAACATGCTTGGTATAATTGGTTTTTATTGTGTAAAAAGATAGTACTATGATGTTAGATGGTCTATCTAATGAAACATGCTTGGTATAATTGGTTTTTATTGTGTAGAAAGATAGTACTATGATGTTAGATGGTCTATCTAATGAAACATGATTGGTATAATTGGTTTTTATTGTGTAGAAAGATAGTACCATGATGTAAGATGGCCTATCTCATGTAACATGCTTGATATAATTGGTTATTATTGTGTAGAAAGATAGTACTATGATGTTAGATGGTCTATCTAATGAAACATGCTTGGTATAATTGGTTTTTATTGTGTAGAAAGATAGTACTATTATGTTAGATGGTCTATCTAATGAAACATGCTTGGTTTAATTGGTTTTTATTGTGTAGAAAGATAGTACTATGATGTTAGATGGTCTATTTAATGAAACATGCTTGGTATAATTGGTTTTTATTTTGTAGAAAGATAGTACTATGATGTTAGATGGTGTATCTAATGAAACATGCTTGGTATAATTGGTTATTATTGTGTAGAAAGATAGTACTATGATGTTAGATGGTCTATCTAATGAAACATGCTTGGTATAATTGGTTTTTATTGTGTAGAAAGATAGTACTATGATGTTAGATGGTCTCACTAATGAAACATGCTTGGTATAATTGGTTTTTATTGTGTAGAAAGATAGTAATATGATGTTAAATGGTCTATCTAATGAAACATGCTTGGTATAATTGGTTTTTATTGTGTAGAAAGATAGTACTATGATGTTAGATGGTCTCACTAATGAAACATGCTTGGTATAATTGTTTTTTATTGTGTAGAAAGATAGTAGTATGATGTTAAATGGTCTATCTAATGAAACATGCTTGGTATAATTGGTTTTTATTTTGTAGAAAGATAGTACTATGATGTTAGATGGTCTATCTAATGAAACATGCTTGGTATAATTGGTTTTTATTGCGACATAAGATACTACTATGATGTTAGATGGTCTATCTAATGTAACATGCTTGGTATAATTGGTTTTTATTTTGTAAAAAGATAGTACTATGATGTTAGATGGTCTATCTAATGAAACATGCTTGGTATAATTGGTTTTTATTGTGTAGAAAGATAGTACTATTATGTTAGATGGTCTATCTAATGAAATATGCTTGGTATAATTGGTTTTTATTGTGTAGAAAGATAGTACTATGATGTTAGATGGTCTATCTTATGAAACATGCTTGGTATAATTGGTTTTTATTGTGTAGAAAGATAGTACTATGATGTTGAATGGTCTATCTAATCAAACATGCTTGGTATAATTGGTTTTCATTGTGTAGAAAGATAGTACTATGATGTTAGATGGTCTATTGTTTGAAACATGCTTGGTATAATTGGTTTTTATTGTGTAGAAAGATAGTACTATGATGTTAGATGGTCTATCTAATTAAACATGCTTTGTATAATTTGTTTTTATTGTGTAAAAAGATAGTATTATGATGTTAGATGGTCTATCTAATGAAACATACTTGGTATAATTGGTTTTTATTGTGTAGAAAGATAATACTATGATGTTATATGGTCTATTTTTTTTAAAATGCTTGGTATAATTGTTTTTTATTGTGTAGAAAGATAGTACTATGATGTTAGATGGTCTATCTAATGAAACATGCTTGGTATAATTGGTTTTTATTGTGTAGAAAGATAGTACTATGATGTTATATGGTCTATCTAATGAAACATGCTTGGTATAATTGGTTTTTATTGCGACATAAGATAGTACTATGATGTAAGATGGTCTATCTAATGAAACATGCTTGGTATAATTGGTTTTTATTGTGTAGCAAGATAGTACTATAATCATGTTAGATGGTCTATCTAATGAAACATGCTTGGTATAATTTGTTTTTATTGTGTAGAAAGATAGAACTATGATGTTAGATGGTCTATCTAATGAAACATGCTTGGTATAATTGGTTTTTATTGTGTAGAAAGATAGTACTATGATGTTAGATGGTCTATCTAATGAAACATGCTTGGTATAATTGGTTTTTATTGTGTAGAAAGATAGTACTATGATGTTATATGGTCTATTTTTTTTAAAATGCTTGGTATAATTGTTTTTTATTGTGTAGAAAGATAGTACTATGATGTTAGATGGTCTATCTAATGAAACATGCTTGGTATAATTTGTTTTTATTGTGTAGAAAGATAGTACTATGATGTTAGATGGTCTATCTAATTAAACATGCTTTGTATAATTTGTTTTTATTGTGTAAAAAGATAGTATTATGATGTTAGATGGTCTATCTAATGAAACATACTTGGTATAATTGGTTTTTATTGTGTAGAAAGATAATACTATGATGTTATATGGTCTATTTTTTTTAAAATGCTTGGTATAATTGTTTTTTATTGTGTAGAAAGATAGTACTATGATGTTAGATGGTCTATCTAATGAAACATGCTTGGTATAATTGGTTTTTATTGTGTAGAAAGATAGTACTATGATGTTATATGGTCTATCTAATGAAACATGCTTGGTATAATTGGTTTTTATTGCGACATAAGATAGTACTATGATGTAAGATGGTCTATCTAATGAAACATGCTTGGTATAATTGGTTTTTATTGTGTAGCAAGATAGTACTATAATCATGTTAGATGGTCTATCTAATGAAACATGCTTGGTATAATTTGTTTTTATTGTGTAGAAAGATAGAACTATGATGTTAGATGGTCTATCTAATGAAACATGCTTGGTATAATTGGTTTTTATTGTGTAGAAAGATAGTACTATGATGTTAGATGGTCTATCTAATGAAACATGCTTGGTATAATTGGTTTTTATTGTGTAGAAAGATAGTACTATGATGTTATATGGTCTATTTTTTTTAAAATGCTTGGTATAATTGTTTTTTATTGTGTAGAAAGATAGTACTATGATGTTAGATGGTCTATCTAATGAAACATGCTTGGTATAATTTGTTTTTATTGTGTAGAAAGATAGTACTATGATGTTAGATGGTCTATCTATTGAGACATCCTTTGTTTAATTGGTTTTTATTGTGTAGAAAGATAGTACTATTATGTTAGATGGTCTATCTAATGAAACATGCTTGGTATAATTGGTTTTTATTGTGTAAAATGATAGTACTATGATGTTAGATGGTCTATCTAATGAAACATGCTTGGTATAATTGGTTTTTATTGTGTAGAAAGATAGTACTATGATGTTAGATGGTCTATCTAATGAAACATGATTGGTATAATTGGTTTTTATTGTGTAGAAAGATAGTACCATGATGTAAGATGGCCTATCTCATGTAACATGCTTCATATAATTGGTTATTATTGTGTAGAAAGATAGTACTATGATGTTAGATGGTCTATCTAATGAAACATGCTTGGTATAATTGGTTTTTATTGTGTAGAAAGATAGTACTATTATGTTAGATGGTCTATCTAATGAAACATGCTTGGTTTAATTGGTTTTTATTGTGTAGAAAGATAGTACTATGATGTTAGATGGTCTATTTAATGAAACATGCTTGGTATAATTGGTTTTTATTTTGTAGAAAGATAGTACTATGATGTTAGATGGTGTATCTAATGAAACATGCTTGGTATAATTGGTTATTATTGTGTAGAAAGATAGTACTATGATGTTAGATGGTCTATCTAATGAAACATGCTTGGTATAATTGGTTTTTATTGTGTAGAAAGATAGTACTATGATGTTAGATGGTCACACTAATGAAACATGCTTGGTATAATTGGTTTTTATTGTGTAGAAAGATAGTAATATGATGTTAAATGGTCTATATAATGGAACATGCTTGGTATAATTGGTTTTTATTTTGTAGAAAGATAGTACTATGATGTTAGATGGTCTATCTAATGAAACATGCTTGGTATAATTGGTTTTTATTGCGACATAAGATACTACTATGATGTTAGATGGTCTATCTAATGAAACATGCTTGGTATAATTGGTTTTTATTTTGTAAAAAGATAGTACTAAGATGTTAGATGGTCTATCTAATGAAACATGCTTGGTATAATTGGTTTTTATTGTGTAGAAAGATAGTACTATGATGTTAGATGGTCTATCTAATGAAATATGCTTGGTATAATTGGTTTTTATTGTGTAGAAAGATAGTACTATGATGTTAGATGGTCTATCTTATGAAACATGCTTGGTATAATTGGTTTTTATTGTGTAGAAAGATAGTACTATGATGTTAGATGGTCTATCTAATCAAACATGCTTGGTATAATTTGTTTTTATTGTGTAGAAAGATAGTACTATGATGTTAGATGGTCTATCGTTTGAAACATGCTTGGTATAATTGGTTTTTATTGTGTAGAAAGATAGTACTATGATGTTAGATGGTCTATCTAATTAAACATGCTTTGTATAATTTGTTTTTATTGTGTAAAAAGATAGTACTATGATGTTAGATGGTCTATCTAATGAAACATACTTGGTATAATTGGTTTTTATTGTGTAGAAAGATAATACTATTATGTTAGATGGTCTATTTTTTTTAAAATGCTAGGTATAATTGTTTTTTATTGTGTAGAAAGATAGTACTATGATGTTAGATGGTCTATCTAATGAAACATGCTTGGTATAATTTGTTTTTATTGTGTAGAAAGATAGTACTATGATGTTATATGGTCTAACTTTTGAAACATGCTTGGTATAATTGGTTTTTATTGCGACATAAGATAGTACTATGATGTTAGATGGTCTATCTAATGAAACATGCTCGGTATAATTGGTTTTTATTGTGTAGCAAGATAGTACTATAATGTTAGATGGTCTATCTAATGAAACATGCTTGGTATAATTGGTTTTTATTGTGTAGAAAGATAGTACTATGATGTTAGATGGTCTATCTAATGAAACATGCTTGGTATTATTGGTTTTTATTGTGTAGTAAGATAGTACTATGATGTTAGATTGTTTATCTAATGAAACATGCTTGGTATAATTGGTTTTTATTGTGTAGTAAGATAGTACTGTGCTGTTAGATTGTCTATCTATTGAAACATGCTTGGTATAATTGGTTTTTATGGTGTAGTAAGATAGTACTATGATTTTAGATGGTCTATCTATTGAAACATGCTAGGTATAATTGGTTTTTATTGTGTAGTAAGATAGTACTATGATGTTAGATGGTCTATCTAATGAAACATGCTTGGTATAATTGGTTTTTATTGCGACATAAGATAGTACTATGATGTTAGATGGTCAATCTAATGAAACATGCTTGGTATAATTGGTTTTTATTGTGTAGAAAGATAGTACTATGATGTTAGATGGTCTATCTAATGAAACATGCTTGATATAATTGGTTTTTATTGTGTAGAAAGATAGTACTATGATGTTAGATGGTCTATCTAATGTAACATTCTTGGTATAATTGGTTATTATTGTGTAGAAAGATAGTACTATGATATTAGATGGTCTATCTAATGAAACATGCTTTGTATAATTGGTTTTTCTTGCGTAGAAAGATAGTACTATGATGTTAGATGGTCTATCTAATGAAACATGCTTGGTATAATTGGTTTTTATTGTGTAGTAAGATAGTAATATGATGTTAGATGGTCTATCTTATGAAACATGCTTGGTATAATTGGTTTTTAAAGTGTAGTAAGATAGTACTATAATGTTAGATGGTCTATCTATTGAAACATGCTTTGTATAATTGGTTTTTATTGTGTAGTAAGATCGTACGATGATGTTAGATGGTCTATCTTATGAAACATGCTTGGTATAATTGGTTTTTATTGTGTTGTAAGATAGTACTATGATGTTAGATGGTCTATCTAATGAAAGATGCTTGGTATAATTGGTTTTTATTGTGTAGAAATATAGTACTATGATTGTAGATGGTGTATCTAATGAAACATGCATGGTATAATTGGTTTTTATTGTGTAGTAAGATAGTACTATGATGTTAGATGGTGTATCTAATGAAACATGCTTGGTATAATTGGTTTTTATTGCGTAGAAAGATAGTACTATGATGTTAGATGGTCTATCTAATGAAACATGCTTGGTATAATTGGTTTTTTGTGTGTAGAAAGATAGTACTATGATGTTAGATTGTGTATCTAATGAAACATGCATGGTATAATTGGTTTTTATTGTGTAGAAAGATAGTACTATGATATTAGATGGTCTATCTAATGAAACATGCTTGGTATAAATGGTTTTTTTTGTGTAGTAAGATAGTACTATGATGTTAGATGGTCTATCTAATGAAACATGCTTGGTATAATTGGTTTTTATTGTGTAGAAAGATAGTACTATGATGTTAGATGGTCTATTTACTGAAACATGCTGGGTATAATTGGTTTTTATTGTGTAGAAAGATAGTACTATGATGTTAGATAGTCTATCTAATGAAACATGCTTGGTATAATTGGTTTTTATTGTGTAGTAAGATAGTACTATGATGTAAGATGGTCTATTTTATGAAACATGCTTGGTATAATTGGTTTTTATTGTGTAGAAAGATAGTACTATGATGTTAGATGGTCTATCTAATGAAACATGCTTGGTATAATTGGTTTTTATTGTGTAGAAAGATAGTACTATGATGTTAGGTTAGATGGTCTATCTAATGAAACATGCTTGGTATAATTGGTTTTTATTGCGTACAAAGATAGTACTATGATGTTAGATGGTGTATCTAATGAAACATGCTTGGTATAATTGGTTTTTATTGTGTAGAAAGATAGTACTATGATGTTAGATGGTCTATCTAATGAAACATGCTTGGTATAATTGGTTTTTATTGCGACATAAGATAGTACTATGATGTTAGATGTTCTATCTAATGAAACATGCTTGGTATAATTGGTTTTTATTGTGTAGCAAGATAGTACTATAATCATGTTAGATGGTCTATCTAATGAAACATGCTTGGTATAATTTGTTTTTATTGTGTAGAAAGATAGAACTATGATGTTAGATGGTCTATCTAATGAAACATGCTTGGTATAATTGGTTTTTATTGTGTAGAAAGATAGTACTATGATGTTAGATGGTCTATCTAATGAAACATGCTTGGTATAATTGGTTTTTATTGTGTAGAAAGATAGTACTATGATGTTATATGGTCTATTTTTTTTAAAATGCTTGGTATAATTGTTTTTTATTGTGTAGAAAGATAGTACTTTGATGTTAGATGGTCTATCTAATGAAACATGCTTGGTATAATTTGTTTTTATTGTGTAGAAAGATAGTACTATGATGTTAGATGGTCTATCTATTGAGACATCCTTTGTTTAATTGGTTTTTATTGTGTAGAAAGATAGTACTATTATGTTAGATGGTCTATCTAATGAAACATGCTTGGTATAATTGGTTTTTATTGTGTAAAAAGATAGTACTATGATGTTAGATGGTCTATCTAATGAAACATGCTTGGTATAATTGGTTTTTATTGTGTAGAAAGATAGTACTATGATGTTAGATGGTCTATCTAATGAAACATGATTGGTATAATTGGTTTTTATTGTGTAGAAAGATAGTACCATGATGTAAGATGGCCTATCTCATGTAACATGCTTGATATAATTGGTTATTATTGTGTAGAAAGATAGTACTATGATGTTAGATGGTCTATCTAATGAAACATGCTTGGTATAATTGGTTTTTATTGTGTAGAAAGATAGTACTATTATGTTAGATGGTCTATCTAATGAAACATGCTTGGTTTAATTGGTTTTTATTGTGTAGAAAGATAGTACTATGATGTTAGATGGTCTATTTAATGAAACATGCTTGGTATAATTGGTTTTTATTTTGTAGAAAGAAAGTACTATGATGTTAGATGGTGTATCTAATGAAACATGCTTGGTATAATTGGTTATTATTGTGTAGAAAGATAGTACTATGATGTTAGATGGTCTATCTAATGAAACATGCTTGGTATAATTGGTTTTTATTGTGTAGAAAGATAGTACTATGATGTTAGATGGTCACACTAATGAAACATGCTTGGTATAATTGGTTTTTATTGTGTAGAAAGATAGTAATATGATGTTAAATGGTCTATATAATGGAACATGCTTGGTATAATTGGTTTTTATTTTGTAGAAAGATAGTACTATGATGTTAGATGGTCTATCTAATGAAACATGCTTGGTATAATTGGTTTTTATTGTGACATAAGATACTACTATGATGTTAGATGGTCTATCTAATGAAACATGCTTGGTATAATTGGTTTTTATTTTGTAAAAAGATAGTACTATGATGTTAGATGGTCTATCTAATGAAACATGCTTGGTATAATTGGTTTTTATTGTGTAGAAAGATAGTACTATGATGTTAGATGGTCTATCTAATGAAATATGCTTGGTATAATTGGTTTTTATTGTGTAGAAAGATAGTACTATGATGTTAGATGGTCTATCTTATGAAACATGCTTGGTATAATTGGTTTTTATTGTGTAGAAAGATAGTACTATGATGTTAGATGGTCTATCTAATCAAACATGCTTGGTATAATTTGTTTTTATTGTGTAGAAAGATAGTACTATGATGTTAGATAGTCTATTGTTTGAAACATGCTTGGTATAATTGGTTTTTATTGTGTAGAAAGATAGTACTATGATGTTAGATGGTCTATCTAATTAAACATGCTTTGTATAATTTGTTTTTATTGTGTAAAAAGATAGTACTATGATGTTAGATGGTCTATCTAATGAAACATACTTGGTATAATTGGTTTTTATTGTGTAGAAAGATAATACTATTATGTTAGATGGTCTATTTTTTTTTAAATGCTAGGTATAATTGTTTTTTATTGTGTAGAAAGATAGTACTATGATGTTAGATGGTCTATCTAATGAAACATGCTTGGTATAATTTGTTTTTATTGTGTAGAAAGATAGTACTATGATGTTATATGGTCTAACTTTTGAAACATGCTTGGTATAATTGGTTTTTATTGCGACATAAGATAGTACTATGATGTTAGATGGTCTATCTAATGAAACATGCTCGGTATAATTGGTTTTTATTGTGTAGCAAGATAGTACTATAATGTTAGATGGTCTATCTAATGAAACATGCTTGGTATAATTGGTTTTTATTGTGTAGAAAGATAGTACTATGATGTTAGATGGTCTATCTAATGAAACATGCTTGGTATTATTGGTTTTTATTGTGTAGTAAGATAGTACTATGATGTTAGATTGTTTATCTAATGAAACATGCTTGGTATAATTGGTTTTTATTGTGTAGTAAGATAGTACTGTGCTGTTAGATTGTCTATCTATTGAAACATGCTTGGTATAATTGGTTTTTATGGTGTAGTAAGATAGTACTATGATTTTAGATGGTCTATCTATTGAAACATGCTAGGTATAATTGGTTTTTATTGTGTAGTAAGATAGTACTATGATGTTAGATGGTCTATCTAATGAAACATGCTTGGTATAATTGGTTTTTATTGCGACATAAGATAGTACTATGATGTTAGATGGTCAATCTAATGAAACATGCTTGGTATAATTGGTTTTTATTGTGTAGAAAGATAGTACTATGATGTTAGATGGTCTATCTAATGAAACATGCTTGATATAATTGGTTTTTATTGTGTAGAAAGATAGTACTATGATGTTAGATGGTCTATCTAATGTAACATTCTTGGTATAATTGGTTATTATTGTGTAGAAAGATAGTACTATGATATTAGATGGTCTATCTAATGAAACATGCTTTGTATAATTGGTTTTTCTTGCGTAGAAAGATAGTACTATGATGTTAGATGGTCTATCTAATGAAACATGCTTGGTATAATTGGTTTTTATTGTGTAGTAAGATAGTAATATGATGTTAGATGGTCTATCTTATGAAACATGCTTGGTATAATTGGTTTTTAAAGTGTAGTAAGATAGTACTATAATGTTAGATGGTCTATCTATTGAAACATGCTTTGTATAATTGGTTTTTATTGTGTAGTAAGATCGTACGATGATGTTAGATGGTCTATCTTATGAAACATGCTTGGTATAATTGGTTTTTATTGTGTTGTAAGATAGTACTATGATGTTAGATGGTCTATCTAATGAAAGATGCTTGGTATAATTGGTTTTTATTGTGTAGAAATATAGTACTATGATTGTAGATGGTGTATCTAATGAAACATGCATGGTATAATTGGTTTTTATTGTGTAGTAAGATAGTACTATGATGTTAGATGGTGTATCTAATGAAACATGCTTGGTATAATTGGTTTTTATTGCGTAGAAAGATAGTACTATGATGTTAGATGGTCTATCTAATGAAACATGCTTGGTATAATTGGTTTTTTGTGTGTAGAAAGATAGTACTATGATGTTAGATTGTGTATCTAATGAAACATGCATGGTATAATTGGTTTTTATTGTGTAGAAAGATAGTACTATGATATTAGATGGTCTATCTAATGAAACATGCTTGGTATAAATGGTTTTTTTTGTGTAGTAAGATAGTACTATGATGTTAGATGGTCTATCTAATGAAACATGCTTGGTATAATTGGTTTTTATTGTGTAGAAAGATAGTACTATGATGTTAGATGGTCTATTTACTGAAACATGCTGGGTATAATTGGTTTTTATTGTGTAGAAAGATAGTACTATGATGTTAGATAGTCTATCTAATGAAACATGCTTGGTATAATTGGTTTTTATTGTGTAGTAAGATAGTACTATGATGTAAGATGGTCTATTTTATGAAACATGCTTGGTATAATTGGTTTTTATTGTGTAGAAAGATAGTACTATGATGTTAGATGGTCTATCTAATGAAACATGCTTGGTATAATTGGTTTTTATTGTGTAGAAAGATAGTACTATGATATTAGGTTAGATGGTCTATCTAATGAAACATGCTTGGTATAATTGGTTTTTATTGCGTACAAAGATAGTACTATGATGTTAGATGGTGTATCTAATGAAACATGCTTGGTATAATTGGTTTTTATTGTGTAGAAAGATAGTACTATGATGTTAGATGGTCTATCTAATGAAACATGCTTGGTATAATTGGTTTTTATTGCGACATAAGATAGTACTATGATGTTAGATGTTCTATCTAATGAAACATGCTTGGTATAATTGGTTTTTATTGTGTAGCAAGATAGTACTATAATCATGTTAGATGGTCTATCTAATGAAACATGCTTGGTATAATTTGTTTTTATTGTGTAGAAAGATAGAACTATGATGTTAGATGGTCTATCTAATGAAACATGCTTGGTATAATTGGTTTTTATTGTGTAGAAAGATAGTACTATGATGTTAGATGGTCTATCTAATGAAACATGCTTGGTATAATTGGTTTTTATTGTGTAGAAAGATAGTACTATGATGTTATATGGTCTATTTTTTTTAAAATGCTTGGTATAATTGTTTTTTATTGTGTAGAAAGATAGTACTTTGATGTTAGATGGTCTATCTAATGAAACATGCTTGGTATAATTTGTTTTTATTGTGTAGAAAGATAGTACTATGATGTTAGATGGTCTATCTATTGAGACATCCTTTGTTTAATTGGTTTTTATTGTGTAGAAAGATAGTACTATTATGTTAGATGGTCTATCTAATGAAACATGCTTGGTATAATTGGTTTTTATTGTGTAAAAAGATAGTACTATGATGTTAGATGGTCTATCTAATGAAACATGCTTGGTATAATTGGTTTTTATTGTGTAGAAAGATAGTACTATGATGTTAGATGGTCTATCTAATGAAACATGATTGGTATAATTGGTTTTTATTGTGTAGAAAGATAGTACCATGATGTAAGATGGCCTATCTCATGTAACATGCTTGATATAATTGGTTATTATTGTGTAGAAAGATAGTACTATGATGTTAGATGGTCTATCTAATGAAACATGCTTGGTATAATTGGTTTTTATTGTGTAGAAAGATAGTACTATTATGTTAGATGGTCTATCTAATGAAACATGCTTGGTTTAATTGGTTTTTATTGTGTAGAAAGATAGTACTATGATGTTAGATGGTCTATTTAATGAAACATGCTTGGTATAATTGGTTTTTATTTTGTAGAAAGAAAGTACTATGATGTTAGATGGTGTATCTAATGAAACATGCTTGGTATAATTGGTTATTATTGTGTAGAAAGATAGTACTATGATGTTAGATGGTCTATCTAATGAAACATGCTTGGTATAATTGGTTTTTATTGTGTAGAAAGATAGTACTATGATGTTAGATGGTCACACTAATGAAACATGCTTGGTATAATTGGTTTTTATTGTGTAGAAAGATAGTAATATGATGTTAAATGGTCTATATAATGGAACATGCTTGGTATAATTGGTTTTTATTTTGTAGAAAGATAGTACTATGATGTTAGATGGTCTATCTAATGAAACATGCTTGGTATAATTGGTTTTTATTGCGACATAAGATACTACTATGATGTTAGATGGTCTATCTAATGAAACATGCTTGGTATAATTGGTTTTTATTTTGTAAAAAGATAGTACTATGATGTTAGATGGTCTATCTAATGAAACATGCTTGGTATAATTGGTTTTTATTGTGTAGAAAGATAGTACTATGATGTTAGATGGTCTATCTAATGAAATATGCTTGGTATAATTGGTTTTTATTGTGTAGAAAGATAGTACTATGATGTTAGATGGTCTATCTTATGAAACATGCTTGGTATAATTGGTTTTTATTGTGTAGAAAGATAGTACTATGATGTTAGATGGTCTATCTAATCAAACATGCTTGGTATAATTTGTTTTTATTGTGTAGAAAGATAGTACTATGATGTTAGATAGTCTATTGTTTGAAACATGCTTGGTATAATTGGTTTTTATTGTGTAGAAAGATAGTACTATGATGTTAGATGGTCTATCTAATTAAACATGCTTTGTATAATTTGTTTTTATTGTGTAAAAAGATAGTACTATGATGTTAGATGGTCTATCTAATGAAACATACTTGGTATAATTGGTTTTTATTGTGTAGAAAGATAATACTATTATGTTAGATGGTCTATTTTTTTTTAAATGCTAGGTATAATTGTTTTTTATTGTGTAGAAAGATAGTACTATGATGTTAGATGGTCTATCTAATGAAACATGCTTGGTATAATTTGTTTTTATTGTGTAGAAAGATAGTACTATGATGTTATATGGTCTAACTTTTGAAACATGCTTGGTATAATTGGTTTTTATTGCGACATAAGATAGTACTATGATGTAAGATGGTCTATCTAATGAAACATGCTCGGTATAATTGGTTTTTATTGTGTAGCAAGATAGTACTATAATGTTAGATGGTCTATCTAATGAAACATGCTTGGTATAATTGGTTTTTATTGTGTAGAAAGATAGTACTATGATGTTAGGTGGTCTATCTAATGAAACATGCTTGGTATAATTGGTTTTTATTGTGTAGTAAGATAGTACTATGATGTTAGATTGTTTATCTAATGAAACATGCTTGGTATAATTGGTTTTTATTGTGTAGTAAGATAGTACTGTGCTGTTAGATTGTCTATCTATTGAAATATGCTTGGTATAATTGGTTTTTATGGTGTAGTAAGATAGTACTATGATTTTAGATGGTCTATCTATTGAAACATGCTTGGTATAATTGGTTTTTATTGCGACATAAGGTAGTACTATGATGTTAGATTGTTTATCTAATGAAACATGCTTGGTATAATTGGTTTTTATTGTGTAGTAAGATAGTACTGTGCTGTTAGATTGTCTATCTATTGAAATATGCTTGGTATAATTGGTTTTTATGGTGTAGTAAGATAGTACTATGATGTTAGATGGTCTATCTAATGAAACATGCTTGGTATAATTGGTTTTTATTGCGACATAAGGTAGTACTATGATGTTAGATGGTTAATCTAATGAAACATGCTTGGTATAATTGGTTTTTATTGTGTAGAAAGATAGTACTATGATGTTAGATGGTCTATCTAATGAAACATGCTTGATATAATTGGTTTTTATTGTGTAGAAAGATAGTACTATGATGTTAGATGGTCTATCTAATGTAACATTCTTGGTATAATTGGTTATTATTGTGTAGAAAGATAGTACTATGATATTAGATGGTCTATCTAATGAAACATGCTTTGTATAATTGGTTTTTCTTGCGTAGAAAGATAGTACTATGATGTTAGATGGTCTATCTAATGAAACATGCTTGGTATAATTGGTTTCTATTGTGTAGTAAGATAGTAATATGATGTTAGATGGTCTATCTTATGAAACATGCTTGGTATAATTGGTTTTTATTGTGTAGTAAGATAGTACTATAATGTTAGATGGTCTATCTATTGAAACATGCTTTGTATAATTGGTTTTTATTGTGTAGAAAGATAGTACGATGATGTTAGATGGTCTATCTTATGAAACATGCTTGGTATAATTGGTTTTTATTGTGTAGTAAGATAGTACTATGATGTTAGATGGTCTATCTAATGAAAGATGCTTGGTATAATTGGTTTTTATTGTGTAGAAATATAGTACTATGATGGTAGATGCTGTATCTAATGAAACATGCTTGGTATAATTGGTTTTTATTGTGTAGTAAGATAGTACTATGATGTTAGATGGTGTATCTAATGAAACATGCTTGGTATAATTGGTTTTTATTGCGTAGAAAGATAGTACTATGATGTTAGATGGTCTATCTAATGAAACATGCTTGGTATAATTGGTTTTTTGTGTGTAGAAAGATAGTACTATGATGTTAGATTGTGTATCTAATGAAACATGCATGGTATAATTGGTTTTTATTGTGTAGAAAGATAGTACTATGATATTAGATGGTCTATCTAATGAAACATGCTTGGTATAAATGGTTTTTTTTGTGTAGTAAGATAGTACTATGATGTTAGATGGTCTATCTAATGAAACATGCTTGGTATAATTGGTTTTTATTGTGTAGAAAGATAGTACTATGATGTTAGATGGTCTATTTACTGAAACATGCTTGGTATAATTGGTTTTTATTGTGTAGAAAGATAGTACTATGATGTTAGATAGTCTATCTAATGAAACATGCTTGGTATAATTGGTTTTTATTGTGTAGTAAGATAGTACTATGATGTTAGATGGTCTATTTTATGAAACATGCTTGGTATAATTGGTTTTTATTGTGTAGAAAGATAGTACTATGATGTTAGATGGTCTATCTAATGAAACATGCTTGGTATAATTGGTTTTTATTGTGTAGAAAGATAGTACTATGATGTTAGGTTAGATGGTCTATCTAATGAAACATGCTTGGTATAATTGGTTTTTATTGCGTACAAAGATAGTACTATGATGTTAGATGGTGTATCTAATGAAACATGCTTGGTATAATTGGTTTTTATTGTGTAGAAAGATAGTACTATGATGTTAGATGATCTATCTAATGAAACATGCTTGGTATAATTGGTTTTTATTGTGTAGTAAGATAGTACTATGATGTTAGATTGTTAATCTTATGAAACATGCTTATTATAATTGGTTTTATTGTCTAGTAAGATAGTACTGTGCTGTTAGATTGTCTATTTATTGAAACATGCTTGGTATAATTGGTTTTTATGGTGTAGTAAGATAGTACTATGATGTTAGATGGTCTATCTATTGAAACATGCTTGGTATGATTGGTCTTTATTGTGTAGTAAGATAGTACTATGATGTTAGATTGTTTATCTAATGAAACATGCTTGGTATAATTGGTTTTTATTGTGTAGTAAGATAGTTCTGTGCTATTAGATTGTCTATCTATTGAAACATGCGTGGTATAATTGGTTTTTATGGTGTAGTAAGATAGTACTATGATTTTAGATGGTCTATCTATTGAAACATGCTTGGTATAATTGGTTTTTATTGTGTAGTAAGATAGTACTATGATGTTAGATTGTTTATCTTATGAAACATGCTTGGTATAATTGGTTTTTATTGTGTAGTAAGATAGTACTGTGCTGTTAGATTGTCTATTTATTGAAACATGCTTGGTATAATTGGTTTTTATGGTGTAGTAAGATAGTACTATGATTTTAGATGGTCTATCTATTGAAACATGCTTGGTATAATTGGTTTTTATTGTGTAGAAAGATAGTACTATGATGTTAGATAGTCTATCTAATGAAACATGCTTGGTATAATTGGTTTTTATTGTGTAGTAAGATAGTACTATGATGTTAGATGGTCTATTTTATGAAACATACTTGGTATAATTGGTTTTTATTGTGTAGAAAGATAGTACTATGATGTTAGATGGTCTATCTAATGAAACATGCTTGATATAATTGGTTTTTATTGTGTAGAAAGATAGTACTATGATGTTAGATGGTCTATCTAATGTAACATTCTTGGTATAATTGGATATTATTGTGTAGAAAGATAGTACTATGATATTAGATGGTCTATCTAATGAAACATGCTTTGTATAATTGGTTTTTCTTGCGTAGAAAGATAGTACTATGATGTTAGATGGTCTATCTAATGAAACATGCTTGGTATAATTGGTTTTTATTGTGTAGTAAGATAGTAATATGATGTTAGATGGTCTATCTTATGAAACATGCTTGGTATAATTGGTTTTTATTGTGTAGTAAGATAGTACTATAATGTTAGATGGTCTATCTATTGAAACATGCTTTGTATAATTGATTTTTATTGTGTAGTAAGATAGTACGATGATGTTAGATGGTCTATCTTATGAAACATGCTTGGTATAATTGGTTTTTATTGTGTAGTAAGATAGTACTATGATGTTAGATGGTCTATCTATTGAAAGATGCTTGGTATAATTGGTTTTTATTGTGTAGAAATATAGTACTATGATGTTAGATGGTGTATCTAATGAAACATGCTTGGTATAATTGGTTTTTATTGTGTAGTAAGATAGTACTATGATGTTAGATGGTGTATCTAATGAAACATGCATGGTATAATTGGTTTTTATTGCGTAGAAAGATAGTACTATGATGTTAGATGGTCTATCTAATGAAACATGCTTGGTATAATTGGTTTTTATTGTGTAGAAAGATAGTACTATGATGTTAGATTGTGTATCTAATGAAACATGCATGGTATAATTGGTTTTTATTGTGTAGAAAGATAGTACTATGATGTTAGATGGTCTATCTAATGAAACATGCTTGGTATAAATGGTTTTTATTGTGTAGTAAGATAGTACTATGATGTTAGATGGTCTATCTAATGAAACATGCTTGGTATAATTGGTTTTTATTGTGTAGAAAGATAGTACTATGATGTTAGATGGTCTATTTACTGAAACATGCTTGGTATAATTGGTTTTTATTGTGTAGAAAGATAGTACTATGATGTTAGATAGTCTATCTAATGAAACATGCTTGGTATAATTGGTTTTTATTGTGTAGTAAGATAGTACTATGATGTTAGATGGTCTATTTTATGAAACATGCTTGGTATAATTGGTTTTTATTGTGTAGAAAGATAGTACTATGATGTTAGATGGTCTATATAATGAAACATGCTTGGTATAATTGGTTTTTATTGTGTAGAAAGATAGTACTATGATGTTAGATAGTCTATCTAATGAAACATGCTTAGTATAATTGGTTTTTATTGTGTAGTAAGATAGTACTATGATGTTAGATGGTCTATTTTATGAAACATGCTTGGTATAATTGGTTTTTATTGTGTAGAAAGATAGTACTATGATGTTAGATGGTCTATCTAATGAAACATGCTTGGTATAATTGGTTTTTATTGTGTAGAAAGATAGTACTATGATGTTAGATGGTCTATCTAATGAAACATGCTTGGTATAATTGGTTTTTATTGCGTAGAAAGATAGTACTATGATGTTAGATGGTGTATCTAATGAAAAATGCTTGGTATAATTGGTTTTTATTGCGTACAAAGATAGTACTATGATGTTAGATGGTGTATCTAATGAAACATGCTTGGTATAATTGGTTTTTATTGTGTAGAAAGATAGTACTATGATGTTAGATGGTCTATCTAATGAAACATGCTTAGTATAATTGGTTTTTATTGTGTAGTAAGATAGTACTATGATGTTAGATTGTTAATCTTATGAAACATGCTTGGTATAATTGGTTTTATTGTCTAGTAAGATAGTACTGTGCTGTTAGATTGTCTATCTATTGAAACATGCTTGGTATAATTGGTTTTTATGGTGTAGTAAGATAGTACTATGATGTTAGATGGTCTATCTATTGAAACATGCTTGGTATAATTGGTTTTTATTGTGTAGTAAGATAGTACTATGATGTTAGATTGTTTATCTAATGAAACATGCTTGGTATAATTTGTTTTTATTGTGTAGTAAGATAGTACTGTGCTGTTAGATTGTCTATCTATTGAAACATGCTTGGTATAATTGGTTTTTATGGTGTAGTAAGATAGTACTATGATTTTAGATGGTCTATCTATTGAAACATGCTTGGTATAATTGGTTTTTTTTGTGTAGTAAGATAGTACTTTGATGTTAGATGGTCTATCTTATGAAACATGCTTGGTATAATTGGTTTTTATTGTGTAGAAATGTCTCTGTCGTGGTCACTACAACAAAAATATAAAATGAGAGTGATTTTTACCCCCTGTTAGAAGTCCTAAAGGTTTTTTTTTAAGTACAAATGAAAAAGCAAGATAGATCACAGTAGTCAATATAAAAATGAGAAGATGTGGTATGATTGACAATGAGACAACTCTCCTCAAGAGACCAAATAATACAGAAATTAACAACTATAGGTCACTGTATGGCCTTCAACAATATGTTACACAGGAACAAATGACGACCACTGAATTACAGGCTCCTGACTAGGGACAGGTACAAACAGAATGTTGGATGTTAAATTAGTTTAAAGGTGCCAATCCTCCCCCTAAGACTACCAAGAGTGCACATGCTAAAATGTCTCACCTGTTTTTACTGAGCATTGATTTTATGTTGATAGTCCTAAATATGAAGTTTTACTTCGTGTATCACATATATAAACTTAATTTGATCCAAGAAAATGAGGGCATACTCAGATAAATCAAGCCAGAAATACATAACACCTTACAATCATTCCATACATATCAATCATATTTGACCTATTACTTACAGTAAATATACAAGAAACAGACCAAACCTTGAAAACTTCATATTGACCAATGAAACAAGGTCAAGGTCAGATGAACCCTGCCATACAGACATGTCACCTTACAATCATTCAATGGATCAAATATAGTTGCCTTATGGCATATACTATCTAAGAAACAAACATAACCAGGAAAACTTAACATTGACCAATGATCTGTGAAAATGAGGTCAATATCAGATGACACATTCCAATCAGACATGTACATCTTACAATCATAATTCGCTTTTAGCAGCCAGTTTGGTTCAATTTTGTCAGAATATGCTAAGAAAGATTGCTGATGAATTATTAACTTGCAAGTGCATAATTTTACTTTATTTAATCCATATTCATGTGACCTTCAATTTAACCCCTTATCTAGATATTGGTTAAGCAAGAATGAGGTGTGTTTTGTTATTAAAAGGAAAAGAATGTCAACATTAAATGTGAAACAAGGATAAATCATTTGATTGACTGATTCGATCCACAAAATCTCATTCTTATACAGGTAACAAGAGTGCATACACTGAAATGTCTCGCCTTCTTTACTTATCATTGATATTATGTTGATAGTCCTAAGTATAAAGCTTTATTAAAAACTGTCACATAAACTTAACATTAACCAAGATAACTAATCAAAGACCAATGAACCATGAAAATGCGGTCAAGGTCAGATGAACCATGCTAAGCAGACATGTACAGCTAACAATGCTTTAGTAAAACAAATGTAGTTGACCTATTACTTATAGTTTAAGAAAAATAGACCAAAACACAAAATCTTAACACTAAGCAATGAACCGTGAAAATGAGGTCGAGGTCAAATAAAACCTGCGCAACTGACATATAGATCATAAAATATTTACATACACCAAATATAGTTGACCTATAGCATATAGTATTCTAAAGATAAAAAGACCAAAACTCGAAAACTTAACTTTGACCATTCAACCATGAAAATGAGGTCAAGGTCAGATGACATCTGCCAGTTGGACATGTACACCTTACAATCATTCCATACAACAAATATAGTAGATCTATTGCATAAAGTATGAGAAAAACAGACCAAAACACAAAAACTTAACTATAACCACTGATCCATGAAAATGAGGTCAAGGTCAGATGACATCTGCCAGTTGGACAAGTACACCTTACAGTCCTTCCATACACCGAAAAATATACTAGCCCTATTGCTTATAGTATCTGAGATATGGACTTGACCACCAAAATTTAACCTTGTTCACTGATCCATGAAATGAGGTGGAGGTCAGGTGAAAACTGTCTGACAGGCATTAGGACATTGCAAGGTACGCACATACCAAATATAATTATCCTATTACTTATAATAAGAGAGAATTCAACATTACAAAAAATCTGAACTTTTTTTTTCAAGTGGTCACTGAACCATGAAAATGAGGTCAAGGACATTTGACATGTAACTGACGGAAACTTCGTAACATGAGGCATCTATATTCAAATTATGAAGCATCCAGGTCTTCCACCTTCTAAAATATAAAGCTTTTAAAAAGTTAGCTAACGCTGCCGCCGCCGGATCACTATCCCTAAGTCGAGCTTTCTGCAACAAAAGTTGCAGGCTCGACAAAAATGATGATTAACATATATTTTTAATCTATAATATGAAATCAAACAAACCTAGAAAAAATCAAATTGCACAGGTTTGCTATCTATTTATATCTATATTTATATCAAGTTATATGACCGTCGGCAGACTTTGGAGGTTACCTCAATGGTTAATCAGATGGTGTCTATACTGAAATACACACAAAATGCCCCTTTAACAGTAGTGAGCCAAGTTGCTTGATTTTATCTAGAAGAAAAGGAACCAAAGAGACACACAAAAACCATGAAAACAGGTCTCCTCTCTTATTATTATTATACATTCTGAAAAAGGCAGTTCAGATGAGTGAAGAATCTGAAATATTGTATCACACACTTGAGCATGTTCACATAAAGCTTCTAAAAATTGTTTACATGCTACAAATCAATATTATCAATTTCCAGACCAAATATAAAATTGCCTCCTTTTATAGAAGCCAAAACAAGTTAGAAAGTTTTCTACAGAAGGTTATTCAGATGTACATACGTACAGACAAACTGAATGATGTGCAAAGTCAAGGGGTTACTAGACCTCTTTTAACATTGGTGATGCAGGTAAAAATAACTAACAAAATCACTAAAGACAAAAGTTAAAATATGCTTAATCAAGTTCAAAAATAATTTATACACACTTCATCCCCTTTTACAGGTAACTCCTGCCTCATATTAACATAATAGATCATGATAAGCAGATTATACATGTATTTACTTTGCATCAAATAACAAAGAATACAGCAAAGAAACTGGTTTTTAAATATCATACACAAATCAATCTGTTTCTTTGTTGGTGATGAACTCAACTTTAAGCACTCTCAGCTATATTTCGGTAGCCATTTTTTTATTGGTGGAAGAAGCCATACTATCTGGAGAGAACCATCAATGAGTATTGACCTTCAACAGCAAAAATGGTAATCCTTGTCAATTTTAAAGATATCCGTCAAATGCACCTCATAATCTCACAATCTCAGTCATTGTTAGTGTTGACAAGCTATTTATCCCTGTAGATAAACTACTTAAACCACTTGACCACCAACAACCCAGTATATCAATCTGTGTTATTAATTTCATGTAGTTATACATACATGTACCTGCTTTATAAGCATTCCCATGCTTATGCTGCACACAAAGGTTTTTCACCCATGTGTACAGCTTATTTCTCTGTTTCTTCTCTCTGTGACCATACCTGTCACCTTCCTTCAAAATTGGCAGGTCATACTCGGAACCAACAATCTAATAATAAAATTGAAAATTAAAATTTTAAATACATTTTACAAAATTGCCTCACTGTCTCAAAACACATTATCACAACTACTTAGTACATGTAGTATAACTAGAGATTCAGTGTATATAATGTGCGAATCCTGAAATACCGTTTTTACTGTATCCGTTATGAATTTTTAATGTAGAATGATAAATAAACAGACGACAAATTCAAGATTTTTGAATAAAATAAGAAATAATATATAATATGTACTGTTTTAATAAAGTCATGATATAGTTCAGAGATGCGGACAGGTTTTCATTGCTCATACTGCATGATCCAGGTTTAAAATTGATACACAAATGTACCTTTTAACATAATTATTAATGTTGTATAACTTAAGGTAGCACAATACAAAGTTTTTGTCATTCCCAAACAGACAACTTTAAACTGATGTAGTTCATTCCATCCTTCTTTATATTTTATAAACGAGGTACCAAAAGAAAGAAGAAAGATTAGTCTTTCAAATTGTGATAATTTCATTATGACATAATTATTACATAATTAATTATTATGTAATTATTGTTACAGGATAAATCATCTGACTGTGATAGATTGACTCTGACACTATGTCTATTGGCCAAAGTACCACTAGTACAGGATAAATCATCTGACTGTGACAAATTTACTCTGACGCCATTTCTATTGGTCAAGGTATCATTATTGTTATAGGATAAATCATCTGACTGTGATAGATTAACTCTGACACCATTTCTATTGGTCAAGGTATCATTACTTGTACAGGATAAATCATCTGACTGTGATAGATTGATTCTGACACTATGTCTATTGGCCACAGTACCACTAGTGGTACAGGATAAATCATCTAACTGTGATAGATTTACTCTGACGCCATTTCTTTTGGTCAAGGTATCATTATTGTTACAGGATAAATCTTCTGACTGTGATAGATTGACTCTAACACCATGTCTATAGGTCACAGTATCATTATTGTTATAGGATAAATCATCGGACTGTGATAGATTGACTCTGACACCATGTCTATAGGACACAGTATCATTATTGTTACAAGATAAATCATCTGACTTTGATAGATTGACTCTGACATCATGTCTATAGGTGACAGTATCATTATTGTTTCAGGATAAATCATCTGACTGTGATAGATTGACTCTGACACAATGTATATTAGCCACAGTACCACTAGTGGTACAGGATAAATCATCTGACTGTGATAGATTTAGTCTGACGCCATTTCTATTGGTCAAGGTATCATTATTGTTACGGGATAAATCATATGACTGTGATAGATTAACTCTGACATCATGTCTATAGGTCAGAGTATCATTATTGTAACAGGATATATCATCTGACTGTAATAGATTGACTCTGACACTATGTCTATTGGCCACAGTAGCACTGGTGGTACAGCATAAATCATCTGACTATGATATGTTTACTCTGACGCCATTTCTTTTGGTCAAGATATCATTATTGTTACAGGATAAATCATCGGACTGTGATAGATTGACCCTGACACCATGTCTATAGGTCACAGTATCATTATTGTTACGGGATAAATCATCTGACTGTGATAGATTGACTCTTACACCATGTCTATATGTCACAGTATCATTATTATTACGGGATAAATCATCTGACTGTGATAAATTGACTCTGACACCATGTCTATAGGCCAGAGTACCATTATTGCTACAAAATAAATCATCGGACTGTAATAGATTGATTCTGACACCATGTCTATAGGTCACAGTAGCATTATTGTTACGGGATAAATCATCTGACTGTGATAGATTGACTATGTCACCATGTCTATAGGACACAGTACCATTTTTGTTACAGGATAAATCATCTGACTGTGATAGATTGACTCTGACACTATGTCTATAGGTCAAAGTATCATTATTGTTACAGGATAAATCATCTGACTGCGATAGATTGACTCTGACACTATGTCTGTTGGCCACAGTACCACTAGTGGTACAGGATAAATCATCTGACTGTGATAGATTTACTGTGACGCCATTTCTATTGGTCAAGGTATCATTATTGTTAAAGGATAAATCATCTGACTGTGATAGATTGACTCTGACACCATGTCTATAGATCACAGTATCATTATTGTTACGGGATAAATAATCTGACTGTGATATATTGACTCTGACACCATGTCTATAGGTCACAGTATCGTTATTATTACGGGATAAATCATCTGACTGTGATAGATTGACTCTGACACCATTTCTATTGGTCACAGTATCATTATTGTTATAGGATAAATCATCTGACTGTGATAGATTGTCTCTGTCATCATGTCTATAGGTGACAGTATCATTATTGTTACAGGATATATCATCTGACTGTGATATATTGACTCTGACACTATGTCTATTGGCCACAGTACCACTAGTGGTACAGGATAAATCATCTGACTGTGATAGATTTACTCTGACGCCATTTCTTTTGGTTAAGGTATCATTATTGTTACAGGATAAATCATCTGACTGTGATAGATTGACTCTGACACCATGTATATAGGTCACAGTATCATTATTGTTATAGGATAAATCATCGGACTGTGATAGATTGATTCTGACACTATGTCTATAGGTCACAGTATCATTATTGTTACAAGATAAATCTTCTGACTGTGATAGATTGACTCTAACACCATGTCTATAGGTCAGAGTATCATTATTGTTATAGGATAAATCATCGGACTGTGATAGATTGACTCTGACACCATGTCTATAGGACACAGTATCATTATTGTTACAAGATAAATCATCTGACTTTGATAGATTGACTCTGACATCATGTCTATAGGTGACAGTATCATTATTGTTACAGGATAAATCATCTGACTGTGATAGATTGACTCTGACACAATGTCTATTGGCCACAGTATCACTAGTGGTACAGGATAAATCATCTGACTGTGATAGATTTAGTCTGACGCCATTTCTATTGGTCAAGGTATCATTATTGTTACGGGATAAATCATATGACTGTGATAGATTAACTGTGACATCATGTCTATAGGTCAGAGTATCATTATTGTAACAGGATATATCATCTGACTGTAATAGATTGACTCTGACACTATGTCTATTGGCCACAGTAGCACTGGTGGTACAGGATAAATCTTTTGACTATGATATGTTTACTCTGACGCCATTTCTTTTGGTCAAGATATCATTATTGTTACAGGATAAATCATCGGACTGTGATAGATTGACCCTGACATCATGTCTATAGGTGACAGTATCATTATTGTTTCAGGATAAATCATCTGACTGTGATAGATTGACTCTGACACAATGTATATTAGCCACAGTACCACTAGTGGTACAGGATAAATCATCTGACTGTGATAGATTTAGTCTGACGCCATTTCTATTGGTCAAGGTATCATTATTGTTACGGGATAAATCATATGACTGTGATAGATTAACTCTGACATCATGTCTATAGGTCAGAGTATCATTATTGTAACAGGATATATCATCTGACTGTAATAGATTGACTCTGACACTATGTCTATTGGCCACAGTAGCACTGGTGGTACAGCATAAATCATCTGACTATGATATGTTTACTCTGGCGCCATTTCTTTTGGTCAAGATATCATTATTGTTACAGGATAAATCATCGGACTGTGATAGATTGACCCTGACACCATGTCTATAGGTCACAGTATCATTATTGTTACGGGATAAATCATCTGACTGTGATAGATTGACTCTTACACCATGTCTATATGTCACAGTATCATTATTATTACGGGATAAATCATCTGACTGTGATAAATTGACTCTGACACCATGTCTATAGGCCAGAGTACCATTATTGCTACAAAATAAATCATCGGACTGTTATAGATTGATTCTGACACCATGTCTATAGGTCACAGTAGCATTATTGTTACGGGATAAATCATCTGACTGTGATAGATTGACTATGTCACCATGTCTATAGGACACAGTACCATTTTTGTTACAGGATAAATCATCTGACTGTGATAGATTGACTCTGACACTATGTCTATAGGTCAAAGTATCATTATTGTTACAGGATAAATCATCTGACTGCGATAGATTGACTCTGACACTATGTCTATAGGTCAAAGTATCATTATTGTTACAGGATAAATCATCTGACTGCGATAGATTGACTCTGACACTATGTCTGTTGGCCACAGTACCACTAGTGGTACAGGATAAATCATCTGACTGTGATAGATTTACTGTGACGCCATTTCTATTGGTCAAGGTATCATTATTGTTAAAGGATAAATCATCTGACTGTGATAGATTGACTCTGACACCATGTCTATAGATCACAGTATCATTATTGTTACGGGATAAATAATCTGACTGTGATATATTGACTCTGACACCATGTCTATAGGTCACAGTATCGTTATTATTACGGGATAAATCATCTGACTGTGATAGATTGACTCTGACACTATTTCTATTGGTCACAGTATCATTATTGTTATAGGATAAATCATCTGACTGTGATAGATTGTCTCTGTCATCATGTCTATAGGTGACAGTATCATTATTGTTACAGGATATATCATCTGACTGTGATATATTGACTCTGACACTATGTCTATTGGCCACAGTACCACTAGTGGTACAGGATAAATCATCTGACTGTGATAGATTTACTCTGACGCCATTTCTTTTGGTTAAGGTATCATTATTGTTACAGGATAAATCATCTGACTGTGATAGATTGACTCTGACACCATGTATATAGGTCACAGTATCATTATTGTTATAGGATAAATCATCGGACTGTGATAGATTGATTCTGACACTATGTCTATAGGTCACAGTATCATTATTGTTACAAGATAAATCTTCTGACTGTGATAGATTGACTCTAACACCATGTCTATAGGTCAGAGTATCATTATTGTTATAGGATAAATCATCGGACTGTGATAGATTGACTCTGACACCATGTCTATAGGACACAGTATCATTATTGTTACAAGATAAATCATCTGACTTTGATAGATTGACTCTGACATCATGTCTATAGGTGACAGTATCATTATTGTTACAGGATAAATCATCTGACTGTGATAGATTGACTCTGACACAATGTCTATTGGCCACAGTATCACTAGTGGTACAGGATAAATCATCTGACTGTGATAGATTTAGTCTGACGCCATTTCTATTGGTCAAGGTATCATTATTGTTACGGGATAAATCATATGACTGTGATAGATTAACTGTGACATCATGTCTATAGGTCAGAGTATCATTATTGTAACAGGATATATCATCTGACTGTAATAGATTGACTCTGACACTATGTCTATTGGCCACAGTAGCACTGGTGGTACAGGATAAATCTTTTGACTATGATATGTTTACTCTGACGCCATTTCTTTTGGTCAAGATATCATTATTGTTACAGGATAAATCATCGGACTGTGATAGATTGACCCTGACATCATGTCTATAGGTGACAGTATCATTATTGTTTCAGGATAAATCATCTGACTGTGATAGATTGACTCTGACACAATGTATATTAGCCACAGTACCACTAGTGGTACAGGATAAATCATCTGACTGTGATAGATTTAGTCTGACGCCATTTCTATTGGTCAAGGTATCATTATTGTTACGGGATAAATCATATGACTGTGATAGATTAACTCTGACATCATGTCTATAGGTCAGAGTATCATTATTGTAACAGGATATATCATCTGACTGTAATAGATTGACTCTGACACTATGTCTATTGGCCACAGTAGCACTGGTGGTACAGCATAAATCATCTGACTATGATATGTTTACTCTGACGCCATTTCTTTTGGTCAAGATATCATTATTGTTACAGGATAAATCATCGGACTGTGATAGATTGACCCTGACACCATGTCTATAGGTCACAGTATCATTATTGTTACGGGATAAATCATCTGACTGTGATAGATTGACTCTTACACCATGTCTATATGTCACAGTATCATTATTATTACGGGATAAATCATCTGACTGTGATAAATTGACTCTGACACCATGTCTATAGGCCAGAGTACCATTATTGCTACAAAATAAATCATCGGACTGTAATAGATTGATTCTGACACCATGTCTATAGGTCACAGTAGCATTATTGTTACGGGATAAATCATCTGACTGTGATAGATTGACTATGTCACCATGTCTATAGGACACAGTACCATTTTTGTTACAGGATAAATCATCTGACTGTGATAGATTGACTCTGACACTATGTCTATAGGTCAAAGTATCATTATTGTTACAGGATAAATCATCTGACTGCGATAGATTGACTCTGACACTATGTCTGTTGGCCACAGTACCACTAGTGGTACAGGATAAATCATCTGACTGTGATAGATTTACTGTGACGCCATTTCTATTGGTCAAGGTATCATTATTGTTAAAGGATAAATCATCTGACTGTGATAGATTTACTCTGACGCCATTTCTTTTGGTTAAGGTATCATTATTGTTACAGGATAAATCATCTGACTGTGATAGATTGACTCTGACACCATGTATATAGGTCACAGTATCATTATTGTTATAGGATAAATCATCGGACTGTGATAGATTGATTCTGACACTATGTCTATAGGTCACAGTATCATTATTGTTACAAGATAAATCATCTGACTGTGATAGATTGACTCTGACACCATGTCTATAGATCACAGTATCATTATTGTTACGGGATAAATAATCTGACTGTGATATATTGACTCTGACACCATGTCTATAGGTCACAGTATCGTTATTATTACGGGATAAATCATCTGACTGTGATAGATTGACTCTGACACCATTTCTATTGGTCACAGTATCATTATTGTTATAGGATAAATCATCTGACTGTGATAGATTGTCTCTGTCATCATGTCTATAAGTGACAGTATCATTATTGTTACAGGATATATCATCTGACTGTGATATATTGACTCTGACACTATGTCTATTGGCCACAGTACCACTAGTGGTACAGGATAAATCATCTGACTGTGATAGATTTACTCTGACGCCATTTCTTTTGGTTAAGGTATCATTATTGTTACAGGATAAATCATCTGACTGTGATAGATTGACTCTTACACCATGTCTATAGGTCACAGTATCATTATTGTTACGGGATAAATCATCTGACTGTGATAGATTGACTCTTACACCATGTCTATAGGTCACAGTATCATTATTATTACGGGATAAATCATCTGACTGTGATAAATTGACTCTGACACCATGTCTATAGGCCAGAGTACCATTATTGCTACAAAATAAATCATCGGACTGTGATAGATTGATTCTGACACCATGTCTATAGGTCACAGTATCATTATTGTTGTGGGATAAATCATCTGACTGTGATAGATTGACTATGTCACCATGTCTATAGGACACAGTACCATTTTTGTTACAGGATAATTCATCTGACTGTGATAGATTGACTCTGACACTATGTCTATTGGCCAAAGTACCACTAGTACAGGATAAATCATCTGACTGTGACAGTTTTACTCTGACGCCATGTCTATAGGTAACAGTATCATTATTGTTACGGGATAAATCATCTGACTGTGATAGATTGACTCTTACACCATGTCTATATGTCACAGTATCATTATTATTACGGGATAAATCATCTGACTGTGATAGATTGACCCTGACAGTATGTCTATAGGTCACAGTATCATTATTGTTACGGGATAAATCATCTGACTGTGATAGATTGACTCTTACACCATGTCTATATGTCACAGTATCATTATTATTACGGGATAAATCATCTGACTGTGATAAATTGACTCTGACACCATGTCTATAGGCCAGAGTACCATTATTGCTACAAAATAAATCATCGGACTGTAATAGATTGATTCTGACACCATGTCTATAGGTCACAGTAGCATTATTGTTACGGGATAAATCATCTGACTGTGATAGATTGACTATGTCACCATGTCTATAGGACACAGTACCATTTTTGTTACAGGATAAATCATCTGACTGTGATAGATTGACTCTGACACTATGTCTATAGGTCAAAGTATCATTATTGTTACAGGATAAATCATCTGACTGCGATAGATTGACTCTGACACTATGTCTGTTGGCCACAGTACCACTAGTGGTACAGGATAAATCATCTGACTGTGATAGATTTACTGTGACGCCATTTCTATTGGTCAAGGTATCATTATTGTTAAAGGATAAATCATCTGACTGTGATAGATTGACTCTGACACCATGTCTATAGATCACAGTATCATTATTGTTACGGGATAAATAATCTGACTGTGATATATTGACTCTGACACCATGTCTATAGGTCACAGTATCGTTATTATTACGGGATAAATCATCTGACTGTGATAGATTGACTCTGACACCATTTCTATTGGTCACAGTATCATTATTGTTGTAGGATAAATCATCTGACTGTGATAGATTGTCTCTGTCATCATGTCTATAGGTGACAATATCATTATTGTTACAAGATAAATCATCTGACTGTGATAGATTAACTCTGACACCATGTTTATAGGTCACAGTATCATTATTGTTACAGGATATATCATCTGACTGTGATATATTGACTCTGACACTATGTCTATTGGCCACAGTACCACTAGTGGTACAGGATAAATCATCTGACTGTGATAGATTTACTCTGACGCCATTTCTTTTGGTTAAGGTATCATTATTGTTACAGGATAAATCATCTGACTGTGATAGATTGACTCTGACACCATGTATATATATAGGTCACAGTATCATTATTGTTATAGGATAAATCATCGGACTGTGATAGATTGATTCTGACACTATGTCTATAGGTCACAGTATCATTATTGTTACAAGATAAATCTTCTGACTGTGATAGATTGACTCTAACACCATGTCTATAGGTCAGAGTATCATTATTGTTATAGGATAAATCATCGGACTGTGATAGATTGATTCTGACACCATGTCTATAGGACACAGTATCATTATTGTTACAAGATAAATCATCTGACTTTGATAGATTGACTCTGACATCATGTCTATAGGTGACAGTATCATTATTGTTACAGGATAAATCATCTGACTGTGATAGATTGACTCTGACACAATGTCTATTGGCCACAGTATCACTAGTGGTACAGGATAAATCATCTGACTGTGATAGATTTAGTCTGACGCCATTTCTATTGGTCAAGGTTTCATTATTGTTACGGGATAAATCATTTGACTGTGATAGATTAACTGTGACATCATGTCTATAGGTCAGAGTATCATTATTGTAACAGGATATATCATCTGACTGTAATAGATTGACTCTGACACTATGTCTATTGGCCACAGTAGCACTGGTGGTACAGGATAAATCTTTTGACTATGATATGTTTACTCTGACGCCATTTCTTTTGGTCAAGATATCATTATTGTTACAGGATAAATCATCGGACTGTGATAGATTGACCCTGACACCATGTCTATAGGTCACAGTATCATTATTGTTACGGGATAAATCATCTGACTGTGATAGATTGACTCTTACACCATGTCTATAGGTCACAGTATCATTATTATTACGGGATAAATCATCTGACTGTGATAAATTGACTCTGACACCATGTCTATAGGCCAGAGTACCATTATTGCTACAAAATATCATCGGACTGTGATAGATTGATTCTGACACCATGTCTATAGGTCACAGTATCATTATTGTTGCGGGATAAATCATCTGACTGTGATAGATTGACTATGTCACCATGTCTATAGGACACAGTACCATTTTTGTTACAGGATAATTCATCTGACTGTGATAGATTGACTCTGACACTATGTCTATTGGCCAAAGTACCACTAGTACAGGATAAATCATCTGACTGTGACAGTTTTACTCTGACGCCATTTCTATTGGTCACAGTATCATTATTATAACGGGATAAATCATCTGACTGTGATAGATTGACTCTGACACCATTTCTATTGGTCAAGGTATCATTACTTGTACAGGATAAATCATCGGACTGTGATAGATTGATTCTGACATTAGTCTATTGGCCACAGTACCACTAGTGGTACAGGATAAATCATCTAACTGTGATATCTTTATTCTGACGCCATTTCTTTTGGTCAAGGTATCATTATTGTTACAGGATAAATCTTCTGACTGTGATAGATTGACTCTAACACCATGTCTATAGGTCACAGTATCATTATTGTTATAGGATAAATCATCGGACTGTGATAGATTGACTCTGACACCATGTCTATAGGACACAGTATCCTTATTGTTACAAGATAAATCATCTGACTGTGATAGATTGACTCTCACACTATGTATATTGGCCAAAGTACCATTATTGGTACAAGATAAATCATCTGACTGTGATAGATTTACTCTGACATCATGTCTATAGGTGAGAGTATCATTATTGTTACAGGATAAATCATCTGACTGTGATAGATTGACTCTGACACAATGTCTATTGGCCACAGTACCACTAGTGGTACAGGATAGATCATCTGACTGTGATAGATTTAGTCTGACACCATTTCTATTGGTCAAGGTATCATTATTGTTACGGGATAAATCATATGACTGTGATAGATTAACTCTGACATCATGTCTATAGGTCAGAGTATCATTATTGTAACAGGATATATCATCTGACTGTAATAGATTGACTCTGACACTATGTGTATTGGCCACAGTAGCACTGGTAGTACAGGATAAATCATCTGACTATGATATGTTTACTCTGACGCCATTTCTTTTGGTCAAGATATCATTACTGTTACAGGATAAATCATCGGACTGTGATAGATTGACCCTGACACCATGTCTATAGGTCACAGTATCATTATTGTTACGGGATAAATCATCTGACTGTGATAGATTGACTCTTACACCATGTCTATAGGTCACAGTATCATTATTATTACGGGATAAATCATCTGACTGTGATAAATTGATTCTGACACCATGTCTATAGGCCAGAGTACCATTATTGCTACAACATAAATCATCGGACTGTGATAGATTGACTCAGACACCATGTCTATAGGTCACAGTATCATTATTATTACAGGACAAATCATCTGACTGTGATAGATTGACTCTCACACTATGTATATTGGCCAAAGTACCATTATTGGTACAAGATAAATCATCTGACTGTGATAGATTTACTCTAACACCATTTCTATTGGTCAAGGTATCATTATTGTTACAGGATCAATCATCGGACTGTGATAGATTGATTCTGACACCATGTCTATAGGTCACAGTATCATTATTGTTACGGGATAAATCATCTGACTGTGATAGATTGACTATGTCACCATGTCTATAGGACACAGTACCATTTTTGTTACAGGATAAAGCATCTGACTGTGATAGATTGACTCTGACACTATGTCTATAGGTCAAAGTATCATTATTGTTACAGGATAAATCATCTGACTGCGATAGATTGACTCTGACACTATGTCTGTTGGCCACAGTACCACTAGTGGTACAGGATAAATCATCTGACTGTGATAGATTTACTGTGACGCCATTTCTATTGGTCAAGGTATCATTATTGTTAAAGGATAAATCATCTGACTGTGATAGATTGACTCTGACACCATGTCTATAGATCACAGTATCATTATTGTTACGGGATAAATAATCTGACTGTGATATATTGACTCTGACACCATGTCTATAGGTCACAGTATCGTTATTATTACGGGATAAATCATCTGACTGTGATAGATTGACTCTGACACCATTTCTATTGGTCACAGTATCATTATTGTTATAGGATAAATCATCTGACTGTGATAGATTGTCTCTGTCATCATGTCTATAGGTGACAATATCATTATTGTTACAAGATAAATCATCTGACTGTGATAGATTAACTCTGACACTGTGTTTATAGGTCACAGGATCATTATTGTTACAGGATATATCATCTGACTGTGATATATTGACTCTGACACTATGTCTATTGGCCACAGTACCACTAGTGGTACAGGATAAATCATCTGACTGTGATAGATTTACTCTGACGCCATTTCTTTTGGTTAAGGTATCATTATTGTTACAGGATAAATCATCTGACTGTGATAGATTGCCTCTGACACCATGTATATAGGTCACAGTATCATTATTGTTATAGGATAAATCATCGGACTGTGATAGATTGATTCTGACACTATGTCTATAGGTCACAGTATCATTATTGTTACAGGATAAATCATCTGACTGTAATATATTGACTCTGACATCATGTCTATAGGTAACAGAATCATTATTGTTACAGGATAAATCATCTGACTGTGAAGGATTGACTCTGACACTATGTCTATTGGCCACAGTATCACTAGTGGTACAGGATAAATCATCTGACTGTGACAGATTTACTCTGACGCCATTTCTATTGGTCAAGGTATCATAATTGTTACAGGATAAATCATCTGACTGTGATAGACTCTGACACCATGTCTATAGGTCACAGTATTATTATTGTTACGGGATAAATAATGTGACTGTGATAGATTGACTCTGACACCATGTCTATAGGTCACAGTATCATTATTATTACGGGATAAATCAACTGACAGTGATAGATTGACTCTGACACCACGTCTATAGGTCACAGTACCATTTTGTTACAGGATAAATCATCTGACTGTGATAGATTGACTATGGCACGATGTCTATAGGCCACAGTACCATTTTTGTTACAGGATAAATCATCTGACTGTTATAGATTGACTCTGACACTATGTCTATAGGTCACAGTATCCTTATTGTTACAGGATAAATCATCTGACTGTGATAGATTGATTCTGACACTATGTCTATAGGTCACAGTATCCTTATTGTTACAGGATAAATCATCTGACTGTGATAGATTGATTCTGACACTATGTCTATAGGTCACAGTATCATTATTGTTACAGGATAAATCATCTGACTGTGATAGATTGACTCTGACACTATGTATATTGGCCAAACTACCATTATTGGTACAAGATAAATCATCTGAATGTGATAGATTTACTTTGACACCATTTCTATTGGTCAAAGTATCATTATTGTTACAGGATAAATAATCTGACGGTGATAGATTGATTCTGACACCATGTCTATATGTCACAGTATCATTATTAATATGGGATAAATCATCTGACTGTGATAAATTGACTGTGACACTATGTCTATAGGCGACAGTAGCATTATTGCTACAGGATAAATCACCAGACTGTGACAGATGGTTTCTGACACTATGTCTATAGGTCAAAGTATCTTATTGTTGCAAGATAAATCATCATTATTGTTACAGGGTAAATCATCTGACTGTGATAAATTGATTCTGATACTATGTCTTTAGGTCACAGTATCATTATTAATACAGGATAAATCATTTGACTGTGATAGATTGACTCTGACAGTATGTCTATAGGTCACAGTATCATTATTGCTACAGGATAAATCATCTGACTGTGATACATTGACTCTGACACTATGTATATTGGCCAAAGTACCATTATTGGTACAAGATAAATCATCTGACTGTGATAGATTTACTCTGCCACCATTTTTATTGGTCAAGGTATCATTATTTTTACAGGATAAATCATCGGACTGTGATAGATTGATTCTGACACTATGTCTATAGGTCACAGTATCATTATTGTTACAGGATAAATCATCTGACTGTGATGGATTGTCTCTGACATCATGTCTATAGGTGACAGTATCATTATTGTTACAGGATAAATCATATGATTGTGATAGATTGACTCTGACGCCATGTCTATAGGTCACAGTATCATTATTGTTACAGGATATATCATCTGACTGTGATAGATTGACTCTGACACTATGTCTATTGGCCACAGTACCACTAGTGGTACAGGATAAATCATCTGACTGTGATATATTTACTCTGACGCCTTTTCTTTTGGTCAAGGTATCATTATTGTTACAGGATAAATCATCTGACTGTGATAGATTGACTTTGACACTATGTCTATAGGCCACAGTATCATTATTGCAACAGGATAAATCACCTGACTGTGATAGATTGACTATGACACCACGTCCATAGGCCACAGTGCCATTTTTGTTACAGAATAAATCATTTGATTGTGATGGATTGACTATGACACCATATCTATAGGCCACAGTACCATCTTTGTTAAAGGATAAATCATCTGACTGTGATAGATTGACTCTGATACTATGTCTATCGGTCAAAGTATCATTATTGTTACAGGATAAATCAGCTGACTGTGATAGATTGATTCTGACACTATGTCTATGGGTCACATTATCATCATTGTTACAGGATAAATCGTCTGACTGTGATACATTGACTCTGACATCATGTCTTTAGGTGACAGTATCATTACCGTTACAGGATAAATCATCTGACTGTGATAGATTGACCCTGACACCATGTCTATAGGTCACAGTATAATTACCGTTACAAGATAAATCATCTGACTGTGATAGATTGACTCTGACACTATGTTTATTGGCCACAGAAGCACTAGTGGTACAGGATAAATCATCTGAATGTGACAGATTTACTCTGACGCCATTTGTATTGGTCAAGGTATCATTATTGTTATAGGATATTTCATCTGATTGTGATAGATTGACTCTAACACCATGTATATAGGTCACAGTATCATTATTGTTACGGGATTAATAATCTAACTGTGATAGATTGACTCTGACACCATGTCTATAGGTCACAGTATCATTATTATTACGGGATAAATCAGCTGACTGTGATAGAATGACTCTGACATCATTTCTATTGGTCAAAGTATCATTATTAATACAGGACAAATCATCGGACTGTGATAGATTGCTTCTGACACTATGTCTATAGGTTACAGTATCATTAGTGTTATAGGATAAATCATCTGACTGTGATAGATTGTCTCTGACATCATGTGTGTAGGTGACAGTATCATTATTGTTACAGGATAAATCATCTGCTGTGATATATTTACTCTGACGCCATTTCTTTTGGTCAAGGTATCATTATTGTTACAGGATAAACATCTGACTGTGATAGATTGACTCTGACACCATGTCTATAGGTCACAGTATCATTATTGTTATAGGATAAATCATCGGACTGTGATAGATTGACTCTGACACTATGTCTATAGGTCACAGTATCATTATTGTTACAAGATAAATCATCTGACTGTGATAAATTGATTCTGACCCTATGTCTATAGGTCACAGTATCATTATTGTTACAAGATAGATTATCTGACTGTGATAGATTGACTATGACAGTATGTCTATAGGTCACAGTATCATTATTGTTACAGGATAAATCATCTGACTGTGATAGATTTACTCTGACACCATTTCTATTGGTCAAGGTATCATTATTGTTACAGGATAAATCATCGGACTGTGACAGATTGATTCTGACACCATGTCTATAGGTCACAGTATCATTATTATTACGGGATAAATCATCTGACTGTGATATATTGACTCTGACACCACGTCTATAGGCCACAGTACCATTTTTGTTATCCGACTTTGATAGATTGATTCTGACACTATGTCTATAGGTCACAGTATCCTTATTGTTACAGGATAAATCATCTGACTGTGATAGATTGACTCTGACAGTATGTCTATAGGTCACAGTATCATTATTGTTACAGGATAAATCATCTGACTGTGATAGATTGACTCTGACACTATGTGTATTGACCAAAGTACCATTATTGGTACAAGATAAATCATCTGACTGTAATAGATTTACTCTGACACCATTTCTATTGGTCAAGGTATCATTATTGTTACAGGATAAATTATCGGACTGTGATAGATTGATTCTGACACTATGTCTATAGGTCACAGTATCATTTTTGTTACAGGATAAATCATATGAGTGTGATATATTGACTCTGACGCCATGTCTATAGGCCACAGTATCATTATTGTTACATGATATATCATCTGACTGTGATAGATTGACTCTGACACTATGTCTTTTGGCCAGAGTACCACTAGTGGTACAGGATAAATCATCTGACTGTGATATATTTACTCTGACGCCTTTTCTTTTGTTCAAGGTATCATTATTGTTACAGGATAAATCATCAAACTGTGATAGATTGACTCTGACACCATGTCTATAGGTCACAGTATCCTTATTGTTACGGAATAAATCATCGGACTGTGATAGATTGACTCTTACACCATGTCTATAGGTCACAGTTTCATTATTATAACGGGATAAATCAACTGACTGTGATAAATTGACTCTGACACTATGTCTATGGGCCACAGTACCATTATTGCTACAGGATAAATCACGTGACTGTGATAGATTGACTCTTACACCATGTCTATAGGTCACAGTTTCATTATTATTACGGGATAAATCAACTGACTGTGATAAATTGACTCTGACACTATGTCTATAGGCCACAGTACCATTATTGCTACAGGATAAATCATCTGATTGTGATAGATTGACTATGACACCATATATATAGGCCACAGTACCATTTTTGTTACAGGATAAATCATCTGACTGTGATAGATGGACTCTGACACTATGTCTATAGGTCAAAGTATCATTATTGTTACAGGGTAAATCATCTGACTGTGATAGATGGATTCTGACACTATGTCTATGGGTCACATTATCATCATTGTTACAGGATAAATCATCTGACTGTGATAGATTGACTCTGACATCATGTCTATAGGTGACAGTATTATTACCGTTACAGAATAAATCATCTGACTGTAATAGATTGACTCTGACACTATGTTTATTGGCCACAGTACCACTAGTGGTACAGGATAAATCATCTGACTGTGACAGATTTACTCTGACGCCATTTTTATTGGTCAAGGTATCATTATTTTTACAGGATAAATCATCGGACTGTGATAGATTGATTCTGACACTATGTCTATAGGTCACAGTATCATTATTGTTACAGGATAAATCATCTGACTGTGATGGATTGTCTCTGACATCATGTCTATAGGTGACAGTATCATTATTGTTACAGGATAAATCATATGATTGTGATAGATTGACTCTGACGCCATGTCTATAGGTCACAGTATCATTATTGTTACAGGATATATCATCTGACTGTGATAGATTGACTCTGACACTATGTCTATTGGCCACAGTACCACTAGTGGTACAGGATAAATCATCTGACTGTGATATATTTACTCTGACGCCTTTTCTTTTGGTCAAGGTATCATTATTGTTACAGGATAAATCATCTGACTGTGATAGATTGACTTTGACACTATGTCTATAGGCCACAGTATCATTATTGCAACAGGATAAATCACCTGACTGTGATAGATTGACTATGACACCACGTCCATAGGCCACAGTGCCATTTTTGTTACAGAATAAATCATTTGATTGTGATGGATTGACTATGACACCATATCTATAGGCCACAGTACCATCTTTGTTAAAGGATAAATCATCTGACTGTGATAGATTGACTCTGATACTATGTCTATCGGTCAAAGTATCATTATTGTTACAGGATAAATCAGCTGACTGTGATAGATTGATTCTGACACTATGTCTATGGGTCACATTATCATCATTGTTACAGGATAAATCGTCTGACTGTGATACATTGACTCTGACATCATGTCTTTAGGTGACAGTATCATTACCGTTACAGGATAAATCATCTGACTGTGATAGATTGACCCTGACACCATGTCTATAGGTCACAGTATAATTACCGTTACAAGATAAATCATCTGACTGTGATAGATTGACTCTGACACTATGTTTATTGGCCACAGAAGCACTAGTGGTACAGGATAAATCATCTGAATGTGACAGATTTACTCTGACGCCATTTGTATTGGTCAAGGTATCATTATTGTTATAGGATATTTCATCTGATTGTGATAGATTGACTCTAACACCATGTATATAGGTCACAGTATCATTATTGTTACGGGATTAATAATCTAACTGTGATAGATTGACTCTGACACCATGTCTATAGGTCACAGTATCATTATTATTACGGGATAAATCAGCTGACTGTGATAGAATGACTCTGACATCATTTCTATTGGTCAAAGTATCATTATTAATACAGGACAAATCATCGGACTGTGATAGATTGCTTCTGACACTATGTCTATAGGTTACAGTATCATTAGTGTTATAGGATAAATCATCTGACTGTGATAGATTGTCTCTGACATCATGTGTGTAGGTGACAGTATCATTATTGTTACAGGATAAATCATCTGCTGTGATATATTTACTCTGACGCCATTTCTTTTGGTCAAGGTATCATTATTGTTACAGGATAAACATCTGACTGTGATAGATTGACTCTGACACCATGTCTATAGGTCACAGTATCATTATTGTTATAGGATAAATCATCGGACTGTGATAGATTGACTCTGACACTATGTCTATAGGTCACAGTATCATTATTGTTACAAGATAAATCATCTGACTGTGATAAATTGATTCTGACCCTATGTCTATAGGTCACAGTATCATTATTGTTACAAGATAGATTATCTGACTGTGATAGATTGACTATGACAGTATGTCTATAGGTCACAGTATCATTATTGTTACAGGATAAATCATCTGACTGTGATAGATTTACTCTGACACCATTTCTATTGGTCAAGGTATCATTATTGTTACAGGATAAATCATCGGACTGTGACAGATTGATTCTGACACCATGTCTATAGGTCACAGTATCATTATTATTACGGGATAAATCATCTGACTGTGATATATTGACTCTGACACCACGTCTATAGGCCACAGTACCATTTTTGTTATCCGACTTTGATAGATTGATTCTGACACTATGTCTATAGGTCACAGTATCCTTATTGTTACAGGATAAATCATCTGACTGTGATAGATTGACTCTGACAGTATGTCTATAGGTCACAGTATCATTATTGTTACAGGATAAATCATCTGACTGTGATAGATTGACTCTGACACTATGTGTATTGACCAAAGTACCATTATTGGTACAAGATAAATCATCTGACTGTAATAGATTTACTCTGACACCATTTCTATTGGTCAAGGTATCATTATTGTTACAGGATAAATTATCGGACTGTGATAGATTGATTCTGACACTATGTCTATAGGTCACAGTATCATTTTTGTTACAGGATAAATCATATGAGTGTGATATATTGACTCTGACGCCATGTCTATAGGCCACAGTATCATTATTGTTACATGATATATCATCTGACTGTGATAGATTGACTCTGACACTATGTCTTTTGGCCAGAGTACCACTAGTGGTACAGGATAAATCATCTGACTGTGATATATTTACTCTGACGCCTTTTCTTTTGTTCAAGGTATCATTATTGTTACAGGATAAATCATCAAACTGTGATAGATTGACTCTGACACCATGTCTATAGGTCACAGTATCCTTATTGTTACGGAATAAATCATCGGACTGTGATAGATTGACTCTTACACCATGTCTATAGGTCACAGTTTCATTATTATAACGGGATAAATCAACTGACTGTGATAAATTGACTCTGACACTATGTCTATGGGCCACAGTACCATTATTGCTACAGGATAAATCACGTGACTGTGATAGATTGACTCTTACACCATGTCTATAGGTCACAGTTTCATTATTATTACGGGATAAATCAACTGACTGTGATAAATTGACTCTGACACTATGTCTATAGGCCACAGTACCATTATTGCTACAGGATAAATCATCTGATTGTGATAGATTGACTATGACACCATATATATAGGCCACAGTACCATTTTTGTTACAGGATAAATCATCTGACTGTGATAGATGGACTCTGACACTATGTCTATAGGTCAAAGTATCATTATTGTTACAGGGTAAATCATCTGACTGTGATAGATGGATTCTGACACTATGTCTATGGGTCACATTATCATCATTGTTACAGGATAAATCATCTGACTGTGATAGATTGACTCTGACATCATGTCTATAGGTGACAGTATTATTACCGTTACAGAATAAATCATCTGACTGTAATAGATTGACTCTGACACTATGTTTATTGGCCACAGTACCACTAGTGGTACAGGATAAATCATCTGACTGTGACAGATTTACTCTGACGCCATTTCTTTTGGTCAAGGTATCATTATTGTTATAGGATAAATCATCTGACTGTGATAGATTGACTCTGACACCATGTATATAGGTCACAGTATCATTATTGTTACGGGATAAATAATCTGACTGTGATAGATTGACTCTGACACCATGTCTATTGGTCACAGTATCATTATTATTACAGGATAAATCATTTGACTGTGATAGATTTACTCTGACATCGTTTCTATTGGTCAAGGTATCATTATTGTTACAGGATAAATCATTGGACTGTGATAGATTGATTCTGACGCTATGTCTATAGATCACAGTATCATTAATGTTATATGATAAATCATCTGACTGTGATAGATTGTCTTTGACATCATGTGAGTAGGTGACAGTATCATTATTGTTACATGATAATTCATCAGACTGTGATAGATTAACTCTGACACCATGTTTATAGGTCACAGTATCATTATTGTTACAGGATATATCATCTGACTGTGATTTATTGACTCTGACACTATGTCTATTGGCCACAGTACCACTAGTGGTACAGGATAAATCATCTGAATGTGATATATTTACTCTGAGGCCATTTCTTTTGGTCAAGGTATCATTATTGTTACAGGATAAATCATCTGACTGTGATAGATTGACTCTGACACCATGTCTATAGGTCACAGTATCATTATTGTTATAGGATAAATCATCGGACTGTGATAGATTGACTCTGACACTATGTCTATAGGTCACAGTATCATTATTGTTACAGGATAAATCATCGGACTGTGATAGATTGACTCTGACACTATGTCTATAGGTCACAGTATCATTATTGTTACAAGATATATCATCTGACTGTGATAGATTGATTCTGACACTATGTCTATAGGTCACAGTATCATTATTGTTATAAGATAAATCATCGGACTGTGATAGATTGACTCTGACACTATGTCTATAGGTCACAGTATCATTATTGTTACAAGATAAATCATCTGACTGTGATAGATTGATTCTGAAACTATGTCTATAGGTCAAAGTATCATTATTATTACGGGATAAATCATCTGACTGTGATAGATTGACACTGACACCACGTCTATAGGCCACAGTACCATTTTTTGTTACAGGATAAATCATCTGACTGTGATAGATTGACTCTGACACTATGTCTATAGGTCACAGTATCCTTATTGTTACAGGATAAATCATCTGACTGTTATAGATTGACTCTGACACTATGTCTTTAGGCCACAGTATCCTTATTATTACAGGAAAAATCATCTGACTGTGATAGATTGCTTCTGACACTATGTCTTTAGGTCAAAGTATCATTATTGTTATAGGATTAATCATCTGACTGTGATAGATTGACTCTGACGGTATGTCTATAGGTCACAGTATCATTATTATTACTGGATAAATCATCTGACAGTGAAAGATTGACTCTGACACTATGTATATTGGCCAAAGTACCATTATTGGTACAAGATAAATCATCTGACTGTGATAGATTTACTCTGACACCATTTCTATTGGTCATAGTATCATTATTGTTACAGGATAAATCATCTGACTGTGATAGATTGTCTCTGACATCATGTCTATAGGTGAGAGAATCATTATTGTTACAGGATAAATCACATGACTGTGATAGATTAACTCTGACATCATGTCTATAGGTCACAGTATCATTATTGTTACAGGAGATATCATCTGACTGTAATAGATTGACCTTGACACTATGTCTATTGGCCACAGTACCACTGGTGTTACAGGATAAATCATCTGACTGTGATATATTTACTCTGACGCCTTTTCTTTTGTTCAAGGTATCATTATTGTTACAGGATAAATCATCTGACTGTGATAGATTGACTCTGACACTATGTCTATAGGTCACGGTATCCTTATTGTTACAGGATAAATCATCTGACTGTGATATATTGACTCTGACAGTATGTCTATAGGTCACAGTAGCATTATTGTTACAAGATAAATCATCTGACTGTGATAGATTGGCTATCACACTATGTATATTGGCCAAAGTACCATTATTGGTACAAGATAAATCATCTAACTGTGATAGATTTGCTCTGACACCATTTCTATTGGTCAAGGTATCATTATTGTTACAGGATAAATCATCGGACTCTGATAGATTGATTCTGACACTATGTCTATAGGTCACAGTATCATTATTGTTACAGGATAAATCATCTGACTGTGATAGATTGACTCTGACACCATTTCTTTAGGTCACAGTATCATTATTATTACGGGATAAATCATCTGACTGTGATATATAGACTCTGACACCAAGTCTATAGGCCACAGTACCATTTTTGTTACAGGATAAATCATCTGACTGTGATAGATTGACTCTGACAGTATGTCTATAGGTCACAGTATCCTTATTGTTACAGGATAAATCATCTGACTGTGATATATTCACTCTGACAGTATGTCTATAGGTCACAGTATCATTATTGTTACAGGATAAGTCATCTGACTGTGATAGATTGACTCTCACATTATGTATATTGGCCAAAGTACCATTATTGGTACAAGATAAATCATTTGACTGTGATAGATTTACTCTGACACCATTTCTATTGGTCAAGGTATCATTATTGTTACAGGATAAATCATCGGACTGTGATAGATTGATTCTCACACTATGTCTATAGGTCACAGTATCATTATTGTTACAGGATAAATCATATGACTGTGATAGATTGTCTCTGACATCATGTCTTTAGGTGACAGTATCATTATTGTTACATGATAAATCAGATGACTGTGATAGATTGACTCTGACGCCATGTCTATAGGTCACAGTATCATTATTGTTACATGATATCTCATCTGACTGTGATAGATTGACTCTGACACTATGTCTATTGGCCACAGTACCACTAGTGGTACAGGATAAATCATATGACTGTGATATATTTACTCTGACGCCTTTTCTTTTGTTCAAGGTATCATTATTGTTAACAGAATAAATCATCTGACTGTGAAAGATTGACTCTGACACCATGTCTATAGGTCACAGTATCATAATTCATACGGGATAAATCATCTGACTGTGATAGATTGACTCTTACACCATGTCTTTAGGTCACAGTTTCATTATTATTACGGGATAAATCATCTGACTGTGATAAATTGACTCTGACACTATGTCTATAGGCCACAGTACCATTATTGCTACAGGATAAATCACCTGACTGTGATAGATTGACTCTGACACCACGTCTATAGGCCACAGTGCCATTTTTGTTACAGGATAAATCATCTGATTGTGATGGATTGACTATGACACCATGTCTATAGGCCACAGTACCATTTTTGTTACAGGATAAATCATCTGACTGCGATAGATTGACTCTGACACTATGTCTATAGGTCAAAGTATCATTATTGTTACAGGATAAATCATCTGACTGTGATAGATTGATTCTGACAACTATGTCTATGGGTCACATCATCATCATTGTTACAGGATAAATCGTCTGACTGTGATAGATTAACTCTGACATCATGTCTATAGGTGACAGTATCATTACCGTTACAGGATAAATCATCTGACTGTGATTGATTGACTCTGACACTATGTCTATTGGCCACAGTACCACTAGTGGTACAGGATAAATCATATGACCGTGACAGATTTACTCTGACGCCATTTCTATTGGTCAAGGTATCATTACTGTTATAGGATAAATCATCTGACTGTGATAGATTGACTCTGACACCATGTATATAGGTCACAGTATTATTACTGTTACGGGATAAATAATCTGACTGTGATGGATTGAGTCTGAAACCATGTCTATAGGTCACAGTATCATTATCATTACGGGATAAATCATCTGACTGTGATAGATTGACTCTGACACCATTTCTATTGGTCAAGCTATCATTATTGTAACAGGATAAATCATCGGACTGTGATAGATTGATTCTGACACTATGTCTATAGGTAACAGTATCATTAGTGTTATATGATAAATCATCTGACTGTGATAGATTGTCTCTGACACCACGTCTATAGGCCACAGTGCCATTTTTGTTACAGGATAAATCATCTGACTGCGATAGATTGACTCTGACACTATGTCTATAGGTCAAAGAATCATTATTGTTACAGGATAAATCATCTGACTGTGATAGATTGACTCTGACATCATGTGTGTAGGTGACAGTATCATTATTGTTAAAGGATAAATCATCTGACTGTGATAGATTAACTCTGACACCATGTTTATAGGTCACAGTATCATTATTGTTACAGGATAAATCATCTGACTGTGATAGATTGACTCTGACACTATGTCTATAGGTCACAGTATCCTTATTGTTACAGGATAAATCATCTGACTGTTATAGATTGACTCTGACACTATGTCTATAGGCCACAGTATCCTTATTGTTACAGGAAAAATCATCTGACTGTGATAGATTGATTCTGACACTATGTCTTTAGCTCAAAGTATCATTATTGTTACAGGATAAATCTTCTGACTGTGATTGATTGACAATGACACCACGTCTATAGGTCACAGTACCATTTTTGTTACAGGATAAATCATCTGACTGTGATAGATTGACTCTGACACTATGTCTATAGGTCACAGTATCCTTATTGTTACAGTATAAATCATCTGACTGTTATAGATTGACTCTGACACTATGTCTGTTGGCCACAGTACCACTAGTAGTACAGGATAAATCATCTGACTGTGATAGATTTACTCTGACGCCATTTCTATTGGTCAAGGTATCATTATTGTTACAGGATAAATCATCTGACTGTGATAGATTGACTCTGATACCATGCCTATAGGTAACAGTATCATTATTGTTACGGGATAAATAATCTCACTGTGCTAGATTGACTCTGACACTATGTCTATAGGCCACAGTATCCTTATTGTTACAGGAAAAATCATCTGACTGTGATAGATTGACTCTTACACTATGTCTTTAGGTCAAAGTATCATTATTATTACGGGGTAAATCATCTGACTGTGATAGATTGACTCTGACACCAAGTCTATAGGCCACAGTACCATTTTTGTTACAGGATAAATCATCTGACTGTGATAGATTGACTCTGACAGTATGTCTATATGTCAGAGTATCCTTATTGTTACAGGATAAATCATCTGACTGTGATATATTCTCTCTGACAGTATGTCTATAGGTCACAGTATCATTATTGTTACGGGATAAATCATCTGACTGTGATAGATTGACTCTCACACTATGTATATTGGCCAAAGTACCATTATTGGTACAAGATAAATCATCTGACTGTGATAGATTTACTCTGACACCATTTCTATTGGTCAAGGTATCATTATTGTTACAGGATAAATCATCGGACTGTGATAGATTGATTCTCACACTATGTCTATAGGTCACAGTATCATTATTGTTGCAGGATAAATCATATGACTGTGATAGATTGATTCTGACAACTATGTCTTTAGGTGACAGTATCATTATTGTTACATGATAAATCAGATGACTGTGATAGATTGACTCTGACGCCATGTCTATAGGTCACAGTATCATTATTGTTACATGATATCTCATCTGACTGTGATAGATTGACTCTGACACTATGTCTATTGGCCACAGTACCACTAGTGGTACAGGATAAATCATCTGACTGTGATATATTTACTCTGACGCCTTTTCTTTTGTTCAAGGTATCATTATTGTTAACAGAATAAATCATCTGACTGTGAAAGATTGACTCTGACACCATGTCTATAGGTCACAGTATCATTATTCATACGGGATAAATCATCTGACTGTGATAGATTGACTCTTACACCATGTCTTTAGGTCACAGTTTCATTATTATTACGGGATAAATCATCTGACTGTGATAAATTGACTCTGACACTATGTCTATAGGCCACAGTACCATTATTGCTACAGGATAAATCACCTGACTGTGATAGATTGACTCTGACACCACGTCTATAGGCCACAGTGCCATTTTTGTTACAGGATAAATCATCTGATTGTGATGGATTGACTATGACACCATGTCTATAGGCCACAGTACCATTTTTGTTACAGGATAAATCATCTGACTGCGATAGATTGACTCTGACACTATGTCTATAGGTCAAAGTATCATTATTGTTACAGGATAAATCATCTGACTGTGATAGATTGATTCTGACAACTATGTCTATGGGTCACATTATCATCATTGTTACAGGATAAATCGTCTGACTGTGATAGATTGACTCTGACATCATGTCTATAGTCGACAGTATCATTACCGTTACAGGATAAATCATCTGACTGTGATTGATTGACTCTGACACTATGTCTATTGGCCACAGTACCACTAGTGGTACAGGATAAATCATATGACCGTGACAGATTTACTCTGACGCCATTTCTATTGGTCAAGGTATCATTACTGTTATAGGATAAATCATCTGACTGTGATAGATTGACTCTGACACCATGTATATAGGTCACAGTAGTATCATTACTGTTACGGGATAAATAATCTGACTGTGATGGATTGAGTCTGAAACCATGTCTATAGGTCACAGTATCATTATTATTACGGGATAAATCATCTGACTGTGATAGATTGACTCTGACACCATTTCTATTGGTCAAGCTATCATTATTGTAACAGGATAAATCATCGGACTGTGATAGATTGATTCTGACACTATGTCTATAGGTAACAGTATCATTAGTGTTATATGATAAATCATCTGACTGTGATAGATTGTCTCTGACACCACGTCTATAGGCCACAGTGCCATTTTTGTTACAGGATAAATCATCTGACTGCGATAGATTGACTCTGACACTATGTCTATAGGTCAAAGAATCATTATTGTTACAGGATAAATCATCTGACTGTGATAGATTGACTCTGACATCATGTGTGTAGGTGACAGTATCATTATTGTTGCAGGATAAATCATCTGACTGTGATAGATTAACTCTGACACCATGTTTATAGGTCACAGTATCATTATTGTTACAGGATAAATCATCTGACTGTGATAGATTGACTCTGACACTATGTCTATAGGTCACAGTATCCTTATTGTTACAGGATAAATCATCTGACTGTTATAGATTGACTCTGACACTATGTCTATAGGCCACAGTATCCTTATTGTTACAGGAAAAATCATCTGACTATGATAGACTGATTCTGACACTATGTCTTTAGCTCAAAGTATCATTATTGTTACAGGATAAATCTTCTGACTGTGATAGATTGACAATGACACCACGTCTATAGGCCACAGTACCATTTTTGTTACAGGATAAATCATCTGACTGTGATAGATTGACTCTGACACTATGTCTATAGGTCACAGTATCCTTATTGTTACAGTATAAATCATCTGACTGTTATAGATTGACTCTGACACTATGTCTGTTGGCCACAGTACCACTAGAAGTACAGGATAAATCATCTGACTGTGATAGATTTACTCTGACGCCATTTCTATTGGTCAAGGTATCATTATTGTTACAGGATAAATCATCTGACTGTGATAGATTGACTCTGATACCATGCCTATAGGTAACAGTATCATTATTGTTACGGGATAAATAATCTCACTGTGCTAGATTGACTCTGACACTATGTCTATAGGCCACAGTATCCTTATTGTTACAGGAAAAATCATCTGACTGTGATAGATTGACTCTTACACTATGTCTTTAGGTCAAAGTATCATTATTATTACGGGGTAAATCATCTGACTGTGATAGATTGACTCTGACACCAAGTCTATAGGCCACAGTACCATTTTTGTTACAGGATAAATCATCTGACTGTGATAGATTGACTCTGACAGTATGTCTATAGGTCAGAGTATCCTTATTGTTACAGGATAAATCATCTGACTGTGATATATTGACTCTGACAGTATGTCTATAGGTCACAGTATCATTATTGTTACAGGATAAATCATCTGACTGTGATAGATTGACTCTCACACTATGTATATTGGCCAAAGTACCATTATTGGTACAAGATAAATCATCTGACTGTGATAGATTTACTCTGACACCATTTCTATTGGTCAAGGTATCATTATTGTTACAGGATAAATCATCGGACTGTGATAGATTGATTCTCACACTATGTCTATAGGTCACAGTATCATTATTGTTGCAGGATAAATCATATGACTGTGATAGATTGTCTCTGACATCATGTCTTTAAATGACAGTATCATTATTGTTACATGATAAATCAGATGACTGTGATAGATTGACTCTGACGCCATGTCTATAGGTCACAGTATCATTATTGTTACATGATATCTCATCTGACTGTGATAGATTGACTCTGACACTATGTCTATTGGCCACAGTGCCACTAGTGGTACAGGATAAATCATCTGACTGTGATATATTTACTCTGACGCCTTTTCTTTTGTTCAAGGTATCATTATTGTTAACAGAATAAATCATCTGACTGTGAAAGATTGACTCTGACACCATGTCTATAGGTCACAGTATCATTATTCATACGGGATAAATCATCTGACTGTGATAGATTGACTCTTACACCATGTCTTTAGGTCACAGTTTCATTATTATTACGGGATAAATCATCTGACTGTGATAAATTGACTCTGACACTATGTCTATAGGCCACAGTACCATTATTGCTACAGGATAAATCACCTGACTGTGATAGATTGACTCTGACACCACGTCTATAGGCCACAGTGCCATTTTTGTTACAGGATAAATCATCTGATTGTGATGGATTGACTATGACACCATGTCTATAGGCCACAGTACCATTTTTGTTACAGGATAAATCATCTGACTGCGATAGATTGACTCTGACACTATGTCTATAGGTCAAAGTATCATTATTGTTACAGGATAAATCATCTGACTGTGATAGATTGATTCTGACAACTATGTCTATGGGTCACATTATCATCATTGTTACAGGATAAATCGTCTGACTGTGATAGATTGACTCTGACATCATGTCTATAGTCGACAGTATCATTACCGTTACAGGATAAATCATCTGACTGTGATTGATTGACTCTGACACTATGTCTATTGGCCACAGTACCACTAGTGGTACAGGATAAATCATATGACCGTGACAGATTTACTCTGACGCCATTTCTATTGGTCAAGGTATCATTACTGTTATAGGATAAATCATCTGACTGTGATAGATTGACTCTGACACCATGTATATAGGTCACAGTATCATTACTGTTACGGGATAAATAATCTGACTGTGATGGATTGAGTCTGAAACCATGTCTATAGGTCACAGTATCATTATTATTACGGGATAAATCATCTGACTGTGATAGATTGACTCTGACACCATTTCTATTGGTCAAGCTATCATTATTGTAACAGGATAAATCATCGGACTGTGATAGATTGATTCTGACACTATGTCTATAGGTAACAGTATCATTAGTGTTATATGATAAATCATCTGACTGTGATAGATTGTCTCTGACACCACGTCTATAGGCCACAGTGCCATTTTTGTTACAGGATAAATCATCTGACTGCGATAGATTGACTCTGACACTATGTCTATAGGTCAAAGAATCATTATTGTTACAGGATAAATCATCTGACTGTGATAAATTGATTCTGACAACTATGTCTATGAGTCACATTATCATCATTGTTACAGGATAAATCGTCTGACTGTGATAGATTGACTCTGACATCGTGTTTATAGGTGACAGTATCATTACCGTTACAGAATTAATCATCTGACTGTGATGGATTGACTCTGACACTATGTCCATTGGCCACAGTACCACTAGTGGTACAGGATAAATCATATGACTGTAACAGATTTACTCTGACGCCATTTCTATTGGTCAAGGTATCACTACTGTTATAGGATAAATAATCTGACTGTGATAGATTGACTCTGACACCATGTATATAGGTCACAGTATCATTATTGTTATAGGATAAATAATTTGACTGTGATGGATTGAGTCTGACACCATGTCTATAGGTCACAGTATCATTATTATCACGGGATAAATCATCTGACTGTGATAGATTGACTCTGACACCATTTCTATTGGTCAAAGTATCATTATTGTTACAGGATAAATCATCGGAACGTGATAGATTGATTCTGACACTATGTCTATAGGTCACAGTATCATTAGTGTTATATGATAAATCATCTGACTGTGATAGATTGTCTCTGACATCATGTGTGTAGGTGACAGTATCATTATTGTTACAGGATAAATCATCTGACTGTGATAGATTAACTCGGACACCATGTTTATAGGTCACAGTATCATTATTGTTACAGGATAAATCATCTGACTGTGATAGATTGACTCTGACACTATGTCTATAGGTCACAGTATCCTTATTGTTACAGGATAAATCATCTGACTGTTATAGATTGACTCTGACACTATGTCTATAGGCCACAGTATCCTTATTGTTACAGGAAAAATCATCTGACTGTGATAGATTGATTCTGACACTATGTCTTTAGCTCAAAGTATCATTATTGTTACAGGATAAATCTTCTGACTGTGATAGATTGACAATGACACCACGTCTATAGGCCACAGTACCATTTTTGTTACAGGATAAATCATCTGACTGTGATAGATTGACTCTGACACTATGTCTATAGGTCACAGTATCCTTATTGTTACAGGATAAATCATCTGACTGTTATAGATTGACTCTGACACTATGTCTGTTGGCCACAGTACCACTAGTAGTACAGGATAAATCATCTGACTGTGATAGATTTACTCTGACGCCATTTCTATTGGTCAAGGTATCATTATTGTTACAGGATAAATCATCTGACTGTGATAGATTGACTCTGATACCATATCTATAGGTAACAGTATCATTATTGTTACGGGATAAATAATCTCACTGTGCTAGATTGACTCTGACACTATGTCTATAGGCCGCAGTATCCTTATTGTTACAGGAAAAATCATCTGACTGTGATAGATTGACTCTGACACTATGTCTTTAGGTCAAAGTATCATTATTATTACGGGGTAAATCATCTGACTGTGATAGATTGACTCTGACACCACGTCTATAGGCCACAGTACCATTTTTGTTACAGGATAAATCATCTGACTGTGATAGATTGACTCTGACACTATGTCTATAGGTCACGGTATCCTTATTGTTACAGGATAAATCATCTGACTGTTATAGATTGACTCTGACAACTATGTCTATGAGTCACATTATCATCATTGTTACAGGATAAATCGTCTGACTGTGATAGATTGACTCTGACACCATTTCTATTGGTCAAGCTATCATTATTGTAACAGGATAAATCATCGGACTGTGATAGATTGATTCTGACACTATGTCTATAGGTAATATAACAGTATCATTAGTGTTATATGATAAATCATCTGACTGTGATAGATTGTCTCTGACACCACGTCTATAGGCCACAGTGCCATTTTTGTTACAGGATAAATCATCTGACTGCGATAGATTGACTCTGACACTATGTCTATAGGTCAAAGAATCATTATTGTTACAGGATAAATCATCTGACTGTGATAAATTGATTCTGACAACTATGTCTATGAGTCACATTATCATCATTGTTACAGGATAAATCGTCTGACTGTGATAGATTGACTCTGACATCGTGTTTATAGGTGACAGTATCATTACCGTTACAGAATTAATCATCTGACTGTGATTGATTGACTCTGACACTTTGTCCATTGGCCACAGTACCACTAGTGGTACAGGATAAATCATATGACTGTGACAGATTTACTCTGACGCCATTTCTATTGGTCAAGGTATCACTACTGTTATAGGATAAATAATCTGACTGTGATAGATTGACTCTGACACCATGTATATAGGTCACAGTATCATTATTGTTATAGGATAAATAATTTGACTGTGATGGATTGAGTCTGACACCATGTCTATAGGTCACAGTATCATTATTATCACGGGATAAATCATCTGACTGTGATAGATTGACTCTGACACCATTTCTATTGGTCAAAGTATCATTATTGTTACAGGATAAATCATCGGAACGTGATAGATTGATTCTGACACTATGTCTATAGGTCACAGTATCATTAGTGTTATATGATAAATCATCTGACTGTGATAGATTGTCTCTGACATCATGTGTGTAGGTGACAGTATCATTATTGTTACAGGATAAATCATCTGACTGTGATAGATTAACTCGGACACCATGTTTATAGGTCACAGTATCATTATTGTTACAGGATAAATCATCTGACTGTGATAGATTGACTCTGACACTATGTCTATAGGTCACAGTATCCTTATTGTTACAGGATAAATCATCTGACTGTTATAGATTGACTCTGACACTATGTCTATAGGCCACAGTATCCTTATTGTTACAGGAAAAATCATCTGACTGTGATAGATTGATTCTGACACTATGTCTTTAGCTCAAAGTATCATTATTGTTACAGGATAAATCTTCTGACTGTGATAGATTGACAATGACACCACGTCTATAGGCCACAGTACCATTTTTGTTACAGGATAAATCATCTGACTGTGATAGATTGACTCTGACACTATGTCTATAGGTCACAGTATCCTTATTGTTACAGGATAAATCATCTGACTGTTATAGATTGACTCTGACACTATGTCTGTTGGCCACAGTACCACTAGTAGTACAGGATAAATCATCTGACTGTGATAGATTTACTCTGACGCCATTTCTATTGGTCAAGGTATCATTATTGTTACAGGATAAATCATCTGACTGTGATAGATTGACTCTGATACCATGCCTATAGGTAACAGTATCATTATTGTTACGGGATAAATAATCTCACTGTGCTAGATTGACTCTGACACTATGTCTATAGGCCGCAGTATCCTTATTGTTACAGGAAAAATCATCTGACTGTGATAGATTGACTCTGACACTATGTCTTTAGGTCAAAGTATCATTATTATTACGGGGTAAATCATCTGACTGTGATAGATTGACTCTGACACCACGTCTATAGGCCACAGAACCATTTTTGTTACAGGATAAATCATCTGACTGTGATAGATTGACTCTGACACTATGTCTATAGGTCACGGTATCCTTATTGTTACAGGATAAATCATCTGACTGTTATAGATTGACTCTGACACTATGTCTATAGGCCACAGTATCCTTATTGTTACAGGAAAAATCATCTGACTGTGATAGATTGATTCTGACACTATCTCTTTAGCTCAAAGTATCATTATTGTTACAGGATAAATCATCTGACTGTGATAGATTGACACTGACACCACGTCTATAGGCCACAGTACCATTTTTGTTACAGGATAAATCATCTGACTGTGATAGATTGACTCTGACACTATGTCTATAGGTCACAGTATCCTTATTGTTACAGGATAAATCATCTGACTGTTATAGATTGACTCTGACACTATGTCTTTATGCCATAGTATCCTTATTATTACAGGAAAAATCATCTGACTGTGATAGATTGATTCTGACACTATGTCTTTAGGTCAAAGTATCATTATTGCTACAGGATAAATCATCTGACTGTGATAGATTGACTCTGACAGTATGTCTTTAGGTCACAGTATCATTATTGTTACAGGATAAATCATCTGACAGTGATAGATTGACTCTGACACTATGTATATTGGCCAAAGTACCATTATTGGTACAAGATAAATCATCTGACTGTGATAGATTTACTGTGACACCATTTCTATTGGTCATAGTATCATTATTGTTACAGGGTAAATCATCTGACTGTGATAGATTGTCTCTGACATCATGTCTATAGGTGACAGTATCATTATTGTTACAGGATACATCATCTGACTGTGATAGATTAACTCTGACATCATGTCTATAGGTCACAGTATCATTATTCTTACAGGAGATATCATCTGACTGTAATAGATTGACTCTGACACTATGTCTATTGGCCAGAGTACCAGTGGTGGTACAGGATAAATCATCTGACTGTAATAGATTTACTCTGACACCATTTCTATTGGTCATAGTATCATTATTGTTACAGGGTAAATCATCTGACTGTGATAGATTGTCTCTGACATCATGTCTATAGGTCACAGTATCATTATTATTACGGGATAAATCATCTAACTGTGATAGATTGACTCTGACACCACGTCTATAGGCCACAGTACCATTTTTGTTACAGGATAAATCATCTGACAGTGATAGATTGACTCTGACACTATGTCTATAGGTCACGGTATCCTTATTGTTACAGGATACCTCATCTGACTGTGATAGATTGACTCTCACACTATCTATATTGGCCAAAGTACCATTATTGGTACAAGATAAATCATCTGACTGTGATAGATTTACTCTGACACCATTTCTATTGGTCAAGGTATCATTATTGTTACAGGATAAATCATCGGACTGTAATAGATTGATTCTGACACTATGTCTATAGGTCACAGTATCATTTTTGTTACAGGATAAATCATATGACTGTGATAGATTGTCTCTGACGCCATGTCTATAGGTGACAGTATCATTATTGTTACATGATAAATCATATGACTGTGATAGATTGACTCTGACGCCATGTCTATAGGTCACAGTATCATTATTGTTACATGATATATCATCTGACTGTGATAGATTGACTCTGACACTATGTTTATTGGCCACAGTACCACTAGTGGTACAGGATAAATCATCTGACTGTGATATATTTATTCTGACGCTTTTTCTTTTGTTCAAGGTATCATTATTGTTACAGGATAAATCATCTGCCTGTGATAGATTGACTCAGACACCATGTCTATAGGTCACAGTACCATAATTGATACGGGATAAATCATCTGACTGTGATAGATTGACTCAGACACCATGTCTATAGGTCACAGTATCATTATTATTACAGGATAAATCATCTGACTGTGATAGATTGACTCTCACACTATGTATATTGGCCAAAGTACCATTATTGGTACAAGATAAATCATCTGACTGTGATAGATTTACTCTGACACTATGTCTATAGGTGACAGTATCATTATCGTAACAGGATAAATCATCTGACTGTGATAGATTAACTCTGACACCATGTTTATAGGTCACAGTATCATTATTGTTACAGGATATATCATCTGACTGTGATAGATTGACTCTGACACTATGTCTGTTGGCCACAGTACCACTAGTAGTACAGGATAAATCATCTGACTGTGATAGATTTACTCTGACGCCATTTCTATTGGTCAAGGTATCGTTATTGTTACAGGATAAATCATCTGACTGTGATAGATTGACTCTGATACCATGCCTATAGGTAACAGTATCATTATTGTTACGGGATATATAATCTCACTGTGATAGATTGACTCTGACACTATGTTTATTGGCCACAGTACCACTAGTGGTACAGGATAAATCATCTGACTGTGATATATTTATTCTGACGCTTTTTCTTTTGTTCAAGGTATCATTATTGTTACAGGGTAAATCATCTGACTGTGATAGATTGTCTCTGACATCATGTCTATAGGTCACAGTACCATAATTGATACGGGATAAATCATCTGACTGTGATAGATTGACTCAGACACCATGTCTATAGGTCACAGTATCATTATTATTACAGGATAAATCATCTGACTGTGATAGATTGACTCTCACACTATGTATATTGGCCAAAGTACCATTATTGGTACAAGATAAATCATCTGACTGTGATAGATTTACTCTGACACCATTTCTATTGGTCAAGGTATCATTATTGTTACAGGATCAATCATCGGACTGTGATAGATTGATTCTGACACTATGTCTATAGGTGACAGTATCATTATTGTAACAGGATAAATCATCTGACTGTGATAGATTAACTCTGACACCATGTTTATAGGTCACAGTATTATTATTGTTACAGGATATATCATCTGACTGTGATAGATTGACTCTGACACTATGTCTGTTGGCCACAGTACCACTAGTAGTACAGGATAAATCATCTGACTGTGATAGATTTATTTTGACGCCATTTCTATTGGTCAAGGTATCGTTATTGTTACAGGATAAATCATCTGACTGTGATAGATTGACTCTGATACCATGCCTATAGGTAACAGTATCATTATTGTGACGGGATATATAATCTGACTGTGATAGATTGACTCTGACACTCTGTCTATACCCCACAGTATCCTTATTGTTACAGGAAAAATCATCTGACTGTGATAGATTGACTCTGAAACTATGTCTTTAGGTCAAAGTATCATTATTATTACGGGGTAAATCATCTGACTGTGATAGATTGACTCTGACACCACGTCTATAGGCCACAGTACCATTTTTGTTACAGGATAAATCATCTGACTGTGATAGATTGACTCTGACACTATGTCTATAGGTCACAGTATCCTTATTGTTACAGGAAAAATCATCTGACTGTTATTGATTGACTCTGACACTATGTCTATAGGCCACAGTATCCTTATTGTTACAGGAAAAATCATCTGACTGTGATAGATTGATTCTGACACTATGTCTTTAGCTCAAAGTATCATTATTGTTACAGGATAAATCATCTGACTGTGATAGATTGACACTGACACCACGTCTATAAGCCACAGTACCATTTTTGTTACAGGATAAATCATCTGACTGTGATAGACTGATTCTGACACTATGTCTTTAGGTCAAAGTATCATTATTGTTACAGGATAAATCATCTGACTGTGATAGATTGACTGTGACAGTATGTCTATAGGTCACAGTATCATTATTGTTACAGGATAAATCATCTGACAGTGATAGATTGACTCTGACACTATGTATATTGGCCAAAGTACCATTATTGGTACAAGATAAATCATCTGACTGTGATAGATTTACTCTGACACCATTTCTATTGGTCATAGTATCATTATTGTTACAGGGTAAATCATCTGACTGTGATAGATTGTCTCTCACATCATGTCTATAGGTGACAGTATCATTATTGTTAGAGGATAAATCATCTGACTGTGATAGATTAACTCTGACACCATGTCTATAGGTCACAGTATCATTATTGTTACAGGATAAATCATATGACTGTGATAGATTGTCTCTGACATCATGTCTATAGGTGACAGTATCATTATTGTTACATGATAAATCATATGACTGTGATAGATTGACTCTGACGCCATGTCTATAGGTCACAGTATCATTATTGTTACATGATATATCATCTGACTGTGATAGATTGACTCTGACACTATGTTTATTGGCCACAGTACCACTAGTGGTACAGGATAAATCATCTGACTGTGATATATTTATTCTGACGCTTTTTCTTTTGTTCAAGGTATCATTATTGTTACAGGATAAATCATCTGCCTGTGATAGATTGACTCTGACACCATGTCTATAGGTCACAGTACCATAATTGATACGGGATAAATCATCTGACTGTGATAGATTGACTCAGACACCATGTCTATAGGTCACAGTATCATTATTATTACAGGATAAATCATCTGACTGTGATAGATTGACTCTCACACTATGTATATTGGCCAAAGTACCATTATTGGTACAAGATAAATCATCTGACTGTGATAGATTTACTCTGACACCATTTCTATTGGTCAAGGTATCATTATTGTTACAGGATCAATCATCGGACTGTGATAGATTGATTCTGACACTATGTCTATAGGTGACAGTATCATTATTGTAACAGGATAAATCATCTGACTGTGATAGATTAACTCTGACACCATGTTTATAGGTCACAGTATCATTATTGTTACAGAATATATCATCTGACTGTGATAGATTGACTCTGACACTATGTCTGTTGGCCACAGTACCACTAGTAGTACAGGATAAATCATCTGACTGTGATAGATTTACTCTGACGCCATTTCTATTGGTCAAGGTATCGTTATTGTTACAGGATAAATCATCTGACTGTGATAGATTGACTCTGATACCATGCCTATAGGTAACAGTATCATTATTGTTACGGGATATATAATCTCACTGTGATAGATTGACTCTGACACTCTGTCTATAGCCCACAGTATCCTTATTGTTACAGGAAAAATCATCTGACTGTGATAGATTGACTCTGAAACTATGTCTTTAGGTCAAAGTATCATTATTATTACGGGGTAAATCATCTGACTGTGATAGATTGACTCTGACACCACGTCTATAGGCCACAGTACCATTTTTGTTACAGGATAAATCATCTGACTGTGATAGATTGACTCTGACACTATGTCTATAGGTCACAGTATCCTTATTGTTACAGGATAAATCATCTGACTGTTATAGATTGACTCTGACACTATGTCTATAGGCCACAGTATCCTTATTGTTACAGGAAAAATCATCTGACTGTGATAGATTGATTCTGACACTATGTCTTTAGCTCAAAGTATCATTATTGTTACAGGATAAATCATCTGACTGTGATAGATTGACACTGACACCACGTCTATAAGCCACAGTACCATTTTTGTTACAGGATAAATCATCTGACTGTGATAGATTGACTCTGACACTATGTCTATAGGTCACAGTATCCTTATTGTTACGGGATAAATCATCTGACTGTTATAGATTGACTCTGACACTATGTCTTTAGGTCATAGTATCCTTATTATTACAGGAAAAATCATCTGACTGTGATAGATTGATTCTGACACTATGTCTTTAGGTCAAAGTATCATTATTGTTACAGGATAAATCATCTGACTGTGATAGATTGACTCTGACAGTATGTCTATAGGTCACAGTATCATTATTGTTACAGGATAAATCATCTGACAGTGATAGATTGACTCTGACACTATGTATATTGGCCAAAGTACCATTATTGGTACAAGATAAATCATCTGACTGTGATAGATTTACTCTGACACCATTTCTATTGGTCATAGTATCCTTATTGTTACAGGGTAAATCATCTGACTGTGATAGATTGTCTCTCACATCATGTCTATAGGTGACAGTATCATTATTGTTAGAGGATAAATCATCTGACTGTGATAGATTAACTCTGACACCATGTCTATAGGTCACAGTATCATTATTGTTACAGGAGATATCATCTGACTGTAATAGATTGACTCTGACACTATGTCTATTGGCCACAGTGCCACTGGTGGTACAGGATAAATCATCTGACTGTAATAGGTTTACTCTGACGCCATTTCTTTTGATCAAGGCATCATTATTGTTACAGGATAAATCATCGGACCGTGATAGATTGACTCTGACACCATGTCTATAGGTGACAGTATCATTATTGTTACGGGATAAATCATCTGACTGTGATAGATTGACTCTGACACCATGTTTATAGGTCACAGTATCAGGTATTATTACGGGATAAATCATCTGACTGTGATAGATTGACTCTGACACCACGTCTATAGGCCACAGTACCATATTTGTTACAGGATAAATCATCTGACAGTGATAGATTGACTCTGACACTATGTCTATAGGTCACGGTATCCTTATTGTTACAGGATATATCATCTGACTGTGATATATTGACTCTGACAGTATGTCTATAGGTCACAGTATCATTATTGTTACAGGATATCTCATCTGACTGTGATAGATTGACTCTCACACTATGTATATTGGCCAAAGTACCATTATTGGTACAAGATAAATCATCTGACTGTGATAGATTTACTCTGACACCATTTCTATTGGTCAAGGTATCATTATTGTTACAGGATAAGTCATCGGACTGTGATAGATTGATTCTGACACTATGTCTATAGGTCACAGTATCATTATTGTTACAGGATAAATCATATGACTGTGATAGATTGTCTCTGACATCATGTCTATAGGTGACAGTATCATTATTGTTACAGGATAAATCATATGACTGTGATAGATTGACTCTGACGCCATGTCTATAGGTCACAGTATCATTATTGTTACATGATATATCATCTGACTGTGACAGATTGACTCTGACACTATGTTTATTGGCCACAGTACCACTAGTGGTACAGGATAAATCATCTAACTGTGATATATTTATTCTGAGGCTTTTTCTTTTGTTCAAGGTATCATTATTGTTACAGGATAAATCATCTGCCTGTGATAGATTGACTCTGACACCATGTCTATAGGTCACAGTACCATAATTGATACGGGATAAATCATCTGACTGTGATAGATTGACTCAGACACCATGTCTATAGGTCACAGTATCATTATTGTTACAGGATAAATCATCTGACTGTGGTAGATTGACTCTCACACTATGTGTATTGGCCAAAGTACCATTATTGGTACAAGATAAATCATCTGACTGTGATAGATTTACTCTGACACCATTTCTGTTGGTCAAGGTATCATTATTGTTACAGGATCAATCATCGGACTGTGATAGATTGATTCTGACACTATGTCTATAGGTGACAGTATCATTATGGTTACAGGATAAATCATCTGACTGTAATAGATTAACTCGGACACCATGTTTATAGGTCACAGTATCATTATTGTTACAGGATATATCATCTGACTGTGATAGATTGACTCTGACACTATGTCTGTTGGCCACAGTACCACTAGTAGTACAGGATAAATCATCTGACTGTGATAGATTTACTCTGACGCCATTTCTATTGGTCAAGGTATCATTATTGTTACAGGATAAATCATCTGACTGTGATATATTGACTCTGATACCATGCCTATAGGTAACAGTATCATTATTGTTACGGGATATATAATCTCACTGTGATAGAATGACTCTGACACTATGTCTATAGCCCACAGTATTCTTATTGTTACAGGAAAAATCATCTGACTGTGATAGATTGACTCTGAAACTATGTCTTTAGGTCAAAGTATCATTATTATTACGGGGTAAATCATCTGACTGTGATAGATTGACTCTGACACCACGTCTATAGGCCACAGTACCATTTTTGTTACAGGATAAATCATCTGATTGTGATAGATTGACTCTGACACTATGTCTATTGGCCACAGTATCCTTATTGTTACAGAAAAAATCATCTGACTGTGATAGATTGATTCTGACACTATGTCTTTAGCTCAAAGTATCATTATTGTTACAGGATAAATCATCTGACTGTGATAGATTGACACTGACACCACGTCTATAAGCCACAGTACCATTTTTGTTACAGGATAAATCATCTGACTGTGATAGATTGATTCTGACACTATGTCTTTAGGTCAAAGTATCATTATTGTTACAGGATAAATCATCTGACTGTGATAGATTGACTCTGACAGTATGTCTATAGGTCACAGTATCATTATTGTTACAGGATAAATCATCTGACAGTGATAGATTGACTCTGACACTATGTATATTGGCCAAAGTACCATTATTGGTACAAGATAAATCATCTGACTGTGATAGATTTACTCTGACACCATTTCTATTGGTCATAGTATCATTATTGTTACAGGGTAAATCATCTGACTGTGATAGATTGTCTCTGACATCATGTCTATAGGTGACAGTATCATTATTGTTAGAGGATAAATCATCTGACTGTGATAGATTGACTCTGACACCATGTCTATAGATCACAGTATCAGTATTATTACGGGATAAATCATCTTACTGTGATAGATTGACTCTGACACCACGTCTATAGGCCACAGTACCATTTTTGTTACAGGATAAATCATCTGACAGTGATAGATTGACTCTGACACTATGTCTATAGGTCACGGTATCCCTATTGTTACAGGATAAATCATCTGACTGTGATATATTGACTCTGACACTATGTATATAGGTCACAGTATCATTATTGTTACAGGATAAATCTTCTGACTGTGATAGATTGACTCTGACACCATGTCTATAGGCCACAGTACCATTTTTGTTACAGGATAAATCATCTGACTGTGATATATTGACTCTGACAGTATGTATATAGGTCACAGTATCATTATTGTTACAGGATAAATCTTCTGACTGTGATAGATTGACTCTCACACTATGTATATTGGCCAAAGTACCATTATTGGTACAAGATAAATCATCTGACTGTGATAGATTGATTCTGACACTATGTCTATAGGTCAAAGTATCATTATTGTTACAGGATAAATCATCTGACTGTGATAGATTGACTCTGACACCATGTCTATAGGTCACAGTATCATTATTATTACGGGATAAATCATCTGACTGTGATATATTGACTCTGACAGTATGTCTATAGGTCACAGTATCATTATTGTTACAGGATAAATCATCTGACTGTGATAGATTGACTCTCACACTATGTATATTGGCCAAAGTACCATTATTGGTACAAGATAAATCATCTGACTGTGATAGATTTACTCTGACACCATTTCTATTGGTCAAGGTATCATTATCTGTTACAGGATAAATCATCGGACTGTGATAGATTGATTCTGACACTATGTCTATAGGTCACAGTATCATTATTGTTACAGGATAAATCATATGACTGTGATAGATTGTCTCTGACATCATGTCTATAGGTGACAGTATCATTATTGTTACATGATAAATCATATGACTGTGATAGATTGACTCTGACGCCATGTCTATAGGTCACAGTATCATTATTGTTACATGATATATCATCTGACTGTGATAGATTGACTCTGACACTATGTTTATTGGCCACAGTACCACTAGTGGTACAGGATAAATCATCTGACTGTGATATATTTACTCTGACGCCTTTTCTTCTGTTCAAGGTATCATTAGTGTTACAGGATAAATCATCTGACTGTGATAGATTGACTCTGACACCATGTCTCTAGGTCACAGTGTCATTATTGATACGGGATAAATCATCTGACTGTGATAGATTGACTCTTACACCATGTGTATAGGTCACAGTTTCATTATTATTACGGGATAAATCATCTGAATGTGATAAATTGACTCTGACACTATGTCTATAGGCCACAGTACCATTATTGTTACAGGATAAATCACCTGACTGTGATAGATTGACTCTGACACCACGTCTATAGGCCACAGTGCCATTTTTGTTACAGGATAAAGCATCTGATTGTGATGGATTGACTATGACACCATATCTATAGGCCACAGTACCATTTTTGTTACAGGATGAATCATCTGACTGCGATAGATTGACTCTGACACTATGTCTATGGGTCAAAGTATCATTATTGTTACAGGATAAATCATCTGACTGTGATAGATTGATTCTGACAACTATGTCTATGGGTCACATTATCATCAGTGTTACAGGATAAATCGTCTGACTGTGATAGATTGACTCTGACATCATGTCTATATGTGACAGTATCATTACCGTTACAGGATAAATCATCTGACTGTGATTGATTGACTCTGACACTATGTCTATTGGCCACAGTACCACTAGTGTTACAGGATAAATCATCTGACTGTGACAGATTTACTCTGACGCCATTTCTATTGGTCAAGGTATCAATACTGTTATAGGATCAATCATCTGACTGTGATAGATTGACTCTGACATCATGTCTATAGGTCACAGTATTATTATTGTTAGAGGATAAATCATATGACTGTGATAGATTAACTCTGACATCATGTCTATAGGTCACATTATCAATATTGTTACAGGAGGTATCATCTGACTGTAAAAGATTGACTCTGACACTATGTCTATTGACCACAGTACCACTGGTGGTACAGGATAAATCATCTGACTGTAATAGGTTTACTCTGACGCCATTTCTTTTGGTCAAGGCATCATTAGTGTTACAGGATAAATCATCGGACTGTGATAGATTGACTCTGACACCATGTCTATAGGTCACAGTATCATTATTTTTCCGGGATAAATCATCTGACTGTGATAGATTGACTCTTACACCATGTCTATAGGTCACTGTATCATTATAAATACGGGATAAATCATCTGACTGTGATAAATTGACTCTGACACTATGTCTATAGGCCACAGTACCATTATTGCTACAGAATAAATCACCTGACTGTGATCGATTGACTATGACACCATGTCTATAGGCCACAGTACCATTTTTTATAAAGGATAAATCATCTGACTGTGATAGATTGTCTCTGACATCATGTCTATAGGTGACAGTATCATTATTGTTACGGGATAAATCATCTGACTGTGATAGATTGACTCTTACACCATGTCTATAGGTGACAGTATCATTATTATTACGGGATAAATCATCTAACTGTGATAAATTGACTCTGACACTATGTCTATAGGCCACAGTACCATTATTGCTACAGAATAAATCACTTGACTGTGATAGATTGACTCTGACACCACGTCTATAGGCCACAGTGCCATTTTTGTTACAGGATAAATCATCTTACTATGCAATAAAACCAATTATATCAAGCATGTTTGAATAGATAGACCATCTTACATCATAGTACTATCTTACTACACAATAAAAATCAATTATACCAAGCATGATTCAATAGATAGACCATCTAACATCATAGTACTATCTTACTACACCAGAAAAACCAATTATATCAAGCATGTTTCAATAGATAGACCATCTAACATTATAGTACTATCTTACTACATCATGAAAACCAATTATACCAAGGCTATTTCAATACGTAGACCATCTAACATCATAGCCCTATCTTACTACACAATAAAAACAAATTATACCAAGCATGTTTCAATAGATAGACAATATAACATCATAGTACTATCTTATTAGACAATACAAACCAATTATACCAAGCATGTTTCAAAAGATAGACCATCTAAAATCATAAAACTATCTTACTTCGCATTAAAAACCAATTATACCAAACATTTTAAAATAGATAGACAATATAACATCGTAATACTATCTTACTACACCATAAAACCAATTATATCAAGCATGCATCTATAGATACACAGTCGAACATCATAGTGCTATGTTAATACACAATAAATAGTTGATTGTGTTCGACTAGGATGTCACAATTTCCTGAATAGGGTTTTACAAGGGCATGACTGGGGTGTTATATGAAGACATTATAAAAAAAGGTGTGATAGATACAATAGAACAATTATTACAAAGATAGGATGTCTATATGTATTATATAGTTGATTGTGTATGACTGGGATGTCCCAAATGCCTGACTAAGGTGCTTTGAGGGCATGACTGGGGTGATAGATGAAGACATTATAAATGAAGGTGTGATTGATACAAAAGAACAATTATTAAAAAGATATGATGTCTGTATGTATTATATAGTTGATTGTGTATGACTGGGATGTCACAAATGCCTGACTAGGGTGTTAAAAGGGCATGAGTGGGGTGTTAGATAGGACATTATAAAAAAATATGTGATAGATCCAATAGAACAATTATTACAAGGATATGATGTCTGTATGTATCATATAGTTGATTGTGTTCGACTAGGATGTCACAAATGCGTGACTAGGGTGTTACAAGAGCATGACTTGGATGTTAGATGAAGACATTATAAATGAAGGTGTGGTCGATACAATAGAACAATTATTACAAAGTTATGATGTCTGAATGTATTAAATAGTTGATTTTGTACGACTAGGATGTCCCAAATGCCTGATTAGGGTGTTACAAGGGCATGACTGGGATGTTAGATGAAGACATTATAAATGAAGGTGTGGTCGATACAATAGAACAATTATTAAAAAGATATGATGTCTGAATGTATTATATAGTTGATTGTGTACGACTAGGATGTCCAAAATGCCCGACTAGGGTGTTACAAGGGCATGACTGGGATGTTAGATGAACACATTATAAATGAAGGTCTGATAGATACAATAGAACAATTATTACAAGGATATGATGTCTGTATGTATTATATAGTTGATTGTGTATGACTGGGATGTCCCAAATGCCTGACTAGGGTGTTACAAGGGCATGACTGGGGTGTTAGATGAAGACATTATAAATGAAGGTGTGATAGATACAATAGAACAATTATTACAACGATATGATGTCTGAATGAATAATATAGTTGATTTTGTATGACTGGGATGTCCCAAATGCCTGATAAGGGTGTTACAAGAGCATGACTGGGGTGTTAGATGAAGACATTATAAATGAAGGTGTGATAGATACAATAGAACAATTATTACAAAAGTATGATGTCTGAATGTATTATATAGTTGATTGTGTACGACTAGGATGTCACAAATGCCTGACTAGGGTGTTACAAGGGCATGACTGGGGTGTTATATGAAGACATTATAAAAGAAGGTGTGATAGATACAATAGAACAATTATTACAAAAATATGATGTCTGTATGTATTATATAGTTGATTGTGTATGACTGGGATGTCCCAAATGCCTGACTAGGGTGCTATGAGGGCATGACTGGGGTGTTAGCTGAAGACATTATAAATGAAGGTGTGATCGATACAATAGAACAATTAATACAAAGATATGATGTCTGTATGTATTATATAGTTGAATGTGTACGACTAGGAGACACAAATGCCTGACTAGGGTGTTAAAAGGGCATGAGTGGGGTGTTAGATAGGACATTATAAAAAAAATGTGTGATAGATACAATAGAACAATTATTACAAAGATATGATGTCTGTATGTATTATATGTTTGATTGTGTATGACTGGAATGTCCCAAATGCCTGACTAGGGGGCTATGAGGGCATGACTGGGGTGTTAGTTGAAGACATTATCAATGCAGGTGTGATCGATACAATAGAACAATTATTACAAAGATATGATGTCTGTATGTATTATATAGTTGATTGTGTATGACTGGGATGTCCCAAATGCCTGATTAGGGTGTTACAAGGGCATGACTGTTGTGTTAGATGAAGACATTATCAATGAAGGTGTGATAGATACAATAGAACAATTATTACAAAGATATGATGTCTGAATGTATTATATAGTTGATTGTGTACGACTAGGATGTCACAAATTCCTGACTAGGGTGTTATGAGGGCATGACTGGGGTGTTATATGAAGACATTATAAAAGAATGTGGGATAGATACAATAGAACAATTATTACAAAGATATGATGTCTGTTTGTATTATTTAGTTGATTGTGTATGACTGGGATGTCCCAAATGCCTGACTAGGGTGCTATGAGGGCATGACTGGGGTGTTAGATGAAGACATTATAAATGAAGTTGTGATCAATACAATAGAACAATGATTACAAAGATTAGATGTCTGTATGTAATATATAGTTGATTGTGTATGACTGTGATGTCCAAAATGCCTGACTAGGGTGCTATGAGGACATGACTGGGGTGTTAGATGAAGACATTATAAATGAATGTGTGATAGATACAATAGAACAATTATTACAAAGATATGATGTCTGAATGTATTATATAGTTGATTGTGTATGACTGGGATGTCCCAAATGCCATATTAGGGTGTTACAAGGGCATGACTGGGGTGTTAGTTGAAGACATTATAAATGAAGGTGTGATAGATACAATAGAACAATTATTACAAAGATATGATGTCTGAATGTATTATATAGTTGATTGTGTACGACTAGGATGTCACAAATTCCTGACTAGTCTGTTACAAGGGCATGACTGGGGTTTTATATGAAGACATTATAAAAGAATGTGGGATAGATACAATAGAACAATTATTACAAAGACATGATGTCTGTATGTATTATATAGTTGATTGTGTATGACTGGGATGTCCCAAATGCCTGACTAGGGTGCTATGAGGGCATGACTGGGGTGTTAGATGAAGACATTATAAATGAAGGTGTGATTGATACAATAGAACAATGATTACAAAGATATGATGTCTGTATGTATTATATAGTTGATTGTGTATGACTGGGATGTCCCAAATGCCTGACTAGGGTGTTCAAAGGGCATGAGTGGGGTGTTAGATAGGACATTATAAAAAAAATGTCTGATAGATACAATAGAACAATTATTACAAAGATATGATGTCTGTATGTATTATATAGTTGATTGTGTATGACTTGGATGTCGCAAATGCCTGACTAGGGTGCTATGAGGGCATGACTGGGGTGTTAGTTGAAGACATTATCAATGCAGGTGTGATCGATACAATAGAACAATTATTACAAAGATATGATGTCTGTATGTATTATATAGTTGATTGTGTATGACTGGGATGTCCCAAATGCCTGACTAGGGGCTATGAAGGCATGACTGGGGGTGTTAGCTGAAGACATTATAAATGAAGGTGTGATCGATACAATAGAACAATTAATACAAAGATATGATGTCTGTATGTATTATATAGTTGAATGTGTACGACTAGGAGTCACAAATGCCTGACTACGGTGTTAAAAGGGCATGAGTGGGGTGTTATATAGGACATTATAAAAAACAATGTGTGATAGATACAATAGAACAATTATTACAAAGATATGATGTCTGTATTATTATATAGTTGATTGTGTATGACTGGGAAGTTGCAAATGCCTGACTAGGGTGCTATGAGGGCATGACTGGGGTGCTAGTTGAAGACATTATCAATGCAGGTGTGATCGATACAATAGAACAATTATTACAAAGATATGATGTCTGTATCTATTATATAGTTGATTGTGTATGACTGGGATGTCCCAAATGCCTGACTAGGGTGCTATGAGGGCATGACTGGGGTGTTAGATGAAGACATTATAAATGAAGGTGTGATCGATACAATAGAACAATGATTACAAAGATTAGATGTCTGTATGTAATATATAGTTGATTGTGTATGACTGTGATGTCCAAAATGCCTGACTAGGGTGCTATGAGGGCATGACTGGGGTGTTAGATGAAGACATTATAAATGAATGTGTGATAGATACAATAGAACAATTATTACAAAGATCTGATGTCTGAATGTATTATATAGTTGATTGTGTACGACTAGGATGTCACAAATTCCTGACTAGGGTGTTACAAGGGCATGACTGGGGTGTTATATGAAGACATTATAAAAGAATGTCGGATAGATACAATAGAATTATTATTACAAAGATATGATGTCTGTATGTATTATATAGTTGATTGTGTATGACTGGGATGTCCCAAATGCCTGACTAGGGTGCTATGAGGGCATGGCTGGGGTATTAGATGAAGACATTATAAATGAAGGTGTGATTGATACAATAGAACAATGATTACAAAGATATGATGTCTGTATGTATTATATAGTTGATTGTGTATGACTTGGATGTCCCAAATGCCTGACTAGGGTGTTAAAAGGGCATGAGTGGGGTGGTAGATAGGACATTATAAAACAAATGTGTGATAGATACAATAGAACAATTATTACAAAGATATGATGTCTGTATGTATTATATAGTTGATTGTGTATGACTGGGATGTCGCAAATGCCTGACTAGGGTGTTATGAGGGCATGACTGAGGTGTTAGTTGAAGACATTATCAATGCAGGTGTGATCGATACAATAGAACAATTATTACAAAGATATGATGTCTGTATGTATTATATAGTTGATTGTGTATGACTGGGATGTCCCAAATGCCTGATTAGGGTGTTACAAGGGTATGACTGGGGTGTTAGATGAAGACATTATCAATGAAGGTGTGATAGATACAATAGAACAATTATTACAAAGATATGATGTCTGAATGTATTATATAGTTGATTGTGTACGACTAGGATGTCACAAATTCCTGACTAGAATGTTATGAGGGCATGACTGGGGTGTTATATTGTAACGCCGTAGGGCTATGCTTAGTTCTTGTGTACCTTAAACCGTGTGATAAAACGATTCGTATAATAGTGGGACTTTGACTGTTTATAGTTTTACCGGTCAAAGTTACACCAATATACAAGAAAGGACTGTACTATCCAGACAAGACCACTAAATACAAGAAGAACCTTTAATATAGCCACAACATTATGTTATCTATAAGGGATCGTTGAGTCTCTGGCTTTTGGTGAATATGAATGAGAAAGTTGGATATACAATATATAATTTATTAATTACGTATATGAAATATTTATAATATATTATGAATAAAAATGTTTTATTATTGTCAATATATTTCTGGGTAGCTGCCTGATCTTCTTGCACAATGTATTTTTCTGCGGAAAAATACTCGGAACCTTTATATAGATATGGAAATAACGGACAGTCTTCTTTCTTTAACTGACGGTTGCTATGACGTAGTAATATTCTATATTATAACTCTATACAATTTATAAAGTATCTAACTCGATACGTTATTTATTTGTACGATAATAATTTATACTGTTGCCTTAATTCGGACAAGTAACTAAATTCCTTTATATTCAGGAATTTTCTATAGGAAATAAATATACATATAATTTTCCTTAAATAATACTTTTATTTGCTTTTAGCTGAATTTATATTTAAATTCAACTTTTGTACTTCTGAACCTTAATTGTTATGTACGAACACCGTTCACAATTTATTACGTAACTAAGTGTAAGTAAAAGACACCCTCTTTGTATATTAAATTAATTTCTCTTTCAGAAATATTCCGTCTATAGAAACCTTTCCTTGTTTCTCTTTTAGACAAATAATTAAAACTGCTCTTGCCTTCCGCCTAGCAGTTCTTTTTATTTTTTAGCTTCCGCCTTGAGTCTTGAAGCCAGACTGCCTAACACCGTCTGTGCATGCTGTTTTATAATAATATTTACGTGCAATATCCTCGTGCTTCTCACGAGGTCCCCTATGGTTACCTCAACAACCAATCAGCCAATCAGAAACTGATTTCTACGGGAAACGTCATACTTCCGTTTCCTACCTGAACAGACTTTTGTAAATATCTCTTTATTCCGTATTAACATATTCGGGAAATTTGTATAATTATATTCTAGACATGGAGAGGAATTTAAGCATGTCTCGTTTATTATGATACGAGTTTTCTAAGTGATCAGCCGCATGAAACAGCCATGAATATTGTGCCGTCTAGATTTCGATTGGAACAACGTCAGTTTGTTATCAACTCTAGACCGTCTATTTGTATGTTCAGCTGTCACCTTCTATTAAAATTGTTATGAAGTTATTCCTAGGATTATGTGTGTTCTATGGACTATTCATTTAAGCTGGTAAGACTTGTGTACGGCGAGAACGACGATTATTGCATCCAGATTATCTACCTTGTTCTAGACAGTGTTTGTTTACGTCACATTCCAAAGAATGACAATGTCATAGATGTGTATAAAATTACAATACAAACCTCTAACCGTTATAACGTTTGTAACAAAACCGATGTTACTATGAACTTCTATAACTACAACAATATTTATGTATAAGAATACATATTCTTTATCAACTATGAGCATTACGACTCTTTGTGTAAGGAAAATAAATATATAAACTGTAAACAGCCTGACTGTTTGTTTTTCTTTAAGACCTCTACAGGGTCTTGTGCGTACAATAATTTTTCATAGATATTCGGCGTATGGTACATGGTTCCTGGTCGTGACAATATGAAGACATTATAAAAGAATGTGGGATACATACAATAGAACAATTATTACAAAGATATGATGTCTGTATGTATTATATAGTTGATTGTGTATGACTGGGATGTCCCAAATGCTTGACTAGGGTGCTATGAGGGCATGACTGGGGTGTTAGATGAAGACATTATACATGAAGGTGTGATCGATACAATAGAACAATGATTACAAAGATTAGATGTCTATATGTAATATATAGTTGATTGTGTATGACTGTGATGTCCAAAATGCCTGACTAGGGTGCTATGAGGGCATGACTGGGGTGTTAGATGAAGACATTATAAATGAATGTGTGATAGATACAATAGAACAATTATTACAAAGATATGATGTCTGAATGTATTATATAGTTGATTGTGTATGACTGGGATGTCCCAAATGCCTGATTAGGGTGTTACAAGGGCATGACTTGGGTGTTATATGAAGACATTATAAAAGAATGTGGGATAGATACAATAGAACAATTATTACAAAGATCTGATGTCTGTATGTATTATATGGTTGATTGTGTATGACTACGATGTCCCAAATGCCTGACTAGGGTGCTATGAGGGCATGACTGGGGTGTTAGATGAAGACATTATAAATGAAGGTGTGATTGATACAATAGAACAATGATTACAAAGATATGATGTCTGTATGTATTATATAGTTGATTTTGTATGACTGGGATGTCAAAAATGCCTGACTAGGGTGCTATGAGGGCATGACTGGGGTGTTAGATGAAGACATTATCAATGAAGGTGTGATAGATACAAAAGAACAATTATTACAAAGATATGATGTCTGAATGTATTATATAGTTGATTGTGTACGACTAGGATGTCACAAATTCCTGACTAGGGTGTTATGAGGCCATGACTGGGGTGTTATATGAAGACATTATAAAAGAATGTGGGATAGATACAATAGAACATTTATTACAAAGATATGATGTCTGTATGTATTATATAGTTGATTGTGTATGACTGGGATGTCCCAAATGCCTGACTAAGGTGCTATGATGGCATGACTGGGGTGTTAGATGAAGACATTATAAATGAAGGTGTGATCGATACAATAGAACAAAGATTACAAAGATTAGATGTCTGTATGTAATATATAGTTGATTGTGTATGACTGTGATGTCCAAAATGCCTGACTAGGGTGCTATGAGGGCATGACTGGGGTGTTATATGAAGACATTATAAATGAATGTGTGATAGATACAATAGAACAATTATTACAAAGATATGATGTCTCAATGTATTATATAGTTGATTATGTATGACTGGGATGTCCCAAATGCCTGATTAGGGTGTTACAAGGGCATGACTGGGGTGTTAGATGAAGACATTATAAATGAAGTTGTGATAGATACAATAGAACAATTATTACAAAGATATGATGTCTGAATGTATTATATAGTTGATTGTGTACGACTAGGATGTCACAAATTCCTGACTAGGGTGTTACAAGGCCATGACTGGGGTGTTATATGAAGACATTATAAAAGAATGTGGGATAGATACAATAGAACAATTATTACAAAGATATGATGTCTGTATGTATTATATAGTTGATTGTCCATGACTGGAATGTCCTTAATGCCTGACTAGGGTGCTATGAGGGCATGAGTGGGGTGTTAGATGAAGAAATTATAAATGAAGGTGTGATTGATACAATAGAACAATGATTATAAAGATATGATGTCTGTATGTACTATATAGTTGATTGTGTATGACTGGGATGTCCCAAATGCCTGACTAGGGTGCTATGAGGGCATGACTGGGGTGTTAGATGAAGACATTATAAATGAATGTGTGATAAATACAATAGAACAATTATTACAAATATATGATGTCTGTATGTATTATATAGTTGATTGTGTATGACTGGGATGTCCTAAATGACAGATTAGGGTGTTACAAGGGCATGACTGGGGTGTTATATGAAGACATTATAAAAGTATGTGTGATAGATACAATAGAACAATTATTACAAAGATATGATGTCTGTATGTATTATATAGTTGATTATGTATGACTGGGATGTCCCAAATGCCTGACTAGGGTGCTATGAGGGCATGACTGGGTTGTTAGATGAAGACATTATAAATGAAGGTGTGATCGGTACAATAGAACAATTATTACAAAGATATGATGTCTGAATGTATTATATAGTTGATTGTGTACGACTAGGATGTCACAAATTCCTGACTAGGGTGTTATGAGGGCATGACTGGGGTGTTATATGAAGACATTATAAAAGAATGTGGGATAGATACAATAGAACAATTATTACAAAGATATGATGTCTGTATGTATTATATAGTTGATTGTGTATGACTGGGATGTCCCAAATGCCTGACTAGGGTGCTATTAGGGCATGACTGGGGTGTTAGATGAAAACATTATAAATGAAGGTGTGATCGATACAATAGAACAATGATTACAAAGATTAGATGTCTGTATGTAATATATAGTTGATTGTGTATGACTGTGATGTCCAAAATGCCTGACTAGGGTGCTATGATGGCATGACTGGGGTGTTAGATGAAGACATTATACATGAAGGTGTGATCGATACAATAGAACAAAGATTACAAAGATTAGATGTCTGTATGTATTATATAGTTGATTGTCCATGACTGGAATGTCCTTAATGCCTGACTAGGGTGCTATGAGGGCATGAGTGGGGTGTTAGATGAAGAAATTATAAATGAAGGTGTGATTGATACAATAGAACAATGATTATAAAGATATGATGTCTGTATGTACTATATAGTTGATTGTGTATGACTGGGATGTCCCAAATGCCTGACTAGGGTGCTATGAGGGCATGACTGGGGTGTTAGATGAAGACATTATAAATGAATGTGTGATAAATACAATAGAACAATTATTACAAATATATGATGTCTGTATGTATTATATAGTTGATTGTGTATGACTGGGATGTCCTAAATGACAGATTAGGGTGTTACAAGGGCATGACTGGGGTGTTATATGAAGACATTATAAAAGTATGTGTGATAGATACAATAGAACAATTATTACAAAGATATGATGTCTGTATGTATTATATAGTTGATTATGTATGACTGGGATGTCATAAATGCCTGACTAGGGTGCTATGAGGGCATGACTGGGGTGTTAGATGAAGACATTATAAATGAATGTGTGATAGATACAATAGAACAATTATTACAAAGATATGATGTCTGAATGTATTAAATAGTTGATTGTGTATGACTGGGATGTCCCAAATGCCTGATTAGGGTGTTACAAGGGCATGACTGGGGTGTTATATGAAGACATTATAAAAGAATGTGGGATAGATACAATAGAACAATTATTACAAAGATATGATGTCTGTATGTATTATATAGTTGATTGTGTATGACTACGATGTCTCAAATGCCTGACTAGGGTGCTATGAGGGCATGACTGGGGTGTTAAATGAAGACATTATAAATGAAGGTGTGATTGATACATAAGAACAATGATTACAAAGATATGATATCTGTATGTATTATATAGTTGATTGTGTATGACTGGGATGTCCAAAATGCCTGACTAGGGTGTTAAAAGGGCATGAGTGAGGTTTTAGATGGGACATTATAAAAAAAATGTGTGATAGATACAATAGAACAATTATTACAAAGATATGATGTCTGTATGTATTATATAGTTGATTGTGTATGACTGGAATGTCGCAAATGCCTGACTAGGGTGCTATGAGGGCATGACTGGGGTGTTAAATGAAGACATTATAAATGAAGGTGTGATAGATACAATAGAACAATGATTACAAAGATATGATGTCTGTATGTATTATATAGTTGATTGTGTATGACTGGGATGTCCCAAATGCCTGACTAGGGTGTTACAAGGGCATGACTGGTGTGTTAGATGAAGACATTATCAATGAAGGTGTGATAGATACAATAGAACAATTATTACAAAGATATAATGTCTGAATGTATTATATAGTTGATTGTGTACGACTAGGATGTCACAAATTCCTGACTAGGGTGTTATGAGGGCATGACTGGGGTGCTATATGAAGACATTATAAAAGAATGTGGGATAGATACAATAGAACATTTATTACAAAGATATGATGTCTGTATGTATTATATAGTTGATTGTGTATGACTGGGATGTCCCAAATGCCTGACTAGGGTGCTATGAGGGCATGACTGTGGTGTTAGATGAAGACATTATAAATGAAGGTGTGATCGGTATAAAACAACAATTATTACAAAGATATGATGTCTGTATGTATTATATAGTTGATTGTGTACGACTAGGAGTCACAAATGCCTGACTAGGTTGTTCGAAAGGCATGACTGGGGTGTTAGATAGGACATTATCAAAAAAAATGTGTGATAGATACAATAGAACAATTATTACAAAGATATGATGTTTGTATGTCTTATATAGTTGCTTCTGTATGACTGGGATGTCCCAAATGCCTGACTAGGGTGCTATGAGGGCATGACTGGGGTGTTAGTTGAAGACATTATCAATGAAGGTGTGATTGATACAATAGAACAATGATTACAAAGATATGATGTCTGAATGTATTATATAGTTGCTTCTGTATGACTAGGATGTCACAAATTCCTGACTAGGGTGTTACAAGGGCATGACTGGGGTGTTAGATGAAGACATTATAAATGAAGGTGTGATCGATACAATAGAACAATGATTACAAAGATTAGATGTCTGTATGTATTATATAGTTGATTGTGTATGACTGGGTGTCCCAAATGCCTGACTAGGGTGCTATGAGGGCATGACTGGGGTGTTAGATCAAGACATTATTAATGAAGGTGTGATCGATACAATAGAACAATTATTACAAAGATATGATGTCTGTATGTATTATATAGTCGATTGTGTACGACTAGGAGTCACAAATGCCTGACTAGGGTGTTAAAAGGGCATGAGTGGGGTGTTAGATAGGACATTATAAAAAAAATGTGTGATAGATACAATAGAACAATTATTACAAATATATGATGTCTGTATGTATTATATGGTTATGTGTATGACTGGGATGTCCCAAATGCCTGATTAGGGTGCTATGAGGGCATGACTGGGGTGTTAGTTTAAGACATTATCAATGAAGGTGTGATCGATACAATAGAACAATGATTACAAAGATATGATGTCTGAATGTATTATATAGTTGCTTCTGTATGACTGGGATGTCCCAAATGCCTGATTAGGGTGTTACAAGGGCATGACTGGGGTGTTACATGAAGACATTATAAATGAAGGTGCGATGGATACAATAGAACAATTATTACAAAGATATGATGTCTGTATGTATTATATAGTTGATTGTGTACGACTAGGAGTCACAAATGCCTGACTAGGGTGTTAATAGGGCATGAGTGGGGTGTTTGATAGGACATTATTAATGAAGGTGTTATCGGTACAATAGAACAATTATTACAAAGATATGATGTCTGTATGTATTATATAGTTGATTGTGTGCGACTAGGAGTCACAAATGCCTGACTAGGGTGTTAAAAGGGCATGAGTGGGGTGTTAGATAGGACATTATAAAAACAATGTGTGATAGATACAATAGAACAATTATTTCAAAGATATGATGTCTGTATGTATTATATAGTTGATTGTGTATGACTGGGATGTCCCAAATGCCTCATTATGGTGCTATGAGGGCATGACTGGGGTGTTAGATGAAGACATTATAAATGAAGGTGTGATAGATACAATAGAACAATTATTACAAAGATATGATGTCTGTATGTATTATATAGTTGATTGTGTTTGACTGGGATGTCTTAAATGCCTGATTAGGGTGTTACAAGGGCATGACTGGGGTGCTAGATGAAGACATTATAAATGAATGTGTGATAGATACAATAAAACAATTATTACAAAGATATGATGTCTGTATGTATTATATAGTTGATTGTGTATGACTGGGATGTCCCAAATGCCTCATTAGGGTGCTATGAGGGCATGACTGGGGTGCTAGATGAAGACATTATAAATGAAGGTGTGATTGATACAATAGAACAATGATTATAAAGATATGATGTCTGTATGTATTATATAGTTGATTGTGTATGACTGGGATGTCCCAAATGCCTGACTAGGGTGCTATGAGGGCATGACTGGGGTGTTAGATGAAGACATTATAAATGAATGTGTGATAAATACAATAGAACAATTATTACAAATATATGATGTCTGTATGTATTATATAGTTGATTGTGTATGACTGGGATGTCCCAAATGACAGATTAGGGTGTTACAAGGGCATGACTGGGGTGTTATATGAAGACATTATAAAAGTATGTGTGATAGATACAATAGAACAATTATTACAAAGATATGATGTCTGTATGTATTATATAGTTGATTGTGTATGACTGGGATGTCCCAAATGCCTGACTAGGGTGCTATGAGGGCATGACTGGGTTGTTAGATGAAGACATTATAAATGAAGGTGTGATCGGTACAATAGAACAATTATTACAAAGATATGATGTCTGAATGTATTATATAGTTGATTGTGTACGACTAGGATGTCACAAATTCCTGACTAGGGTGTTATGAGGGCATGACTGGGGTGTTATATGAAGACATTATAAATGAATGTGTGATAGATACAATAAAACAATTATTACAAAGATATGATGTCTGTATGTATTATATAGTTGATTGTGTATGACTGGGATGTCCCAAATGCCTCATTAGGGTGCTATGAGGGCATGACTGGGGTGCTAGATGAAGACATTATAAATGAAGGTGCGATTGATACAATAGAATAATGATTATAAAGATATGATGTCTGTATGTCTTATATAGTTGATTGTGTATGACTGGGATGTCCCAAATGCCTGACTAGGGTGCTATGAGGGCATGACTGGGGTGTTAGATGAAGACATTATAAATGAATGTGTGATAAATACAATAGAACAATTATTACAAATATATGATGTCTGTATGTATTATATAGTTGATTGTGTATGACTGGGATGTCCCAAATGACAGATTAGGGTGTTACAAGGGCATGACTGGGGTGTTATATGAAGACATTATAAAAGTATGTGTGATAGATACAATAGAACAATTATTACAAAGATATGATGTCTGTATGTATTATATAGTTGATTGTGTATGACTGGGATGTCCCAAATGCCTGACTAGGGTGCTATGAGGGCATGACTGGGTTGTTAGATGAAGACATTATAAATGAAGGTGTGATCGGTACAATAGAACAATTATTACAAAGATATGATGTCTGAATGTATTATATAGTTGATTGTGTACGACTAGGATGTCACAAATTCCTGACTAGGGTGTTATGAGGGCATGACTGGGGTGTTATATGAAGACATTATAAAAGAATGTGGGATAGATACAATAGAACAATTATTACAAAGATATGATGTCTGTATGTATTATATAGTTGATTGTGCATGACTGGGATGTCCCAAATGCCTGACTAGGGTGCTATTAGGGCATGACTGGGGTGTTATATGAAAACATTATCAATGAAGGTGTGATCGATACAATAGAACAATGATTACAAAGATTAGATGTCTATATGTAATATATAGTTGATTGTGTATGACTGTGATGTCCAAAATGCCTGACTAGGGTGCTATGATGGCATGACTGGGGTGTTAGATGAAGACATTATAAATGAAGGTGTGATCGATACAATAGAACAAATATTACAAAGATTAGATGTCTGTATGTAATATATAGTTGATTGTGTATGATTGTGATGTCTAATATGCCTGACTAGGGTGCTATGAGGGCATGACTGTGGTGTTAGATGAAGACATTATAAATGAATGTGTGATAGATACAATAGAACAATTATTACAAAGATATGATGTCTGAATGTATTAAATAATTGATTGTGTATGACTGGGATGTCCCAAATACCTGATTAGGGTGTTACAAGGGCATGACTGGGGTGTTAGATGAAGACATTTAAAAATGAAGGTGTGATAGATACAATAGAACAATAATTACAAAGATATGATGTCTGAATGTATTATATAGTTTATTGTGTACGACTAGGATGTCACAAATTGCTGACTAGGGTGTTACAAGGGCATGACTGGGGTGTTATATGAAGACATTATAAAAGAATGTGGGATAGATACAATAGAACAATTATTACAAAGATATGATGTCTGTATGTATTATATAGTTGATTGTGTATGACTACGATGTCCCAAATGCCTGACTAGGGTGCTATGAGGGCATGACTGGGGTGTTAAATGAAGACATTATAAATGAAGGTGTGATTGATACAATAGAACAATGATTACAAAGATATGATGTCTGTATGTATTATATAGTTGATTGTGTATGACTGAGATGTCCAAAATGCCTCACTAGGGTGTTAAAAGGGCATGAGTGAGGTGTTAGATAGGACATTATAAAAAAAATGTGTGATAGATACAATAGAACAATTATTACAAAGATATGATGTCTGTATGTATTATATAGTTTATTGTGTATGACTGGAATGTCGCAAATGCCTGACTAGGGTGCTATGAGGGCATGACTGGGGTGTTAGTTGAAGACATTATCAATGCAGGTGTGATCGATACAATAGAACAATTATTACAAAGGTATGATGTCTGTATGTATTATATAGTTGATTGTGTATGACTAGGATGTCACAAATTCCTGACTAGGGTGTTATGAGGGCATGACTGGGGTGTTATATGAAGACATTATAAAAGAATGTGGGATAGATACAATAGAACAATTATTACAAAGATATGATGTCTGTATGTATTATATAGTTGATTGTGCATGACTGGGATGTCCCAAATGCCTGACTAGGGTGCTATTAGGGCATGACTGGGGTGTTATATGAAAACATTATCAATGAAGGTGTGATCGATACAATAGAACAATGATTACAAAGATTAGATGTCTATATGTAATATATAGTTGATTGTGTATGACTGTGATGTCCAAAATGCCTGACTAGGGTGCTATGATGGCATGACTGGGGTGTTAGATGAAGACATTATAAATGAAGGTGTGATCGATACAATAGAACAAATATTACAAAGATTAGATGTCTGTATGTAATATATAGTTGATTGTGTATGATTGTGATGTCTAATATGCCTGACTAGGGTGCTATGAGGGCATGACTGTGGTGTTAGATGAAGACATTATAAATGAATGTGTGATAGATACAATAGAACAATTATTACAAAGATATGATGTCTGAATGTATTAAATAATTGATTGTGTATGACTGGGATGTCCCAAATACCTGATTAGGGTGTTACAAGGGCATGACTGGGGTGTTAGATGAAGACATTTAAAAATGAAGGTGTGATAGATACAATAGAACAATAATTACAAAGATATGATGTCTGAATGTATTATATAGTTTATTGTGTACGACTAGGATGTCACAAATTGCTGACTAGGGTGTTACAAGGGCATGACTGGGGTGTTATATGAAGACATTATAAAAGAATGTGGGATAGATACAATAGAACAATTATTACAAAGATATGATGTCTGTATGTATTATATAGTTGATTGTGTATGACTACGATGTCCCAAATGCCTGACTAGGGTGCTATGAGGGCATGACTGGGGTGTTAAATGAAGACATTATAAATGAAGGTGTGATTGATACAATAGAACAATGATTACAAAGATATGATGTCTGTATGTATTATATAGTTGATTGTGTATGACTGAGATGTCCAAAATGCCTCACTAGGGTGTTAAAAGGGCATGAGTGAGGTGTTAGATAGGACATTATAAAAAAAATGTGTGATAGATACAATAGAACAATTATTACAAAGATATGATGTCTGTATGTATTATATAGTTTATTGTGTATGACTGGAATGTCCCAAATGCCTGACTAGGGTGTTACAAGGGCATGACTGGGGTGTTAGATGAAGACATTATCAATGAAGGTGTGATAGATACAATAGAACAATTATTACAAAGATATGATGTCTGAATGTATTTTATAGTGGATTGTGTACGACTAGGATGTCACAAATTCCTGACTAGGGTGTTATGAGGGCATGACTGGGGTGTTATATGAAGACATTATAAAAGAATGTGGGATAGATACAATAGAACATTTATTACAAAGATATGATGTCTGTATGTATTATATAGTTGATTGTGTATGACAGGGATGTCCCAAATGCCTGACTAGGGTGCTATGAGGGCATGACTGTGGTGTTAGATGAAGACATTATAAATGAAGGTGTGATCGGTATAATAGAACAATTATTACAAAGATATGATGTCTGTATGTATTATATAGTTGATTGTGTACGACTAGGAGTCACAAATGCCTGACTAGGTTGTTCGAAGGGCATGACTGGGGTTTTAGATAGGACATTATAAAAAAATGTGTGATAGATACAATAGAACAGTTATTACAAAGATATGATGTCTGTATGTCTTATATAGTTGATTGTGTATGACTGGGATGTCCCAAATGCCTGACTAGGGTGCTATGAGGGCATGACTGGGGTGTTAGTTGAAGACATTATCAATGAAGGTGTGATTTATACAATAGAACAATGATTACAAAGATATGATGTCTGAATGTATTATATAGTTGCTTCTGTATGACTCGGATGTCACAAATTCCTGACTAGGGTGTTACAAGGGCATGACTGGGGTGTTAGATGAAGACATTATAAATGAAGGTGTGATCGATACAATAGAACAATGATTACAAAGATTAGATGTCTGTATGTATTATATAGTTGATTGTGTATGACTGGGGTGTCCCAAATGCCTGACTAGGGTGCTATGAGGGCATGACTGGGGTGTTAGATGAAGACATTATTAATGAAGGTGTGATCGATACAATAGAACAATTATTTCAAAGCTATGATGTCTGTATGTATTATATAGTCGATTGTGTACGACTAGGAGTCACAAATGCCTGACTAGGGTGTTAAAAGGGCATGAGTGGGGTGTTAGATAGGACATTATAAAAAAAATGTGTGATAGATACAATAGAACAATTATTACAAATATATGATGTATGTATGTATTATATAGTTGATTGTGTATGACTGGGATGTCCCAAATGCCTGATTAGGGTGCTATGAGGGCATGACTGGGGTGTTAGTTTAAGACATTATCAATGAAGGTGTGATCGATACAATAGAACAATGATTACAAAGATATGATGTCTGAATGTATTATATAGTTGCTTCTGTATGACTGGGATGTCCCAAATGCCTGATTAGGGTGTTACAAGGGCATGACTGGGGTGTTACATGAAGACATTATAAATGAAGGTGTGATGGATGCAATAGAACAATTATTACAAAGATATGATGTCTGTATGTATTATATAGTTGATTGTGTACGACTAGGAGTCACAACTGCCTGACTAGGGTGTTAATAGGGCATGAGTGGGGTGTTTGATGGACATTATCAATGAAGGTGTGATCGATACAATAGAACAATGATTACAAAGATTAGATGTCTATATGTAATATATAGTTGATTGTGTATGACTGTGATGTCCAAAATGCCTGACTAGGGTGCTATGATGGCATGACTGGGGTGTTAGATGAAGACATTATAAATGAAGGTGTGATCGATACAATAGAACAAAGATTACAAAGATTAGATGTCTGTATGTAATATACAGTTGATTGTGTATGACTGTGATGTCTAATATGCCTGACTAGGGTGCTATGAGGGCATGACTGGGGTGTTAGATGAAGACATTATAAATGAATGTGTGATAGATACAATAGAACAATTATTACAAAGATATGATGTCTGAATGTATTAAATAGTTGATTGTGTATGACTGGGATGTCCCAAATGCCTGATTAGGGTTTTACAAGGGCATGACTGGGGTGTTAGATGAAGACATTATAAATGAAGGTGTGATAGATACAATAGAACAATAATTACAAAGATATGATGTCTGAATGTATTATATAGTTTATTGTGTACGACTAGGATGTCACAAATTGCTGACTAGGGTGTTACAAGGGCATGACTGGGGTGTTATATGAAGACATTATAAAAGAATGTGGGATAGATACAATAGAACAATTATTACAAAGATATGATGTCTGTATGTATTATATAGTTGATTGTGTATGACTACGATGTCCCAAATGCCTGACTAGGGTGCTATGAGGGCATGACTGGGGTGTTAAATGAAGACATTATAAATGAAGGTGTGATTGATACAATAGAACAATGATTACAAAGATATGATGTCTGTATGTATTATATAGTTGATTGTGTATGACTGGGATGTCCAAAATGCCTGACTAGGGTGTTAAAAGGGCATGAGTGAGGTGTTAGATAGGACATTATAAAAAAAATGTGTGATAGATACAATAGAACAATTATTACAAAGATATGATGTCTGTATGTATTATATAGTTGATTGTGTATGACTGGAATGTCGCAAATGCCTGACTAGGGTGCTATGAGGGCATGACTGGGGTGTTAGTTGAAGACATTATCAATTCAGGTGTGATCGATACAAAAGAACAATTATTACAAAGATATGATGTCTGTATGTATTATATAGTTGATTGTGTATGACTGGGATGTCCCAAATGCCTGACTAGGGTGTTACAAGGGCATGACTGGGGTGTTAGATGAAGACATTATCAATGAAGGTGTGATAGATACAATAGAACAATTATTACAAAGATATGATGTCTGAATGTATTATATAATGGATTGTGTACGACTAGGATGTCACAAATTCCTGACTAGGGTGTTATGAGGGCATGACTGGGGTGTTATATGAAGACATTATAAAAGAATGTGGGATAGATACAATAGAACATTTATTACAAAGATATGATGTCTGTATGTATTATATAGTTGATTGTGTATGACTGGGATGTCCCAAATGCCTGACTAGGGTGCTATGAGGGCATGACTGTGGTGTTAGATGAAGACATTATAAATGAAGGTGTGGTCGGTATAATAGAACAATTATTACAAAGATATGATGTCTGTATGTATTATATAGTTGATTGTGTACGACTAGGAGTCACAAATGCCTGACTAGGGTGTTAATAGGGCATGAGTGGGGTGTTTGATAGGACATTATTAATGAAGGTGTTATCGGTACAATAGAACAATTATTACAAAGATATGATGTCTGTATGTATTATATAGTTGATTGTGTGCGACTAGAAGTCACAAATGCCTGACTAGGGTGTTAAAAGGGCATGAGTGGGGTGTTAGATAGGACATTATAAAAAAAATGTGTGATAGATACAATAGAACGATTATTTCAAAGATATGATGTCTGTATGTATTATATAGTTGATTGTGTATGACTGGGATGTCCCAAATGCCTCATTAGGGTGCTATGAGGGCATGACTGGGGTGTTGGATGCAGACATTATACATGAAGGTGTGATAGATATAATAGAACAATTATTACAAAGATATGATGTCTGTATGTATTATATAGTTGATTGTGTTTGACTGGGATGTCCCAAATGCCTGATTAGGGTGTTACAAGGGCATGACTGGGGTGCTAGATGATGACATTATAAATAAATGTGTGATAGATACAATAGAACAATTATTACAAAGATATGATGTCTGTATGTATTATATAGTTGATTGTGTATGACTGGGATGTCCCAAATGCCTGATTAAGGAGTTACAAGGGCATGACTGGGGTGTTGGATGAAGACATTATAAATGAAGGTGTGATAGATACGATAGAACAATTATTACAAAGGTATGATGTCTGAATGTATTATATAGTTGATTGTGTACGACTAGGATGTCACAAATTCCTGATTAGGGTGTTACAAGGGCATGACTGGGGTGTTATATGAAGACATTATAAAAGAATGTGGGATTGATACAATAGAACAATTATTACAAAAATATGATGTCTGTATGTATTATATAGTTGATTGTGTATGACTGGGATGTCCCAAATGCCTGACTAGGGTGCTATGAGGGCATGACTGGGGTGTTAGATGAAGACATTATTAATGAAGGTGTGATCGATACAATAGAACAATTATTACAAAGATATGATGTCTGTATGTATTATATAGTCGATTGTGTACGACTAGGAGTCACAAATGCCTGACTAGGGTGTTAAAAGGGCATGAGTGGGGTGTTAGATAGGACATTATAAAAAAAAATGTGTGATAGATACAATAGAACAATTATTACAAATATATGATGTCTGTATGTATTATATAGTTGATTGTGTATGACTGGGATGTCCCAAATGCCTGATTAGGGTGCTATGAGGGCATGACTGGGGTGTTAGTTTAAGACATTATCAATGAAGGTGTGATCGATACAATAGAACAATGATTACAAAGATATGATGTCTGAATGTATTATATAGTTGCTTCTGTATGACTGGGATGTCCCGAATGCCTGATTAGGGTGTTACAAGGGCATGACTGGGGTGTTACATGAAGACATTATAAATGAAGGTGTGATGGATGCAATAGAACAATTATTAAAAAGATATGATGTCTGTATGTATTATATAGTTGATTGTGTACGACTAGGAGTCACAAATGCCTGACTAGGGTGTTAATAGGGCATGAGTGGGGTGTTTGATAGGACATTATTAATGAAGGTGTTATCGGTACAATAGAACAATTATTACAAAGATATGATGTCTGTATGTATTATATAGTTGATTGTGTGCGACTAGAAGTCACAAATGCCTGACTAGGGTGTTAAAAGGGCATGAGTGGGGTGTTAGATAGGACATTATAAAAAAAATGTGTGATAGATACAATAGAACAATTATTTCAAAGATATGATGTCTGTATGTATTATATAGTTGATTGTGTATGACTGGGATGTCCCAAATGCCTCATTAGGGTGCTATGAGGGCATGACTGGGGTGTTAGATGAAGACATTATACATGAAGGTGTGATAGATATAATAGAACAATTATTACAAAGATATGATGTCTGTATGTATTATATAGTTGATTGTGTTTGACTGGGATGTCCCAAATGCCTGATTAGGGTGTTACAAGGGCATGACTGGGGTGCTAGATGATGACATTATAAATGAATGTGTGATAGATACAATAGAACAATTATTACAAAGATATGATGTCTGTATGTATTATATAGTTGATTGTGTATGACTGGGATGTCCCAAATGCCTGATTAAGGAGTTACAAGGGCATGACTGGGGTGTTAGATGAAGACATTATAAATGAAGGTGTGATAGATACAATAGAACAATAATTACAAAGATATGATGTCTGAATGTATTATATAGTTTATTGTTTACGACTAGGATGTCACAAATTGCTGACTAGGGTGTTACAAGGGCATGACTGGGGTGTTATATGAAGACATTATAAAAGAATGTGGGATAGATACAATAGAACAATTATTACAAAGATATGATGTCTGTATGTATTATATAGTTGATTGTGTATGACTACGATGTCCCAAATGCCTGACTAGGGTGCTATGAGGGCATGACTGGTGTGTTAAATGAAGACATTATAAATGAAGGTGTGATTGATACAATAGAACAATGATTACAAAGATATGATGTCTGTATGTATTATATAGTTGATTGTGTATGACTGGGATGTCCAAAATGCCTGACTAGGGTGTTAAAAGGGCATGAGTGAGGTGTTAGATAGGACATTATAAAAAAAATGTGTGATAGATACAATAGAACAATTATTACAAAGATATGATGTCTGTATGTATTATATAGTTGATTGTGTATGACTGGAATGTCGCAAATGCCTGACTAGGGTGCTATGAGGGCATGACTGGGGTGTTAGTTGAAGACATTATCAATTCAGGTGTGATCGATACAAAAGAACAATTATTACAAAGATATGATGTCTGTATGTATTATATAGTTGATTGTGTATGACTGGAATGTCCCAAATGCCTGACTAGGGTGTTACAAGGGCATGACTGGGGTGTTAGATGAAGACATTATCAATGAAGGTGTGATAGATACAATAGAACAATTATTACAAAGATATGATGTCTGAATGTATTATATAATGGATTGTGTACGACTAGGATGTCACAAATTCCTGACTAGGGTGTTATGAGGGCATGACTGGGGTGTTATATGAAGACATTATAAAAGAATGTGGGATAGATACAATAGAACATTTATTACAAAGATATGATGTCTGTATGTATTATATAGTTGATTGTGTATGACTGGGATGTCCCAAATGCCTGACTAGGGTGCTATGAGGGCATGACTGTGGTGTTAGATGAAGACATTATAAATGAAGGTGTGGTCGGTATAATAGAACAATTATTACAAAGATATGATGTCTGTATGTATTATATAGTTGATTGTGTACGACTAGGAGTCACAAATGCCTGACTAGGGTGTTAATAGGGCATGAGTGGGGTGTTTGATAGGACATTATGAATGAAGGTGTTATCGGTACAATAGAACAATTATTACAAAGATATGATGTCTGTATGTATTATATAGTTGATTGTGTGCGACTAGAAGTCACAAATGCCTGACTAGGGTGTTAAAAGGGCATGAGTGGGGTGTTAGATAGGACATTATAAAAAAAATGTGTGATAGATACAATAGAACAATTATTTCAAAGATATGATGTCTGTATGTATTATATAGTTGATTGTGTATGACTGGGATGTCCCAAATGCCTCATTAGGGTGCTATGAGGGCATGACTGGGGTGTTGGATGCAGACATTATACATGAAGGTGTGATAGATATAATAGAACAATTATTACAAAGATATGATGTCTGTATGTATTATATAGTTGATTGTGTTTGACTGGGATGTCCCAAATGCCTGATTAGGGTGTTACAAGGGCATGACTGGGGTGCTAGATGATGACATTATAAATAAATGTGTGATAGATACAATAGAACAATTATTACAAAGATATGATGTCTGTATGTATTATATAGTTGATTGTGTATGACTGGGATGTCCCAAATGCCTGATTAAGGAGTTACAAGGGCATGACTGGGGTGTTAGATGAAGACATTATAAATGAAGGTGTGATAGATACGATAGAACAATTATTACAAAGGTATGATGTCTGAATGTATTATATAGTTGATTGTGTACGACTAGGATGTCACAAATTCCTGATTAGGGTGTTACAAGGGCATGACTGGGGTGTTATATGAAGACATTATAAAAGAATGTGGGATTGATACAATAGAACAATTATTACAAAAATATGATGTCTGTATGTATTATATAGTTGATTGTGTATGACTGGGATGTCCCAAATGCCTGACTAGGGTGCTATGAGGGCATGACTGGGGTGTTAGATGAAGACATTATTAATGAAGGTGTGATCGATACAATAGAACAATTATTACAAAGATATGATGTCTGTATGTATTATATAGTCGATTGTGTACGACTAGGAGTCACAAATGCCTGACTAGGGTGTTAAAAGGGCATGAGTGGGGTGTTAGATAGGACATTATAAAAAAAAATGTGTGATAGATACAATAGAACAATTATTACAAATATATGATGTCTGTATGTATTATATAGTTGATTGTGTATGACTGGGATGTCCCAAATGCCTGATTAGGGTGCTATGAGGGCATGACTGGGGTGTTAGTTTAAGACATTATCAATGAAGGTGTGATCGATACAATAGAACAATGATTACAAAGATATGATGTCTGAATGTATTATATAGTTGCTTCTGTATGACTGGGATGTCCCGAATGCCTGATTAGGGTGTTACAAGGGCATGACTGGGGTGTTACATGAAGACATTATAAATGAAGGTGTGATGGATGCAATAGAACAATTATTAAAAAGATATGATGTCTGTATGTATTATATAGTTGATTGTGTACGACTAGGAGTCACAAATGCCTGACTAGGGTGTTAATAGGGCATGAGTGGGGTGTTTGATAGGACATTATTAATGAAGGTGTTATCGGTACAATAGAACAATTATTACAAAGATATGATGTCTGTATGTATTATATAGTTGATTGTGTGCGACTAGAAGTCACAAATGCCTGACTAGGGTGTTAAAAGGGCATGAGTGGGGTGTTAGATAGGACATTATAAAAAAAATGTGTGATAGATACAATAGAACAATTATTTCAAAGATATGATGTCTGTATGTATTATATAGTTGATTGTGTATGACTGGGATGTCCCAAATGCCTCATTAGGGTGCTATGAGGGCATGACTGGGGTGTTAGATGAAGACATTATACATGAAGGTGTGATAGATATAATAGAACAATTATTACAAAGATATGATGTCTGTATGTATTATATAGTTGATTGTGTTTGACTGGGATGTCCCAAATGCCTGATTAGGGTGTTACAAGGGCATGACTGGGGTGCTAGATGATGACATTATAAATGAATGTGTGATAGATACAATAGAACAATTATTACAAAGATATGATGTCTGTATGTATTATATAGTTGATTGTGTATGACTGGGATGTCCCAAATGCCTGATTAAGGAGTTACAAGGGCATGACTGGGGTGTTAGATGAAGACATTATAAATGAAGGTGTGATAGATACGATAGAACAATTATTACAAAGGTATGATGTCTGAATGTATTATATAGTTGATTGTGTACGACTAGGATGTCACAAATTCCTGACTAGGGTGTTACAAGGGCATGACTGGGGTGTTATATGAAGACATTATAAAAGAATGTGGGATTGATACAATAGAACAATTATTACAAAGATATGATGTCTGTATGTATTATATAGTTGATTGTGTATGACTGGGATGTCCCAAATGCCTGACTAGGGTGCTATGAGGGCATGACTGGGGTGTTAGATGAAGACATTATTAATGAAGGTGTGATCGATACAATAGAACAATTATTACAAAGATATGATGTCTGTATGTATTATATAGTCGATTGTGTACGACTAGGAGTCACAAATGCCTGACTAGGGTGTTAAAAGGGCATGAGTGGGGTGTTAGATAGGACATTATAAAAAAAATGTGTGATAGATACAATAGAACAATTATTTCAAATATATGATGTCTGTATGTATTATATAGTTGATTGTGTATGACTGGGATGTCCCAAATGCCTGATTAGGGTGCTATGAGGGCATGACTGGGGTGTTAGTTTAAGACATTATCAATGAAGGTGTGATCGATACAATAGAACAATGATTACAAAGATATGATGTCTGAATGTATTATATAGTTGCTTCTGTATGACTGGGATGTCCCGAATGCCTGATTAGGGTGTTACAAGGGCATGACTGGGGTGTTACATGAAGACATTATAAATGAAGGTGTGATGGATGCAATAGAACAATTATTACAAAGATATGATGTCTGTATGTATTATATAGTTGATTGTGTACGACTAGGAGTCACAAATGCCTGACTAGGGTGTTAATAGGGCATGAGTGGGGTGTTTGATAGGACATTATTAATGAAGGTGTTATCGGTACAATAGAACAATTATTACAAAGATATGATGTCTGTATGTATTATATAGTTGATTGTGTGCGACTAGAAGTCACAAATGCCTGACTAGGGTGTTAAAAGGGCATGAGTGGGGTGTTAGATAGGACATTATAAAAAAAATGTGTGATAGATACAATAGAACAATTATTTCAAAGATATGATGTCTGTATGTATTATATAGTTGATTGTGTATGACTGGGATGTCCCAAATGCCTCATTAGGGTGCTATGAGGGCATGACTGGGGTGTTAGATGAAGACATTATACATGAAGGTGTGATAGATATAATAGAACAATTATTACAAAGATATGATGTCTGTATGTATTATATAGTTGATTGTGTTTGACTGGGATGTCCCAAATGCCTGATTAGGGTGTTACAAGGGCATGACTGGGGTGCTAGATGATGACATTATAAATGAATGTGTGATAGATACAATAGAACAATTATTACAAAGATATGATGTCTGTATGTATTATATAGTTGATTGTGTATGACTGGGATGTCCCAAATGCCTGATTAAGGAGTTACAAGGGCATGACTGGGGTGTTAGATGAAGACATTATAAATGAAGGTGTGAGAGATACGATAGAACAATTATTACAAAGGTATGATGTCTGAATGTATTATATAGTTGATTGTGTACGACTAGGATGTCACAAATTCCTGACTAGGGTGTTACAAGGGCATGACTGGGGTGTTATATGAAGACATTATAAAGGAATGTGGGATTGATACAATAGAACAATTATTACAAAGATATGATGTCTGTATGTATTATATAGTTGATTGTGTATGACTGGGATGTCCCAAATGCCTGACTAGGGTGCTCTGAGGGCATGACTGGGGTGTATGTATTATATAGTTGATTGTGTATGACTGGGATGTCCCAAATGCCTGACTAGGGTGCTATGAGGGCATGACTGGGGTGTTAGATGAAGACATTATCAATGAAGGTGTGATCGATACAATAGAACAATTAATACAAGGATATGATGTCTGTATGTATTATATAGTTGAATGTGTACGACTAGGAGTCACAAATGCCTGACTAGGGTGTTAAAAGGGCATGAGTGGGGTGTTAGATAGGACATTATAAAAAAAACTGTGTGATAGATACAATAGAACAATTATTACAAAGATATGATGTCTGTATGTATTATATAGTTGATTGTGTATGACTGGGATGTCCCAAATGCCTGACTAGGGTGCTATGAGGGCATGACTGGGGTGTTAGTTGAAGACATTATCAATGAAGGTGTGATCGATACAATAGAACAATTTTACAAAGATATGATGTGTGTATGTATTATATAGTTGATTGTGTATGACTGGGATATCCCAAATGCCTGATTAGGGTGTTACAAGGGCATGACTGGGGTGTTAGATGAAGACATTATAAATGAAGGTGTGATAGATACAATAAAACAATTATTACAAAGATATGATGTCTGTATGTATTATATAGTTGACTGTGTATGACTGGGATGTCCCAAATGCCTGATTAGGGTGTAACAAGGGCATGACTGGGGTGTTAGATGAAGACATTATCAATGAAGGTGTGATAGATACAATAGAACAATTATTACAAAGATATGATGTCTGTATGTATTATATAGTTGATTGTGTACAACTAGGATTCACAAATGCCTGACTAGGGTGTTAAAAGGGCATGAGTCGGGTGTTAGATAGGACATTATAAAAAAAATGTTTGATAGATACAATAGAACAATTATTACAAAGATATGATGTCTATATGTATTATATAGTTGATTGTGTATGACTTGGATGTCCTAAATGCCTGACTAGGGTGCTATGAGGGCATGACTGGGGTGTTAGATGAAAACATTATAAATGAAGGTGTGATCGATACAATAGAACAATTATTACAAAGATATGATGTCTGTATGTATTATATAGTTGATTGTGTACGACTAGAAGTCACAAATGCCTGACTAGGGTGTAAAAAGGGCATGAGTGGGGTGTTAGATAGGACATTATAAAAAAAATGTGTGATAGATACAATAGAACATATATTACAACGATATGATGTCTGTATGTATTATATAGTTGATTGTCTATGACTTGGATGTCCCAAATGCCTGATTAGGGTGTTACAAGGGTATGACTGGGGTGTTAGATGAAGACATTATAAATGAAGGTGTGATAGATACAATAGAACAATTATTACAAAGATATGATTGTCTGAATGTTTTATATGGTTGATTGTGTACGACTGGGATGTCCAAAATGCCTGATTAGGGTGTTGTAAGGGATGACTGGGGTGTTAGATGAAGACATCATAAATGAAAGTGTGATAGATACAATAGAACAATTATTACAAAGATATGATGTCTGTATGTATTAAATGGTTGATTGTGTATGACTGGGATGTCCCAAATGCCTTACTAGGGTGCTATGAGGGCATGACTGGGGTGTTAGATGAAGACATTATAAATGAAGGTGTGATAGATACAATAGAACAGTTATTACAAAGATATGATGTCTTTATGGATTATCAAGTTGATTGTGTATGACTAGGATGTCACAAATGCCAGACTAGGTTGTTTTATCATATTTTAAACTAGATACCCCAATGATGATTGTGGTCAAGTTTGGTTTAATTCGGCCCAGTAGTTTCAGAGGAGAAGATTTTTGTAAAAGTTAACGACGACGGACGACGACAACGACGGACGACGGACGCTAAGTGATGGGAAAAGCTCACTTGGCCCTTTAGGTGAGCTAAAAAAGAGACATAGGGATCCTACATTCTGACGTTGTCATCCACAACTACTGACCATGTGGTTAAAGTTTTTTAAATTATAATGACTTTCTTAAACTGTCCTGAATTTCTGCCAAACTGGGACAGAAACTTGTTAATGACCATAAGATAGTATCTAGGAGTAAATTTGAAAAAAAATATACTGTTTTTTTCATATTTAACTAAAGTGAACATATATTTTTCTGCCACGAAGCATTTCATTCACTCACCTGTTTAGGATCATAAAAATAGCAAGAATAAAATTTTGTAAAATTTTTTCATTTTTTCCATATTTTTTTCCTTATAAATCGACTTAGTTTTTCTCCTAGGAAACATAACATTCACTCTGCGTTTAAAGTCTTTAAACTTTTAATAATTTTCTAAAACTATCTTGTAATTATACCGGACTTGGCCAAAAGCTTGTTTATGATCCTTAGCTATTACCTAGCAGAACATTTTTGTTCCTGGTTTGCTGTATTTTACTTATAAATTGACTTAGTTTTTCTTCCAGTTAGCATTACATACAGTCTTCAGTTAAAAGTTTTTAAAACATTTATTTGATTCAAAATCTATCCTGAATTTTTACCAAACTTCTTACAATCAAAAGATACCCTATAGCTGTTTATTTTATTTTTTTGGGGTGGGGGTTATTTTCGCTTTTTTTGGAGAGCCTAACTTTTGTTATTTTTTTAATTCTTTATTGAAAAGCACTTTACACCCATATGGGCCAATGGCTTAAAACATGATACATAATATACAATTTACATATATAAAACAATGAAAATAAACAATGTAGATACTTTGAACTATATTCCTTGTCTTTCTTTAAATCAATATATATATATATATAAGAGATTCAAATTATATCAAGGACTCCCTGTCCTCGGTCTTAGTAACTTTTTTAAGAAGGAGCCTAATTTGCAAGTGTCCTGTTTTGTTTCAGGATTGAGGATATGTTTTAATTTATCTATATCATTTAAGTTATTATATTTATTTTCATTTAATAGTTATAGTGTCTGTCGGTTGGTCAATAACAGTATAAGCTTAGTTTTTTACAACATAAACAGCTAGAAGCTCTAAAGAGCCTGTGTCTCTCACCTGTATTGACTGATGCTTTGGAAATCATGTAAAATAAGGTTAAAATCATAGTTTATAGTATTAGATATAATAATATCTAAGATAATAGCTAAAAACTGCAAAATTTCGGTACAAGTAATAGCTTTTCTCAAAAAGCTTGTCCCTTTTTCTCGTTTATTACGCTGTAAAATGATTTTTAATTTTGTACACTCATAGGACAAAAGTGAGTTCTCATTCCAAAACTGTTCTACTATTTTACTAAAATCGATATGTACAAAAATATATTACTAATTCTAATATGACGTGTTTCTTTCACTTTGCATACAAAAAATCTATACTTATGATATACATAATAATGGCTGTAACAATATACTTCCCATGTAAATCCACATTAATTGGGACATATTTGCAAACCCTTTGCCGATTTAATTGTTTTAAAAATTGAAATTAAATAAAGATATAATAACTTTTATTATTGCACCCCAACAGGTGACGTATTGTTATTCAACGTTTCTTTTTATTTTTTTATGTCACCCTGACGGAAAAAATTGTTATTGTACGATTCTTTTTTTAATTTTTATTATTGAACACGTTTTTGTCCAGACTATTTCTCGGAATTGTATGGACCAATTATGATGGAACTTTACTATAATGTTAACCCTCTTGATGCCAGATTTAAAAAAAAAGTTTAATTGAGATATAATATAAATGATTAAAGACCGTGCACTCTTAATCTAGATGTTTGAAGCAAGCATAGGTCATCATATATACGTCTTAAAATTTCAAAGTGTCGGCATTTCACAAAAATTAACGCAATTGAGCTAATTTTTAATGCATCTGAAAGATAATGTAAAAGCCTTTAAGGATAATACCATAATTCAATGAACAAATAAGTTTTTTTTCATAGAAAAATATATCATTAAAGTTCATGTATGCAGGGAAATGCATACTTAAACCCCGTGCCTACTTTGGTGAAATGCTGACTTATACGTAATTAAGAAATGTATCGGTTGTTCTAAAAATAGAATAATCTAAAAATATGCAATTCTACTTTCTACTTACAATATAGTATCTGTGTAAGACGATGATAATCCAACATCTTTTCGCCCTAGGGACCAAACTGAGCAATTTATTGGTCTATACAAGATGTCATTTTCATCGTAAAGGCCTTGGCTAACTTTATGGGTAGTTGCCTTTATGTTGGACTTCTAGGCTTTTATGATGGTTTATCGTGTTTTCCGCTTAATGAAGCACGTATTTATATTGAAAAACACATGTTAAAGTTAGCCAAGGCCTTTACGATGGATATGACACCTTGCAAAGACCAATGATATAGTCAGTTTGGTCCCTAGGGTGAAAAGATCCGGGGTTGGTATGGTCAATACTGGAGTCTGGATTTTAAAAACGGGGATACGGGTCGATTAAACATTTGGTTGGCCTATGTTCCCATATTTTAGTATAAATACAGATTCAGGCATGTAGTAGACACCCTAAGCATTAGTTTGAGCTAGAATATACTCCAATGGCATGCCTGGGCGGCGCTGGGGGAAGATTTTCACTCTTATGGGTAGTTGCCTTTATGTTGGTTTTCTAGACCTTTATGATGGTTTACCGTGTTTTCCGCTTAATGAAGCACCTATTTATATTGAAAAAAAAAACATGTGAAAGTTAGCCAAGGCCTTTGCGATGAAAATGACACCTTGAATAGACCAATAATATGTTCTGTTTGGTCCCTAGGGTGAAAAGATCCGGGGTTGGTACGGTCAATATTGGCGTCTGGCTATCAAAATTGGGGGTAAGGGTCGATTAAATATTTGTTTGGCTTACGGTCACATATTTGAGTATAGGTAAAGATTCAACCATGTAGTAGACACCCTAAGCTTTAGTCTGAACTATACTATTCCCCTATGCCTTACCTAAGCGGTGCTGGAGGGAGATTTTAACTCTTGTCGGTAGTTGCCTTTATGTTGGTTTTCTAAGCTTTTATGATGGTTTAATGTGTTTTCGGCTAAATGAAGCACCTATTTATTTTGGAAACACATGTTATAGATAGCCAAGGCCTTTACGATGAAAATGACACCTTGTATAGACCAATAATATGCTCAGTTTGGTCCCTAGGGTGAAAAATTCCTGGGTTGGTATGATCAATATTGGCGTCAAGCTATCCAAATTGGGGGTAAAGGTCGAATAAATATTTTGTTGGCCTACGTCCACATATTTTAGTATAAATAGAGATTTAGGCATGTAGTAGACACCCTTAGCATTAGTTTGAGCTATAATATACCCCAATGGCATGCCTGGGCGGTGCTGGGGGAAGATTTTCACTCTTATGGGTAGTTGCCTTTACGTTGGTCTTCTAGGCTTTTATGATGGTTTATCGTGTTTTCCGCTTAATGAAGCACGTATTAATATTGAAAAACACATGTTAAATTTAGCCAAGGCCTTTACGATGGAAATGACACCTTGTATAGACCAATAATATGCTCACTTTGGTCCCTAGGGTGAAAAGATCCGGGGTTGGTATGGTCAATATTTGCGTCTGGATTTTAAAATTGGGGGTAAGGGTCGATTAAACATTTTGTTGGCCTATGTCCACATTTTTTATTATAAAGAATGATTCAGGCATGTAGTAGACACCCTGAACATTAGTTTGAACTAGAATATACCCCAATGCCTCTATGTTGGTTTTCTAGGATTTTATGATGGTTTATCGGGTTTTCCGCTTAATGAAGCACCTATTTATATTGAAAAAAACATGATGAAGCTAGCCAAGGCCTTTACGATGAAAATGACACCTTGAATAGACCAATAATATGCTCAGTTTGGTCCCTAGGGTGAAAAGTTCCGGGGTTGGTACGGTCAATATTGGCGTCTGGCTATCAAAATTTGGCGTAAGGGTCGATTAAATATTTTTTTGGCTTACGGTCACATATTTGAGTATAGGTAAAGATTCGAGTATGTAGTAGACACCCTAAGCTTTAGTCTGAGGTATGCTATACCCCTATGCCTTGCCTAAGCGGTGCTGGGGGGAGATTTTAACTCTTGTGGGTAGTTGCCTTTATGTTGTTTTTTTAAGCTTTCATGATGGTTTAATGTGTTTTTGGCTAAACGAAGCACCTATTTATGTTGAAAACACATGTTATAATTAGCAAAGGCTTTAACGATAAAAATGACACCTTGTATAGACCAATAATATGCTCAGTTTATTCCCTAGGGTGCAAAAATCCTTGGTTGGTATGGTCAATATTGGCGTCTGGATATTAAAATTGGGAGTAGGGGCCGATTAAATATTTTTTTGGCCTATGTCCACATATTTTAGTATAAATACAGATTCGGGCATGTAGTAGACACCCTAAGCATTAGTTTGAGCTAAAATATTCCCAAATGGCATGCCTGGGCGGTACTAAGGGAAGGTTTACACTCTATGTGTAGTTGCCTTTTTGTTGGTTTTTCCAGGCTTTTATGATGGTTTCATGTGTATTCCGGTGAAGGAAGCACCTATTTCTGTTGGAAACACATCTTAAAGTTAGCCAAGGCCTTGACGATGAAAATGACACCTAGAATAGACCAATAATATGTTCAGTTTGGTCCCTAGGGCGAAAAGATATGGGGTTGGTATGGTCAATACTGGCGTCTGGATATTAAAATTGGGGGTAGGGGTCGATTAAATATTTTGTTGGCCTATGTTCCGATATTTTAGTATAAATACAGATTCAGGCATGTAGTAGACACCCTAAGCATTAGTTTGAGCTAGAATATAACCCTATGGCATGCCTGGGCGGCGCTGGGGGGAGATTTTCACTCTGATGGATAGTTGCCTTTATGTTGGTTTTCTAGACTTTTATGATGCTTTATCGTGATTTCCGCTTAATGAAACACCTATTTATGTTGGAAAACACATGTGAAAGTTAGCCAAGGCCTTTACGATGGAAATGACACTTTGAAACGACCAATAATATGCTCAATTTGGTCCCTAGGGTGAAACGATCCGCGGTAAGTATGGTCAATATTGGCGTCTTAATATTTAAATTGGTTGGTAGGGTTCGACTAAATATTTTTGTTGGCTTACATTGACATATTTTCTTATAAGTAAAGGTTCAGGAATTTAGTAAACACTCTTAGCATTCGTTTGAGTTATAATATACCCCAATGGCATGCCTGTGCGGTGCTGGGGGAGATTTTTACTCTGATGGGTAGTTGCCTTTATGTTGCTTTTCTTGGCTTTTATGATGATTTATCGTGTTTTTCGCTTAATGAAGCACATATTTATGTTAGAAAACACATCTTAAAGTTAGCTAAGGCCTTTTTGATGAAAATGACACCTTGTATAAACCAATAATATGATCAGTTTGGTCCCTAGGGTTAAAAGATCCGGGTTAGTATGGTCAATAATGGCGTCTGGCCTTCCAAATAAGGGCAAGGGTCGATTAAACATTTTGTTGGCCTCTGTCCACATATTTTAGTGTAAATAAAGATTCTGGCATGTATAAGACTCCCTTAGCATTAGTTTGAGCTATAATATATACCCAACAGCATGCCTGGGCGGTGCTTGTGGAAGATTTTCACTCTTATGGGTAGTTGCCTTTATGTTGGTTTTCTAAACTTTTATGATGGTTTATCGTGTTTTCCGCTTAATGAAGCACCTACTTATATTGAAAAACACATGTTAAAGTTAGCAAAGGCTTTTAAAATGAAAATGACACCTTGAATAGATAAAAAATATGCTCAGTTTGGTCCCTAGGGTGAAAAGATCCCGGGTAAATATTGCCAATAATGGCGTCAGGCTGTCCAAATTGGGGGTAAGGGTCGATTAAACATTTTGTTGGCCTCTGTCCACATATCTTAGTATAAATACAGATTCTGGCATGTAGTAGACACCATAAGCATTAGTTTGAGCTAGAATATACTCCAATGGAATTCCTGGGCGGTGCTGGGGGAAGATTTTCACTCTTATGGGTAGTTGCCTTTATTTTGGTTTTCTAGGCTTTTATGATGCTTTATCGTGATTTCCGCTTAATGAAGCACCGATTTATATTGAAAAACACATGTTAAGGTTAGCCAAGGCCTTTGCAATGAAAACAACACCTTGTATAGACCAATAATATGCTCAGTTTGGTCCCTAGGGTGAAACGATCCGCGGGTAAGTATGGTCAATATTGGCGTCTTAATATTAAAATTGGTTGGTAGGGTTCGATTAAATATTTTTGTTGGCTTACATTGACATACACTACAAACTGCTCAGAGTCTGAATTGACCAGTTTTTGTGCTCGACCAGTAAAATCGAGCACACATTTTACTTGACTAGTCTCGACATTGTCTCGACTGTACTTAACTGTACTTAAGTGTTATTGACTAGGTCTCGACTTTACTTAATTAGTCTGATTCAGTACTTGATGATCTTTGTGTAGTCTGAAATAGTCTTGACCAAGGCTCGACCTGTCTCGACCTGTCTTGACTAGTCTTGACCTTCAAATTTAGTTTTGACTGGTGAAAATCAGCCAATCTAACTAAATTAAATATTGATCTTACAAAATTCAAGCTTATTAGGTAGTTTGATTTATTGCTGTCAAATGAAAGAATTTAATTTTACAATAGGTAAAAATAAAAATTATTATATAAATTCAGATAGGCATCTTTATTTTTTTTTTTTAGCTTTTTCAAATCATCTTGGATTTTCATCAAACTATGCAGCTATTTCAGAGATATATTAAGCTTACTGAATCCCATGTCATTTACTTTTTTGTTGTATTGCTGTAACATTTAAGAATTAAAGTAATCTTGGTAAAAAAAAGCTAGGATTTGCAATTCGGACAAAATAGAGATAGTACACTTTAATTTTTTTAATAACTTTTTTCAAATCAACTTGGATTTTCATCAAACTATGTAGCTATCTTAAATATATATTAAGCTTACTAAATCCCTGGTCATTTTTTTTTTTTTTTTGTATTGCTGTCAAAATCAAGAATTAAATTAATCTAGGTAAAAAAAATAGAATTTTCAGTTCGGACAAAATAGAGATAGTACACTTTAATTTTTTTAATAACTTTTTCAAATCAACTTGGATTTCCATCAAACTATGTAGCTATCTTACATATATATTAAGCTTACTGAATCCCAGGTCATTTTATTTTTTGTTGTATTGCTGTCAAATTCAAGAATTAAATTAATCTAGGTAAAAATAGCTAGAATTTGCAGTTCGGATGAAATAGAGATCGTACACTTTAATTTTTTTAATAACTTTTTCAAATCAACTTGGATGTTCATCAAACTATACAGCTGTCTTACATATATATTAAGCTTACTGAATCCTGTATCAATTAGTTATTTGTTGTATTGCTGTAAAATTTAACAATTAAAGTTATCTTGGTAAAAAAAAGCTAGGATTTGCAATTCGGTCAAAATAGAGATAGTACACTTTAATTTTTTTAATAACTTTTTCAAATCAACTTGGATTTTCATCAAATTATGTAACTATCTTAGATATATATTAAGCTTACTAAATCCCTGGTCATTTTTTTTTTGTATTGCTGTCAAAATCAAGAATTAAATTAATCTAGGTAAAAAAAAATAGAATTTGCAGTTCGGACAAAATAGAGATAATACACTTTAATTTTTTTAATAACTTTTTCAAATCAACTTGGATTTTCATCAAACCATGTAGCTGATTTAGATATATATTAAGCTTACTGATTCCCAGGTCATTTTATTTTTTGTTGTATTGCTGTCAAATTCAAGAATTAAAGTTATCTTGGTAAAAAAAAGCTAGGATTTGCAATTCGGTCAAAATAGAGATAGTACACTTTAATTTTTTTAATAAATATTTCAAATCAACTTGGATTTTCATCAAATTATGTAGCTATCTTAGATATATATTAAGCTTACTAAATCCCTGGTCATTTTGTTTTTGTCTTGCTGTCAAAATCAAGAATTATATTAATCTAGGTAAAAAAAAATAGAATTTGCAGTTCGGACAAAATAGAGATAATACACTTTAATTTTTTTAATAACTTTTTCAAATCAACTTGGATTTTTATCAAACTATGTAGCTATCTTAGATATATATTAAGCTTACTAAATCCCTGGTCCTTTTTTTTTTTTTTTTTTGTATTGCTGTCAAAATCAAGAATTAAATTAATCTAGGTAAAAAAAAATAGAATTTTCAGTTCGGACAAAATAGAGATAGTACACTTTAATTTTTTTAATAACTTTTTCAAATCAACTTGGATTTCCATCAAACTATGTAGCTATCTTACATATATATTAAGCTTACTGAATCCCAGGTCATTTTATTTTTTGTTGTATTGCTGTCAAATTCAAGAATTAAATTAATCTAGGTAAAAATAGCTAGAATTTGCAGTTCGGATGAAATAGAGATCGTACATTTTAATTTTTTTAATAACTTTTTCAAATCAACTTGGATGTTCATCAAACTATACAGCTGTCTTACATATATATTAAGCTTACTGAATCCTGTATCAATTAGTTATTTGTTGTATTGCTGTAAAATTTAACAATTAAAGTTATCTTGGTAAAAAAAAGCTAGGATTTGCAATTCGGTCAAAATAGAGATAGTACACTTTAATTTTTTTAATAACTTTTTCAAATCAACTTGGATTTTCATCAAATTATGTAACTATCTTAGATATATATTAAGCTTACTAAATCCCTGGTCATTTTTTATTTGTATTGCTGTCAAAATCAAGAATTAAATTAATCTAGGTAAACAAAAATAGAATTTGCAGTTCGGACAAAATAGAGATAATACACTTTAATTTTTTTAATAACTTTTTCAAATCAACTTGGATTTTCATCAAACCATGTAGCTAATTTAGATATATATTAAGCTTACTGATTCCCAGGTCATTTTATTTTTTGTTGTATTGCTGTCAAATTCAAGAATTAAAGTTATCTTGGTAAAAAAAAAAGCTAGGATTTGCAATTCGGTCAAAATAGAGATAGTACACTATAATTTTTTTAATAACTTTTTCAAATCAACTTGGATTTTCATCAAATTATGTAGCTATCTTAGATATATATTAAGCTTACTAAATCCCTGGTCATTTTGTTTTTGTTTTGCTGTCAAAATCAAGAATTATATTAATCTAGGTAAAAAAAAATAGAATTTGCAGTTCGGACAAAATAGAGATAATGCACTTTAATTTTTTTAATAACTTTTTCAAACAACTTGGATGTTCATCAAACTATGCAGCTATCTTACATATATATTAAGCTTACTGAATCCTGTATCAATTAGTTATTGGTTGTATTGCTGTAAAATTTAAGAATTAAAGTTATCTTGGTAAAAAAAAAGCTAGGATTTGCAATTCGGTCAAAATAGAGATAGTACACTTTAATTTTTTTAATAACTTTTTCAAATCAACTTGGATTTTCATCAAATTATGTAGCTATCTTAGATATATAGTAAGCTTACTAAATCCCTGGTCATTTGTTTTTGTCTTGCTGTCAAAATCAAGAATTATATTAATCTAGGTAAAAAAAAATAGAATTTGCAGTTCGGACAAAATAGAGATAATACACTTTAATTTTTTTAATAACTTTTTCAAATCAACTTGGATTTTTATCAAACTATGTAGCTATCTTAGATATATATTAAGCTTACTAAATCCCTGGTCCTTTTTTTTTTTTTTTTTGTATTGCTGTCAAAATCAAGAATTAAATTAATCTAGGTAAAAAAAAATAGAATTTTCAGTTCGGACAAAATAGAGATAGTACACTTTAATTTCTTTAATAACTTTTTCAAATCAACTTGGATTTCCATCAAACTATGTAGCTATCTTACATATATATTAAGCTTACTGAATCCCAGGTCATTTTATTTTTTGTTGTATTGCTGTCAAATTCAAGAATTAAATTAATCTAGGTAAAAATAGCTAGAATTTGCAGTTCGGATGAACAGAGATCGTACATTTTAATTTTTTTAATAACTTTTTCAAATCAACTTGGATGTTCATCAAACTATACAGCTGTCTTACATATATATTAAGCTTACTGAATCCTGTATCAATTAGTTATTTGTTGTATTGCTGTAAAATTTAACAATTAAAGTTATCTTGGTAAAAAAAAGCTAGGATTTGCAATTTGGTCAAAATAGAGATAGTACACTTTAATTTTTTTAATAACTTTTTCAAATCAACTTGGATTTTCATCAAATTATGTAACTATCTTAGATATATATTAAGCTTACTAAATCCCTGGTCATTTTTTTTTTGTATTGCTGTCAAAATCAAGAATTAAATTAATCTAGGTAAACAAAAATAGAATTTGCAGTTCGGACAAAATAGAGATAATACACTTTAATTTTTTTAATAACTTTTTCAAATCAACTTGGATGTTCATCAAACTATGCAGCTATCTTACATATATATTAAGCTTACTGAATCCTGTATCAATTAGTTATTGGTTGTATTGCTGTAAAATTTAAGAATTAAAGTTATCTTGGTAAAAAAAAAGCTAGGATTTGCAATTCGGTCAAAATAGAGATAGTACACTTTAATTTTTTTAATAACTTTTTCAAATCAACTTGGATTTTCATCAAATTATGTAGCTATCTTAGATATATAGTAAGCTTACTAAATCCCTGGTCATTTTGTTTTTGTCTTGCTGTCAAAATCAAGAATTATATTAATCTAGGTAAAAAAAAATAGAATTTGCAGTTCGGACAAAATAGAGATAATACACTTTAATTTTTTTAATAACTTTTTCAAATCAACTTGGATGTTCATCAAACTATGCAGCTATCTTACATATATATTAAGCTTACTGAATCCTGTATCAATTAGTTATTGGTTGTATTGCTGTAAAATTTAAGAAATTAAAGTTATCTTAGTAAAAAAAAAGCTAGGATTTGCAATTCGGTCAAAATAGAGATAGTACACTTTAATTTTTTTAATAACTTTTTCAAATCAACTTGGATTTTCATCAAACTCTACAACTATCTTTGCAATATATTGATCTTACTGAATCATAGGTTGTTATTCAGTTTTGTGTATTTCTGTCAAATTTAATTAATCTAGGTAAAAAAGCTGCGATATTAGAAATACATCTTTCCTCATTATTTGTGAAAAAGTATATATAATTATTTAATAATTTATTCCTTTTAATATATATTATATAAATATATCAAATAGTGATGAAACATTAAAGAAATTATTAAAATAGTTTTTCTGATTTGTGGTGATTTAAAAAGCAATACCTTTTGCTTGGGGCAAACTTATTAAAAAGATCACATCTACCAGTGTTTTAAATTCTAAATAACATTAATCAAAGTTGCAACATCCTGTTAAATCTAAATCGCAAGGCTTTTTTAATTTACTAGATAAGTAATACACGAGTTTAAGAAAAGAAGGGCTTTCTTTTTACCTGTAAAACTCACATGTACTGATGTAATTAAACCATGTATAGTGCCATGACATTAAATTTGACCAAAATAATATTTTAAGATTTGATTTAAATAAAGTTTTACTGTAACTTTGAAACACATTTCTTTTTTTAAAAGGTTATCAAGGATTGTTATGAAAGTTCATGATATTAAATTTTTGTTTTAACAAAAAAAAAGGTGTTTATTTGGTTTAAGCTGATTTGAAAAAAATTATGAAGTCTTAAAAAAGACACTTTTTTGTTTGTTGTTAAAACAAAAATTTAATATCATTTAATATATCAGGAAAGATATATTTCTAATACCGTAGCTTTTTGACCTAGATCAATTAAATTCTTAAATTTGACAGAAGTACACAAAACTAAATAAAAACCTATGAATCAGTAAGATCAATATATGGCAAAGATAGTTGTAGAGTTTAATGAACATCCAAGTTGAATTGAAAAAGTTGTGAAAAAAATTAAAGTGTTCTATTTTTTTTTACCTGGATTAATTTAATTTTTAAATTTTATAGCAATACAACAAAAAACTAAATAACATGGGATTCAGTAAGCTTGATGTATATCTGAAATAGCTGCATAGTTTGATGAAAATTCAAGTTGATTTGAAAAAGTTATAAAAAAAATTAAAGATGCCTATCTGAATTTATATAATAATTTTTATTTTTACCTATTGTAAAATTAAATTCTTTCATTTGACAGCAATAAATCAAACTACCTTATAAGCTTGAATTTTGTAAGATCAATATTTAATTTAGTTAGATGGGCTGATTTACACCAGTCAAAACTAAATTTGAAGGTCAAGACTTGTCGAGACAGGTCGAGACAGGTTGAGCCTTGGTCAAGACCATTTCAGACTACACAAAGATCATCAAGTACTGAATCAGACTAATTAAGTAAAGTCGAGACCTAGTCGAGTACACTTAAGTACAGTTAAGTACAGTCGAGACGATGTCGAGACTAGTCAAGTAAAATGTGTGCTCGATTTTACTGGTCGAGCACAAAAACTGGTCAATTCAGACTCTGAGCAGTTTGTAGTGATATTTTATTATAAGTAAAGGTTCAGGCATGTAGTAGACACTCTTGGCATTCGTTTGAGCTATAATATACCCCAATGGCATGCCTGTGTGGTGCCTGGGGGAGAGATTTTTACTCTGATGGGTAGTTGCCTTTATGTTGGTTTTCTTGGCTTTTATGATGATTTATCGTGTTTTTTGCTTAATGAAGCACCTATTTATGTTGGGAAACACATCTTAAAGTTAGCCAAGGCCTTTATGATGAAAATGACACCTTGTATAAACCAATAATATGATCAGTTTGGTCCCTAGGGTGAAAAGTTCCGGGGTTGATATGGTCAATATTGGCGTGTGGATATCCAAATTGGGGGTAAGGGGTCGATTAAATATTTGTTTGGCCTATGTTCCGATATTTTAGTATAAATACAGATTCAGGCATAAAGTAGACACCCTAAGCATTAGTTTGAGCTAGAATATAACCCTATGGCATGCCTGGGCGGCGCTGGGGAAGATTTTCACTCTTATGGATAGTTGCCTTTATGTTGGTTTTCTAGACTTTTATGATGCTTTATCGTGATTTCCGCTTAATGAAGCACCTATTTATATTGAAATACACATGTTAAAGTTAGCCAAGGCCTTCGCAATGAAAACAACACCTTGTATAGACCAATAATATCCTCAGTTTGGTCCCTAGGGTGAAACGATCCGGGATTGATATAGTCAATATTGGCGTCTGGCTATCCAAATTTGGGGTAGGGGTCGATTAAATAATTTTTTGGCTTCACATATTTTGTTATAAGTAAAGATTCGAGCATGTAGTAGACACCCTTAGCATTAGTTTGAGCTATAATATACCCAAATGGCATACCTGGGCGGTGCTGGGGGGAGATTTTCACTCTTATGGGTAGTTGCCTTTCTCTTGGTTTTCTAGGCTTTTACAATGGTTTATCGTCTTTTTGGCTTAATGAAGCACCTATTTAAATAAAAAAAACACATGTCAAAGTTACCCAGGACCTTTACGATGAAAATGACACCTTGTATATACCAATGATATGCTCAGTTTGGTTCCTAGGGTGAAAAGATCCAGGGTCAATATTGTCAATAATGGCATCAGGCTGTCCAAATTGGGGGTAAGGGTCGATTTAACATTTTGTTAGCCTACGGCCACATATCTTAGTATATATAAAGATTCAGGCATGAAGTAGACACCCTGAGCAGTAGTTTGAGCAAGAATATACCCAAATGGCATGCCTGGGCGGTGCTGGGGGAAGATTTTCACTCTTATGGGTAGTTGCCTTTATGTTGGTTTTCCAGGCTTTTATGATGGTTTATCGTGTTTTCCGCTAAATGAAGCACCTATTTATATTGAAAAACACATGTTAAAATCAGCCAAGGCCTTTACGATGAAAATGACACCTTGTATAGACCAATTATATTCTCAGTTTGGTCCCTAGAGTGAAAAAATCCAGGTTTCGTATGGTCAATATTGGTGTCAGGCTATTCAAATTGGGGGTAAGGGTCGAATAAACATTTTGTTGGCTTACGTTCACATATTTTCGTATAAATACAGATTCAGGCATGTAGTAGACACCCTAAACCTTGGTTTTACGCTGAAATAATCCCAAATGGCATGCCTGGGCGGTGCTAGGGGAAAGTTTTCACTCTATGGGTAGTTGCCTTAATGTTGGTTTTCCAGGCTTTTATGATGGTTTAATGTGTTTTCCGCTAAATGAAGCACCTATTTATGTTGGAAACACATCTTAGAGTTGGCGAAGGCCTTTACGATGAAAATGACATCTTGTACAGACCAATAATATGATCAGTTTGGTCCCTAGGGTGAAAAGATCCGGGGTTGGTATGGTCAATAATGGCGTCAGGCTATCCAAATTGGGGGTCAGGGTCGAATAAACATTTTGTTGGCCTACGTCCACATATTTTAGTAAAAATAAAGACCCCAGACATGTAGTAGACACCCTAAATATTAGTTTGAGCTAGAATATACCCCAATGGCATGCCTGGGCGGTGCTGGGGGAAGATTTGAATTCTTATGTGTAGTTGCCTTTCTTTCGGTTTTCTAGGCTTTTTGATGGTTTATCGTGTTTTCCGCTTAATGAAGCACCTATTTTTATTGAAAAACACATGTTAAAGTTAGCCAAGGCCTTTACGATGAAAATAACACCTTGTATAGACCAATAATATGTTCAGTTTGGTCCCTAGGGTGAAAAGATCCGGGGTTGGTATGGTCAATAATTGCGCCAGGCTATCCAAATTGGGGGTAAGGGTCGAATAAACATTTTGTTGGCCTACGTCCACACATTTTAGTATAAATAAAGATTCAGGCATGTAGTAGACACCCTAAGCATTAGTTTGAGCTAGAAAATACCCCAATGGCATGCCTGGGCGGTGCTGGGGGAAGATTTGAATTCTTATGTGTAGTTGCCTTTCTTTTGGTTTTCTAGGCTTTTTTTATGGTTTATCGTGTTTTCCGCTAAATGAAGCACCTATTTATATTGAAAAACACATGTTAAAATCAGCCAAGGCCTTTACGATGAAAATGACACCTTGTATAGACCAATTATATTCTCAGTTTGGTCCCTAGGGTGAAAAAATCTAGGTTTCGTATGGTCAATATTGGTGTCAGGCTATTCAAATTGGGGGTAAGGGTCGAATAAACATTTTGTTGGCTTACGTTCACATATTTTCGTATAAATACAGATTCAGGCATGTAGTGGACACCCTAAACCTTAGTTTTACGCTAAAATAATCCCAAATGGCATGCCTGGGCGGTGCTAGGGGAAAGTTTTCACTCTATGGGTAGTTGCCTTTATGTTGGTTTTCCAGGCTTTTATGATGGTTTAATGTGTTTTCCGCTAAATGAAGCACCTATTTATGTTGGAAACACATCTTAGAGTTGGCGAAGGCCTTTACGATGAAAATGACATCTTGTACAGACCAATAATATGATCAGTTTGGTCCCTAGGGTGAAAAGATCCGGGGTTGGTATGGTCAATAATGGCGTCAGGCTATCCAAATTGGGGGTAAGGGTCGAATAAACATTTTGTTGGCCTACGTCCACATATTTTAGTAAAAATAAAGACTCAGGCATGTAGTAGACACCCTAAATATTAGTTTGAGCTAGAATATACCCCAATGGCATGCCTGGGCGGTGCTGGGGGAAGTTTTGAATTCTGATGACGTGTAGTTGCCTTTCTTTCGGTTTTCTAGGCTTTTTTGATGGTTTATCGTGTTTTCCGCTTAATGAAGCACCTATTTTTATTGAAAAACACATGTTAAAGTTAGCCAAGGCCTTTACGATGAAAATAACACCTTGTATAGACCAATAATATGTTCAGTTTGGTCCCTAGGGTGAAAAGATCCGGGGTTGGTATGGTCAATAATTGCGCCAGGCTATCCAAATTGGGGGTAAGGGTCGAATAAACATTTTGTTGGCCTACGTCCACACATTTTAGTATAAATAAAGATTCAGGCATGTAGTAGACACCCTAAATATTAGTTTGAGCTAGAAAATACCCCAATGGCATGCCTGGGCGGTGCTGGGGGAAGATTTGAATTCTTATGTGTAGTTGCCTTTCTTTTGGTTTTCTAGGCTTTTTTTGATGGTTTATCGTGTTTTCCGCTAAATGAAGCACCTATTTATATTGAAAAACACATGTTAAAATCAGCCAAGGCCTTTACGATGAAAATGACACCTTGTATAGACCAATTATATTCTCAGTTTGGTCCCTAGGGTGAAAAAATCCAGGTTTCGTATGGTCAATATTGGTGTCAGGCTATTCAAATTGGGGGTAAGGGTCGAATAAACATTTTGTTGGCTTACGTTCACATATTTTCGTATAAATACAGATTCAGGCATGTAGTGGACACCCTAAACCTTAGTTTTACGCTAAAATAATCCCAAATGGCATGCCTGGGCGGTGCTAGGGGAAAGTTTTCACTCTATGGGTAGTTGCCTTTATGTTGGTTTTCCAGGCTTTTATGATGGTTTAATGTGTTTTCCGCTAAATGAAGCACCTATTTATGTTGGAAACACATCTTAGAGTTGGCGAAGGCCTTTACGATGAAAATGACATCTTGTACAGACCAATAATATGATCAGTTTGGTCCCTAGGGTGAAAAGATCCGGGGTTGGTATGGTCAATAATGGCGTCAGGCTATCCAAATTGGGGGTAAGGGTCGAATAAACATTTTGTTGGCCTACGTCCACATATTTTAGTAAAAATAAAGACTCAGGCATGTAGTAGACACCCTAAATATTAGTTTGAGCTAGAATATACCCCAATGGCATGCCTGGGCGGTGCTGGGGGAAGATTTGAATTCTTATGACGTGTAGTTGCCTTTCTTTCGGTTTTCTAGGCTTTTTTGATGGTTTATCGTGTTTTCCGCTTAATGAAGCACCTATTTTTATTGAAAAACACATGTTAAAGTTAGCCAAGGCCTTTACGATGAAAATAACACCTTGTATAGACCAATAATATGTTCAGTTTGGTCCCTAGGGTGAAAAGATCCGGGGTTGGTATGGTCAATAATTGCGCCAGGCTATCCAAATTGGGGGTAAGGGTCGAATAAACATTTTGTTGGCCTACGTCCACACATTTTAGTATAAATAAAGATTCAGGCATGTAGTAGACACCCTAAGCATTAGTTTGAGCTAGAAAATACCCCAATGGCATGCCTGGGCGGTGCTGGGGGAAGATTTGAATTCTTATGTGTAGTTGCCTTTCTTTTGGTTTTCTAGGCTTTTTTTGATGGTTTATCGTGTTTTCCGCTTAATGAAGCACCTATTTTTATTGAAAAACACATGTTAAAGTTAGTCAAGGCCTTTACGATGAAAATGACACCTTGTATATTCCAATAATATGCTCAGTTTCGTCCGTAGGGTGAAAAGATCCAGGGTAAGTATGATCAATAATGGCGTCAGGCTATCGAATTTGGGGGTAAGGGTCGATTAAAGATTTTGTTGGCCTACGGCCACATATTTTAGTATATATAAAGATGCAGGCATGAAGTAGACACCCTAAGCATTAGTTTGAGCTAGAATTGGTTTACATAAGAGTCAAACAACTGGATTAACACATAGAAACAGTAATATGTCCACATGAAAACCTGTCAGATAGAAAGTCAGAATGCCACTTAGTCATCAAAATTGAAAAAAAGGTCTGTAATGCTTATTTTGACCATATAATTCCAAAATTGGTAATTTGTGCAGAATTTCTAATAAGTGAAAGTTTAAATCCTTTAGTTTCTTTCTATTTGACAAATTGACACCGTCAAATCATTCAGGGAAGTTGCCAAAGTACAGATTCTATATTTACTGATTTCACCTCTTAAAAAAGAAAAAAATTGACCAATCTTTATAAAACTAGTTATGACCAAAGCTTAGTTACTTATGAGACTGCTTACAAATTTCATGACAATAGGATATATATTACATACAATATGTTAAATTTTAAATTTGATTTGCGTGTTAAATTTAGACGTTAAATTGGAAAATTTCAACTATCAACATTTGGGAGTTTAAAAATTAAAATGTTGCAAAAAAAATACTTCTTAAATGCTTAATATATAATATATCAAATATCAAAAGCAAAAAAGGACTCATTTGAGTAATCAGAGGTAGCACAATTATTCAAAAGTCAAATTTATATGAGCCTGTGGTTTAAAATTAAGGTTTTCCAATAAAAGGGTGTCTTACATAAAGATAAAGTATTTTCCAGCAATTTTAAATTTTAGGAGTATTTAAAAAAAAAGAAAGAAATGAGGCATATAACATATCATATTAGTTTTAAAGGGTGTTAGGCCAAGAAAGACTGCAAAATATTTATTATTTTTGACATGTTTGGTTCATTGATTTTGTAAGCAGTTAATTTATAAATATATGATTTTTTATTTTATAATAAACACATAGTTTTTGATTGACTTAATTAAACTAAAGTTTCATATTATCATCGTCTTACGCAGTTACTCTATTGTAAATAGAAAGTAGAGTTGCGTATTTTTAGATTATTCTATTTTAGAACAACCAATACACAGAAGAGCACTATTTATAAATTCCGTACAAGTCAGCATTTCACCAAAGTAGGCACGGGGTTTAAGTATGCATTTCCCTGCATACATAAACTTTAACGATGTATTTTTCTATGAAAAAGCTTATTTGTTCATTAAATTATGGTATTATTCTAAAAGGCTTTTACATTATCTTTCAGATGCACCAAAATTAACTCAATTGCGTTTATTTTAGTGAAATGCCGACACTTCGAAATTTGAAGATGTATATATATGATGACCTATGCGCTTGCTTCAAACATATAACTTAAGAGTGCACGCACGCAAGCATGCATATATAAAGTACGAAAACATTGATATGATCACATGTGGGGAAGAATTTAAAACTCTTCAACACTACCTGTCAATTAATAACATTCAATTGTATAAAAGAAACCCAGAATATATGCATGCTTTAGAAAATAGAAGACTATAGATGTAAGGGGACGGGTTTAAATTACATCTACATTATGTAGAAATGAGACAATTCTCCACAAGAGACCAGATGACCTAGAAATAAACAGCTAAAGGTCACCCCAAGCAGCATTTAACAATGAGCAAAGCCCATACCGCTTAGTCAGTTATAATATATAAATGTACATTATGTATAACGTTTGTTACAATGCAAATATTTTCATAATATAGCCGTCTAAGTTTTTAAAACGCGTATCATATGTAGAACAAGATTGTATGATTAAGAAATTAATGCTTATTTTAATAATTTGATTGAGTTGTAAAAGTGTTGACTGGAGCATAACTTGTACGAAGCGGTTCGTTCGAAAAATATTCACACAATATAAAATCCCCCTTCTCTTTTCCCGTTAAAAAAATATACATAAAGAAGCATTCATTTCTTAAAACTATATTTCTATGCTAATAAGACAAAACAAAAAGTTGGATCAAGTTTTTCTTTTATATACCAGTGCACTTTTTTTTGCAGCACGTATCAATTCGAATTTAACATATTATTTTGATATTCCTTATGTATTAATTCAATTTCAGACAAACTACTCGTAATTTCTTGAAAGTTTTTAATTACATTTCATTTTTTTCTACAAAATTTTAATATAACTTCCTTGCCAACAGAACTGCCGTTTTGTTTGTTTATTAACAAAGACTTCCGAAAAGAAATGTTATTCTTATCCTTAATATATACGCTGACTTTAACGACCTTATACTTGTTTAAATACAAAATCAAGAGATGTTCCGGTGATTGCGACTTAAGTAGTAATTTAACAATATTTTTTTTTTTAAATTGTATAAGAAGGCACAAAATTTAAAGTAGGCACGTATACATTTTGGAGGCCGAGTTTACACATTTCCCGATTTTTTATTGAGTTTAAAGTAACATATTTATCTTAAATTGTTATAAAAAACATATTGTACGTCCAAACAATATTAATATAACATCAAGATTTTCGATAATAACCGATTTCTTAAATTCTTTGAAAATGCTGAATCATGCTTACTTTAGTAGCTGTTTTAACGCATCGGGACTTTGGTAGCAATTAGTTAGTATATATATATATATATATATCAAGTCAAAAAGGGTACAACATCACCATTAAATATATATATATATATATATATATATATAGAGTCTATAAGAATCTACCAACCAGTAAACTTAATAGGTATTGGATCATCAAAATTGACAATACTACACAAACAGGAAAAATTATATGAGTCTGAAAGATTGTGTAACAATACCGATAAATAGATGGAAAACAAAACATTAAAAAGTGTTGAATATCATTGCACAAAGATGGAAAAACTGAACAGATGATATAAATTATACAATAATTGCAAATATTTCGGCTCAACAAATGGCCTTCTTCGGTGACAAAAGTTTTAACAATAATGAGATATAATGTATAAGGTGTAAACATAGATCACTAATAATACAGGTAAGTTTTGGTCGATTGATTTTAATCCAAAATCATGAATATAATAATATAAACACTAGACTGTAAATTTAATTATTTCTTTCTATTGATTCCATCTGGATGGAGGACACCCAGTGTTTTTATCCAAAACCTCTCCCGATTTTCTCTTTGCCTATTTTGCCATGTACAATCCTGTTCGATCACAAGGATCTTCATGTGATCAAAATCTTTCAGATTGTGATCTGGTAACCTGAAATGTTGGCTGACAGGAATATACGGTTTTTTTGTGAGGTCACTCCTGTGGCCATTGAGGCGTTTGTGAAATGGCTGCATAGATTCACCAACATATTGGAGACCACATCTAGGACACTCAAGAACGTAAATCACGTTTGAGCTTTTGCAGTTGACATTGCAAAAGATCTTGTATGTCTTTTCTGTGGTCTTACTGTGAAATGTTGATGAATGCTGCAATTGGTTGCAACATTTGCAGCGCTTGTCCCCACAAGGCTGACAATTACCTACAGTATGGTTAGGTTTGGAAAGGTCAGCACGGACAAGTATATTTCTCAGGCTGTTAGGTTGTTTGAAGGCAATCATGGGAGGCTCAGGAAAGATTTTGGATAACTTCGAATGTTTATTACCTGTATTATTAGTGATCTATGTTTACACCTTATACATTATATCTCATTATTGTTAAAACTTTTGTCACCGAAGAAGGCCATTTGTTGAGCCGAAATATTTGCAATTATTGTATAATTTATATCATCTGTTCAGTTTTTCCATCTTTGTGCAATGATATTCAACACTTTTTAATGTTTTGTTTTCCATCTATTTATCGGTATTGTTACACAATCTTTCAGACTCATATATATATATATATATTATATATATATATATATATATATATATATATATATATATATATATATATATATATATATATATATATATATATATATATATATATATATAGAGTCTATAAGAATCTACCAACCAGTAAACTTAATAGGTATTGGATCATCAAAATTGACAATACTACACAAACAGGAAAAATTATATGAGTCTGAAAGATTGTGTAACAATACCGATAAATAGATGGAAAACAAAACACTAAAAAGTGTTGAATATCATTGCACAAAGATGGAAAAACTGAACAGATGATATAAATTATACAATAATTGCAAATATTTCGGCTCAACAAATGGCCTTCTTCGGTGACAAAAGTTTTAACAATAATGAGATATAATGTATAAGGTGTAAACATAGATCACTAATAATACAGGTAAGTTTTGGTCGATTGATTTTAATCAAAAATCCTGAATATAATAATATTAACACTAGACTGTAAATTTAATTATTTCTTTCTATTGATTCCATCTGGATGGAGGACACCCAGTGTTTTTATCCAAAACCTCTCCCGATTTTCTCTTTGCCTATTTTGCCATGTACAATCCTGTTCGATCACAAGGATCTTCATGTGATCAAAATCTTTCAGGTTGTGATCTGGTAACCTGAAATGTTGGCTGACAGGAATGTACGGTTTTTTTGTGAGGTCACTCCTGTGGCCATTGAGGCGTTTGTGAAATGGCTGCATAGATTCACCAACATATTGGAGACCACATCTAGGACACTCAAGAACGTAAATCACGTTTGAGCTTTTGCAGTTGACATTGCAAAAGATCTTGTATGTCTTTTCTGTGGTCTTACTGTGAAATGTTGATGAATGCTGCAATTGGTTGCAACATTTGCAGCGCTTGTCCCCACAAGGCTGACAATTACCTACAGTATGGTTAGGTTTGGAAAGGTCAGCACGGACAAGTATATTTCTCAGGCTGTTAGGTTGTTTGAAGGCAATCATGGGAGGCTCAGGAAAGATTTTGGATAACTTCGAATGTTTCTCGATTGCTGTCCAATGATCATGAATGGTCTTGAAACTATTTCTCAGGCATGGATGGTAAGTGAGCACACATGGGATTCTTTTACTTTTCTGTTTATCTTTGTAAGTTAGCAGACTGCTTCTGGGGATGGATTCCGCTTTTCGAAAACTAACCATACTGTAGGTAATTGTCAGCCTTGTGGGGACAAGCGCTGCAAATGTTACCAGATATATATACAACTCGTCTAAACATCAACCCAACAATGTTAGATCTGTAAATTTGCTTTCGCAAATTTTTGGTTATTCCCTCGCCGGGATTCGAACCCATGCTATATATATATATATATATATATATATAGCAATAACCAAAAATTTGCGAAAGCAAATTTACAGATCTAACATTGTTGGGTTGATGTTTAGACGAGTTGTATATATATATATATATATATATATATATATATATATATATATATATATATATATATGAGTCTGAAAGATTGTGTAACAATACCGATAAATAGATGGAAAACAAAACACTAAAAAGTGTTGAATATCTATATATAGGCGTAAAAAATAATTTTCACATGTGCAGATATATGTATTCATTAAATAAAATAATAAAATAAGTAAAAAGTTAACAGTTCCATTCTATCGATTTCATCCTTCCATTGGGACTCTTCAGGATATATAATTCGTCTAAACATCAGCTTTCGCAAATATTTTGTTCCTCCTTCGCCGTGATTCGCAACTGAGATTTCGTGACATCAAATATATGCAAGAATAACTTTAAAACACAGTTATTGTTTGCACCGTTTATTTATACATGATAATCATAAATCATCACATCCACCATATGCATCCACTCTCGTTTCCGGTAAAGCATAAAAGCCTATAATAGTATTTTCAGAAATGTTGCAGCTGCAGTTGCTTATCGACCTGTTTAACTGCTCAGATTCAGCTTTCTGCTAGTCTATACCGTGGATGTCTTCATTCCATGTTTTTATAATGGTTTGTGTTGTCCATATACCTTTAGGAGCTGTCTTTATGTGGGTTTTACTGTACATCATCCGATCATAACATATTGAAGAATAATTTTTCTTCGATTAAATAAATATCATCATGTCACCTCTAACATGTATTACATACAAATTAATTACTAAATGACCATGAGTTTTATATGAGAAATTAACTTAATTTTCCTGGCCGGGTTTGGAAAAAAAGGGGGGGTATACGAGCCTCGTATTAAGGACATAATGTGTTAACTTTTTTGGTCATGTTACATGTTAAATAAAAAACAAAAGAATCATTTTAATGTGCACAACTGATCTTATGACGCAAATGAAATATTATTTGTTATTAAATTGGTGCAAATGCCTGACAAGAAACTAAATGGTGACATAAAAGAAAGAAAAATGACTATAGTGACCATGTTTTGTCTTATTGGAACACAATAAAAAGTATTTTCAAAAGGCTCTATTCTTTTTATCGTTTGGTTTTTACATTATGTGTTCCTAGAGGAATTGGGAACTTGGTTGGTACCAAGTCAGGAAAATGGCCATTGTTATATTATAGTTCGTTTCTGTGTGTGTTACATTTTAACTGTTGTGTTTCTGTTGTATCGTAGTTCTCCTCTTATATTTGATGCGTTTCCCTCAGTCTTCGTTTTTAACGCGGATTTTTCTCAATCGATTTATGAATTTTGAACAGCTGTACATTACTGTTGCCTTTATTTATATATCATTTTCATTCCAATAAATACGAAATGAGTTGCTCAGTCTTTTCAGTCCGTTCGTCGGTTTTTTGTGTGCATAGTTTTGTATGTCTCTCGCCGACTGATTGTGTTATTAAGTTATGATTGAGTCTTGTTGTGATATTAAGTTACAAACATTCAGTGTTTGTTTATGAAACCTGAGGACTATCAAGAATATATTATGTCCCAGTTTAACTATTTTCAAAAATCATATGGGCAGATTTTTCTGTCAAATGTAAACATGTAAGTGTTGTAACAATACAAGTTTAGATATTGAATGTGCTGTAATGGTTATTAATGACGACAAAAAGCTCAATAGAGCTTATATTTGTTTTGTTCGATATAGACCCGAATTATGATGATATTTACTATTTTATTTTATAGGTGGTTCTACTTTTTAATATATGAAAACACTATAACTCATTTCTACTCATCCGAATTATTATAATTTATTTCTTACACCATATAACATGTTTTACCCTTCAATATAACTTTCGAATTTTATTTACATTCGTCTGTCGCTCTCGCTATAGATGTAACAATTAAGTAATATCAGAAGTCAATTACTAATCTAGTAATAACATTAACGGTACCAATTTTGCTGCACTAGTAATGGACTTCTGGTAATATGCATATCCATGAAAATAAACAGCTTTACGGAGATAATTTGAAATATCTCAATAATTACCTTTACTTAAATTTCGTGGAATCTGCACTACTCCCTTTCAGACTTCGACATAATCTACAAAACACTTTTGTTTATTCCACTTACGATCGGATACAGACGGAAGACACTACATGGACAATAAAAACTTCATAAGTCGAAGAGAGAATACGACTATGCACAAACCCGACAAAGGAAAGACAAAACTGAGCAAATCATTTCGTAATGAACGACAATGGTATCACCCAAGTTCCCTTTTTCTATAGGAACACAAGAAAAGTCAGAACCAAACAATTAAAACAATGAAGCCTTTTGAACATATCAATAACTGTGTTCAAGGCCGTTAGTGATAAATTGGTAAAATTCAAATGTCTTTTCCTCCGAAGCTATTTTGAAATTTCTTAGCATGAAATATTTGCAGCCAGGCGTAAAGCAAACATCATCCAACCAATTAATCAAAGTAAACACCAAGTAATCAATCGATCATTCAAATGATGGATGACAGACCCACTGTAAAGAATCCTAAATTTATGAATTTATTTGAACCCTACGAGAAATCAAACGGGCAATGTTTTCTACTACTACATAAACAATCTGTTTAGATAAAAAAAAAAAAGCATGTTAACACTAAAGGTAATTGATCTGAGTTGAAATATTTTAAACTTCTCCTACTCTACAATATTTTTTTTCAAACTTTGCAATGCCTTATATCTTATATCATGGTTATTGCCCTATATACTGACAATAAAGTAACAGAAGATTTCAATTACTAAAATTTCGGAAACCTAACCCATCATTGTTCTTTGGTCTTTAGTTGTCTCATTTGTAATCATACCAAAGCTCCTTATTATGCATTAATAGTTTACGAATGAATTATTTACACTCCATTGTGAATATTCTTCTTTTCAAAACGTGCATGATCAGTTAGAATAACGTGACCAAAATTCATTCTAATTATCTTTATTTGAATAATGCACTATGAATAACAAAATTAATAGATATATACTAGTCAGAACATTCATTGCTCCGCCAATCGTAGAACGAATAACAATGACAACTAGTCTAGACATTCATTGCTCCGCCAATCGTAGAACGAGTAACAATGACAACTAGTCTAAACATTCATTGCTCCAGCTATCACTGAAGTCATCACTCGTGTCGTCACTGCTACTTCCATAACCATCACCTCTCCCTAAGGTGTCGGCACATCCAAAAAGTCGGCCATCTACGATGAAAAAAAATCATATCCTTTACAAATATATTTAAATTTGCATGTTGCTAATTGCTATTTACTTGTAATCATTGTCATCACATTCATTTTTCGAAAGTTATCAATTGTGTGGTAGCAATTTATTAAACTAAAAGTAAAAGTAAGAAAGCAAGCATATGTTGTTCCCGCGTATCGACAAACATGAAGATCATTTATAAACTAAATTAAAACTTCTGAAAATTAAACACATTAACAGAGCTGGTATTAACGTATCTAATTTATTTAATGATTCTACCATTTTGCCCCTAATTCCTTAACGGTTTGAGCCAAACCCCCTTCCCAAGCCAATCCTAACCATCCCTTTGTGGTATGGAAACTTGTCCTTTATTTTAGAGAGATCCATACACCATTTCACAAGTTTTTGTCTGGAAACAAGAAAAAAGCTTATTTGAGCCCTTTTTTGCCCCTTATTCATAAACTGTTGGAACCTTAACCCCCTAAAATCAATTCCAACCTCCCCTTTGTTGTTATAAACCTTGTGTTGAAATTTCAAAGATTTCTATTACATTTACTTTTGTCCGGAAACCAAATGTCTTCGGACGACGCGAACGACAACGACCTCATACCAATATACGATCACACAAGTTTTGCGGTCGTATAATTTGCAAGCAAAGATTAATTTTTAATCATATATATAAACACGTTCTGTCATCGTAATGTAAGATTGGTGTAAACGTGGAAAAACTGATAAAAATTGAATATCTTAATTCTAATTTAAATAAATGTATGCATAGTGTAGATATTCTAATATCACACATGTTGAAAATAATTTAGAAATAAATTAAGGAGTACATAATAAGTTTATACTTCTAGAATTATAAACGAACGAAACGAAGCCGTTGTGTTCATACCGGCCGACAAAACAGATATAATGTGGTGGTTGTATTACGCAAATTTATCTACTATACGGAAGTTTATAAAAAAATTATTGATTCTTCTACATTGAGGTAGGTGCACTCCACAGAGAGTATATAGTAAACACTCTTTTCATGCGTTATATATCATGTACTGTATTACGACGCTTTTCATTACCACATCTCAGCTTAATGCATTTTCTGGATATTTGAAGGTATTGAAAATAATTACCTCATCATCACACCAAAATACCGTAACACATCGTTTCATGTGCCACATGTGGAGCAGGATCTGCTAACCCTTCCGGAGCACCTGAGATCACTCCTAGTTTTTGGTGGGGTTCGTGTTGCTTATTCTAAAGTTTTCTATGTTGTGTCATGTGTAGTATTGTTTATCTGTTTGTCTTTTTCATTTTTAGCCATGACGTTGTCGGTTTATTTTCGATTTATGAGTTTGACTGTCTCTCTGGTATCTTTCGTCCCTCTTTCATCGCGGCCACTGATTTTCATAGTTTGTTCTGAGGTTGCACTGTTAAACAACAATCCAAGGTTAAGGGATGGTTGGGCTCCAGTAAACATGTTTACCCCGCTCAGTATGTAAGTGCTAGTCCCAAGTCAGGGGCCTGTTATTAGGTGGTTGTCGTTTGCTGTTGTTTTTCAAATTTGTTTTTCGTTTATTGTTTTGTACATTAATCAGGCTGTTAGTTTTCTCGTTTGATATGTTTTACATTGGTCTTTTCTTACTGTGTAGAATGGGTGTTGGTCATCGTTTAAGACTGTACGGTGACCTATAGTTGTTCATCGATTAAGGCTGTACGGTGACCTATAGTTGTTAACTACTTGGTCATTTTGTCTTTGTTGAATGGTTGTCTCGTTGGCAGTCATTCAACATCTTCTTATTTTTTTCATACTTATAATTCTGTTATTACAAGCGAAAAATTTAATGTTAAACTTACTTATTTCAAATAAAGGTCTTTCACCATATGGCACGCCTGTAAAAAAGTGACTGTTGTATAGTAAATAATAAGTTACTGATGATAAATAATGTTCTAGTCTATTAAATATCAAACATCTTTAGGTTGCATTTCTGTAAATATTGACAATGCTATTTCCAATTCTAATGCAATTTGTATGTAACAATTATTTTAATTGGCTAAAAGTTGCCGTCAAATCCACAGTTGACCAGGCGTAACTAAGGAGGGACAACCATTTTGAAATGATTGAATCAACAAATGTTCGAATACTACTATATAGTCCAAAATAAAACAACACCTACCTCGAATTCGCCGTTTTAAAGTTATTTTATCCGAATTTGAAGCGTACAGGTAACGTAATAACCTCATGTTTGTAAGTTTTTATTTGTATGACGTCACTTTTACCCATGACGTCTTTGCGCCAAAATCATTCATGAAGTTTCGCGGATTTTTTTTTATTTGTCAAATTTAGACATTTTTCCAAGTTTTATCGTATTATTTCTTTTTGAAATGCATTAGAATCGGAATAACAGTACTGTAGTTGAAGAGTTGCCACCGTCAATTTTGATTTGACGGTCGCAAATCTCCGTTTTACTGTCTCCGCTACGCGTCGACAGTAAAACTGCATTTGCGACCGTCAAATCTACAATTGACGGTGGCAACTCTTCAACTACAGTACTATTATTCCTTAATTGGAACTCCCTTTACGTCTAAAACTGAATAGTTTGAAGCTAGCCGTTGATAACAGCCGGCGTTAATTCTCAAAATCCTGACTTTCTGAGTTGCACTAATAAAAAAAAGCTACAATATATACTCAATCCCTCAAATTTTCAACAGGTACAAAGTTTAGATTCCTTTTGAAAAAAAGTCAATGGAACTGAGGACAGGGGACTCATAATTGATTTACCATGGTTAAATGTTTTGTGGTATATTAATATGTTGTAATTTGTATTTTAACTTCTCTCTATATTATATACTTGCAACAATTGATATATATATACACATATAATTATTTCTGTGACTGTATCTTACATTAATTGTTAGGATCCTTTACTATAGATAATTTAGCTGATCTGTAACATTAACATCTTCATGCGTTATATATCATGTACTGTATTACGACGCTAGATTAAAACTGACGAGGAAAGGTTACACCCGGCCACCAAAAGCTTCATTTTAATGGAGCTCAGGTGGTCGTGTGGTCCAGCGCGCCGGATACAGTGCAGGCGATTTGGTGTCACGATATCTCAGTAGCATGGGTTCGAATCCCGGCGAGGGAATAACAAAAAATTTGTGAAAAGCAAATTTACAGATCTAACATTGTTGGGTTGATGTTTAGACGAGTTGTATATATATATATACATGTATGAGTGTATGTCAGTTTTTATTTTTTTGTTTCAGTTTGTCACAAACATGTTTAATTTGTTAATATGACAATAAAGATTATTATTATTAATATTCATGAGTCCAGCCTTCAATAATATTCATGAGCCGTCAATAACATTCATGAGATGACTTGCGTTCTAAGAAACTATGAACGATTATTATGATTAAATAATGTTTTTTGTTTATATTTGATATTGTTTCAAACAGACATGTCAGTGGGTGTCTTCTTGGAGATCTGCGTTTACTAGGATCTATTGGTCTTCGAAAAGACGTGCGTCTTTTAACAACATTTAAAATGAAAGTTAAAAAAAATTAATGCTTCCATAATCATAGAACTAATAACTGATCTATTCCAAATTATGTGATTAGTTAAATAATGTAAACTGGAGCAACAACAAATAAAAGGATGATTAAATATAGAAATTTAACGATTACCATCAATAAATAATGAAATATGCTGAATTATAAATCTTCAAAACTGGACATTCCACATGACAAATAAAATAGGACAGTTCTTATAATATTTCTGACTTCTCAAAGTATTTACATTTTTCTTAAACTATACATTACACGTAAACTGAAATAAATAAAAAGGAATTAATTGCAATACGGACATTTCTTAATTTGTACTCAAAAGTACTACATATCATAAATGCTCTCGTTTTTCATTCATTTTAAATAGACAGGACAAATACAAAATATTTACAATTAAAGAAAGAAGAAGAATAAATAAAAACTGACAGTTAATTAATGACCTTTTATTATTCAAAACTACGGAGACCATTCGGAGTCTTAACATTATCAGATTATTGCCATTCAGAGGTAAGAATTCGATTTAAAATGGCCCATAGCACTTATGCCATAGACCCGTACGAGCTGTCAGCAAAGAGTTAAAAAGATGATGGGGTACCCTGGTATATCACGAAGCTGGTCTGGCCAACTGTAAGCTGAAAAATTTATATGCGCTATTTTATTTAAAGATCGAATCATAGTTTTGCTTTGCGTAATATTTTCAGCATTTATATGCCCTGAACCTCTAAGAGTGTAACGTACTTTCAGTATACTGAAATCTGTACTACCCCTCCCTTCACTTTGGGTGACCCTCCGATTTCAAAATTCCCCGCAACCGTGTGTATGTATACTGGCGACATTTCCAAGTTATGTCTCTAAAAGATGAAACATAGATATCATATCTGGGATCCAGTACGTAAACGAAACAAAATATCTCTGAATAGCATATACTTCCCAAAAGAGGCGTTGTATGTGAAGCAGCTGTATTTACAAAGTGCAACCTTTTTTTTTATAATTTTAGCAATCTCTACAAACGAGTTATGCATAGATAAAAGTATGAATGGTAATGCCAACTTTTTAAACCAATGAATTCAAACTGAAACAAAAGAATTCAAATGTATGAAATAACACCCTTCGCATATATACTTAAGACATAAATCAGTGATATGAGTATAATCATTTTTGAAACTGTCTGACATATTTATATTGAGCTATAACGTATTATAGGCTGCATAGGAACTCTGTTTTATAACTATATCACTACAAGAATCTTTTCATTGTTAATTGAATATGAGCCAAAGCCTTTCCATTAAAGAAACTTTGGTTTGATTTGTCTTTTTAAATATCTTAAAATGTGGATGGAAATTCTATTTTGGAAAGACATCGACTCATAAAAACCTTTAAGGTCAAATAGGTTTTTCAAGTTCAAGTGAAATATTTGTTTTTATTATTTTCAAATATCGGAATGGAGGATGATAATCTGGAATTAATGTTATTGGTATTATAGATTTATGTTACAATTATTAATCAAACTAACATGACTTCAGATTTTCTTAATGAATAGATGTTTCTGACCACGATACAAGTTTACCATGCTTATACATTTGATTACACTTTTTGTTGTTTATGAGATTTACTTTTCTTTTATCTTTTTTTTTAATTTCTTTTCAGTGATTGTTAAGTCAAATAAGTTTATTTCTAGTGACATAAAAAAAATCAAATATCGGGATATAGAGGGTGAGAATCTAGATTATATTTATTGCAAATATATTTTTTTTATTTATTTTCATATATTTAAACATATTTTCTTATATAACTATCAGTATCTTACCTTGAACACACTGCAACATTACAGCAACAACCAATACTCCAAGCAATAATTGTTTGTTCATCTTGCGCTGCCTGTCGGGCTTCTTGTAAGACGAATCTGATTGTACTGCTACAGTCGCGTACTTTAGTTAAGACGAGTATGTTTTTACAACGAAATGGTTTCTTTTTATATAAATACTTCCTAGTTGGGACAAATCGATTAAATGTAGGATTTAGATACAACCAGTAACAAAACATCACAGTCTGACATTTTTGATAACTATCCCTTATTTGATTAATAACGGATTCTTGCAATACATTTGAGCAATAAGTGCTACACCCGCATATAATAAATTGGTCCATTAATCGGAGGTCCAGTTAAAATCACTAAGTCAGCTTAAATAATGTTTCTTGAACAAAAACATTTTAATTTTCATAAGAAAACATAACTAACTACTTTACCTTTGATCCATTCTTCGCATCAAAACAAATTATGATGAATTATGCTATCAGAAGTTATAATAAAAAAACGAAACACATTGCGACAAAGTAAAAAACAATCATGTGATTTCCGTCTGTGAAAATAAATGAAAAGGACTTTCTGATTATATACAAGTCTATTGGCGTCAATAATCTCGCCGGTGTCTATTCTGGACAGGATCGTATTTTACGATATATATGTCAAAATATTAAAGAAAAATGATACAAAATGCCTTTCATTTGCACCACATACCATATACTTTGAAACACATTTTTTGTTTGCACTGGGGGTGACAAATTGCGTGTTACGTATTTTATCTCGTTTTGAAGTGAAAGTGCAATATCTGGAACAATTTAAAAATTGACTTGCACCTACCCAAAGTCGGGAATCTGATGTTCAGTAGTTTGTTGATGTGGTTCGTAAGGTTCATCGTTTTTCGAGATTTATATCTAGAAACTGACAATGAGGGTCTGTTGAAAACAAAACCTTACGACCAAAGAAATGAATTTAGCTTCCCAAGTATGAACTTTCCATTTTTATGTAGCAACATTCCAAGAGCGCCTGCATACAAAGTATATATCTGCCAATTGGTACGATATATTCCCGGGCTTTCCTTTCCTATCAGGATTTTCTCCATGGAGAGTTGCTGTTCACAAGGACGCTATTGAAACAAGAGTTCAAAATGGTGAAGTTGAAACACTCCTTCGTAAATTTTAAAGACGCCATCACGAGTCGGTTGACCTATATTAAATATCGGTTTCACAGATGACATCGGATATGTTCCTCGTGTCGTAACTACAATCCCGTTTCCTTTCCACGAATATGACCTACCGAATGAGACTCTTTATCGGGTGTGTATGTACATTATCAACACAGGTAGCACTCCATAGTTAGAAAATAAAATTCCTATTCTTGGATTTCTAATACATTAACCTAACTGTTTGTGTTGTACATGTGCATATGTATGTAATCAGTATCTTCCATAGATTTGATTTTCAAAAGATAAAAGGGCGAAATATAATTCCTTTTAATGTATATCCATGGCAACATTCTGCATTTATTTACCATAAAATATTGCAAAAGGGGGGTGAAAATGTCACATATCCCTCCAAATTTGGATCAAACTAGAATTTCAATGCCTTTGAGTGATATCTTTTTAGGAACTGTTGACATTAATCTTCCTAATAATCAACTAAAAAATGGGGTGTCTTGCGCCTCTTTTTTTCGTAAAATTTAATCACAAAGTTCGTGCGACAAAAAGTTGGGAAAAAAATAACAATAATTGCCGGACCGATGTATGGTATTGATATGAAAATACGGACTGTCATACAGAAAACAGCCAATATTACAGACATTACATAATTTTGATGTTCATAATGATATAAACCCAATATAAGGCTATCTTAATCCTCAGCTATCCAAGAATGAATTTTAACATTGAAAGATCTCGTATTTGAAAATTCGAAGGGGCCAAATCGCAAAACTACACACCTAACTGCGGAGTGCTACCACAATGAGTGTCACATGTGGAACCGGATCTGCTTACCTTACCAGAACACCTGATATCAACCCCAGTTTTTATTGGGGTTCGTGTTTTTAGTTTTTTATGTTTTGTTTTGTGTGCTATTATTTGTCTGTTTGTCTTTTTCTTTTATAGCCATGGTGTTGTCAGCTTATTTTCGATATATGAGTTGAATGTCCCTCTGGTATTTTTCGCACCTCTTTCAATGCATTATTGTTTACAATTCCACCTTTGCAAGTTTACAGTTGAACGGTTGATGTTTCCACATTTTTCTCCACTTCTCCAAAAGCTGATAATTCAATTGTGTCCCTTCTGCCTGTTCTGAAGAGTAATTGCGATGCTCTGGTTAATATATTTTGTAAATGAATGTTAGGAACCTTCGTCAAATATAATATAAGCTTCTGTAGTCTGTTTCTCGTATCAAACAAACTGTTGCTTAGAGGTATACATAACTGCTGCTAATGGTTTTTCTATACAGTGATTGGATTCTCCTTGATGTCCTGTCTTTTTAGATGTTACTTGTCCTCCGCATATACTAGTTTGATGTGTCTTGTTTCATATTTTACATATGTCATGTGATTTACACTCGAAAAAACTGTGGTTTCCTAGACAGTTAACACAAAGTTTTTTTTTGTTTGCTTTACGATGTTCAATCTAGTATTAACATCAGAGACTATCGTGGAGTCTCCTGGTAAATATATACCATTTGCAGTAGATGCATGAAACGTTTATTGTTAGCATTGCAATGTCGCTATGTGTTTCCAATGAATTTTTTCCAATGAATTTTGTCCAAAGCTTCGTTGCTGCTGTTGTGTTGCTTGCAAGTATTGCCTTTAACATCGTTTCTATTGTTGAACAAATTTCCCGTCAGTTACGGCAACATAAAATGCTGTATACGGTAGATAAATGCGTTGTGTATATATATTGCGTTTATTCGACGTGTAATCAGCAGACTCTGACTTCTTTTGAACTCAGTTTTACTGTTAATATAGTTCTATGCTTGTTTTTTCTACATAGGCTAGAGGTATAGGGGGGAGTTTAAGATCTGGAAAAAAAACATGTTTAAATCCGCCGCATTTTTTTATAAATACTAGAACACACCCGTGATATCGCGGGTCCGTGACTGAATTAAATTATATAACTATGCGCAAGCCTTATTTTAGTATTAGTATTGTCATCTGATAAAGTCATGCCGATTATAAGATACACAGTTTTCTCTGCTTTCAAATCTTTCTGTTTGAACCCGTCGAACTGGAACTTATCAATTATTGATAATTTTAATTATTTGGAAAACAAAAGGTCCTGGAATGGAGTAGTTTTTAATCAACAGCATTGTCCTATATTAGTTATAAATAAAATTTGACAATTAAGTAGTGTCAACCCTGTGATTATGACCCGTGTAATTACTATATAGCATATCAATCCTGAATACACCGTTTGGTGGTGCGCCTGTCAGATGTGGAACGTACAGATAAGGTAATCGGTAACAGGTGAATGTACTATTGGTATCGGTATCGGACTCGACCCGGAACTTCTTAATTATTGGCAATATTAATTACGTGGAAAACAAAAGGGCCTGGAGTGGTGTAATTTTTAATCTACACCTCTGTACTATATTAGTTATATATAAAGTTGAATTCTTTGATTCGTCGTTTTTACGTGATGACGGCTGACAAATTAGACTTCGTAATTTTAGTATTATAGATATTTTTTTTGCCATTCTATCATATTGCTATCATTTTATTACAAAAAAAAAATTGCAAAAATAAGGATTATTGAACACACAAAATAAAAGATATAAACAGTTCAGATCAAATCTGCTAAGTCTATATTGTCTTTTAATGGGCACCCCAAATGATAATGCAAATGAATCACCTCTTCATATTTGATCGGCTTCTTCAACTAGTATCCAGTTTGCCTCAGTTAATTGTTTCTCACGTTGTCTATTCTTTCATCATTACCACAGTCAAGGTTTTCTGAGATCAGAATTAATACAGTAAAAGAAATAATAAAAAGCTATCAATAAGAGGGGGCATATGGAATAATTATCAGTATTTATTTCTTGCATCAAGATGAAAAGCAATTCCAATTAGATTTTTGTGACACTATCACCTCATCAATTTTTCTATCTGCGACCGTAGCAATATATTTGGCCTTTTTCAGTTCATGTTCGAGAGCATCTATTTGTTCGTCATCTGCATCCCCGGCAATGTATTTGGCCTCTTTCAGGTGTTGTTTTTCGTCATCTGCTACATTACGACTTTCTAGTATCTTTCTTTCTCTGTTAAGATGATTTTAACATAATTATTAAAAACATTTCACCCCTATTACCAGGAACTGACATATGCCATAATGTGTGCCATCTAAAAGAAAAAAAGATATTAGTTTTCAAAAGATTCCTGAAAAAAAGAAACAAAGGTATATTTATTGACGGCATAACTAAAAGGCAAAAAAGGTAAAAGTTTTACAAAGCCACACCAACTGACCACAGATTTTACTTCGTCAAATATGCGTTTCATTTCATTTGCAATAAGTTCTGTCTGTTTTTAAAGGCAGCTCCAAGCTGTTCTATTCTCCCATCATCGAGAAACATTTTGTTCTCCCAAGCTCGTCGACATCTATCTCGTCGTGGAAAAAATCAACCTGCAAGCCATTAATTTTCTTATTACCTCATTGTACTTCGTCTCATTTTCATCAGCAATGGTTTTAAATGGTCCGTTTCTGTGTGTGTGTTACATTGTAGTGTTGTGTCGTTGTTCTCCTCTTATATTTAATGCGTTTCCCTCAGTTTTAGTTTGTTACCCCGATTTTGTTTTTTGTCCATGGATTTATGAGTTTGAACAGCGGTATATTACTGTTGCCTTTACTTAAAATCATGCAAATTCCTCTCCAATCTATCCAAATTTTCTTCATCAGTGGAGGTTCGGAATTCCAATTGACGTCTGTCTATAATGCCATGCAAGTAATCTATATCAGAAATAAACAAAAGAAGCAACTGGACAATAGTTAAGCAATATCATATAGCATACTTGTCCTCTTTTAACTAAAGCTCTTCCGACACCCCTTTCTTAGAAGGAAAACATAATATTCCCTTTTTATAAGTTTTTAAAATGCCATTGCTTTTATCAGGATATATAGATATGGTATTTTTGTAGGACTCGGAGGTCCGATGGGGAAGTAAGAATAATGTATGCCGCAAATGTTTGGTACGACTAATAAAATGATAATATTAATTTTGACTACACTTCGAGTATGTCACATGATTTTGTGTGGACAACTAAACCATCAAATAAAATCAATTATATAAATAATGGTTTGAACTCGTTATAAACAGTTGCGATATTCGTGTTTTATTCTTGAAATGAATCACGCAATCTTAGTAATGTGTTTGTGTTTACAGTATTAATACTCTGCAATGAGTTAGGCCAAAATAAGCACGAATGGAAACTTGGTGCTTTTTTTCAAATTCTTCTGCTCTGCAAGTTTATATATGTTGTTGTTCGTGTGTAAATGAAGGTGAAGTTCAATTTTCACTACTCTGTATAATTATTTCTTGTTAAGTCATGTGTGTTTTGAAAGTAGATTTCAAAGTTGTTATATGGTATCTTATTTTAGTTTTTTGGAGGAAATGATACATGAAAGTGAATTGTTAATGTAAATTGAATCAACCTGTCTTCAGGTAACTTTTTATGCTGAGATTAAAACTGTATACATCCAACTTTTTTCTATGATTTTTTTCAGATGTACCATTCTCTCCGTTTCAAACTTTCTCTACTTAAGCTTGACATATTTTTAGTCAATATTTTTGTTAAATCTTTATACATATTTTTTATTTGAAAGGTTTATGAAACCATGTAGAATGTATCCTATATCTTTCTGATGGAAAATGTGTGTATAAATGTAAATATGGTTAGTGAGTCTTTCATTTGAGAAAATATAAACTTAGGTAAAGAGATAATCTCTTATTTCAAGTTAACCCGGATCTTAACCCTTCCCCTTTCCCCCTTGTCTTTTGTGAACCATATCAACAAAATATATACATACTATAAAATAACATATTTTCCCAATCCCTGTACCATATTATCAAAAGAGAATGAGAGAGAATATATGTGCAAAGCAATATCATTATTTTGACAATGCTTATTAAGAATTTAACCCCCCCCCCCTTTTTCGAGTCTATGAAGGAAACAGTTAAATAATACCAATATGATGTTGGTATGGCTCAAAGAAAAAGAAAAAAAAATCACAAAAATACTGAACTCCGAGGAAAATTCAAAACGGAAAGTACCTAATGAAATGACAAAATCAAATGATCAAACACATCAAACGAATGGACAACAACTGTCAAATTCCTGACTTGGTACAGGCATTTTCAAATGCAGAAAATGGTTGATTGAACCGGGTTTTATAGCGATAAACCTCTCACTTGTATGACAGTTGCATCAAATTCCATCATATTTACAACGATGTGTGAACAAAACAGACATTAAAGGTAAATAGTCAAAATATATACTTTTCTATCTCATCTGCAGCCTTTGATAGTTTATTGACCTCTTCTAATTTCCCTGCTGTATTTGTGTATCCTTCCTCCGAATTCATGTAGATTTCATTTTACACAGTTTCGTGTACATTATCTGCAAGTGAATAAACTAGGTAACACAAATGATCATACCCACCCCTAGTTTTCAGATCCAATTTCCATGGGTGATCTCTCTCACGTCCGCGTTATTAACAAAAATGACTAGAAGTAATTGAATTCGTTGTCAATTTTTGTTTTTTCGAAGTAATAGCAAGTAACCAAAATGCCAAGCCCAAGTAAAAGTAGGTCCAGGATCAGGAGCAAATACCCAAAGAGAAGTCCAGCAAGGAAGCAAGAAAGGCACCAAAGAAACCCAAAGCAACAGGTGGAGTCAAGAGGCAATCTACTTCATCAAAAACCAAAGGCCCTTGTAAAGGGCCACCCACATCTTTAAAAAAGAATCTAGTTTTTTGGTATCTGGCTGTTGATATCAATCATAATTATTTAAGGACCATTCTTGCCTTATTTTGTGTAGTAAAACTTTAAACCATTTTAAAAAGATTGCCAATTTCTTAAACTACCATACGTCGAGTGAATGTAAAATGAATATCACAAGAAGACAGTCAATTAAAACCACTCGTAATAGTACTCCTAAAATTTACAAAAATTAATGCAGTTCAATGTACGCTTGGACTAGTAATATGTATTAAGATACAACTAGAAAACTTTTAATCGTAAACACTGCCTGCTACAGCATTGCATACATTAAGAAAGTAATTTGTTTACAATAGCAGCTTCTATTAACTTAATATGTGCTTTTGGTAGCTTGTTATAGTCGACGCATTTTTCTGTGAAACTCCAGGCAGATACCACATACGAGTAATGCTACAATAAATATAGGAAGATGTGGTATGAGACAACTCTCCATCCAAAAACCAATTTATAAAAGTAAACCATTATAAGTCAAGGTACGGCCTTCAACACTGAGCCTTGGCTCACACCGAACAGCAAGCTATAAAGGGCCCCAAAAATTAGTAATGTAAACCAATCAAACGGGAATGTGCACATCGGTTTTGCATGACTAAACAGTTCCACTCTGCAATATCCCCTTTTGAAGTTGTAGCAACTGTTAAATAGCTGATATGCTTAAGGTGGGAATTATTCTTGATTTTTTTATATTTTCATCCAAAATTTGTGTTGAAACATGCTGTATTCATAACACTGGCAATGTGGAAAATAGTTTAGGGAATTCGAAGTCTGTGTCACTTTTAAACTTCAATTATACCACAGAAATTTAATTATTAAAAATTCTTGTTGATATTTATAGGACTTTATATATAGGAAAACAACCTTTGGTTTGGATATACTCAACCAGATTTGAAAATTAGCATACGTCCTTTTTTAATTCAAGATCATACAAGTATACGCAGTTCGTCGTTAGTTCACTGCTATCAAACATGCTTTTTATAAATCTATTTTTGGAGAACTGCATAGTATATTATAATATATCAATATATATAAATTAATAAAAGGATAGTTAATTGGAATTGATAGTAAATAGCAGTCTATTGCAATTAATTTGTAGTATATTTATGTTTGCATAATACAGAAAATTTTATAATTTTGTTTGTATTTTAAATATGTCTCTACCGTACGTACATGTATATATAATAGGGGATTCGGGCAAAAGTATTAGTATATTTTTTTATTGTTTAAATATTGAAAAAGACGTACAGAAGAAGAAGATATTTTATATATTTGTATAACCCCTACGGGCATAAACTTTACAACATCAATAATTTTTATAATACAATACAAACAATGATATATAATAAAAAAGATTAATGAGAACATTTTTTAAAAGTTCTTAAAGAATATGTTACACTATATATATTGTTACAAAAAGGATGAAGGTTGGTATCCCTCAACTCATTTAACCTGCTGCAATTGTTTGCAGTTGTTCTTATTCAGAAACTTGATGTTCAGTAGTTGTTATTTGTTGATTTGGATCTTGTTTATATATCAATTATACTAATCTATTGGTTTCCCATTTGAATGGTTTTACACTAGTCGTTTTGGGACCCTTTATAGCTTAATATAACATTTTTAATTTCCTTTCATTGTTGTTTATTAAAACATTGTCTTCATATTTTTGTATCAATCACTAGCCAGTCAACACTGAGGTTGCGAGCTTGAACCCAGCTATTGCATGTGAACTTGACTTCAAACTTAATTGCGTAGGATTGTCAGTTTTCCTATCAAGGTCAGTGTTTTTCTCCAGGCACTCTGGCTTCCACCACCAACAAAAACTGGCAGCCACAAAATATCCAAAATGTTGCACTTTAAAGTAACACTCAAACAACCATATTTTTGTCATTATCATATTATAATTTTCAAATAAAACACACTTACTGCACGGTCTTTTAATAAAAAGATAAACCAACATGAAAAATATGGGACAATTCAATGGAGAAAATTAAGTCTTATTTATTACAGAATAGTTTATGAAAAACATTTATGACAAGCATAAACAAACAACAACTGATCTATAGGCTCCAGACTTGGGACATTCACGTAACAAATATGGTTTTTGAATGCATGTTTGTGATTGCTAAACGATTTACTGAACCTGGAACAGTGGTGTAGCAACACACCACACTTAAAAAATCAGTTGAAATAGGCTCTAATCGTCAAATCGATACAATTTTCAAAGGAAAGGGACATTTTTGTAAATAACACTTTGGTTTTTTGAATGGTAGTTCTGTTTTGATAGATGAGTCTTTAACTATCAAAATATTTAGGCATACCGGTATGAATAACAGGAAAGGTGGAGAAAAGGTATATTGAACAATATACCAACTATACCATAGATGAAAAATAAGTAATATAGTTTTCCACAACTCATAAAATGGAACTACTTTCACAAATGACCATACCGTTTCCTAGATTCTTTACTCAGTGTTGAAGGCTTTCTAGTTGATTACAATTGCTTAAATCAACATATTTGGTCGTTTGTGGATAGTTGTCTCATTGCTAATCGCATCAATTACTCTCAGTGTTGAAGGCTTTCAATTTTATTATAATTGCTTGAATCAAACATATATGGTCTTGCATGTTAAGTTGTCTCATTGGTAATCCTATCACTTGTGCCCTTGTTTTACATCGATATCGCAGCACATTCCGTGTTAAGGGATTCTGTTCCAATCAATGTGCTTAAACCAATAGGATCATAAAGAATCCAAATCAACAAAAACATATTGCTTACCGTTTCAAAAGGAAAACTTTACCATTGACCATTAATAAGGTCAAGGTAGATGACACCTTCCGGACACAGGCACTTGTCTCAGAAAAAAAATTCCCATATATACCTTAATATAATATAATAGTGTTATACTAAGGTCTATAGGAAAAAAAATTCTGAGACAAGTGCCTGTGCTTCCGGATAGGCATTTAAACCTCACATTTGTTAAGTCAATTCCATAGTATCAGAAAAACATACCAAATCAGACAATCTATATATTAACCAATGAACTGTAAAATTGAGGTCAAGGTCATGCAACCTTCTATACTAACATGTACATTAAACAATTATTTGAATTTTCACCGAACATAGCGGACTTATGGTTAGGGTAAATGAGAATCTGACAATAATCAATGATCCAAGAAATGAGGTCAAGGTCAGGCAAACCCTGTCTTACGGACATGTATAGCATACAAGCAACCCACTGACCAAACATGGAGTAAAGGAATATAGTTCCGGATCGAAAACGATCACTGTACGGAGTTAGATATGATAGTTTTTTTGAACCCTTTAGGTAGCACTCCACAGTTAGAAAATAAAATAAAAAATGAGCCACAAAATGTTTTATCATCTCCTATTCCTGGATTTCTAATACATTAATCTAACTGTTTGTGTTGTACATGTGCATATGTATGTAATCAGTATATTCCATAGATTTGATTTTCAAAAGTTAAAAGAGTGAAAATTAATTCCTTTTATGTGTATCCATGGCAACATTCTGCATTTATTTACCATAAAATATTGCAAAAAGGGGGGTGGACATGTCACATATCCCCTCAAAATTTGGATCAAACTAGAATTTCAATGCCTTTGAGTGATACCTTTTTAGAAACTGTTTTCATAAATCTTCCTTATGATCAAATAAAAAATGGGTGTCTTTCGCCTCATTTTTTCGTAAAATCCAATCACAAAGTTCGTGCGATAAAAAGTTGGAAAAAAACATTACAATAATTGCCGGACCAATGTATGGTAGGGACATGCAAATACGGACTGTCATACAGAAAACAGCCTATATTACATACATTACATAATCTTGATGTTCATATAAACCCAATACAAAGGCTATTTTAATACTCAGCTATCCAAAAATGAATTTTATTCCACACTAGCTCTCATATTTGAAAAATCCACAGGGGCCAAAATGCGAAACTACACACCTAACTGTGGAGTGCTACCTTATATATATATAAAGAACATCAGTTGTTCGACCTGTTTGTCAAATGCGTTTTGTTTAAATATACTTTTTCACTTTTTAGTTTTTTTGGAAAATGTTGTTTGTGCTGTTTTTAGACCCTTCTACAACAAAATTTGTTTTACATGCACACGTATAAAAATTGCGGTTTTTATCCAACGCAATCATAGGTTTGAACGTAGTTTTCAATTTAGACTCGATTATATTTTTTCGTTTGGGCTTGTATCATATTTTCCCTCCAGTTTATATGATCCGTTCATCCTATATGGACTCTTAAAATTCAAGAGTCTATCTAAAAATGAGGGTACTTTTTCTAAAAATGAGGGTACTTTTTATATGGCCCTCCAAATACCGTTTCGATCCCTAACACCACTGAAGAGACATTTATTGTCGAAATCCTGATCTGGTGTACTAAAAACATATTGACACAGTATGTTTGTGGCATAACATCGTGGCCACAAGTTATTTTTTTCTGTTTAGTATTAAATTGATATTAAGATCCTTTATGTTACATCTTGTGATCAATTTTATTTGGCAATCGCCAATGGCAGTCAGCAGGGTTAAAGAACATCAGTTGTTCGACCTGTTTGTCAAATGCGTTTTGTTTAAATATACTTTTTCACTTTTTTGGTCTTTTGGAAAATGTTGTTTGTGCTGTTTTTAGACCCTTCTACAACGAAATTTGTTTTACATGCACACGTATAAAAATTGCGGTTTTTATCCAACGCAATCATAGGTTTGAACGTAGTTTTCAATTTAGACTCGATTATATTTTTTCGTTTGGGCTTGTATCATATTTTCCCTCCAGTTTATATGATCCGTTCATCCTATATGTACTCATAAAATTCAAGAGTCTATCTAAAAATGAGGGTACTTTTTCTAACTAGAGGCTCTCAAGAGCCTGTGTCGCTCACCTTCGTCTATGTGCATATTAAACAATGGACACAGATAAATTCATGACATAATGGTGTTTTGGTGATGGTGATGTGTTTGTATATCTTACTTTACTGAACATTCTTGTTGCTACAATTATCTCTATCTATAATGAACTTGGCCCAGTAATTACAGTGGAAAATATTTTCTAAAAATTCACAAAAATTTATGAAAAATGCTAAAAATTAACTATAAGGGCAATAACTCCTTAAGGGGTCAATTGACTATTTTGGTCATGAAACTTATTTGTAGATCTTGTTTTGCTGAACATTATTGCTGTTTACAGTTTATCTCTATCTATAATAATATTCAAGATAATAACAAAAAACGGCAAAATTTCCTTAAAACTACAAACTCAGGGCAGTAACCTAACAACGGGTTGTCCGATCCATGTGAAAATATCAGGGCAGATAGATCTTGACCTGATAGACAATTTAACCCTGTCAGATTTTCTCTAAATGCTTCCGTTTTTGAGTTATAAGCCAAAAACTGCATTATACCCCTATGTATTATTTTTAGCCATGGAAGCCATTTTGGTTGGATGGCCAGGTCACACCACACATTTTTTAAAACTAGATACCCCAATGATGATTGTGGCCAAGTTTGGTTTAATTTGGCCCAGTAGTTTCAGAGGAGAAGATTTTTGTTAAAGTTAACGACGACGGACGACGACGACGGACGACGGACGCCGGACGCCAAGTGATGGGAAAAGCTCATAAATATATATATAAAACGTCTGAATAGTAGTCAACGATTTTCCCCACGAGGGCGCTGGATCGTTACGAGTAACGATACATGTACACAATAAATAAATTATATAAACGCCTAAAAAAGTGTACACAACAACTCCAAATACAAAAAAGGTAACTATAAATGTAATTATTTAGAAATATTTCGGATAACAGATATCCTTCGTCAGTCAGATTCTGATGTTAAATGAATCATCTTTAAGTCTTCTTAGATTAAACTTTTACTTAATCTTGAAATTTATACAATAAAAAAGTCAAACCGAACATCAGTTAAGACGCTTGCATCATTCTAAAAATTTGTTAAACATGACATAGGTTATATGGCTTATTACAACAGAGAGCTCACATATATGCTTTAAATACAAATAATAATGTGCGATTTGAACCAGCACAATTCTAAAACTTTATCGGGAACGACAATTATGATGGTATAAATGTATAAGCACTAAGACAGATCTCAATCGACTGACCATTTAAATCATTGACCACAACTCTGCTTGGCCTATGGAGGATAGACTTGCTCGGGAAAGATTTTGGATCAGAAAATTAATTACTTTGGCACCAAATGTGATAAATGAAAAGGTGTAGTTCGACTCCGTGTAGTGCTTCACATTTAGGTTATATTACTTATTATTACAGTCTCTGTTTCTTTTTCTTAACCTTTTTCATTTATTAAATAAATTTGTTGAAGATACCAATTTAAATTGCTTAAATTTTTTAGGGATGTATAAGTACCAAGCCACGTGCTTCTAGTTATACTTAGTCAAAAACTATTATTACATGATAACGGCCGTTTGTTCGCGATGTTTAAATATTCAGACTCTGTTGTAGCTACTTTACTCTGTCAATTTCAAATATTTTAAAATTTAGATCCTTCAGTGTTGTCTATTTGGTAATTTTACAGACGTTATCATATATATATATATATATATATATATATATATATATATATATATATATATATATATATATATATATATATATATATATATAGTGTCTAAAAATAGCAACAATCAACATTCAATCTATCTAGGTGTGGACACGCCCGATGAAGCTAATTTGTTTAGCGAAATATTGCGTGAATAATATATAAAATATAACAACTAATTTTATAACACTCATTAGTGTGTTAAAGTTACATTCTTAGACATTTATATATATATATATATATATATATTGTCTGACAGGTGAGCCAAATCTCCGTGTTGAAGACCGTACTTTGATGGTTTAATTTTACAAATTATGACTGGATGGAGAGTTGTCTCATTGGCACTCATACACCTTCTTCTTTTATCTATATATTGCAAACAATTTAAATTTTAGCGCAAATTTATATAAAATTACCTTTATGATAAATTAGATCGTCTCCCTTTAATCAAATAGGAATTCCGACTGAAAACGAAAGTAGTCTGTTTACGGGAAACAGACACAAAATATATCACAAAAACAAATTTATTAGGTAAGAAACACTAATCAAAGTGCTGGATAGCACCTCTTGAAAGTTTGCAACTGTAGCTGTGTATTATTCTAAAACCTAAAATAAAAAAATAACAAAATACGTGAAGGTATCACATTAGACAACCAATGAATTTCAGTTTCCTGACTTGCTAGCATTTACAGAAAGCAGAAACATATATATTGACATACTGTTCCCAGCAGAAAGCCAGCTCAAATGCCTAAATTCCCAATATATTTCCAAGCCGTAGAACACTCTAACATAGTTGGCTGTACCATGTGTACCTCACTGTGTCATGAGTTAACGTCATATCACAAGAAATCATGACCTTGCTCGGTGGATAAAAGAAACCTGTACAAAATGTTCAATACAGAAAAAAAAACGCAAATATTAAGGTTTATTTGTAATAAGTGTTGTGATGATCATTTATTTGGTCGTAGGTCACGAATCAACGAATTATAGATAATCACCACAAAATGACAGCTGGATTGAACAAACGAATTTCAGGATAAACTAGGAGAAAAACATAGCTACATGTAAAGTGTAGCACGGCACTTGGTTTAGTGGTGTATTCCTTCGAAGGTCTTGTAATTATATATTGAATGATTTTTTACTTTTTTTTCATTCATGATGAACATGACAACCGGCGAATAACTAACATTTACTTTATTCTAGTGTCTTCATTATAAATTTTTTTATATATAAACTGACATTATGTATTAACTAACAGACATGTTTCTCTGGAATTAGTGATTCCTTTAAATATCTTAAATTCCCTGCTTGTGAAAACGTACTATGAATTTAAAATAGCGAGAATAAAACTTGAGAACCACAACATATAAATTATTTTCTGTGCACTATGATATATAGATGCATATTTTGTTTTGTTTGGTACCAGAGTCAATGAACATAGTCGTAGGAGAACATGTCAACGGTTATAAATGAGGGTTTGAATGCTTAGAATGGGATTATCAAATATTTATTTTTTAATCATTGTCGCCCATAATTTGATTTTCCTTTATTTTATAATTAAGCACTATTTTAAATCCATATTCTTTTAAATTTAAATTAATTTCAGGGCCGATTGTTCTGTTTTCTTAAAATCCTCACCCAGGCCCTTATATACTAGGTTTTATTTTGATACAAAATTAAATAATTTACCTAATTCAATGGTAAAGTGATTTGATTGGGTGACTCATGAGTTGGATCCTCATCTATTCTACTCACTGTTTTCGCTTGCAAAGGGGTAGGACAAAATAACTCTGTTGTCGATTTCCTTTTACTCTGACAAAATGGAATTACAGAAAACGACCGTACAGGGTTTGTCCAAGTACAGGAGGGAAAATTAATTCAAATGTTCCAATAAGTCTTGAATAATTCGTAAATGGTATGAATCAATAACCGCGCCAACAATACATAACAAATTGCTATATTATTGTTTAGTAGCCAGTTTGCTGCGACAATCATTTAAAAGAAAATACAGTGAAGGAAAATATTTTTTTGTGTTTTTTTTTTACCGATGCAACTGTCTCGGTTGCCTCGGTTGCCTCAACGTAAGCTACGCCCCTGAAACCTGTCCATGGTCTCGTCAGTAATTATCAAAAATCACTTTTTTCATGTTTATCATAAAAAGTTTTGATATTTTCTATTGCAACCTAAAACTGTTGATCTAAAATAATGAAATATACAGAAAGCTCTGTTAATTTCTTTAAGTACCCATGCCATGTCAACTTCAAGGGCCTGTGAATTAGTATATTTCTATTGGTTTAGGTCCTTCATATTTGCTTTTAATAAAATGTTCTGTTACTGATTAATACGTAAGTTTTCTCATTTGAATTGTTCCACATGTTTCATATCGGGGCCTTTTATAGCTTTCTACACGTATATGGTTCAAATATTTCTCATTATTGACGACCGTATGGTGGCCCATAATTATTAATACATTTTCCTCCATTGAACTCTTTTGGATATAGCATTGGTTCTTTGCAAAAAATACCGCATCCTTTTTTTATAAATAAGACAGTTACAGTAACTTAAATCAATACAACTGTAATGAAAGTGAATTTATATTAAAGGCTTTTATCAAAAATAGGGAATGTGTTCATAGGACACAAATGATGCCCCCGCTAGCATTAATGTTATAAAGGGTCACAACTCAAGAACTGTAAATGTGACGCTACCAAAATTTGTACTTGATCTGAGTTATGGGGTAATAAGCATTGTGTATACATTCTTTTTATTCCTGTATTTTTACATATGTAAAGGGGCATAACTCTAAAACGGTATAACTATCGCCACCAAAATTCAAACTTGATCAGTGTTTGTGGTAATGAGCATTATGTATAAGTTTCATAACATTTGGTTAAGACAAATTAAAGTTAGAGAACAGAAACCAAAATTTCCAGCAATTTTTCTATTTGTAAAGTTGCATAAAACGCTAGAATGTAAAATGTAAAAGTGATGCAACCAAAATTCAAACTTGACTTGTGAATTGTGGTTATAAGCATTGCGTATGTACGTTTCCTACAATTTTGTTCAGGCAAACTAAAGTAAGAGAAACGAATTTTGGGATGTACGGAGGTAAGTACAAGTAAGGGAAGGACGTACATACAGAAGAACAAGGATACAACTCAATACGGTAGGGGCATAACAACAACATTATGACCACAGGAATAAAAAGTTTATATACACTAGATTCATAGAGGTGCTTATAACCTGTAACACATTTTAGTTGCTGTTGTGAAATTAAGCATTGTCTTATGAGTCATAACATTTGAGAATTTTTGTTTTAAGCCATTCATTTGATATATTACGGTAATCATTGCCCCTGTGTTTGGATGACAATTGAATTCTATTTATATAGGGCATGTTATATGCCTTAAAACTTATCCAGATGCACAGGTTTGTTTTAATCTATCTAAATTTTTAGGTTAAAATGCAGCCATTCTACCTAAAGTGTATACATCATGAACCTTAATCATTTCTACAGCACTTGTCTTGACATTCTGAGATATAATATTCTAAGAAGTAGATACTGACTCGGTTGCGTTTAATACGGATGCTATATGATACGAAGTTGCGATAATACACCAGAGGTGGTATGCTGTAAATTATTGGAAGAAGACTGAAGAAGAATTGACGTTGGCCATGGTCAATGTTTTTCTGCTGTCAGTTTGATCCACTTGAGCATGCTTTTATATCCACAGTGGAATGTGAAACAATTAGTATTTAATAATCTTTTATTCGTAAGCAATACAGCTTATAGAATATAAATATTACAAATGTTCAATTACATCAGTGAAATATATTTACATTTAAGCAATTTGACAAAAAATCATATAAGTAAGTATACCCATATAACAGTACAGCAGAGTATGATAAAACATAACACATATTAAGCATTTATAATGATTAAATTAAATTAATTTAAATAACGGAATTAAAAGTTTTTCCGATCGATGTTCAGACAAAAACCATGCATTTTAATTGCAATTATATTAATTATTTTGGTGGTGAAATCTTCGAATTCAACTTGTCAGATACTAACTTTTAAATATTTCTATCCTTGAAGAACAGGAGTTAAGAGTGTCAACAAAAGAGCATAGCTATTAATCTATTATTTATTTGTAGTACATGTATAACGAAATTCGAGTTCAATATTTTAATAAGATTGCACAGCATTCTCAGTAAAATTCAGATCTATCGTATATCGCAAAGTCGATCATAACGAAATCTCCCATGTTTGAGTGTTTTCTGAAACTTTTTTAGATAGAGAGAAATTGTAAACAGCAGAACAGGATCTACTTTTAATTGAACATTGACGAAGTCATATATCAAATCTCTGTAAGAGTTACTGTCCTTGAATGAAATGTTTTACCTATTTGTTGAACTTTGCTAATAGCAATCTGAAATAAAATTGAGAATGGAAATACATGTATTCCTATTACATTGCTGTAAAATAAAAGTGAGTGATACAGACTCGTTGGAGTCCAGTGGCGGATCCAGAAATTTTCATAAGTGGGGCCCACTGACTGACCTAAGAGAGGGCCCGCTCCAGTCACGCTTCAGTGATTCCCTATATAAGCAACCAATTTTTTTCCCATAAAGGGGGGGGGGCGGCCCCCCTGCCCCCCCCTAAATCCGCCTCTGGAGCCTCTTTTTTATAAGCTTGTTTCCCTTCCTCACAGTTATTTCAAAACAAAACAGAGTAAATGTGGTCTGGTTACTGAAGACACAAAGTTCAAATGAAGTGGATGTAGGTAATTATCGGCAACCATACGACCTTCAACAATGAAACAAACTTATACCGTATAGTCGTTTTTTCAAATGCCCTAACATGACAAACATGAAAAAGTTCATCAATTAACAACCTAATCTATAATATAAAAGATAAAAAAGAATTATTGAACATTATTCTGTTCTTTCGTAGTTATTTACATACTTATAATTGTATCAAATCCTTAAAATCGTATGACACTGCGGTTTTAATTGACCAATACATAGAACAAAAAGGTTGTATACTAACTAAAATATTTGTTTTGCCTCCAAAAGTATTCTTTCCTTGATACTATATATATATGAATTTATCAAACTCATTTTGTGAAATAAGAGTTTTTAGGATGGGTTACAATTCTCCTTTAGATTGTATTATTTTCATTTGAATCTATATAAAATACTAAAAATTTTAAAAAGAATCTTTTATACGACCGCAATTTTTATTTTTCGTATAATACGATGCTGTGGTCGTCGTTATCGCCCGAAGATACATTTTGTTTCAAGACAATAACTTCAGTTAAAGGGAATGGATCATTATGAAATCGAGAAAACAGTTCAGGAATAAGGGGCCAAAAAGGGACAAAACCCATATTTTTTCCTTCAAAATTTTGAAATTTCAAATGTTTTGGAAAAGTTTAAAGAAGAAATCTTCACGGAGTCGCAATATATTTTTTAAGACCTTTGACCACATTTATGTTTTGTCAGAAACCTATATTATGTAAAAGTTTTGATCACAATCCAAATTCAGACGGTATCAAGCTTGAAAATTGTATCCAAACTTTCCCCAACTGTTCATGGTTCACCCTCTACGTTCGTATCAGGCTGCGCTTGATGAAGAATTTTATTGATATTTCTTTAACACACATTGGTACAGACTGATTTGTTTCATACGACCAATTTTTTCTGAAGCTTGCAGGTCCACAAATATCAATGTTTGAATTTCTCTGATCTCCTATTCCTTCTGATGGGTTATCGCATCTAGAAATTTTACTGCCTGAAATAAATGGAATACAGGTGTCTGTTGCTTTAGTGATTTATAAATGTACTTGGCATTAAAAGTCTTGAGAAAGGAACATTCACAAATGATTCAATCAAAATTTGGTCTTTATTATAATACATTATAAGGGACAATTTTGTGAAAGTTGACCTTGTTCTTTTATACCACATAGCAGAGGCGGATTCAGAATTTTTTTTATTAGGAGGGAACGGGAGGGGTCGTAGTAAATTTAAAAAAAAATATTTTAGATGTTGGTATACGCCCTTCCCCGTATCCGCCACTTCTATTGATCGTCCAATTATCTTATTAAGCGGGAAATCTATGTACACTTAAATTGTATAATATTGAGATTTAATATCACGTTATGAAATCATTAGTTCTTCTTCTTACGAATTTTGAGACATTAATTAACTTTTGTTCTACTGTTAGTTGGTGGTCCTATGAGATTAACAAACGAGACATTTCAGAGTCGGTATTTCTAAGATAAGCAAACGAGAATAAGAAAAAGTGCCAACAGATTTTGAACTGAAATTTCTTTACTGAACATTATTCAATTGAGATTAAAGACGGACGCCGAAACGATCATACTTTAACTACATGTTTTGTATTTCTATTCTTTCAGTATGGCAGACAGTGAATTGTGTGCTGGTTGTCAGCGTCATAACGAAGATATTAAAGCCGTATCCTGGTGCAGCGACTGCAGTGAACTTGTGTGTAAGTCATGCGTTAGAGCTCATGAAAGGATGTCCCCACCTCACAAAGTAGTACCAATGAAAGAGATACAACAACTCAGTTCTTCATTACTTAAATTGTCCAAGAACTGTGAGAATCATCCCGATCAAAAGATTGTACTGTTCTGTTGTCAACATGACAAAGTAATCTGTGATTCATGTGTACCTGTATCACATCAGAATTGTAAGCCAATCATTTCGATTGAAAAAGCAGCTAGAGGCGTGAAAGATAGTACCGCTATTTCTGACTTAGAGAAAAGATTGGATAATCTAAGTAAAGTAACAGACAGCATACTCGGTAAAACAGGGATAACACTTAACAATTTGACCAAAAGTCGAAATAATATCAAGAAAAAAGTGACAGAAATGAAGCAAAGAGTTCTAGCACATTTAGATAAGATAGAAGCAGATCTACTTAAAGACATTAATAACAAATATAGATACTATAATGACACGGTATCCAGAAATCAAGATGGCGTCAAATCCAGCATTGACTCATTGTCTACATGGAAAAGAGACCTTAACTCACTAAAGCAAAACACATCAGAAATTCATTTATTCCGAGCAATTAAATTTCTAGATGCGAAAACCCACCAAAAGGAATTGGATATCAGAGAAATTCAAAAAGCTACTGTCCCTATACTAACATATCATCCTCCAGAAGAAAAATTGAACATACAGAAATTAGACTTTGGAACAATAACGGTAGAAAATATTCCAGTACCCATGTCTGTATTAGATATTGACCAACAAGGTCAGTTTCTGGTCAAAAACGAAAGAAAATTGTCGTTTACCCATTCCTTCGAGACCACGAAATTAGGTGATGGGGTTAGTATTATTAGTGGTTGCTTTATTCCTGGTGAAAGTTTACTCCTTGTTGATTCGCGCGAAAAAAAACTTTATGTTTGTAAACTTGATGGATCCAAACCCAAAATAATTAATTTGGATTCTTTACCAGAACGAATTACCTTGTATGACAACAACCATGCTGCAGTATCTGTAGGTGATGAAGGTATCCAGATCATTAACCTGACAACATTAAAACCTGGTAGGATAATTAAAGTTGGTGGAAATTGTATTGGTGTAACTAGTGTAAAGGATAAGATCTGGGTACAAAATCAATTCTGCACTTTAACCATAGTGGATATTGATGGTAAAGTTCTCAATACAATACAAACAACATTTGATCCTTTTCATATATGTGCTAACAAAGATGGTGATGTCTATTGTACAGACGTTCATAGTGATAAAGTCTTCGTTGTTACATCGGATGGAAAAGAACGTGAGATATATAGTAGTCCTGACCTGGAAGGTACTATCGGTGTTGCTTTAGATGACCGTGGTGATGTGTACGTATCAGGGTATGAATCAAACAACATACATAGAATATCTAATGATGGACAGGAACATGCTATTGTCCTGCCAGCAACAGCAGACGATGTTATCACTCTACCACTCGGATTATCTTACAACTGTGAAACGAGAGAACTGTTAGTTATAGACAACAATCATGAATATATCCAGATTTATAAAGCACAATGACACTGTCAGACAAGGGACCGCTGACTGTGAAGAAGCGTTATTATTTCTATTGACTATTTACATCAACTAGCAAACAGACAATAGAAATTATAAATTTATGAAATATTAATATGTTAGGGGAATTTTTTATTTTTGTACTATTTTCACTGCACTTGTTTTAATCAGACAAATACTGACATCTGTACATATGAATCTGTTTTAATATCAAATTTGGCACATAACAAAACAAATCTTTCTAATTCGTCTAGTTCATTAAATGCAAGGTCAGAATTGTCAATCTGTTGTTAATGAACTTTTAAACAAAATTATACCTTTCCCAGCATAAACAATGAGAAGACTTTGGGAGTACATAAATCAGAAAATTAAATTTTCATATTGATTCATTCAGAATCATCCCCTTTCGCTCTGCTAACCTGATCCAAAAACACTGGCGTTTGCTTCTCCCAACCAATTTGAATCACTCTTTTGTTTAAAAAATACTCTCTAAAAGAAAACTTGGCCAAAATTATATATAAAAAATAGTGTACAAAAAAAAAAATGTATTTAGTCTTAGATGCATGATTTTTTTATTCGTTGTTAGAGGCTTTGAAATAGCTGTGGTTTAACTGGTTGTACTCTCAGATCTGTTCCTAGTGTCTTTTTGTTGTCCTTGTATTTTTGTCCATATGAGGAGTTAAGCCTTTTTCAACTGATTTTTATAGCTCGTTCTTATGTTGTACTGTTATACCACTGTCCCAGGTTAGGATCCCGCTAACATGTTTAACCCTGCCACATTGTATGTATGTGCCTGTCCCAAGTCAGTGGTTGTCGTTTGTTTATGTGTTGCATATTTGTTTTTTTGTTCAATTTTTATATAAATTAGGCCGTTAGTTTTCTCGTTTGAATTGTTTTACATTGTCATTTCAGGGCCTTTTATAGCTGACTATGCAGAATGGGCTTTGCTCATTGTTGAAGGCCGTACGGTGACCTATAATTGTTAATTTCTTTGTTATTTTGGTCTCTTGTGGAGAGTTGTCTCATTGGCAATCATACCACATCTTCTTTTATTATATTAGTTATCAAAGAAATCTAAAGGAGTAGGTCCAGTAAGACCCCTTTTTGGCCCCAAAATATAGCAGTTTTAGAAAATTATGAAAATGTAATCTTTAAGCTATGTTTTGGAAAGTAAAATGCTTCTGCTACATAAATATGAGCTGTTTTTGACAATACAATGCACAAATAGTGCGTTCTGGCATCATTAAGTCGAGCTAAATGACTGAAATCTTCAAAATTTTAGCATTTTCGTTACTTTTTAGACGGTTCCGTCTAAAATGAAAGTTGCCGCATTCGTGTTCATTCATAATATTGAAATGTAAGTTGTATTTGATGATAATACAAAACATATATAAAGGTTGAGGATGAACACGGAAGCGGCCACTTTCATTTTTGACAAAAAAACATCTGAAAAGTGACGTTTTTTGCATATTTGATAGATTTTTCATATTTCAGCTTGGATCAGAGCGTTTTTAATGACCAACTCAGTTAAAATCTTTGACATTAACTAATCGAATCAATTGAAATAGACACTGAAGTGTTTAAAAAGTGTCCAAAAACCTTCGTTAGATGAACTTGAAATTTGAGGCCAAAATCGGCCCTTACCGGACCTACTCTTTTAGAGGTACACATTCGTATTGAACACAAAGACACTTCAGGGCGGATCTGCTAAATATATGCTGTTAAAAAAAGAAACCCTGAAAGCAACCAACTAGTTGGACGTACTTAGTGGCCAAAAAGATAGTGAGACATCGTTTTCTGTGATTTCGTTTAGACAAAGGAAACTCAGGTATTGGTTCGCAACACAGTCTATTATGACTATTCTAATGGATTGATGACTTGGCAAATTTTCAGGATTATTCCTGTATTATGATTTTATAAACTAAAACAAGTATCGTTTTTCCTCATGTCTTGCATGATTGGTATTCCTCATTCCTCATTTGACTTTAATGGAATGCACCTTTAGTTTTATAGATAGTAACAAAATGGTTTTTTTATACATATATCAGGATTGAATACTTCTATGAAGTTTCACCAGAATAATAAACATACACACCCCATGAGCTTCCTTTATCACACTGAAAATGTAGACTTAATTCCAAGGTGCAAATAATTTTTTCTGGTAATATACAAGATTTTGCTATGGACACATACTTGAGTGAAGTTTGACACCATTAAGTTGCTTCCTTCTGAATTAAGCTGAACTAAAATAAAACCTGTATGTTTTTGAACGGATAACAAAATTTATAAATACAGAGGGAGGGTTGAGATCTCAAAAACATGTTTAAACCCACTGCATTTTTGCACCTCTACAAAGTACATTAATCAGGCTGTTAGTTTTCACATTTGATATGTTTTACATTGGTCTTTTCTTACTGTGCAGAATGGGTGTTGTTCATCGTTTAAGGCTGTACGGTGACCTATAGTTGTTAACAGAATGGGTGTTGTTCATCGTTTAAGGCTGTACGGTGACCTATAGTTGTTAACATAATGGGTGTTGTTCATCGTTTAAGGCTGTACGGTGACCTATAGTTGTTAACAGAATGGGTGTTGTTCATCGTTTAAGGCTGTACGGTGACCTATAGTTGTTAACTTCTTTGTCATTTTGTCTTTGTTGTATGGTTGTCTCGTTGGCAATCATTCAACATCTTCTTATATCTTTTATACTTATAACTCTGTTATTACGAACGAAAATGTTAAACTTACCAATTTCAAATAAAGGTCTCTCACCGTATGGCACGCCTATAAAAGAGGGACTGTTGTATAGTAAATAATAGTTACTGATGGTAAATAATGTTCTAGTCTATTAAATATCAAATATCGTTAGGTTGCATTTCTGTAAATATTGACAAAACTATTTCCAATTGAAACTCCCTTTACGTCTAAAACTGAATAGTGTGAAGCTAGCCGTTGATAACAGCCGGCGTTACTTCTCAAAATCCTGACTTTCTGAGTTGCACTAATAAAAAAAAAAGCTACAATATATACTCAATCCCTTAAATTTTAGGTTCCTTTTGAAAACAGTCAATGGAACTGACGACAGGGCACTCATAATTGATTTACCATGGTTAAAAGTTTTGTGGTATATTAATATGTTGTAATTTGTATTTTGACTTCTCACTATATAAATACTTTTTACAACAATTGATATATATATATATATACACATATAATTATTTCTGTGACTGTATCTTACATTAATTTGTAGGATCCTTTACTTTAGATAATTTAGCTGATCTGTAACATTAACATCTTCATGCCTTATATATCATGTACTGTATTACGACTCTTTATTAAAACTGACGAGGAAAGATTACACCCGGCCACTGAAAGCTGCATTTTTATGAAGCCCAGGTGGTCGTGTGGTCTAGCGCGCCGGATATAGTGCAGGCGATTTAGTGTCACGATATCTCAGTAGCATGGGTTCGAATCCCGGCGAGGGAAGAACAAAAAATTTACGAAAGCCAATTTACAGATCTCACATTGTTGTGTTGATGTTTAGACGAGTTGTATATATATATATATATATACAATCACCGGTCGTTCTATACAAAATGAAGAAACTGTCCAATTACGAGACACCTCTTAAGAACAGGACATACTTTTGATAATATCACCTTTCAAATAATTGAGGTAAATCAAAATTGGGACTCCGAAAGGAGAAAACAGAGAGAAAGGTTCTGGATGCATCAGCTACGTACTCTTGAACCTGATGGACTTAATGAGAGGGATGAAAAACAGTTCTACCCAAAACCAAAGGAATAAATCAAGAATTTCATTCTATTTAACTAAAACAACTATTTGTTTAGATTTAAAAATTGTTATGTAAAATAAACGGCAAAAATATGTTTTATATACCCCATCAATCAATATGTTAAACTTTTACACAAATTTTGTGTAGCCGTCAAGCTACAAAGATATTTTTTGTCATGCATCCGATTTCACCTAGATAGATAAACACGCCCAATGAAGCTAATTTGTTTAGCGAAATATTGCGTGAATAATATATAAAATATAACAACTAATTTTATAACACTCATTAGTGTGTTAAAGTTACATTCTTAGACACTTATATATATATATATATATACATATATATTACATGTATGAGTGTATGTTAGTTTTTATTTTTATTTTTTTGTTTCAGTTTGTCACAAACATGTTTAATTTGTTTATATGACAATAAAGATTATTATTATCAATATTCATGAGTCCAGCCTTCAATAATAAACATGAGCCGTCAATAACATTCATGAGATGACTTGCGTTCTAAGAAACTATGAACGATTATTATGATTAAATAATGTTTTTTGATTATATTTGATTTTGTTTCAAACAGACATGTCAGTGGGTGTCTTCTTCGAGGTCTGCGTTTACTAGGATCTATTGGTCTTCTAAAAGGCGTGCGTCTTTTAACAACATATAAAATGAAAGTTAAAAAAAAAATGAATGCTTCGATAAACATAGAACTAATAACTTATCTATTCCAAATTATGTGATTAGTTAAATAATGTAAACTGGAGCAACAACAAATAAAAGGATGATTAAAGATAGATATTTAACGATTACTATCAATAAATAATGAAATATGCTGAATTATGAATCTTCAAAACTGGACATTCCACATGACAAATAAAATAGGACAGTTCTTATAATGTTTTTGCCTTCTCAAAGCATTTACATTTTTTTAAACTATACATTACACGTAAACTGAAATAAATAAAAAGGAATTAATTGCAATACGGGTATTCCTTAGAATGTTCTCAAAAGTACTACATATCCTAAATGCGATCGTTTTTCATCCATTTTGAATAGACAGGACAAATACAAAATATTTACAATAAAAGAAAGAAGAAAAAAAAACCTGACAGTTCCTTTATTAATGACCTTTTATTATTCTAAACTACGGAGACCATTCGAAGTCTTAACATTATCAGATTATTGCCATTCAGAGGTTAAGAATTCGATTTAAAATGGACCTTAGCAGCACTTATGCCCTAGACCCGTACGAGCTGTCAGCAAAAAGTTCAAAAGATGATGGGGTACCCTGGTATATCGAGAAGCTGGTCTGGCAAACTGTAAGCTTGAAAATTTATATCCGCTATTTTATTTAAAGATCGAATCATAGTTTTGCTTTGTATAATATTTTCAGCATTTATATGCCCTGAACCTCTAAGAGTGTAACGTACTTTTAGTATACTGAAATCTGTACTACCCCTTCCTTCACTTTGGGTGACCGTCCGATGTCAAAATCCCCCGCAACCATGTGTATATAAACTGGCCACATTCCCAAGTTATGTCTCTAAGAGATGAAACATAGAGATCATATCTGGCATCCAGTACGTAAACAAATCAAAATATCTCTGAATATTGAAATTTCAATCCTGGTATCTATGATGAGTTTATTTACAACCACTGGGTCGATGCCACTGCTGGTGGAGATTTATTTCCCCGAGGGTATCACCAGCCCAGTGGTCAGCTCTTCTGTGTTGACTTGAGTTATCATCAATATGTTCATAATTATAAATTAACTGGTAACAAAACTTTGAATGTTTGAAATGCTAAGGCTTTTCTACCTCAGGAAAAAGTAAAATCACAAAAATACTGAACTTAGAGGAAAACAATTCGGAAAGTCCATAATCACATGGAAAAATCAAATAACAAAACGCATCAAAAGTAAATGGACAAGAACCGTCATATCCCTGAATAGGTTGCCTTAGCTGGGTTTGGCAATAATTTTGGGAAATTTTGGTCTTTCATGCTTTTTAACTACGTACTTTATTATGCCTTTTAATTATTTTTTTATTCGAGCGTCACTGATGAGTCTTTTGTAGATAACGAGCGCGTCTAGCTTTATTATAATATTTTAATCCTGGTATACATGATGAGTTTAATTATATACCTCCCAATAGAGGCGTTGCCTGTGAAGCAGCTGTATTTACAAAGTGCAAACTTTATTTATAATTTTAGCAATCTCTACAAACAAATTATGCATAGTTGGAATGAATGGTAATGCCAATTTTTTAACCAATGAATTCAAATTGAAAAAAAAATTAAAATGTATGAAATAACACCCTTCGCATATACTTAAGAGATAAATCAGTGATATTAGTATAATCTTTTTTGAAACTGTCTGACATATTTGCATTGAGCTATAGCGTATTATAGCCTGCATAGGAACTCTGTTTGATAACTATATCACTATAAGAATCTTTTCATTGTTAATTAAATATGAGCCGAAGCCTTTCCATTAAAGAAACTTTGGTTCGATTTGTCTTTTTTAAATATCTTAAAATGTGGATGGCAATTATATTTTGGAATCTCGACTCATAAAAACCTTTAAGGTCAAATAGATTTTTCAAGTTCGAGTGAAATATTTGTTTTTATTATTTTCAAATATCGGGATGGAGGATGATAATCTGGAATTCATGTTATTGGTATTATAGATTTATGTTAAAATTATGAATCAAACTTACATGACTTCAGATTTTCTTAATGAATAGATGTTTCTGACCATGATACAAGTTTATACACTTTTTGTTGTTTATGAGATTTACTTTTCTTTTTATCTTTTCTTTTTAATTTCTTTTCAGTGATTATTAGGTCAAATAAGTTTATTTCTAGTGACATAAAAAAAAATCAAATATCGGGATATAGAGGATGAGAATCTAGGTTATATTTATTGCAAATATATTTTTTTATTTATTTTCATATATTTAAGGTAGCATAATACAAAGATTTTTCATCCCCAATCAGACATCTTTAAACTGATGTAATTCCACTCATCTTTCTTTAAATTTTATAAATGAGGTACCAAAAGAAAGAACAAGGATTAATCTTTCAAATTGTGATAATTTAATTATGACATAATTATTACATAATTAATTGCTATGAAGAACAAAGACGCTAAATTCATTCAAGTGTGGTCATCACAATTAAGCAACTAATTACATGATAATTAATTATGTGATAATTATGTCATAATGAAATTATCACAATTTGAAAGATTAATCTTTCTTTTCTTTTGGTACCTCATTTATAAAATATAAAGAAGGATGAAATGAATTACATCAGTTTAAAGTTGTTTGATTGGAAAAAATCTTTGTATTGTGCTACCTTAAACATGTTTTCTTATATAACTATCAGTATCTTACCTTGTGCACACTGCAACATTACAACAACAACCAATACTCCAAGCAATAATTGTTTGTTCATCTTGCGCTGCCTGTCGGGCTTCTTGTAAGACGAATCTGCTTGTACTGCTACAGTCGCGTACTTTAGTTAAGACGAGTATGTTTTTACAACGAAATGGTTTCTTTTTATATAAATACTTCCTAGTTGGGACAAATTGATTAAATGTAGGATTTAGATACAACCAATAACAAAACATCACAGTCTGACATTTTTGATAACTATCCCTTATTTGATTAATAACGGATTCTTGCAATACATTTGAGCAATAAGTGCTACACCCACATATAATAAATTGGTCCATTAATCGGAGGTCCAGTTAAAATCACTAAGTCAGCTTAAATAATGTTTCTTGAACAAAAACATTTTAATTTTCATAAGAAAACATAACTAACTACTTTACCTTTGATTCATATTTCGCATCAAAACAAATTATGATGAATTGTGTTACCAGAAATTATAATAAAAAAACGAAACACATTGCGACAAAGTAAAAAAACAATCATGTGATTTCCGTCTGTGAAAATAAATGAAAAGGACTTTCTGATTATATACAAGTCTATTGGCGTCAATAATCTCGCCGGTGTCTATTCTGTATAATATATATGTCAAAATATTAAAAAAGAAAAATGATAAAAAATGCCTTTCATTTGCACCACATACCATATACTTTGAAACACATTTTTTGTTTGCACTGGGGGTGACAAATTGCGTGTTACGTATTTTATCTCGTTTTGAAGTGAAACTGCAATATCTGGAACAATCTAAAAATTGACTTGCACCTGCCCAAAGTCGGGAATCTGATGTTCAGTAGTTTGTTGATGTGGTTCGTAAGATTTATCGTTTTTCAACATTTGCATCTAGAAACTGACAATGAGGGTCGGTTGAAAACAAAACCTTACGACCAAAAAAAGGAATTTAGCTTCCCAAGTATGAACTTTCCATTTTAAATAGCAACATTCTAAGAGCGCCTGCATACAAAGTATATATCTGCCAATTGGTGCAATATATTCCCGGGCTTTCCTTTCCTATCAGGATTTTCTCCATAGAGAGTTGCTGTTCACAAGGACGCTATTGAAACAAGAGTTCAAAATGGTGAAGTTGAAACACTTCTTCGTAAATTTTAAATACGCCATCACGAGTCGGTTTACCGTTATTAAATATCCGTTTCACAGATGACATCGGATATGTTCCTCGTGTCGTACCTACAACCCCGTTCCCTTTCCACGAATATGACCTACCGAATTATACTCTTTACCGGGTTAGTACATTAACCTAACTGTTTGTGTTGTACATGTGCATATGGATAAATTCAGTATCTTCCATAGGTTTGATTTTCAAAAGTTAAAAGGGTGAAATATAATTCCTTTTATGTATATCCATGGCAACATTCTGCATTTATTTACCATAAAATATTGCAAAAAGGGGGGGGGGTGAAAATGTCCCATATCCCCCACCCCCCAAAAAAAATGGATCATACTAGAATTTCAATGTCTTTGAGTGATACCTTTTTAGAAAGTGTTAACATTAATCTTCCTAATGATCAAATAAAAAATGGGGGTTTTATATATCATGTACTGTAGTACGCCGCTAGATTAAAACTGACGAGGAAAGGTAACACACGGCCAGCGAAAGCTCTTTTTTTGAGAGCCCAGGTGGTCGTGTGGTCTAGCGGGACGGCTGCAGTGCAGGCGATTTGGTGTCACGATATCACAGTAGCATGGGTTCGAATCCCGGCGAGGGAAGAACCAAAAATTTGCGAAAGCAAATTTACAGATCTTACATTGTTGGGTTGATGTTTAGACGAGTTGTATATACATTATGTACACAGCCATGTATCACCATCATTGATGGCGATCCGATGGATACATCTGTTGTAGAGTTGTCACTGACTCAGACGTACTTATAAATATAATTATTTTCTGTGACTGTATATTACATTAATTTGTAGGATCCTTTACTACAGATAATTTAGCTGATCTGTAACAATAACATCTTCATGCCTTATATATCATGTACTGTAGTACGGCGCTAGATTAAAACTGACGAGGAAAGGTAACACACGGCCAGCGAAAGCTCTTTTTTTGAGAGCCCAGGTGGTCGTGTGGTCTAGCGGGACGGCTGCAGTGCAGGCGATTTGGTGTCACGATATCACAGTAGCATGGGTTCGAATCCCGGCGAGGGAAGAACCAAAAATTTGCGAAAGCAAATTTACAGATCTAACATTGTTGGGTTGATGTTTAGACGAGTTGTATATACATTATGTACACAGCCATGTATCACCATCATTGATGGCGATCCGATGGATACATCTGTTGTAGAGTTGTCACTGACTCAGACGTACTTATAAATATAATTATTTTCTGTGACTGTATATTACATTAATTTGTAGGATCCTTTACTACAGATAATTTAGCTGATCTGTAACAATAACATCTTCATGCCTTATATATCATGTACTGTAGTACGCCGCTAGATTAAAACTGACGAGGAAAGGTAACACACGGCCAGCGAAAGCTCTTTTTTTGAGAGCCCAGGTGGTCGTGTGGTCTAGCGGGACGGCTGCAGTGCAGGCGATTTGGTGTCACGATATCACAGTAGCATGGGTTCGAATCCCGGCGAGGGAAGAACCAAAAATTTGCGAAAGCAAATTTACAGATCTAACATTGTTGGGTTGATGTTTAGACGAGTTGTATATACATTATGTACACAGCCATGTATCACCATCATTGATGGCGATCCGATGGATACATCTGTTGTAGAGTTGTCACTGACTCAGACGTACTTATAAATATAATTATTTTCTGTGACTGTATATTACATTAATTTGTAGGATCCTTTACTACAGATAATTTAGCTGATCTGTAACAATAACATCTTCATGCCTTATATATCATGTACTGTAGTACGCCGCTAGATTAAAACTGACGAGGAAAGGTAACGCACGGCCAGCGAAAGCTCTTTTTTTGAGAGCCCAGGTGGTCGTGTGGTCTAGCGGGACGGCTGCAGTGCAGGCGATTTGGTGTCACGATATCACAGTAGCATGGGTTCGAATCCCGGCGAGGGAAGAACCAAAAATTTGCGAAAGCAAATTTACAGATCTAACATTGTTGGGTTGATGTTTAGACGAGTTGTATATATATATATATATATATATATATATATATATATATATATATATATATACAACTCGTCTAAACATCAACATAACAATGTTAGATATGTAAATTTGCTTTCGTAAATTGTTTGTTCTTCCCTCGCCGGATTCGAACCCATGCTATTGAGATATCGTGACAATAAATCGGCGCGCTAGACCACACGACCACCTGGGCTTCATAAAAATGCAGCTTTCAGTGGTCGGGTGCAGGCGATTTGGTATCACGATATCACAGTAGCATGGGTTCGAATACCGGCGAGGGAAGAACCAAAAATTTGCGAAAGCAAAGGAGTAGGTCCGGTAAGGACCGATTTTGGCCTCAAATTTCAGGTTCATCTGACGAAAGATGTTGACAACTTTTTAAACACTTAAGTGTCTATTTTATTTGATTCAATTAATTTATGAGAAAAATTTTAATTAATTTAGCCATTAAAAACGCTCTGATTCAAGGTCAAATATGAAAAATCTACCAAATACATATGCTGAAAAATGTCACTTTTGAGATGGTTTTTGTCAAAAATGAAAGTGGCCGCATCCGTGTTCATCCTCAACCTTTATATATGTTATGTATTATCATCAAATACATTTAAATATTTTGGATGAAGACGAATGCGGCCACTTTCGTTTTACACGGAAACCGTCTAAAATTTAACCAAAATGTTACAATTGTGAAGATTTCAGTAATTTAGCATGACTTAATGGTGCTAGTACTCTATATATGAACATCGTATTGTCAAAAACAGCCCATATTTATGTAGTAGAAGCATTCTACTGTCCAATAAATAACTAAAAGTATACATTTTAACAATTTTGTAAAACTGCTATATTTTGGGGCCAAAAAGGGGTCTTACTGAACCTACTCCTTTACAGATCTAACATTTTTGGGTTGATGTTTAGACGAGTTGTATATACATTATGTACACAGCCATGTATCACCATCATTGATGGTGATCCGATGGATACATCTGTTGTAGGGTTGTCACTGACTCAGACGTACTTATAAATATAATTATTTTCTGTGACTGTATCTTACATTAATTTGTAGTACGCCGTTAGATTAAAACTGACGTGGAAAGGTTACACACGGCCAGCGAAAGCTCTATTTTTAAGAGCCCAGGTGGTCGTGAAGTCTAGCGGGACGGCTGCAGTGCAGGCGATTTGGTGTCACGATATCACAGTAGCATGGGTTCGAATCCCGGCGAGGGAAGAACCAAATATTTGCGAAAGCAAATTTACAGATCTAACATTGTTGGGTTGATGTTTAGACGAGTTGTATATATATATATATATATATATATATATATATATATATATATATATATATATATATATATATATATATATATATATATATATATATATATATATATATATATATATTACATGTATGAGTGTATGTCAGTTTTTATTTTTATTTTTTTGTTTCAGTTTGTCACAAACATGTTTAATTTGTTTATATGACAATAAAGATTATTATTATTAATATTCATGAGTCCAGCCTTCAATAATAAACATGAGCCGTCAATAACATTCATGAGATGACTTGCGTTCTAAGAAACTATGAACGATTATTATGATTAAATAATGTTTTTTGTTTATATTTGATATTGTTTCAAACAGACATGTCAGTGGGTGTCTTCTTCGAGGTCTGCTTTGACTAAGATCTATTGGTCTTCTAAAAGGCGTGCGTCTTTTAACACCCAGTCTCCCATAAAACCATGCAAAACAGTCCACAAGGGGGTCATCAGATTCGATTGAAACTTTGTGTGCTTAAACATCATTATGAAAGAAGTTCAAATTAAAAATATCAAAAACAACATATAAAATGAAAGTTAAAAAAAATGAATGTTTACATAAACATAGAACTAATAACTTATCTATTCCAAATTATGTGATTAGTTAAATAATGTAAACTGGAGCAACAACAAATAAAAGGATGATTAAAGATAGATATTTAACGATTACTATCAATAAATAATGAAATATGCTGAATTATGAATCTTCAAAACTGGACATTCCACATGACAAATAAGATAGGACAGTTCTTATAATATTTCTGACTTCTTAAAGTATTTAAATTTTTTAAACTATACATTACACGTAAACTGAAATAAATAAAAAGGAATTAATTGCAATACGGGCATTCCTTAATATTTTTTCAAAAGTAATACATATCATCAATGCGATCGTTTTTCATCCATTTTGAATAGACAGGACAAAAACAAAATATTTACAATTAAAGAAAGAAGAAGAAGAAATAAAAACTGACAGTTCCTTTATTAATCAACTTTTATTATTCAAAACTACGGAGACCATTCGAAGTCTTCACATTATCAGATTATTGCCATTCAGAGGTTAAGAATTCGATTTAAAATGGCCCTTAGCAGCCCTCATGCCCTAGACCCGTACGAGCTGTCAGCAAAAAGTTCAAAAGATGATGGGGTACCCTGGTATATCGCGAAGCTGGTCTGGCAAACTGTAAGCTGGAAAATTTATGTCCGCTATTTTATTTAAAGATCGAATCATAGTTTTGCTTTGTGTAATATTTTCAGCATTTATATCCCCTGAACCTCTAAGAGTGTAACGTACTTTTAGTAGACTGAAATCTGTACTACCCCTCCGTTCACTTTGGGTGACCCTCCGATTTCAAAATTCCCCGCAACCATGTGTATATATACTGGCCACATTCCCAAGTTATGTTTCTAAGAGATGAAAAAAAGATATCATATCTGGAATCCAGTACGTTAACGAAACAAAATATCTCTGAATAGCATATACTTCCCAAAAGATGCGTTGTATGTGAAGCAGCTGTATTTACAAAGTGCAACCTTTATTTATAATTTTAGCAATCTCTACAAACGAATTATGCATAGATGAAAGTATGAATGATAATGCCAACTTTTTTAACCAATGAATTCAAATTGGAAAAAAAAAAGAATTAAAATGTATGAAATAACACCCTTCGCATATATACTTAAGACATAAATCAGTGATATTAGTATAATTAATTTTGAAACTGTCTGACATATTTACATTGAGCTATAGCGTATTATAGGCTGCATAGGAACTTTGTTTTATAACTATATCTCTATAAGAATCTTTTCATTGTTAATTAAATATGAGCCAAAGACTTTCCATTTAAAGAAAATTTGGTTTGATTTGTCTTTTTTAAATATCTTAAAATGTGGATGGAAATTCTATTTTGGAAAGACTTCGACTCATATAAAACCTTTAAGGTCAAATAGGTTTTTCAAGTTCGAGTGAAATATTTGTTTTTGTTATTTTCAAATATCAGGATGGAGGATGATAATCTGGAATTCATGTTATTGGTATTATAGATTTATGTTAAAATTATTAATCAAACTTACATGACTTCAGATTTTCTTAATGAAAAGATGTTTCTGATAGTTATCAAAGGTACCAGGATTATAAGCACGATACAAGTTTACCATGCCTATACATTTGATTACACTTTTTGTTGTTTATGAAATTTACTTTTCTTTTTATCTTTTTTTTTTAATTTCTTTTCAGTGATTGTTAGGTCAAATAAGTTTATTTCTAGTGACATAAAAAAAATCAAATATCGGGATATAGAGGGTGAGAATCTAGATTATATTTATTGCAAATATATTTTTTTTAATTTTCATATATTTAAACATGTTTTTATATAACTATCAGTATCTTACCTTGTGCACACTGCAACATTACAGCAACAACCAATACTCCAAGCAATAATTGTTTGTTCATCTTGCGCTGCCTGTCGGGCTTCTTGTAAGACGAATCTGCTTGTACTGATACGGTCGCGTACTTTAGTTAAGACGAGTATGTTTTTACAACGAAATGGTTTCTTTTTATACAAATACTTCCTAGTTGGGACAAATCGATTAAATGTAGGATTTAGATACAACCAGTAACAAAACATCACAGTCTGACATTTTTGATAACTATCCCTTATTTGATTAATAACGGATTCTTGCAATACATTTGAGCAATAAGTGCTACACCCGCATATAATAAATTGGTCCATTAATCGGAGGTCCAGTTAAAATCACTAAGTCAGCTTAAATAATGTTTCTTGAACAAAAACCTTTTTAATTTTCATAAGAAAACATAACTAACTACTTTACCTTTGATTCATATTTCGCATCAAAACAAATTATGATGAATTATGTTACCAGAAATTATAATAAAAAAACGAAACACATTGCGACAAAGTAAAAAACAATCATGTGATTTCCGTCTGTGAAAATAAATGAAAAGGACTTTCTGATTATATACAAGTCTATTGGCGTCAATAATCTCGCCGGTGTCTATTCTGGACAGGATCGTATTTCACGATATATATGTCAAAATATTAAAGAAAAATTATAAAAAACCGCCTTTCATTTGCACCACATACCATATACTTTGAAACACATTTTTTGTTTGCACTGGGGGTGACAAATTGCGTGTTACGTATTTTATCTCGTTTTGAAGTGAAACTGCAATATCTGGAACAATCTAAAAATTGACTTGCACCTGCCCAAAGTCGGGAATCTGATATTCAGTAGTTTGTTGATGTGGTTCGTAAGATTTATCGTTTTTCAAGATTTACATCTAGAAACTAACAATGAGGGTCGGTTGAAAACAAAACCTTACGACCAAAAAAAGGAATTTAGGTTCCCAAGTATGAACTTTCCATTTTAGATAGCAACATTCCAAGAGCGCCTGCATACAAAGTATATATCTGGCAATTGGTGCGATATATTCCCGGGCTTTCCTTTCCTATCATGATTTTCTCCATTAAGAGATGCTGTTCACAAGGACGCTATTGATACAAGAGTTCAAAATGGTGAAGTTGAAACACTCCTTCGTAAATTTTAAAGACGCCATCACGAGTCGGTTGACCGTTATTAAATATCCGTTTCACAGATGACATCGGGTATGTTCCTCGTGTCGTACCTACAACCCCGTTCCCTTTCCACGAATATGACCTACCGAATTAGACTCTTTACCGGGTTCGTACATTAACCTAACTGTTTGTTTTGTACATGTGCATATGTATGAAATCAGTATCTTCCATAGATTTGATTTTCAAGTTAAAAGAGTGAAATATAATTCCTTTTATGTATATCCATGGCAACATTCTGCATTTATTTACCATAAAATATTGCAAAAAGGGGGGGGGGTGAAAATGTCCCATATCCCCCCCCCCCCCCAAAAAAAAATGGATCAAACTAGAATTTCAATGCCTTTGGGTGATACCTTTTCAGAAAGTGTTGACATTAATGTTCCTAATGATCAAATAAAAAATGGGTGTTTTTTGTCTTCTTTTTTCGTTAAATTTAATCACAAAGTTCGTGCGACAAAAAGTTGGAAAAAACATAACAATAATTGCCGGACCGATGTATGGTATGGTTATGAAAACACGGACTGTCATACAGAAAACAGCCAATATCACAGACATTACATAATCTTGATGTTAATAATGATATAAATCCAATATGAAGGCTATCTTAATCCTCAGCTATCCAAGAATGAATTTTATTATTAAAATATATCATATTTGAAAATCCGAAGAGGCCAAAACGCTAAACTACACACCTAACTGCGGTGTGCTACCGCAATTAGTGTCACATGTGGATCCGGATCTGCTTACCTTACCGGAGCACCTGATGTCAACCCCAGTTTGTATTGGGGTTCGTGTTGTTAGTTTTCTATGTTTTGTTTTGTGTATTATTATTTGTCTGTTTGTCTTTTTCTTTTATAGCCATGGCTTGCAGCTTATTTTCGATATATGAGTTGAATGTCCCTCTGGTATCTTTCGCACCTCTTTCAATGCATTATTGTTTTTAAATCCACCTTTGTCAGTTTACAGTTGAACGGTTGCTGTTTCCACACTTTTCTCCTCGTCTCCAAAAGCTGACAATTCAATTGTGTCCCTTCCGCCTGATCTTAATAGTAATTGCGATGCTCTGGTTAATATATTTTGTAATGAATGTAAGGAACCTTCGTCAAATATAATATAAGCTTCTGTAGTCTGTTTCTCGTATGAAACAAACTGTTGCTAAGAGGTATACATAACTGCCTCTTATGGTTTTTCTTTACAGTGATTGGGTTCTCCTTGATGTTCTGTCGTTTTAGATGTAACTTGTCCTCCCAAATACTATAGTTTGATGTGTCTTGTTTCATATTTTACATATGTCATGTGATTTGCACTCGAAAAAACTGTGGTTTTCTAAACATTTAACACAAAATTTGTTTTTGTTTGCTTTACGATGTTCAATCTTATATTAACATCAGATACTATCGTGCAGTCTCCTGGTAAATATATACCATTTGACTTTTCTACTCTGTACACTAGTATTCCACATTCCAAACTAAAAGACAAATTGAAAGAGTTGGTATTGCTTTGCTTCATAAAAAAGAATGGCCAACGTAGATACAAGTATCTTGTCTTAGGGAGGGATAAATCCTACTTTGTAAACGATCACTCTGATTCGAACAAAAAGTTCCCTGAAACTGATATTATCAAGATGCTTGATTTCTTGATTGACAACATATTTGTTACGTTCGGAGGACGTGTTTTTCAACAGACTGTCGGCATTCCAATGGGAACAAACTGTGCCCCTCTACTTGCTGGCTTGTTTCTTTATTATTATGAGGCTGACTTCATGCAGGAACTTCTTAGGAAGAAAGATAAGAAGTTAGCACTATCCTTTAACTCTACTTTTAGCTATATAGATGATGTTCTTTCATTAAATAATTCAAAATTTGATGACTATGTGGAACCAATCTATCCAATCGAGCTAGAGATAAAGGATACTACAGATACAGTTAAGTCGGCCTCATATCTTGACTTACATCTAGAAATTGACAATGAGGGTCGGTTGAAAACAAAACTTTACTACAAAAGAGATGATTTCAGCTTTCCAATTGTGAAATTTCCATTTCTAAGTAGCAACATTCCAGCAGCACCTGCATACGGTGTATATATCTCCCAATTGAAATGATATTCCCGTGCTTGCATTTCCTATCATGATTTTCTTGATAGAGGTTTGCTGCTCACAAGGAAGCTATTAAAACAAGAGTTCCAAATGGTGAAGTTGAAATCATCCCTTCGTAAATTTTACGGACGCCATCACGAGTTGGTTGACCGTTATGGAATAACCGTATCACAAATGATATCGGATATGTTCCTTGCGTCGTAACTACAATCCCCTTCCCTTTCCTGAATGTGACCTATCGAATTAGACTATTTACCGGATTTGTTATCACATAAGCAACACGACGGGTGCCGCATGTGGAGCGTTTTAAATATAGCTTTAAAAGAATGTAAGGATTCTTTCAGGATCTGCTTACCCTTCCGGAGCACCTGAGATCACCCCTAGTTTTTTGGTGGGGTTCGTGTTGTTTATTCTTTAGTTTTCTATGTTGTGTCGTGTGTGCTGTTGTTTGTTTGTCTTTTTCATTTTTAGCCATGGCTTTGTAAGTTTGTTTTAGATTTATGAGTTTGACTGTCCCTTTGGTATCTTTCGTCCCTCTTTTGCAGTAGATGCATGGACGTTTTTGTCATTGTAACGTTTATTGTTAGCATTGCAATGTCGCTATGTGTTTCCAATGAATTTTGTCCAAAGCTTCGTCGCTGCTGTTTTGTTGCTTGCAAGTATTGCCTTTAACATCGTTTCTATTGTTGAACAAATTTCCCGTCAGTTACGGCACCATAAAATGTTGTAAACGATAGATAAATGCGCTGTGTATAGATTGCGTTTATTCGACGTGTAACCAGCAGACTCTGTCTGACTTCTTTTGAACTGAGTTTTACTGTTAATATAGTTCTGTGCTTGTTTATTCTACATAGGCTAGAGTTATAGGGGGGAGTTTAAGATCTGACAAAACATGTTTAAACCCACCTCATTTTTTTTATAAATATATTGTTTTGCCATTCTATCATATTGCTATCATTTTATTACAAAAAAATAATTGCAAAAATATGGATTATTGAACACACAAAATAAAAGATATAAACAGTTCAGATCAAATCTGCTAAGTCTATATTGTAATTTGATGCATGGGCACCCCAAATGATAATGCAAATGAATCACCTCTTCATATTTGATCGGCTTCTTCAACTAGTATCCAGTTTGCCTCAGTTAGTTGTGTCTCACGTTGTCTATTCTTTCAATATTACCACAGTCAAGGTTTTCCAAGACCTTCTTATTTCTGAGAGCAGAATTAATACAGTAAAAGAATTAATAAAAAAGCTATCAATAAGAGGGGACATATGGAATAATAATCAGTATTTATTTCTTGCAACAAGATGAAAAGCAATTCCAATTAGATTTTTGTGGCACTTTCACCTCATCAATTTTTCTATCTGCGACCGTAGCAATATATTTGGCCTTTTTCAGTTCTTGTTCGGGAGCATCTATTTGTTCGTCATCTGCATCCCCGGCAATGTATTTGGTCTCTTTTAGGTGTTGTTTTTCGTCATCTGCTACATTACGACTTTCTAGTATCTTTCTTTCTCTGTTAAGATGATTTTAACATAATTATTAAAAACATTTCACCCCTATTACCAGGAACTGACATATACCATAGTTTGTGCCATCTAAAAGAAAAAAGCATATTAGTTTTCAAAAGATTCCTGAAAAAAAGAAACAAAGGTATATTTATTGACAGCATAACTAAATGGTTAAAAAGGTAAAAGTTATACAAAGCCACACCCACTGAACACAGATTTTGCCCCGTCAAATTTGCCTTCCGCTTCATTTGCAATAAGTTCTGTTTGTTTTATTAAAGGCAGCTCCCAGCTGTTCTACTCTCTCATCATTGAGACACATTTTGTTCTTCCAAGCTCGTCGACATCTAACTGTCGTGGAAAACATCAACCTGCAAGCCATTAATTTTCGTTTTACCTCATTGTACTTCGTCTCATTTTCATCTGCAATGGTTTTAAAATCATGCAAATTCCTCTCCAAATATCCAAATTTTCTTCATCAGTTGAGGTTCGGAATTCCAATTGACGTCTGTCTATAATGCCATGCAAGTAATCTATATCAGAAATAAACAAAAGAAGCAACTGGACAATAGTTAAGCAATATCATATACCATACTTGTCCTCTTTTAATTAAAGCTCTTCCGACACCCCTTTCTTAGATAGAAAACATAATATTCCTTTTTTAAAATGCCATTGCTTTTATCAGGATAGATAGATATGGTATTTTTGTAGAACTCGGAGGTCCGATGGGGAAGTAAGAATAATGTATGCCGCAAATGTTTGGTACGACTAATAAAATGATAATATTAATTTTGACTACACTTCGAGTATGTCACATGATTTTGTGTGGACAACTAAACCATCAAATAAAATCAATTATATAAGTAATGATTTCGTTATAAACAGTTGCGATATTTGTGTTTTATTCTTGAAATGAATCACGCAATCTTAGTAATGTGTTTGTGTTTACAGTATTAATACTGTGCAATGAGTTAGGCCAAAATAAGCACTAATGGAAACTTGGTGTTTTTTTCAAATTCTGCTGCTCTGCAAGTTTATATATGTTGTTGTCCGTGTCTAAATGAAGGTCAAGTTCAATTTTCACTACTCTGTATAATTATTTCTTGTCAAGTCATGTGTGTTTTGAAAGTAGATTTCAAAGTTGTTATATGGTATCTTATTTTAGTTTTTTAGGAGGAAATGATACATGAAAGTGAATTGTTAATGTAAATTGAATCATTCCAAACACAACCAACCTGTCTTCAGGGAACTTTTTATGCTGAGATTAAAACTATACATCCAATCTTAAGGTCCATTTTTTAAATAAAGATTTACTTTTTTCTATGATTTTTTTCTCATGAAGCATACATTCATGTACCATTCTCTCCGTTTCAAACTTTCTCTACTTAAGCTTGACATATTTTCAGTCAATATTTTTGTTAAATCTTTATACATTACGATATTTTTTATTTGAAAGGTTTATGAAGACATGTAGAATGTATCCTATATCTTTCTGATGGAAAATGTGTGTATAAATGTAAACATGGTTAGTGAGTCTTTCATTTAAGAAAATTTAAACTTAGGTAAAGAGATAATCTCTTATTTCAAGTTAACCCCAATCTTAACCCTTCCCACCCCCGGAACCCCCCCCCCCCCTCTGGATCCGCGCCTGCATTTAAGCAATATCGTTATTTTGACAATGCTTATTAAGAATTTAACATCTCTCCTTTTCAAGTCTATGAAGGAAACAGTTAAATAATACAAATATGATGTTGATATGGTTCAAAGAAAAAAAAATCACAAAAATACTGAAATCCGAGGAAAATTCAAAAAAAGTTATAGACATAAAATTGAGAATGGAAATGGGGAATGTGTCAAAGAGACAACAACCCGCCCAAATAAAAAACAACAGCAGAGGGTCACCAACAGGTCTTCAATGTAGCGAGAAATTCCCGCACCCGGAGGCGTCCTTCAGCTGGCCCCTAAACAAATATATACTAGTCCAGTGATAATGAACGCCATACTAATTTCCAAATTGTACACAAGAAACTAAAATTAAAATAATACAAGACTAACAAAGACCAGAGGCTCCTGACTTGGGACAGGCGCAAAAATGCGGCGGGGTTAAACATGTTTGTGAGATCTCAACCCTCCCCCTATACCTCTAACCAATGTAGTAAAGTAAACGCATAACAATACGCACATTAAAATTCAGTTCAAGAGAAATCCGAGTCTGATGTCAGAAGATGTAACCAAAGAAAATAAACAAAATGACAATAATACATAAATAACAACAGACTACTAGCAGTTAACTGACATGCCAGCTCCAGACTTCAACTAAACTGACTGAAAGATTATGATTTCATCATATGAACATCAGGCACAATCCTTCCCGTTAGGGGTTTAGTATCATACCATCATAACATATATGAGAAGAACATAACCCGTGTCATGCCAACAACTGTTTTTAGAATAAATGTGTTTAGTTCCGATGCAAAGACCTTATCAGTGACTCAATATTAACGCCAAAATATGCAATCTTTAATGACTTGACAACAGTATCGTAATTATATCCCTTCTTAATAAGTCTATTCAAAGGTTTTGTAAGTTTCTGAGGTGAATACTGACACCTTTGTGCTTTATAAAGAATATTACCATAAAAAATTGGATGTGAAATACCTGAACGTATTAGAAGTCTGCATGTTGAGCTATATTTACGAATGATGTCTTTATACTGATGATAAAATTTAGTAAATGTTTTGACTAGTTTGTGATATCGAAAACCCTGGTGTAATAATTTTTCAGTAATACATAAATTTCTCTCGTTAAAATCTAAAACATTGTTACATACACGAGCGAATCGTACAAGTTGAGATATATAAACACCGTAAGATGGTGACAAGGGAACGTCACCATCTAAAAACGGATAATTAACGATAGGAAATTAAAAATCATCCCTTTTATCATAAATTTTAGTATTCAGCTTTCCATTAGTGATATAGATATCAAGATCGAGAAAAGGGTAGTGGTCATTGTTAGTATTAGCTTTATTTAAAGTAAGTTCAACAGGATAAATTTCATTAATATACATACTGAAGTCGTCATTATTGAGAGCCAAAATATCATCCAAATATCTAAAAGTATTATTAAATTTGTTTATCAGATGTTGTTTCGATGGGTCTTTGCTTATTTTTGTCATAAATTGTAACTCATAACAATACAAAAACAGGTCCGCAATAAGTGGTGCACAGTTAGTCCCCATTGGAATTCCGATAATCTGACGATATACGGAATCCCCAAAGCGAACAAAAATGTTATCTAGTAAAAATTCAAGGGCATATATAGTATCAAAGCATGTCCAATTAACATAGTTTTTTTTTTGTTTATTGCTACTAAAAAATGACCTAAAAGAGATTGAACATATATATTCACATTCTGATTTTTTGAATGCCCATTTAATTAGGTGTGTGAATTTTTTCTTAATGAGAATGTGAGGCAATGTGGTATACAGGGTAGAAAAATCAAAACTTTGAACAGATTCAAAATCACCAATATAAGCATGCAATTTATCAAGTACTTCCAACGAGTTCTTGACACTCCAAAAGTAATTTATTCCACTATTTTCGAAGGCCTTATTTGAACAATTTATTATCAGGTTTTTAATTGTACCAAGTGTGCTGGTAAGAAGAATAGACAATTTAGTAGTTGAACAATGGCTTGAAGACGAAATAAATCTATATTTGTAAGGGGTTTTGTGTAGCTTCGGAAGCCAATACATAGTTGGGACTTTCATTGTATTTGGCTCTGCTTGTAAAGCGGTGCCTAAAAGTTTATGTTTGTTACAGATTTCGTTTTCTGAAAATGGAGTCAGTTGGAATGTTGGTGAATTGGTGATTTCCTTTTTCAGAACCTCAATGTAAAATTTACGTCAAACAATAATAATATTATTAGCAGCTTTATCTGCCGGGACAAAAACAAATTCCTTGGCTAGTTCTTTTAGTTAATGTTTGATACGAGAAATAGGTTTATTGTTGTTATTGTTTATAGTAAAATGTTCTTTAAAATGTTGAATACGTATATCAACTATCTTCATTACTGAATTAAAAAAAGAGTCAAAAGATTTCTTGTCAGCTTTTTCCCGTTTTATCCATTTCATACAGTAAGTATGGAGTGAGTCGTGGATGATATTACGACACTCATTCCAATTAATAATTGACGGGGGACGATATTTAGGTCCTTTACTGAGGAATGATTTTAACTCTCGGTCTTGAACGATGTTAAGATCTCCTGTTATAACATGGGAAATGGGTCCATAAATATATTCGGAATTACTGCAATTACATGAAGTAGGTGTATTTTCACTGATATTAACATCTTTACACAATTGACTATAATTAAACACAAATTTCCGGGTAGATTTCTTGTAAATATAACAAATAAGAGGTAGCTCAGTATTGTCAAAATATCCAGGAATTTGTTCTTAAGTTTAACAGAATGGTCGTTAAATATACCGGCAATATTTACAAAATCAAAGCCTTTATTGACATACTTAATTTTAATAAAATGTTTTTTATGATCTTCAGGGCAATCAATTTTGGGAAATAATTTAGAATAAGAATATGCCATAATAATTTGAACAATTTCATACTTAGGACTGCTATATGAAATTGTGTTGCAATCCTCCAAAATTTTATTTAACTTATTAACCGGTAACGAACAGAGTTTTGTTAACAGATAATGTCTGCCGTTGTTTTTTGAAATAGAAATTAGGTCCGAAATATTGGTATGATTGGCCCGAAATTTTCTTTGATTGCGATTTGTTCTACAACCGTGAGAACGTTTTTTACGAACAGTTTTAGAAACTATATCCAAAATGTTAACGGAATTGGTTCTAGATATATTACCAATTCCCATGATATTATCATTTAGACCGAGAGGGTAAACTGTCTGTAATTTTTAATCCAATTTAATTCAATTATTTTCCGTGATCGTACAAACTTTGAATGCGATTCACCAGGCTGCTTATTTACTACTTCTAAAGGTTGAACTGCTAAATATTTAAAAGGATGGTTGTGCTTCTTAAGGTGTTGGTAAATGATACTTTTGAATTTATTGGGTCTTTTAAAACGGTACAGATGTTCTTGAGTGCGTTTAGATAAATATCGTCCAGTTTCTCCTACGTACTGAATACCACACCCCGGTTTGTTTCATGTGAGTAAATAAATAATACTGTTTGTTTTTCAAGTTATATCAGTTTCAAAATTTAAAGAAAATGTGCATGTATGTTTTCAAATATGTATTTCATCACAGCTTTGATGTTTTAAACTAAACCTGTCCATTGTCTCGTCAGTAATTATCAAAAATCACTTTTTTCATGTTTATCATAAAAAGTTTTGATATTTTCTATTGCAATCTAAAACTGTAGATCTAAAATAATGAAATATACAGAAAGCTCTGTTAATTTCTTTAAGTACCCATGCCATGTCACCTTCAAGGGCCTGTGAATTAGTATATTTCTATCGGTTTAAGTCCTTCATATTTGTTTTTAATAAAATGTTTTGTTACTGATTAATACGTAAGTTTTCTCGTTTGAATTGTTCCACATGCTTCATATCGGGGCCTCTTATAGCTTTCTACACGTATATGGCACGCCGTTATTATATTTATTCAATTTCGAAATATCTTATTTAGTTAAATAGTTAAATGTAACACATTTTAGTTGCTGTTGTGAAATTAAGCATTGTCTTATGAGTCATAACATTTGAGAATTTTTGTTTTAAGCCATTCATTTGATATATTACGGTAATCATTGCCTCTGTGTTTGGATGACAATTGAATTCTATTTTATATAGGGCATTTTATGCTTTAAAACTTTTCCAGATGCACAGGTTTGTTGTAATCTATCTAAATTTTGAGGTTAAAATGCAGCCATTTTAGCTAAAGTGTACACATCATGAACCTTAATCATTTCTACAGCACTTGTCTTGATATCCTGTGCTCTAATATTCTGAGAAGTAGATGCTGACTCGGGTGCGTTTTATACAGATGCTATATGATACGAAGTTGCGATAATACACCAGAGGTGGTATGATGTAAATTATTGGAAGAAGACTGAAGAAGAATTGACGTTGGGTCAATGTTTTTCTGCTGTCAGTTTGGTCCACTTCAGCATGCTGTTATATCCACATTGGAATGTGAAACAATTAGTATTTAAATAACGGAATTAAAAGTTTTCAAATGATTTTTTGGGATCAAAACCTTCCGATTATATTAATTGTTTTGGTGGTGAAATCTTCGAAATCAACTTGTCAGATACTAACTTTTAAATATTTCTATCCTTGAAGAACAGGAGTTGAGAGTGTCAACAAAAGAGCGCTGCAATTAATCTCCTATTATTTTTTTTTGTAGTACATGTATAACGAAATCCGAGTTCAATATTTTAATAAGATTGCACAACATTCTTAGTAAAATTAAGATCTATCGTATATCACATAGTCGATCATAACGAAATCTTCTATGTTTGAGTGTTTTCTGAAACTTTTATAGATAGATAGAAATTGTAAACAGCAGAACAGGATCTACTATTAATTGAACATTGACGAAGTCATCAATCGACTCTCTGTAAGAGTTACTGTCCTTGAATGAAATGTTTTACCTATTTGTTGAATTTTGCCAATTACAATCTGAAATAAAATTGAGAATGGAAATACATGTATTCGTATTACATTTCTGTAAAAAAAAAAGTGAGCGAAACAGACTCGTTGGAGCCTCTTTTTTTAGAAGCTTGTTTCCCTTCCTCACTGTGATTTCAAAACAAGACAAAGTTAATGTGGTCTGGTTACTGAAGACACAACTATCCATTAAAGTTCAAATGAAGTGGATGTGGGTAATTATAGACAACCATACGGCCTTCAACAATGAAACAAACCCATACCTTCTATTCGTCTTTCAAAGGCCCTAACATGAAAAATATGAAAAAGTTCATCAACTAACAGTCTAATCTACAATATAAAGATAAAAAAGAATTATTGAACATTATTCTGTCCTTTCGTAGTTATTTATACGTACTTATAATTGTATCAAATCCTGAAAATCGTATGAGACTGCGATTTTAATTGACCAATACATAGAACAAAAAGTCTTTATTCTAACTAAAATAATTTTTTGCCTCCAAAAGTATTCTTTGCTTGATACTATATACATGTATATATTAATTTATCAAACTCATTTTGTGAAATAAGAGCTTTTAGGATGGGTTACAATTCTCATTTAGATTGTATAATTTTCATTTGACTCTATATAAGAGACTACAAATTTTAAAAAGAAGTAGTTTTACACGACCGCAATTTTTAATTTTCGTATAATACTATGCTGTGGTCGTCGTTATCGCCCGAAGATGCATTCTGTTTCAAGACAATAACTTCAGTTAAAGTGAATGGATCTCTATGAACTCGAGAAAACAGTTCAGGAATAAGGGACCAAAAAGGGACAAAACCCATATTTTTTTCTTCAAAATTTTGAAATTTTAAATGTTTTGGAAAAGTTTTAAGGAGAAATCTTCACGGAGTCGCACAGTATTGCATACTATATTTTTTAAGACCTTTGACCACATTTATTTTTTTATCAGAAACCTATATTATGTAAAAGTTTTGATCACAATCCAAATTCAGAAGGTATCGAGCTTGAATATTGTATCCAAACTTTCCCCAACTGTTCAGGGTTCGACCTCTACGTCCGTATCAGGCTGCGCTTGGCGAAGAATTTTATTGATATTTTTTTAACACACATTGGTCCAATTGTTCTTAATTTATAACAGTTTCCGCTTTCGATATAAACATTAATTGGCACCATATTGTTACAGACTGATTTGTTTCATACGACCAATTTTTTCTGAAGCTTGCAGGTCCACAAATATCAATGTTTGAATTTCTCTGATCTCCTATTCCTTCTGATGGGTTATTGCATCTAGAAATTTTACTGCCTGAAATAAATGGAATACATGTGTCTGTTGCTTAGTGATTAATAAATGTACTTGGAATTAAGAGTCTTGAGAAAGGAACATTCACAAATGATTTTCAAGAACCAAAATCTGGCCTTTATTATAATACATTATAAGGGACAATTTTGTAAAAGTTAACCTTGTACTTTTATACCACATAGCAGAGGCGGATTCAGAATTTTTGATTAGGAGGGAACGGGAGGGGGTCGTAGTTCCCAAAATCTTAAAAATTATTTTAGATGATTTCAATGCAAAGTTGGTATACGTCCTTCCCCGTATCCACCACTTCTATTGATCGTCCAATAATCTGATTAAGCGGGAAATATATGTACACTTTAAAAATTGTATAATATTAAGATTTAATATCACGTTATCAAATCATTAGTTTTCCTTTTTACGAATTTTGAGACATTAATTAACTTTCGTTCTACTGTTAGTTGGTGGTTCTATGAGATTAACAAACGAGACATTTCAGAGTCGGTATTTCTAAGATAAGCAAACGAGAATATTCAGAGTTGACAATCACGTTTAAAGAAAAACAGATGTTAAAATAACAATAATGTCTTTAGAAAAAGTGCCAACAGATTTTGAACTGAAAATTCTTTACTGAACATTAATCAATTGAGGTTAAAGACGGACGCCAAAACGATCATACTTTAACTACATATGTTTTGTATTTCTATTCTTTCAGTATGGCAGACAGTGAATTGTGTGCTGGTTGTCAGCGTCATAACGAAGATATTAAAGCCGTATCCTGGTGCAGCGACTGCAGTGAACTTGTGTGTAAGTCATGCGCCAGAGCTCATGAAAGGATGTCCCCACCTCACAAAGTAGTACCAATGAAAGAGATACAACAACTCAGTTCTTCATTGCTTAAATTGTCCAAGAACTGTGATAATCATCCCGATCAAAAGATTGTACTGTTCTGTTGTCAACATGACAAAGTAATCTGTGATTCATGTGTACCTGTATCACATCAGAATTGTAAGCCAATCATTTCGATTGAAAAAGCAGCTAGAGGCGTGAAAGATAGTACCGCTATTTCTGACTTAGAGAGAAGATTGGACAATCTAAGTAAAGTAACAGACAACATACTCGGTAAAACAGGGATAACACTTAACAATTTGACGAAAAGTCGAAATAGTATCAAGAAAAGAGTGACAGAAATGAAGCAAAGAGTTCTCGCACATTTAGATAAGATAGAAGCAGATATACTTAGACATTGATACCAAGTATAAATACTGTAATGACACGGTATCCAGAAATGAATATGGCGTCAAATCCAGCATTCACTCTTTGTCTACATGGAAAAGAGATCTTAAATCACTAAAGCAAAACACATCAGAAATCCATTTATTCCGAGCAGTTAAATTTCTAGATGCGAAAACCCACCAAAAGGAATTGGATATCAGAGAAATTCAAAAAGCTACTGTCCCCATACTAACATATCATCCTCCCGAAGAAGAATCGAACATGAAGAAATTAATCCAAGACTTGGGAACAATAACGGTAGACAATATTCCAGTACCAATGTCTGTATTAGATATTGACCAACAAGGTCAGTTTCTCGTCAAAAACGAAAGAAAATTGTCGTTAACACATTCCATCCAGACCACGAAATTAGGTGACGGAGTTAGTATTTATAGTGGTTGCTTTATTCCTGGTGAAAGTTTACTCCTTGGTGATTCGAGCGAAAAAAAACTTTATGTTTGTAAACTTGATGGATCCAAACCCAAAATAATTAATTTGGATTCTTTTCCACGACTTATTACCTTGTATGACAACAACCATGCTTTAGTATCTGTAGGTGATGAAGATATCCAGATCATTGACCTGACAACATTAAAACCTGGTAGGATAATCAAAGTTGAAGGAAATTGTGTTCGTATAACTAGTGTAAAGAATAAGATCTGGGTAAAAAATCAAGACAACACTTTAACCATAGTGGATATTGATGGTAGAGTTCTCAATACAATACAAACAACATTTTATCCTTGGAATATATGTGCTAACAAAGATGGTGATGTCTATTGTATAGACCTTTATAGTGATAAAGTGAATCTAAAGTATACCTTATTACGTCTCATGGAAAAGAACGTGAGATATATAGTAGTCCTGATCTGAGAGGTACTAATGATGTAGTTGTAGATGACCGTGGTGATGTGTACGTAGCAGGGTATGAATCAAACAACGTACATAGAATATCTAGTGATGGACAGAAACATGATATGGTCCTGACAGCAGACGATGGTATCAAGCAACCGCACGGATTATCTTACAACTGTGAAACGAGAGAACTGTTAGTTATAAACAACAATTATGAATCTATCGAGATTTATAAAGCACAATGACACTGTCAGACAAGAGACCGCTGACTGTGAAGAAGCGTTATTATTTCTATTGACGATTTACATCAACTAGCAAACAGACAATAGAAATTATAAATTTATGAAATATTAATATGTTAGGGGAATTTTTTATTTTTGTACTATTTTCACTGCACTTGTTTTAATCAGACAAAAACAATATGCACTGTGTGCATATGAATCTGTTTTAATATCAAATTTGGCACATAACAAAACAAAATCTTTCTAATTCGTCTAGTTCATTAAATGCAAGGTCAGAATTGTCAATCTGTAGTTAATGAACCTTTTAACAAAATTTTACCTTTCCCAGCAGTATATTTTGGGAGCACATAAATCAGACAAGAGTGTGCACACTGAAATGTCTCGCCTTCTTTACTAATCATTGATATTATGTTGATACTCCTAAATATAAAGCTTTATTATGACTGTCACATAAACTTAACATGAACCATGAAAATGAGGTCAAGGTCAGTTGAACCATATGCCAGGCAGACATGTACAGCTAACAATGCTTCCATACAACAAATATAGTTGACCTATTGCTTATAGTTTAAGAAAATAGACCAAAACACAAAAACTTAACACTGAGCAATAAACCGTGAAAACCAGGTCAAGGTCAAATAAAACCTGCATGACTGACATATAGATCATAAAATATTTCCATACACCAAATATAGCTGACCTATGACATATAGTATTAGATAAAAAGACCAAAACTCAAAAACTTAACTTTGACCACTGAACCATGAAAATGAGGTCAAGGTCAGATGACATCTGCCCGCTAGACATGTACAACTTACAATCATTCCATACAACAAATATAGTAAACCTATTGCATAAAGTATGAGAAAAACAGACCAAAACACAAAAATTTAACTATAACCACTGAACCATGAAAATGAGGTCAAGGTCAGATGACATCTGCCCGCTAGACATGTACAATTTACAATCATTCCATACAACAAATATAGTAAACCTATTGCATAAAGTATGAGAAAAACAGACCAAAACACAAAAACTTAACTATAACCACTGAACCATGAAAATGAGGTCAGGGTCAGATGACATCTGCCCGCTAGACATGTGCACCTTACAATCATTCCATACAACAAATATAGTAAACCTATTGCATAAAGTATGAGAAACACAGACCAAAACACAAAAACTTAACTATAACCACTGAACTATGAAAATGAGGTCAAGGTCAGATGACACCTGCCATTTGGACATGTACACCTTACAGTCCTTCCATACACCGAATATACTAGCCCTATTGCTTATAGTATCTGAGATATGGACTTGACCACCAAAACTTAACCTTACTCACTGATCCACTGAAATGAGGACGAGATCAAGTGAAAACTGTCTAACGGGCATGAGGACCTTGCAAGGTACGCACATACTAAATATAGTTATCCTATTACTTACAGTAAGAGAGAATTTAACATTACAAAAAATCTGAACTTTTTTTTCAAGTGGTCACTGAACCATGAAAATGAGGTCAAGGACAATGGACATGTGACTGACGGAAACTTCATAACATGAGGCATCTATATACAAAATATGAAGCATCCAGGTCTTCCACCTAAAATATATAGCTTTTAAGAAGTGAGCTAACACCGCCGCCGCCGGATCACTATCCCTATGTCGAGCTTTCTGCAAAAAAGTTGCAGGCTCGACAAAAATTTAAATTTCATATTGATTCATTCCGATTCATCCCCTTTTGCTCTGCTAACCTGATCCAAAAACACTGGCGTTTGCTTCTCCCAACCAATTTGAATCACTCTTTTGTTTCAAACTTGATAAAAATTACTCTCTAAAACAATACTTGGCCAAAATTATATAAAAAAAATAGTGTATTTAGTCTTAGATGCATGATTTTTTATTCGATGTTAGAGGCTTTGAAATAGCTGTCATTTAACTGGGAGTATTCTCAGATCTGTTCCTAGCGTCTTTTTGTTGTCTGAATGTACAAGTACCCTTCCATGTCCACTTGTATTTTTGTCCATCTGATGAGTTAGACTTTTTCAACTGATTTTTATTGTTCATTCTTATGTTGTACTGTTATACCAATGTCCCAGGTTAGGAGAGGGTTGGGATCCCGCTAACATGTTTAACCCGCCACATTCTTAATGCTTGTGCCTGTAATTCAGTGGTTGTCATTTGTTTATGTTGCATATTTGTTTTTTTTGTTCAATTTTTACATAATTTAGGACGTTAGTTTTCTCGTTTGAATTGTTTTACATTGTCATTTCGGGCCTTTTATAGCTGACTATGCAGTGTGGGCTTTGCTCATTGTTGAAGGCCGTGTGGAGACCTATAGTTGTTAATTTTTGTGTTATTTTGGTCTCTTGTGGAGAGTTGTCTCATTGAAAATCATACCACATCTTCTTTTATTATATTAGTTATCAAAGAAACCTAAATTTAGAGTACACATTCGTATTGAACACAAAGACACTTCAGGGCAGATCTGCTAAATAGATGCTGTTAATTTTCTGGATTTTCCTGGATCAAGATTTGTAACCTTCAAGATATGAAGCGTTTTTTCTTCGTGTCTTGCATGGTTCGTATTCCTCATTCGTCATTTGACTTGAATGGAATGCACCTTTGGTTTTAAAAATAGTAAAGTTTTTTTTATACATATATCAGGATTGAATACTTGTATGAAGTTTCACCAGAATAATAAACATACAGTTTACACACCCCTTGAGCGTCCTTTATCCCACTGAAAATGTAAACACTAAATTCCAAGGGGCACAGAAATTTCTAGTGGTATACACATAATTGAATGCAGTCTTTGGCATCATTAAGTAGACTCCTACTTAACTAAGCTAAACCAAACTAAAAAGCTCTCATGTTTGAACAGATAACCAAACTTAATCTTTCACAACTTTTTGATGCTCTAGGCCTCCACTTTTAAGTTCAATTGTATCAAAAATTTGGTTTTTAATGAGAGTTGGAGACCTGTATTTGTGTTTTGTTTCTGTGAAAACTACCAGATTTAAATAATCAGTACATACGGAAGGAAAAATAAACATTGCTGGTTGGTATCCTCACTTTTCATTATTAAGTTTGTTTTATTTATCGATTGTTGAGGTTAAGACACTGTTTTCAGCATTCTTGGCTCTATTTCATCATGGCGGGTTAGGAAGCAGGATCAAGTCACCAGATAAAATCAAGTACCTTTTGTAGATAAACTAGTAATCTTAGCTAATTCAAATAGTTTGTATAAAAAATATTTTACTTACTTACTGCCCTTGTACACCATTGCCATTTGTTTAATATTAATAATTTTTACTGTTTTAAAATTTGTCGATGTTGTATCTATAATACTAAAAATAAATCATGGATCCGCCCCTAATACCAGAGAGAGGAGATTGCCCCATTCAAACACCAGATTTTGAATTGATAATTAGCAAAACATAAGAAATGTACATATTTTGTCATATTGAAGGTCTATCTAAAATTTCATATTAAAAAAAAATGTCCTCAAAGTTATTATTGACTCCTTTACACATGAAGTTCATTGCTTTCCAATTTTTAAAGAAATTTAACTAGATACACTTACAGAAATAATATTAGGAATACAAGTTACATTCATAAAAAAAAAAAAAGTTTCTATAAGCAACCGAATGTATAAACTAAACTTTGTCAGATGAAAAGGTCCAATTTGGACTGCGAATTTCAGCTTTTTATCGCTCTGCTTGGCTATGAAAATGTAAAATAAACTATCGCACCAACCTTGCACCAAAAAGATTTTTTATCCGAAGTTTGATATGTATGAACTTGTCAAAATGTTAAAATTTCTAATTGGTGCAAGCATGGTGCGGTGGTCAAAATTTAGAAAAAACATCCAAATTTCAGTATTTTTGCTTATTTTCCCAATTATGACGTCATTTGCACCTACCATTGTGACGTCATTGAACCTTTTTTTGTTAATTAAAAACTTTTTTTTTTAAATCATTGACTCATATTCTAATAATTTATGGAGAAAAATCTGCTCTGTTAGAATTTTAATTATCTTGTAAATCTGGGGCCATTTTAGGCCATTAAAGCCCCTACTCCAAATTTGGCCAAGTAGTTTCATTCAGATAAGGTTTTTGTAAAGTATAAGAGAATGATGGACACCATGTGACTGTAAAACCTCACACAGGCCCTTTGCAGTTTGACTCAGGTAACTAAAAAAGTATGAATTCTGGAGCTGGCATGTCATTAACTGCTAGTTGTCATTTATTTATTTTTGTATCATTGTCATTTTGTTTAGTTTCTTTTGTTACCTATTCTGACATCAGACTTGGACTACTTTTAAACCGAGTTTCACTGTGCATATTGCTGTGTGTTTGTTTTTTCAATATTAGCAGGAGGTATAGGGGGAGGGGGCAAATCTCAAACACATGTTTAAACCCACTGCATTTTTGCATAGATCTCTCCCAAGTCAGGAGACTCTGGCCCTTGTTAGTCTTGTATGATTTTTAATTTTAGTTTCTTATATATATTTCAGAGTTAAGTATGCTGTCCATTATCACTGAACTAGTACACATTTTTGTTTAGGGGTTGGCTAGAGCACACCTTTCGGTTGCTGGATTTTCTAGATGTATTGAAGACCCATTACTGGCCTTTGGCTGTATTCCACTCTTTGGTCAGGTTGCTGTCTCTTTGACACATTCCCCATTTCCATATTCAATTTTATATTGCCCTAAAATGTCCTTTGGTATTATTTGGGTCATAATGGGTCATAATGAGAAGATTTTGTGGCTCATATAAAACAATCTGATGTTGATGTGGCAATAAAGTGGATCTTTTTGAAATAAGCACTGTGGAATTTGTTTAATAAGTATCTTTATCATTAACAATAACATCCATAATATATCTTTAAATTATGTCAGACTTTACACAGTATGAAATATTACATGGCTGTTGTTTAAGATTCTCCTTAAATTATGTCAGACTTTACACAGTATGAAATATTACATGGCTGTTGTTTAAGATTCTCCTTAAATTATGTCAGATTTTACACAGTATGAAATATTACATGGCTGTTGTTTAAGATTCTCCATTGTATATCATATGTAAACAGCTAACTGAGATTAAAATCGTTTAAAAAAACGTTAACTTTCCAATATTTACTTTGACAATAACAAGTTTGAAGCTTATATTCATGATCCATCCATTATCAAAAATAACATTTTCAAAAATAAAAGTTGTTTAACGTCTATCTGTTTTGCCTTGCTTTCGTTTTCCAGCGAAGAGATGTTTAGGTTTCATGTCCAGGATTACTCTGTCTCCTTCTCCCTTACGAGCTTGGTGATTCCTGGCTTTCTGTGCATTCATAGCAATCTTCTTTACTTTCTTAGCCATCTGTGAAATAGAAATAGATCATCAATTATAACAGTACAGGTGATAATTACAGCTGTCAGGGGTTAAATATGTAGGTTCATTTACTCTCTACTACCTCTGCTAATTATAGCTGTCATGGGTTAATATAATCTGTTCATTAATGTTTTGTTGGAAATTATTTTGTTATGATCCACTATTTCTTCAAAACCATACTCATTTTCTCATCTTTTTTTAACCATGCTTAACTTCTTATGTGCGTTTACCTTACTCATATTTGTAATTTTATCTTATGCTAGAAAGATGGTTTTTAGTTTATATATGCTAATTTTATTCTTAATAGCATAGGAACAATGGCAAACGTTTCACAATAACATCTGGAGTACAAAAGTGTATGTCGATTTGCCTTTAAATGTACATGACACTGAAAATTGACAAATGTGATGTGTATCTTATCTTAAATTTTGTTTAAGCAGAAAAATGATGTTAGCCTACCACAGGATCTCTGACTCCAGACTGGTCTCTAGGTACTGTCCTTGATCTACTCCTTGATCTGCTCTTGGTATCCACTTCCATGGACTGCTCTCTCTTACGCTTCAGAGCTTTTTTGGTGACACTGCGGGATCTGGCCCTTCCAAGATGTGTCTGAAATACATATAATTTACTTAAGAATAAAGAAAACAACAGGTGAATAATTTCATTCAAATATTCTAATATTTAAATGTATTATTAAACAGTCAAGAGGAACACCAGTGCCAGTTGCATCTATAGGAATTTTGTTTGCACATACAAGTTACTCTTGTGTTACTGAGTAGTTTTTAATTAACATGTTTTACATAGGTACCAGTTTTTCGATAACAGCCAAAACTGAAATAAAAAACAGCAGACATAAAAATGGCAGAGCAATAACTGCATGGGGATTGTGAAAATTTCAGAATAGATAGATTTAGTTGACATCTTATCAATGAAGCTACAAACTTTGGTTTCAAACCATTGAGCAGTTTCAGATGATTAGATTATCAAAGAAAAGTTAACAAACAGAACAATTAACTTCAAACCACTATTTCCATCATAATATGAAAGAATTGAATGCATTATTGGTGTGTAATAGAATTTTCATGTATGCAAAAGCATATTAAGTATTAAGGTCAGTAACAAAATATGGTTTGGTCTATACTTTTAGTTCATAAATTGAATATATGAGACAAATAAATCTGACAATAAGTACTGGTGCCTGGCGGCTTACTGAACTTACTTCATCATCATCAATGTCCACATCAACACCAAGTTCTCCCATTTCTGAGGTCATTCTCTTTGTGTCTAATTTTTTAGCAGTTCTCGGCAATCTTGGTTTTTCAATAGTTCTCTTTTCTCTGGACTCCAAAACAATTATTTTTCTTTTCTCTCTTATTCTACAAAATAAATTCAATACCGAACAATGAAAATAAAATGTTCATATCTTATTCCTTACAATCACAGGTTCTTTATACTTTTTTCCACATTGAAACTGACATTTTTTTTACAGTGTCTTATTAAAAATCTGATTCAACTTGCTGTTTCATTTTAAAAACTAAAAAAATTTATCTGAAAACATGTTTAAAGAATTGATAATTGGAGAATCTAATGCATTTTGGGTAATATTTTCAAAAAATTCAGTAAAACTTTGTGATTGGTTAACAGCATCCTACAAATTGACGATACTACCAATGGTGGAATGTTTTTTTTATTATACAAAATAAAGAAATGACCTACCTTCCTCTAATCTCCTGCTCATTAGAGTAGCATGACCTATGACATACCTTCCAGCCGTTGCTCTATCTCCTGCCCAAAGTAGCATGACCTACCTTCCAGCCGTTGCTCTAATCTCTTGCCCAAAGTAGCATGACCTATGACCTACCTTCCAGCCATTGCTCTAATTTCCTGCCCTAAGAAGTAGCATGACCTATGACCTACCTTCCAGTCGTTGCTCTAATCTCCTGCCCAAAGTAGCATGACCTATGACCTACCTTCCAGCCGTTGCTCTAATCTCCTGCATTTCTTCGTCTTCCTCACTTTCTTCGTTATTATAATAACCAGCCTGTTCTCTCAATTCTTCTTCCTTCTCTAAGGCATCTAATTTCTACACAATAAAATCAATTTAAATTATATTTTAAATAACATTATTAATCAATTTTTATATGACTTTTATTATTTTTTTGTGCATTGCAATTATTTGCTGTTTTACTGAATATTGATCTTCCTTTAAACAATGTCAATATACATAATTACGTTATCTATGCAAGTTAGGAGATGTTTTGAATGCAAACTTGTAATTAAACTTATCTAATCATGTATATAATTATAGATTATCAAATTTATTTTGACCAAGAACTTGTTTCTCAGCTATGATCTCATCGAAAAGCAACAGCCCTGAGCTGAAGTGAAGCCGATACCTTCCCAGAGTTTTCAAGACCATTGATATTTGGTTTATTCTCATTTTCCTATGCAACATCAATGATGTATTATCACTTCATTCATCCATTTTCTCCCAACTGAGACACAGGAGAAAGGTGATATGGAAAATTATTACAATAAAAATTTGAAGCAAAATTTTTGAACATAATAATATTTCAAGATTGTCAAGGTTTTGAAAATATCATATATAATAAAAGTTTATAAAATAAGGGGGAGTTTCTATGCTTCAATTTCATTAAAAGTCAATATACCGAGATAAAATGGCCAAAACACTTTTAAACATTTTATTGCAATTTTTTAAGACATTTACAAACTCAATTTATTCAACTGAGAAAAAATCCATCTCAGATCCAAGATTTGTTTAAGAAATTAGCAATAAAGTAGAATAACTATCTTCTTATTGTTTAATTGCTAATTATCAAACATAAAACTGTACCTCCATAATTTCTGGGTCAATGAAATCTGCAACATTGTGACCTTGCCATATTTCTGGTATTTTGTCATACTTTTCTCCCTCCTTAAGTAAATCCCAGTGTTCTGAAACAAATATATACTCAGTGTAATAAATGTTGATAAATTAAATAAAGGGCTGCGCTTTAGCGCATGATACACCCGTTGTTTGAAAGACGACGGGCATATAAAAATGGCATAAAAAAAGACTACAATGACAATGAGAAGAAGCAAGAAGATAACAGGGAAAGTGAAGATGGTGAAAGTGACTCTACTGAAAGTTATGATCTAAATGAGGAAGTAGGTGATGAAAGTAAGGATTTCATTGACGACGGGCGTATAAAAATTGGCAAAAAAGACTACAATGACAATGAGGAGCAGCAAGAAGATAACAGGGAAAGCGAAGATGGTGAAAGTGACTCTACTGAAAGTTATGATCTAAATGAGGAAGTAGGTGATGAAAGTAAGGATTTCATTGATGATGAAGATAAAGATTTCATTGATGATGAGGAGGCCTCTTCTGAGAATGAAAATGAGGATTTTTCTTATGATGAGGACAGTAATTACAGTGAAGAAGACACTGATGATTAAACCTAGTTCAGCTTTTCAATAGTTAGCATAAAAAACAAATATCATTAACATTGGCATATAACATAGAAGTCTTCAATGCAATATAAGGAAAGTGATATATGATTATGGGTTTTAGTAATTCTATGGCTGATTTCCAAATTTTATAGTAGTTTAAAGAAGGTAATTTTCTTGGGGTATATTGCTTATAGTTAGATTCTGTTGAACACAGTAAGGAATCCATACTAAATTATAAAAAGATGTATGCAAAAGTTGTTCAAATGGTGCTTAATATGGTGGATAATGATTATTACCTTTTTATTGTTTAGAATATTCACAAGATGATCATATTGATAAATGTTTAGGAGACTTGATTTCCTTATTTTTTTCATAAAATGACACCCTTTAACATTTAAGGAATATTTAGTCACATGTTAGGATTTTCATGTTGTCACTTGTTCACTTATTATGTGCTATTGTAGACTAGTTATGTTTTATAACATTTTTTATTGCGCTCAACCCTTCCACCGAAACCGAACTCTATAAAAAAGCTGCAATGCTAAGGTATCATTTGTGATTTCAATTACAACCAATTTTAACAAGAGTAAAACATCCTATATGCAAAAACAGTATTTGATTTTTATCCATAGCTTAGATAGTAAAAATGTTATCATAAAATGATATATGCCTCAGGGAACAGTTAGTATCTCATGGACTGCTAATGTGCTTTCATCCTTGCAACCATTCAATAATAGTACAAACGTATGACATTCATGGAACCTATTTTTTACAAGAAATTTAATGTTTTAAATTGAACTAAAGATTTTACAAATTTTATGTTTTCATCAGATTTTATTAAGTATTATTTGTTACATCAATAGATATAAACAATTCACCAAAGTTTCATGGACATTGGTGATAGCCTTTTTGAGTTATTGCCCGAAGTGTTAAAAATCCCCCTTTTTTTATGAATAAAGCCCCATAAATCCAAAACTTAAAATCTGAAATTTATAAAAATTGAAAGGGAGCTTACATCAATAAATATAAACAATTCACCAAAGTTTCATGGACATTGGTGAAAGCCTTTTTGAGTTATGGTCCGAAGTGTTAAAAATCCCCCTTTTTTTATGAATAAAGCCCTATTAATCCAAAACTTAAAATCTGAAATTTATAAAAATTGAAAGGGAGCGTACATCAATAGATATAAACAATTCACCAAAGTTTCATGGACATTGGTGAAAGCCTTTTTGAGTTATTGTCCGAAGTGTTGAAAATCCCCCCTTTTTTATGAATAAAGCCCCATAAATCCAAAACTTAAAATCTGAAATTAAAAAAAAACGAAAGGGAGCTTACGTCAATAGATATTAACAATTCACTTAAGTTTCATGGACATTGGTGAAAGCCTTTTTGAGTTATGGTCCGAAGTGTTAAAAATCACCCTTTTTTTATGAATAAAGGCCCCATTAATCCAAAACTTAAAATCTGAAATTTATAAAAATTGAAAGGGAGCTTAGGCCAACTAAAATTAATTAGTAGATTTTCATCCAAATTTTTGAAAAAAATGGGGCGGGTGGGAGGATTTAATTTTTTAATTTTTATTTCTTATGAAACCCTCTTGTGACGTGTTCTTTAAATATGCAAGTGTAATAATAAACTTTTATAATGCCGGTATATTCATATATAAGGATTCGTACTTAATATTTCAAATCTTAACATGAATAAAAATCTCTAATTGGCAACCACTGTTCTACATGTAATTGCTGCTTTAGAAACCTAATCAGCAAAAACATAAAAGAAGAATGCTCTCTTCAGTTGGACTACCTTCACCAAATTTAGTGTCTTTTTAAATGACCATTTTTTTGTCTCCATAAAATGAAACAAATATGCAACTAAAGAATTACGAGTTCAGAATAAAATGAAACTGTTTTGAAAACGAAAAGGTTGGTGCTTTTATGGTTCTTCTTATAGATGCAAATATAATTAATATGTAAAACGTGAACTTAACCAAAGAGGAGAAGATGTTTAATGGCTCTATTGAGGGTATTGGGACAGAAAGTGTTTGTGCTGTTTGTCAACAAAAAAAGCCATGGGTAAATCGAAGTGTATGTTGCCGACTTTTTGAACTCAATTAATATACTGTCAAGTGTCATAAATCTAACAAGTTCGTCCTTGCGTCATTTTATTTATACAGTTATGGTTTTGTACGAATGTGGTCTACGATTCGTGCTCTTTGGGTTAATTCACAATCCAAAATTCCTGCCACAAAGTCATTTTATCAATAAAAAAATCAACGGTTTTCTGAATCACAGAAATTTGTGTCATGCCGCGATATGACATCTTGGACACAGCGTATTACTCGTAACCCGATTATTTCATGCCCTTCTTGAAATCAAATTTTTATCTCTATTCTCGGTAGACGATTTTGTCATCAAAGAGTGCTCTTTTTTAATTACTCGAAGTAATACGAAAACCGAAAATCGACACAGGAAGTATGGAAGGAAACAAAGTTTTTGACGGTTACCAGAAACGGAGATGAACAAATCCGGAAATCGTATTTTTAGCAAAATAAAAAAAATCGGGGCGGGATGATTTCAGATGGGCGGGCGGGGATGAAAATCTATCAATTAATTTTAATTGGCCTTACATCAATAGATATAAACAATTCACCAAAGTTTCATGGACATTGGTGAAAGCCTTTTTGAGTTATTGTCCGAAGTGTTAAAAATCCCCCCTTTTTTATGAATAAAGCCCCATAAATCCAAAACTTAAAATCTGAAATTAAAAAAAAACTGAAAGGGAGCTTACGTCAATAGATATTAACAATTCACTTAAGTTTCATGGAAATTGGTGGAAGTGTTTTCGAGTTATTGTCCGAAGTGTGGACGAAGGACGAACCAAGGTATACCATAATATGTCCTGTCTAAAAGACGGGCGTATAAAAACAAGAATGTGTCCATAGTACACAGATGACCAATCAGTACTATCATTTTCTATGTTCAATGGACCGTGAAAATGAAGGAAAATCTCTAATTTGGCATTTAATTTAGAAAGAACATATCATAAGGAACATGTGTACCAAGTTTCAAGTTGATTGGACTTCAACTTCATCCAAAACTACCTCGATCAAAAACTTTAACCTGAAGAGGGACGAACCGACAGAAGGATGGACGGACGAACAGACCTACAGACCGGAAAACATAATGCCCATAAATGGGGCATAAAAACTTGTATCAAAAAGTATTATAGTTCTTATCATGTTTAGGTGACTTTTAACATACTTTTGTTTTAATAATTCTTTTTGTGGGAGACTCTCTGTACAAAATATTTTCTCCTTTTCAGCTGTTTTCCTAATTCCAACCCTCCATCCCAGTTGATCAACTTTAGAAATTGGATTTATTGTTATCATATATTTGTTTTCACAATAAATATGCATAAAATACTTGCCACTTGATGTTAAACAAACAACAATCAATCTACCACTCTTTTGTGCATGCATATAGCATTATAAATGACATCTTTTAATATTATACATATAATTTTTAGCCATGTTGGTTGAACATAATTCTATTCTACAAATTATTATGTTCACATATTTTTTCAAAGTAATTGGAATTTATTTGTTTGATTAATAACACTTTTTATACCTGTGTTTAATTTGTCATTATTCAGCATTTTGAGATTTATGTTTAACACTTTTGCACTTGTCAGAGCTATTGGCCTTGACTATCACAGGGTATAGATACACTATTTCTATGCTTACTTCTAAGATCCAGATAATACTCATCACCCATCTCTACTTCTAAATCTCTCTCCTGAAAAGTAGGAGCACCAAATAAAACAAAAGTAACATCTAGGTGCCATTGATATTATTCTATCTAAATATGAATACAAGGAATTAACATCATTATCAAAACATATGACATCACTACTTTTTTAATCTTTCAAATTGTATCAATATTTACCAACTAGACTTTAAACCTTTTATTTACTAAAAGATAATTTTTTTATAAGATTCTTTCGCTCCAAACTGGAAACTGAATTATTGAGATCTAATAAGTTTTAAAGATGAACATAAATAAAACACCATGCTATATTCTTCACTGATTTCATTTAGAGATATGCACTCATACATACAAAATTGATATATGCAATTACCACCCTATTACTAAACACATGTGAAAAACACATTTTTTTTCTGAAGAAAACACAATACAATGTTACAATATATTATATTTACCAGTTTTTTCTTGGGTTTATCTGTTTCCATGGCTTTCCTTTTATCCAATATTGCCTGAGGTATACATGGTGGTCGTGCCTAAAATAATCAACTTTATTAAAAACTTCTCTACATTGACAGTATTTCTAAGATACTAAAATAGTCATGTAAATGACTGACACAATATTTCTTAATTTGTTTTCCCTGTATGTTTAGCATACTTGTTTTTTATGCCCCACCTACGATAGTAGAGGGGCATTATGTTTTCTGGTCTGTGGCTCAGTTCGTACGTCCGTCCGTCTGTGGTTCCGTCCGTCCGTCCAGGTTAAAGTTTTTGGTCAAGGTAGTTTTTGATGAAGCTGAAGTCCAATCAACTTGAAACTTAGTACACTTGTTGCTTATGAGATGATCTTTCTAATTTTTAAGCCAAATTAGACTTTTGACCCCAATTTCACGGTCCACTGAACATAGAAAATGAAAGTGGGAGTTTCAGGTTAAAGTTTTTGGTCGAGGTAGTTTTTGATGAAGCTGAAGTCCAATCAACTTGAAACTTAGTACACTTGTTGCTTATGATATGATCTTTCTAATTTTAATGCCAAATTAGATAATTACCCAATTTCACGGTCCATGGAACATGGAAAAGGATAGTGCGAGTGGGGCATCCGTGTACTTTGGACACATTCTTGTTTAAATCTTTTTAGAGGCTGTCAGTTTGATCTGAGACAAGGTCAATAGATATGTAGAGTAGGATGTTTCTGCATTGGTTAAAAAAAAGTCAGATAATTTTACACTCATATCTAAGATGTTGTTTCATTCAGCTTATAATATAATAAGAATGTGTCCATAGTACACGGATGCCCCATCCACACTATCATTTTCTATGTTCAATGGACCATGAAATTGGGGTAAAAACTCTATTTTGGCATTAAAATAAGAAAGATCATCTCATAGGGAACATGTGTACTAAGTTTCAAGTTGATTGGACTTAAACTTCATCAAAAACTACCTCCACCAAAAACTTTAACCTAAAGCAAGACAGACAGACGGACGTACAATCGAACGGACACACAGACCAGAAAACATAATGCCCATAAATGGGGCATAAAAATGTGCACATAAATTCCAAGTTGCTTAAATTAACTACTTAGGTTCTAATTTTGCATCTGTAGCCTTATGACATTTGCACAACAATCACTTAATTCTGTGAAACAAGTGTTCTAATGAGAGGCTTAAAAATTGCAAGAAAAACATTTTATTTCCTCTGATGTTTGAGATTCAAAATATGTGTAATTGATTTTAATGGTCTGATATGAAACAGAACCTATACACTGTTTATTTCACTTCAAATATTGATAGATTTTCCATACAATTTCTTTTACATAATTTAATCTTGGTAGATAGATGTCTAATTGTCAAATCATACTACATTCAGACCTGATTTTGATGTAAGAAAAAAAAAGCTGAAATATAATTATATTGAAACAGGCTGGGTCGCGAAGCGACCCAAACCACCTCGCGCAGCGAGGTGGCCTTCACGGCCGGGGGTCTGGGGGCCGCTCAAGGCCCCCAGAAAATTTTGGGATAAATGGTGCAAAATTATGCAATCTGGGCTATTCCTGGCACTTAAATTTAGTTTTAAAAAACATTGTTTTTATATAAGATTTTTCCCCATTTTTCAAAAAAATGTTCAATATGATATAACTTCTATCATTTTTAGATTTTAAGAAGAGAAAAAACATACTTTCTCAATTGCTGACAACTTCTGATAATAAATAAGAAAAGGAAATAATTAATATTTAATAAGGGTAAACATTTATGGTGTATAAATAATATATAATGGCAATTTCATTTCCATAATTCATTGATTTCATTGTCACTAGTGTCCTTTTGTCTTTTGAGAAGCTGAGGTAATGTGTCCTAATCTTGCTTTTTTGGCTGCTTTTTCAATCAATTCTTTTGCTTTTCTCTTGGAAACTGTTTTTTCCTGCGATTTGATTTGTAAGTTTGCTTTTTTTTCCTCATTGATTAATTTCTTTTTGAGCAGTTCTTCCTTGTACTGCTTACAAGCAGTTTTCATATTTTTACACAGGTGAGGATCTATCTTTGCATGTACCTAAAAATAAAACAAGTTAAGTATTACAACAACAAGTCAATCTAGTTAAAAGAGACTTGAGATGCATTTTGAAAAAATGTCTGACTACAGCATTAAAATGTTTTTATATTGTAGATTAAGTGGTAATGATTGCTTTTGTCAGGTTGGGACATTTAAGGGATATCCCTCTTTAGGGATTGTTCCCAACCTGTGTGTTGGTGTTCATCCCTTTGACTTATACATCATTTGAAGAAATATTTGCAGAAAAAAACTAAGTCCAGACCTACAAAAAATTTGGGCATAGTAGCCCCTAGAAATTAAGAATTTATACCCCCCTATCCCCAATTTCCCAGGCCTTAAAGTTTGGTCAAAGAAAGAAAAGCAAAGAGAGTAGGACAGTTCTCCTTATCCTAAAAGAACATACCTCATTGCTTAAAAGATAGATACAGAACATTTAGACAAATAAATAAAGAAATTTCAACGTACCAGACAGGCTGTGGTTTGTTTTTCTCATTTTCAAATTGTCCAGGTGAAGTTTTTTGGTTAAGTGTTGCTCCAAACTTTTCCAGCCTCTTCCAGCGTAATTGATGTCTTTTTGACATAACTCACATCTGGCAATTCCTCTTGAGTTAATTTTCCTAATAAACTGGCCTACTGGGTTGCCATAAAGCGAACGTTCAACCCAATCCCATTTCCAACAGTTTTTGACACCTTTGTCAACTTCCAAATTGTACGAGTCCCTCTGAAGTACAACACGGGAAACCATCTTTCATCTTGACTTTGAAATCTCGACCAATCACGTTCGTCCTTTTATTAAAACATAGCTATGGCCAATCAAAAATGAGCTTATTTCCGCTTTTGGAAGTTTTTTTATATAATTTTTATCGGATTCGGAGAAGAGCGGAAAAATATCCGGTTTTGCCGTGATAAATAAAAAAACGGAATTCAAAGCAAGAAATCGGAAAAAAGTCGAGCGGAAAGCGGAATTCCGCTAAAAAACGGAAGAAAATCAGGTCTGTACATTGTACATCTTCCTATTCTTAAAATTAAAGGTTAAACATATTGTGATCATTGTACTTACTATAGCATCTCGTTTAGAAGGAACAGCTACATGTAATCTGTTTAGAATATCATTTACTTTCTTTGATTTCATTTTTGTTTCTATCCTGTAAGCTAACAGTCTTTCACAAGCCTAAAATAGAGGTTTCATTTATAGGTGAGATACAAGCCTATTTGATTTTTGTGTTTGGTCTTTACTATAGCTTAACAAATCCATGTATGATTTCTATTTCAATTCTTGAATTTGTAAGACAGGAATAGTAAGTTGGTAAGCAGCATTTAACAGTTTCAGAAGTCTAAATATAAATTTGTTGTCCCGTTAATAACCAAAATAAATCATTAAAAATTTCATAATAATGAATGACAAAAATAAGTTGAATGGCAAACTAAAATACAGCTTCCTTAAAAGACAAAATTGTGACATCCTATTCTAATATAATAAATATATAGACTTTAGCTGGGAAAATACCCAAAGCCAACTGTTTTACAAAAATTTATATTCTGATAATATATTATATTTGTCCTGGTAAATTTATAGAGAATATTTTTTTCATTTTTATTCAAAAAGTATATTTGCATTCAGTGTTTTCAAGGACAAACAAAACTGTTTGTGAGTACTGTAGGTAAAGATTGCCTTCAGTTTGTATTGTAAACAACCAACTGCTATAGGGATACAACTATCAAATTATGATGCATCTCATGGAATAACTATAAGTAACTTTTAACACAACATATCTATTAATATACCTACCTGAGACTTGACTTCAAAAACTCCCTCTTCTGTCAGAGTACTCATCTGTAATACTGGTATATCTTCTGTCTTAAACTCCTCAAATATTTGCTGTAATCACATCAAATGTATATGTATTATTTCTATTGATGCTTATTTCTTAAAAGTTCACGTTTGAACAAACAACAAGGACTTTTTCAAAATTCCAATTAAATATGAATGTGTTCATGTGATGATGGGACACAGATCCCCTATTTGTAAATATACTACAAATTCAGCAATTTTTCAGTTTGTAAAGGGACATAACTCAGGATCATTGAAAGTGACCACCAAAATTCAAACTTCATCTGTGTTTGGTGGTAATAAACATTGTGTATAAGTTTCCTTACATTTGATGAAGGCAAACCAAAGTCAAAGAACAGTAATTAATTTTGGGATGCACAGACAAAGGTAAAACATAATGCCCCTGCTGCTGCAAAAGGGGGAAAAACAGGGAAGTTTAATAAGTATCACTTTTAACTTTAAAAGAAAAAAAAACAAAAGTAAAAGAAGTTCAAATTTTAATATGAAATAAAGGAGATGAACACAATAGTTAAATTCAATAATTTCAATACTCTGTAATGGTTATTGAAATCATATACATTGATAAGGAACTCTAATTAATCTATATCAAATCTGTGTGTAAAAGTTTACAATTAACAGAATATTTTTAAGCATTTTATTCATTCTCACTGTTTACATGTGTTTTTGTCTGTAGAAAGTAAATGTATACATTGTAAAATGTTTTTTTTTAATTTAGTGTGTACTAGCTTTTACCATTCTTATGTTATATTAATGTTTTATAGCAATATTTATGATGATTAGTTATGAGGTTTAATGGTGGATTCATTTTCATTCCATAGCATCAACAATTTCTGCATACAAGGCTTTAGAATATTTTAAGTTTAGGGCTATTCCAGAAAAAAATGTAGGGGGGGGGGGGGGGGGGGGGGGGGGGGGTGGGTGGAAGGCACATTATATTAATAATACATGGGTGATGGGTATCAGAGCAACTTTTCACACTATAATTCTCAATTACAATTGTCTGGGTGGCGGGTGCCGACAAAAACTGCTTTCCAACCCCCCCCCCCCCCCCCCCCCCCCCCCCCATACATTTTTTTCTGGATAAATATGTAAATTCATTGTTCACATTTACCCCACTAATTATGAATCCATAGAAAATTTTCGTTAGAAATATGTATTTTCTTCATCTCAATCATTGTCAATCAAACATTTTGTCAAACAAACTCAGTTTCGCATTAAGCTTTAAAACTGATTTCAAATTTTTACTGGTTTATTCATATACAGAAAGTTTAATTTTGAAACATTTATGATGATTTATATATACATAAATTTTCACTCTTCAAATCTAGTAAAGATCCTGAAAATTAGTAGGTTTACAGAATATTGTAATATAAGCAGAGTGGTCTCATTGGTACTTATACCACATCTTCTTATACCTATCACATTAAGCCAGGTAAAACTAATGACACTATATATGTTCTTACCTGTTTATCTTGTGAGAGTTCATCCAACTTGAGAACATCTATTTTGTTAACACATACCATTAAAGGTTTGTTGGCGAATAATGGTTTTATATTGTTGAACAATTCTAACTGTAATAGATAGAGCAGAATGTATGAAATAATAGAGCACACTTCTAATGGTATTCTTTTTATTCCAAGTACAAAGCTAAACCAACACAAGAACAAATTAAAAACCAATTGTTCAGAGAACAATTGAAGGCCTTTCCACCAGTTTATATCTATTTTGATATTAAAATTTAAAAAAACAGTCTAAAATGTCAGTTCATTTGGCTTTATGATGTATAGATATGAATTTAAAGCAAAGGTCAAAATCTAGAACGTCAAATTAACCTATGACCTTGACCTCAATTTCAAGGTCACAAACTGAGGATTTCAAATCAAAAGACCCTAGTCTCTAATATGTATGGTGAATAAGTTATATCACTTTAAACATAATTTAAGATATGATAGGGGCTAAAACTCCCATTCATTGTTTACGCACCATTTCAACTAAAATTATTTAGTGACAACATGTCGCAACTAACAATTTATACAAAATAATTTGTGGATATCTTATAAGGTTAATGAAAATGAGTGAAAATAAGACAAATTCAAAAATAAGAATATGACCTTGACCTTTGACCTTGACCTAATTTTCATTTTTTTGGACCAAGGACCTCAAATCAAAAGATCCTAGGTCTCAATCACTTATGGTGTTCCAGTTTTAAATACATTTCAAAATTTCAGATACAAAAAGGGAAATAACTCTCATATGGAGCGTTCATATTTCTTCGGTCGAAATTGGACAAATCATGCAAAGGATATAACGAGCAATTTTATAAAATAAATTTGTCGTAATCTTTTACGGTTGCGAAGGAGTTGTGAGCACAAGGAAAACAGTGTTTGGGGAGATAACTCCTACAAAGAAAAGTATTCGGTTACGCAGGGTAAATTTCAAAAGCGCAGAAACTGTTTGATATCATATACCAAATATCTAAGCGACATATTGCGAAACAAATGTTTATCGCAAGAACAAAATTTGGCGGAAGAAAAAAAAAAAATAATAATCAGAAGAAAAACGATAGGTCTTTCCCCAGAAAAGTGGAAAGACCTAAATATATGTGCACTTCAATAAACATACTAAATTTTTTAATCAATTATTCTGTATATATCTTGGTAACTATTACTGTGCATCAATTAAAAATCATGATTCTAATTATTAAAGCTAAGGGCTCTTCCAAAAATAAATTAAAAAAAGAAGTGCATACCTGTTGTTCTAGTGAATGTCCACACTGTTCAGATACATCCATTACATACAGTACAGCAGCTCTAAGATGGGCCAGAGCTGTAATAGCCTGCATTTCTATTGTGTTTCTGTCCTCTAAACTATGATCTAATATACCGGGTGTATCCACTACCTGTTAGTAAAACAATCAAAATTTACCCAAGTTTCATTCTAATTATGGCTACTTATCATTTTGACTCTATACAAATTCATTCATTCATACAATTATTAATTATTAAACAAAGATTAATTCATTCATGCACATATTATATATATATTTATAAATGAACATTAGTAAATTAAAAAAAAATAATCATGACATTAGAAATACAAGCAGTGTTGTATAAAACTGTTCTGATTATATTAACCAAGATGGCAAAATCCTAAGATAAATAAAGAAAAAAGATCTTTTATGATTATGATAATTCAATTAAAAAACATCTCCTTGTCAAGAAATTCCTGAACACTAATCTATTTTGTTTTTGCCATCAGTTTGGACAGAAAGCATTCCAACTGATTGATCTGAAGTCTTGACTGATAAAGTTTGATGATTTTTGGTGTTTTAACATTACTTTTAAGCACCACATTAAGGCTATTTGTGCTGCCAGTTTTTATTGGTGGGAAAAGCCGGAGTGCCCAGAGAAAACCACTGACCTTCAATAGGAAAACTGACAATCTTTGTCAATTAATATTGGAGTCGAGTGCACCCCTATGAGCGGGGTTCAAACTCACAACCACACTGTTGACTGGCTAGTGATTACACTAACTACTTAGACCACTCGGCCACCGAGGCCCATGACTGATAAAGAGAGATGTAATTCAGTATTCTTTCTACGACCTTATAAAAATAAAAATAGACTATTTTCATATTACCAACTTTTGACTCATGAGTATATAATTTTTGGAAAGATTACCTTTCTTAGAACATTCTGGCAGTAGATCAGGTAAGAGAAATTAAAAGAAGTTAAATCAAAACTGTGCAATATTGGGAAAAAAATAACTGTCTTATGTGTTCTATACACAACCAAATCAAATAAAAACAGTAAATTTTCTCCCACATTGCATCAATTGTTAGAATGATTTTACTTTTTTGGTCGGGAATGTTTTAGCACAATGTTTGTGACCTGTCAAAAAAAATCATATACTCCAGAGTCAAAAGTCGATAATAGGATTTTTTTTTTGGAATGATGTATAAACTTAATTGAAAAGTTTGTAATAAGACAGACCTGCCATCTGAGATATTTATAGTCTGTGTGTCCTACATATAATGACTTTGTTGTAAACGCATAAGGTTGTACTTCTACATCAGCTCTGGTAATCTGAAAATTAAAAATACTGATATATTTAATACACTAAATAAATAAAATAAGCATAAAATTAAATATATGCACTGATATACAGGACGCTATTTTTCTCTTTTGAATTTATAAATAGTTTGCAATCTAAAATCTTTAAAGTTAACTACACAATATGGTTTTTGCTCATTGTTGAAGACCATACAGTTACATGTAGTTGTTTACATCTTCATCTTTTTTCCTTTGGTGGATATTTGTCTAATTTGCAATTATACCATATCACCTAATTTTTAAATAAAAATGGTACATGTGAACCACAGATGAGCAGATGATGAACAGATGAGCATTTGTTCCGTATTGAGAGCATGAGTCAATGTAAATTTTAAATGACAGACAAACTTTGCTTTGGGTTCCTTCAAGAGTTTCTAGACTACGCCATCCTTTCTTGTCCAAAACAGAAAATCTTAAGTTTGGTCTGGAAATAAACATAATTGACAAAAAAACTGTATAGATGTGTAAACAAATTAATTCCATTATCTTGGCTATGTATATGACTGAGTTTACAGGTACACATATATAGAAACAAACTATGACTGAATACCTTATTTATGAAACTAGATTTGCCAACATTAGGGAATCCACATATAAGTAATGTTCTGGTATTTGGATCTATCGATGGTAACCTTGATAAATGTTGTCTGACTTGTTCTAGGTATTCCAAGCTTTGTTTCTGTCTCTTCATAATAGTACACATTCTAAAACATACACAAAATGTAATATCAAAATGGTACAAAATTCTAAATCATACATATAATGTCATATCAAAATGGTACACATTCTAAAACATACACATAATTTCACAATAAAAATGTACATATACAACTCAATAATCAGCTGATTAATAAACAGATCGAAAGGAAAATAAAGCAGTTAAAAAAGCCTACAAATTTTGTCCTTGATTTTATTCAGAGCACTAATACTTCAAATTGACAGGAATATTTCCTTACATCGTCATAATTGTCATGTAGCACATTCAAATTCCTGTTCAGCTTGTCTATCTGGTACATAGCAGGATTTATATTGATATCACCATAACATGTTAAATAGCCACCCATCAGCTTTTATTTTGACTAATATTTTATTATCAGCTCAGGGCTCACACTACTTCAGAATTATAGGGAGAAGTGACTTCTCTTTTTGAAACTGATAGGGAGAAGTGGTGAGATTTGAAAGAGAAGTGCTCATTCGTGCGGTGCGCTACAATGTTTGGATTTTACTATAGTATAAAGGGTCATATGTAACTAATGTTCTTTTTATATTATTCAATTCATATCTGAGTACAATTAAAGTAACATTTCAAATTAAAAGTTGTTTAAGTTTTTACTTAGGTTCTTGTGAGAAACTACCAACTAAATATTTAATATCTAGCACTAAAAAAATATTTTTTTATTTCAAAAAATGTAAAGAAATTTTAATATATTAATTACAATTTAATTCAAATCTATCTTGTGTATGAAATTCAGTGTTTCTCATAAAAAAAATAAAGTTATTAAGCTGGGCCATAATATAATTAATAGTCTCAGAGTTAAGCAACTTTGAAACAATCCATAAAAAATATAGAGAATTATATATACACCAATCAATTAGATGTAACCAAAAGTCTCTTAATGCGTGTGGAATACGTAATTTTCCCCTTTGGGATCAATATTCTTCTGTCAGCTGTTCCATCCGTCCGTCCGTAGTAATTATTGTAAAAGTACGGATTTCGGTCATAGCTGGTCCGGTTCAGATCCGTAATTTAGAAATCGGTCATTGGCGGACGATTGCAAGAAAATTTACAAAAATAAACGATGTTTGACAAGTTATTTGGAAAGGAACATGACGTTTTTAATGCAATAAATGGATTAAACATTTACTGGAGGCAACTTTTATCACGTTTAAATGAAGTAACAAACTTATTTTGCCGCCGAAATTTAGGTTGATGTATGTTTTCGAGTAACAAGCACCGGGAACTTGCAGAAATGCACGAAGTGATAAAAAGTTGTATTTTTATCAAATAACCTGCTACACACTGCAAAGACAATGCTTCAACCTCTTTTCTTAAGATAATGAATCGTTTATGTCTAAATTTCTTTAATTATCAATAAAAAATTGATGTTTCACCAACTTGGTAAAAATTGAAAATGTCCGATGTCGGAGGCGACTGAAAGCGAGTATCGTCAAGAACAGGGCGACTTGTTTTCGCTTTTGGGGGTCAGGGAAAGCGAAGTGACGGTCTGGAAAGCGACTTCTTCGCCCAAGTCGCCTGGTAGCGTGAGCCCTGCAGCTACAACATACAATGACAAAAAAAAAATTGAAGAAAAATATATATAGATATATATATATATAGGAAATAAAATTGATCAGGAGTTGTCTCCCAAAGACCTAGAACTATAAAGATTTATGTAATTTCTCCAGGTCACAGTGGCACCCATAACAACTATGTTTTGTCAATAACTTGGTTTATATCAGGTTAATTAGTGTAAATGTGTATTCATGTGTTTTTTTTGTTTAAATGTACTTTAATCATTCTAATCATTTTCTGTGCTTTATTTCGTAATTTATTTGATTGTATAGCTCAAACTTTGGGCACCATGATTGGTTAATAAAATTATATATCTATCTATCTATGCATTGTGCGTGTACATGTATGTACATGTATATACATGAACATATCTCTATTCATTTTTTATACACAATTTATCCTTTTCCTCACCTCTGATTATCCTAATTTAATCAGCGTGTGGTTTAATTGACCTCAGTTCTTCATTGGTCAAAATTCAATTATGATGTCAAATTTTTCTTGCTTTCCTCTAAATTTCCTAATGTGACACCACATCACATAGAAAGATCACATCTGTTGGCAAATAATTCAAAAAGAAGGATTGAGTTTATCTACATTTTTGTACATATCTTTTAAAACCATTAAAGAAACAGATTCCATCACCAAATCTTGTGCAATACAATATTTATCCACTTTCAACAACTAAATTTTAAATATTTGAAACACTGGGCAAGCCTGGTCTTGAGTAGATAAATATCGTATCACACTCGATACAGTGACAGAATCTATATGTTTATCCTATTTGTAAGTTATTTGTATATGTTACCTTCCTAGAGCTGCTTTCTTTAGCTGTTTACATCTATATAATGAATCTCCATACTTCAATAGTCTGGAATAGTCTTTAGCAACACTAAAAAAAACAAACATAAAATATGTAGTCTTGTTCATTCAACATGTCCAAGTAAAGTATAATTACAGCTTTATGCTACAGTATGTTGACAAAATTTGTTGCTATGTCTTAACATATCACGCAGTAACAACATATTACAGTTCAACAAGGTTTTGAAGTATTATTCTTTACCACTCTCCTATTAATTTTGGGGAATATAAAATTAAGGGAGCAATCATTTAACTCTAAATCCAATAAAACTCTTCCCAATATTTGTTTGACTAAAACATGCAGACAGGATAGAAAAATTAAAAGCATGAACATGATAAACAGAGAAATTAATTTACTTTTGGCAATATCAATAAGAATGCTAGGTTTTACCATGTTTGCCATACTACTTAGGGACTGCTTCAACTCACTTGTCTACTAAATGCCTGGCAGTATTAATCTGACCGAGAGCCAACTTGTAATGGTCTTTATCATACAATACATTCATCAAATCGGCATAAAATGGATGTACTTCCTAAAATATAATAAAAATGATTAAAACACAGTTTCAAACCTTCACCATATCAAGAAATTTTGCATTAAAGTCATATGAAACCTCAAATCAAAAAAATATGTATAGTTTTTTTTTAACAAAATGGATAGTTATCATTATTAAACTTATATACATAACATGCATAATACTTTTTCTGAAGAAAATTCTTTAATTTGTCCACAATTAGAAGAAGTTTACTTTTTTTAATTGCTTGCTTCCAGGAAGCAATTCGATGACATATTTTCCGTATTCAAAGTGACCTTAGCGTGACCCTACTCATAAAAATTCAGTGACCGCAATACACATTATCTGTCACTAAAATAAACTATTATCTGATTGTACATGTTATACACGTGCTCAATATCCATGCTTATTTGTTGATTGTTTGCTATAAGGTGGCAATTGGTAAACTATGACTTCAGAACTCGACAATTAATGAGCGGCCATATATATTTTCATCTCACAACAGACAAAGAGAAAAAAAAATTACGATCTTTTGATATATGTTTGCATAAAAAGTAATAAATTTGTACACAAAAAACTAAGTATACATGTATGATATATACATGCATTGGTTCAAGAATTGGATAAAAAAAAATTTTACCAGTCACTCGTTTCATATGACTTTAAACATTTTAAAAGGAAGTTTAATGCTAAAAATCAAAGAATCTAGAAATAGCAGGTTTTCAAAATGAAGCCTTTTTTAATCGAAATGTATACTTTTTTGTATAAGATTTTTGTGAAAAAAGGAAGTCTTAATCATGTTAATATGGCAATCTTCCAGACATACACATATGACTAAATACCTACCTCAAGTTTGGGAAAATCTGTTAAGATCTGTGTCAATTTATCGTGAAATGTTTGTTGGGCAAACTTGACTTTACGCATATAAAAATGACGAATTCTGCCAATACGATATTGTTTGTGTATTACAGTTGGTGTCTTCCTCTGTGTTTTGGACAGCACTATGTCTATAAAATCCTGAAAATTATTCAAAAACATTAGATTGTGATTGCCTCTTACTCTTTTAACATCCAGTATTCTAAACTTGCTGACAACCAATTTCATATAATTATTAAAACCAAAGTAACTGCTTTTTTCTCTTTTGAGAGATCAATCTAATAAACATTGTAGTATCATTAAAACAGTTGCTTACCAAATTTTGAATTATTTGTTTGAACTTTGGAATATTTCCCCCTAAATTTAAAAAAATTGTTTTTGTACAATAAAGTTTTATCTAAAATTTTCTCTGACAGTCTGTGCTGTGGGACTACTAACACTAAGCTGGGCCACAAATAGCTACATTTCTGTAATAAGATAAATAAAAGAAGAACATACAACATCTTAGGCAAAAAGGACTAAATGTAATTATAACATGGACACCAGGACATGCCAATATAACTGGCAATGACGAGGCCTACATCCTTGCAAAAACAGCAGCAATGTCAGCTAGGATCAATAAGAATAACCAGATGCTCCGCAGGGCGTAGCTTTATACGACCGCAGAGGTTGAACCCTGAACGGTTAGGGCAAGTATGGACACAACATTCAAGCTGGATTCAGCTCTAAATTTGGATTGTGATTAAATAGTTGACACAGCATAGGTTTCTGACACAGAATGAATGTGTTCTAATGAACTTAAAATTTTTGTTTCTCTTAGAGCAATTCACTATGCTGTTGAATATTAATCCTCTCAAAAAAATGTTTGAAGAAATTTTCTTTTTTATTTATGAAATTTCAAATGAGAAAAATTGAACCCAATTTTTTTAATCACATCCCCCTTTCCCTTATTCCAAAACTAATCTCAATTAAAATTTCTAATGGAGTTTGCAACAATAACTACTCATTTAAATACATCATAAAATATTAAGATGTAAAAAAACTGCTTGTTATCACTGAATGGTAAAGATTATTTTAATTTATCAGTTGGTAGTAAAAAGTGAATATACATTGTATATTGTATATAACAAAGATTTAAGTTGATTCTGGACAAAGAAAGATAACTCCAATTAAAAAAAAATCTTGCTACTGCACAATATTTTGCAATTAGATATTTCTTGCTTACTATTCTGGACAAAGAAAGATAACTCTAATTAAATTTTTTTTTGATATTTCACAATATTGTGCAATTAGATATTTCTTGCCATTGCGCAATACTGTGCAATTGAAAAGACTTGCTATTGCACAATACTTAATATAATAATTTTAGATCCTGATTTGGACCAACTTGAAAACTGGGCCCATAATAAAAAATCTAAGTACATTTTTGAATTCAGCATATCAAAGAACTTCAAGATTTCAATTTTTGTTAAAATCAGACTAAGTTTAATTTTGGACCCTTTGGACTTTAGTGTAGACCAATTTGAAAACAGGACCAAAAATGAAGAATCTACATACACAGTTAGATTTGGTATATCAAAGAACCCCATTTATTCAATTTTTGATGAAATCAAACAAAGTTTAATTTTGGACCCCGATTTGGACCAACTTGAAAACTGGGCCAATAATCAAGAATCTAAGTACATTTTTAGATTCAGCATATCAAAGAACCTAACTGATTCATTTTTTGTCAAAATCAAACTAAGTTTAATTTTGGACCCTTTGGACCTTAATGTAGACCAATTTGAAAACGGGACCAAAAGTTAAGAATCTACATACACAGTCATGACAGTTAGATTCAGCATATCAAAGAACCCCAATTATTCAATTTTGATGAAATCAAACAAAAGTTTAATTTTGGACCCTTTGGGCCCCTTATTATGTTGAGACCAAAACTCCCAAAATCAAACCCAACCTTTCTTTTATGGTCATAAACCTTGTGTTTAAATGTCATAGATTTCTATTTACTTATACTAACGTTATGGTGCGAAAACCAAGAAAAATGCTTATTTGGGTCCCTTTTTGGCCCCTAATTCCTAAACTGTTGGGACCTAAACTCCCAAAATCAATACCAACCTTCCTTTTGTAGTCATTAACATTGTGTTTAAATTTCATTGATTTCTATTTACTTAAACTAATGTTATTGTGCGAAAACCAAGAATAATGCTTATTTGGGCCCTTTTTTGGCCCCTTATTCCTAAACTGTTGAGACCAAAACTCCCAAAATCAATCCCAACCGTTCTTTTGTGGTCATAAACCTTGTGTCAAAATTTCATAGATTTCTATTAACTTAAACTAAAGTTATAGTGCGAAAACCAAGAAAATGCTTATTTGGGCCCTTTTTGGCCCCTAATTCCTAAAATGTTGGGACCAAAACTCCCAAAATCAATACCAACCTTCCTTTTGTGGTCATAAACCTTGTGTTAAAATTTCATAGATTTCCATTCACTTTTACTAAAGTTAGAGTGCGAAAACTAAAAGTATTCGGACGCCGGACGACGACGACGACGACGACGACGACGACGACGCCGACGCCAACGTGATAGCAATATACGACGAAAATTTTTTCAAAATTTGCGGTCGTATAAAAACCACTGGAAATAACTTTAAAACACTTCAAGATGTCAAATGGCAGAGAAGATGAGAATTATGCAGAGACCTGTTTGAAAAAATACCAACTACAAAGCACTCAATTCTGTACGATTTCCCAACTAAAAGACATTTCAGCATATTTCACCCACATAGAAACTCAACTATTATAAGAACCAAGTAAGACAACTAAACCAACGCAGAGTCATGCAACTGTGGAGCACGTGAAACACTTCACCATTTTCCTCATGGAGTGTCCTTGCTATGAGAACAAACGAGAAGATATGTTCAATCAAATATCCAAAGAGCACCCTGAACAGTATGTTTACCAGATTAGAAGGCGAGTTCATAAACAGAATTTGCAGATTTGATACTTCTTTTCCACAATCCCACTCTTAACCAGTACATACCCTTTTATAGCACCGAGAAGAAACTACGTTGAGCAAAACACACAATAGAGAAAATTTGGGCTAACAGGCCTCAAGATTGAGGGCAATGAGGAGTGATTTAGCAATCGGGCAAGTTATTATTCAATTTGTATTAAGAAAACTAATTTGCTTAGTTGCCACTTATGTTCGTTGATGCTAGCAACTATCAACCAATCTATTATTTAACCCCATCTTTGTAAACATAAATTTTTCATGAACGGCATGTTATAAACATATGTATCTTTTTGTAATTTCTACAATTGAACATAATTTCAAAAGACTAAATAACTAGCTATAGTGTTTCTTTCAAATAAAATGTAAATTGACTTTACTTTTGATGGTGGAACCACAGTGATTTTCTTGAAATTGTAGTGTGACATTTTGACTGATGTTGCAAATCATCTGGCACACACGTGAAAAGGAAGTTGACAATTCATCAGGAGTGAATTATTTATTGGATTTTCATTGGTGAAAATAATGATAAGTCTGCATACCAATAAAAGATTGATGAAAAATAATCAACTACAACGGACTATTTTGGTGACAATTAAAAGATTTTTCTCTAAGAAAAAATGACAATAAATATCAAAGACATGAAAATAATAAATTGAACTTTTTTCAAAAATTATATGAAATTTAAAATTGTGAAGATTTTCGAGAACATATATTTTCCGTAATATTAACAGGATCTCTCCTCACTAGTTATAGTTTATCATTTTTTGTGACTTCCGGTTTTTATTGGCTTGTCCGAAAAAAAACAGTTAGGCATCCTGACCCAATCTAATATACGATAACTCTGTTGATTGTCGAGCAGTAAGCCAGGATCCCAGGGTATCCGAAAAAAAAATGGACAGTGTCAGTTTTGAAGACATAAATCAGTCAGAAATCAAAGGTTAAAAACGCTGTTTGACCCGAAGTTTAATTCACACTCACAGGGCCTGTAAAAAGGCTGTATATTTTTTTTATACAGTAGTTTTCATCAAATAAACTATTTTTATTAGTGCATATTGATTGGTGTATTATGTGATGTGATGTCAGTGCCAATTTAGGTTTCAAATTTCTCTTTTGATGTGACCCATCGATAACCAAACAAGTATATATATACTCATATCTAGATAATAGTCCAAAAATGTACAAATGGTTGGACCATATGAGAGGGGGGATGGACCTTTATAGGGACTCCAGATCAGGTGTTTTTGAGCTCGGGATTTCAGGATTGATCCTTTCAGGATCTTGGAATTCATCATTCGAATTTCGGGATGTCGGGATTTGATTATTTTTAAAATTAGTGACCTCAAGCATGTCAGGATTTCATGTTTTTAAACCAGGGATTTCTGGATCTGGACCCCTCTGACCCCCCATGATATGAGATACTCATATGGTCCAAATACTCATATGACACGGAACATTAATATCTCTAAAGTAGGGATGTCAATGAGTTCTTGAGTACTCGAGTAACGCTCAGTAGTACCAAGTATCGATTACCAAAGTGATACTCAACTAATTGGTTTCCTGTTAGAATGTTGTTGCTTTCTTAGCTTAAACAAAAAATAATTTTATTGAGAGCACTCGCCAGGAAATTAAATATTAATCAAATATATATCAAAAATTAAGACAGGATTGGAATGTTTGCAATTTAAGTTATTTAAAATTGCTCCAAACAGAGGTAGGATATATGAACAAGTGCACTTATCTAGGCCTACATTGTAAGCATATCTTAGTCATTCTCCCACCTCTGTACCCTCAGAGCATATATTTTCATCAGCGGAACTGTTTTTTTATCTAACAATCTTGAGAAGTCGCCTTGTTCCAGAAAAAGTTGACAGATAATAAGAACAAATTTGTTGCAACCTATGTCCGCACTTAGAAATTGATTGAAGGCATCAGTAAGTTCTAATCATCACCCCTTTGTCTATATCGTTCCTGTGTTATCTACCCGCGAGCTTACACCTTTGAAGGGAATGGAAAGCCAGCTGGACTCAGTAACAACAAAATAAATAAAAATTGAAAATAAGTCACTGAGGCCAGGGCTTGACTAGGGTGTGAACATGTGGGGGTGAATGGGAGGGAATATGATTTTGGGCAAACAGACATGGATTCCCCAAAAAGATCATAAGAGGCAATTTGTGATTTTAGCCAAAATAAGATATATACACATGATACATTTTCAGTGCAAAAATATCTTAATTTTTGTATTTCAATATTGAAAAGTGCATTTATTAAGCATGTTTAAAGCAATAATAGTATCATTCAGGACTTCTGATTTATAAAGAAGCTTTTCCAAAAAATTAATAAATAGCTGCTGGATTGATCCTTCTATAAATCAACCCCTTCCAATGGACCAAATTAATAAACAATTAATAAACAATTTGGTATTCAGAAAGTTTGCTAACCAAATGTTGTTGCCTTTGCTGTACAGATGGTATTTTCTGCACTTTGTAATATTTTCCCTGGAGTCCAAAGAAAAAAAATTGCTCAGTATTAAACTAAAATCCCATACAAGGTATTGTATCCAAACCAGGATATTATTAACCATTAATAATCAACCTGCTCAGTATTATCTGGTTTGTCAAACTTGTTTGTTTCTCACTGTTATGAGCATTATAGTTTTTTATTTACATGTTCAAACCAATCCACAGTTTTTGGTTTGCCATTTCTTTTTTAAATAACTTTCGGTTTTATACATTTACCAAAAAAAACCAGTTTTTATGCCCCACCTACGATAGTAGAGGGGCATTATGTTTTCTGGTCTGTGGCTCCGTTCGTTCATTCATCAGTCCGTTCGTTCGTCCGCAGGTTAAAGTTTTTGGTCAAGGTAGTTTTTGATGAAGCTGAAGTCCAATCAACTAGAAACTTAGTACACTTGTTGCTTATGATATGATCTTTCTAATTTTAATGCCAAATTAGACTTTTGACCCTAATTTCACGGTCCACTGAACATAGAAAATGAAAGGGGGAGTTTCAGGTTAAAGTTTTTGGTCAAGGTAGTTTTTGATGAAGCTGAAGTCCAATCAACTTGAAACTTAGTACACTTGTTGCTTATGATATGATCTTTCTAATTTTAAAGCCAAATTAGACTTTTGACCCCAATTTCACGGTCAACTGAACATAGAAAATGAAAATGGGAGTTTCAGGTTAAAGTTTTTGGTCAAGGTTGTTTTTGGTGAAGCTGAAGTCCAATCAACTAGAAACTTAGCTACACTTGCTGCTTATGATATGATCTTTCTAATTTTAAAGCCAAATTAGACTTTTGACCCAATTTCACGGTCCATGGAACATGGAAAATGATAGTGCCAGTGGGGCATCCGTGTACTTTGGACACATTCTTGTTATACATGTATTACCATAATTATATACTGTGGATTCATTTATTTTCATGTTTATCAATTTTCGCGGATTGAGGAAATCTTGCATTTTCGTCGATATTTGATTTCGTAGTTTTGTCAAAGTCTGTACTCAACCCAATATCAAATTGGTGATTCTTTGAACATAAAAAATCTTGTACCAACAAAAACCACAAAAATTGGTATCCCACGAATAATAGTGAATCCACAGTAATAGGTTTTGTGTAGATCAATATACATCCCAAATTTTGAAAAGGTATTTATACATATTTATTCATTGTAAATGTTTTGGTGCATTTGTATTTTGCAACACATATAATTCTTTGAACATATGGATCCTCTTGAATGTTTAATTGCCAAATAGGAAGTTTTGAAAAACTAGAGTGTTACACCCGTCAGTTGACATTTTTACTGGAAAGGCAAATAGGGATGAAATTTGGAAATTTTATTTTTTTAAAAGGCAGATAGGTGCAGTTTTTTGCTTTGAAGGACAGAAGGGTAGGGGTGAGGAAACAAAAAGGTGGGTCTCCCTTCTATTCAGGACAGACAGGAACACTGTTTGTATTTAAGTCTGCAATTATGTTGTAGACAATTGATTGAGCCATAGGCATATCTTTTTCTCATTAAAGTGGTTTTTTTTTATTTCAGAGAATACAGATGAAGCAATAAGTAAAGATATAGAAATCTGTATCAGTCAGTTCACACAGACATTAGAAGAAAACTTAGCATCATTTATTGATGTCACCTCATTAATAGATTACACTAAAAAGGGGAGGCAACCAGCTGAAAAGCCAATATTTAAATGTGGAGAATGTGGGAAAATTTTCCAGTTGAAACACCATTTACAGGTAAAATGCATATTAGTCAATGCATCTGATTTTATCATGTCTGCATCAAATGACCCTGAGGTATATGTTTGACACCTTGAGCTATATTTCACCTTTTAAGGGAAATATGGAAGATGAAGATGCTTTCTATCTTTCAAGGTATATAAACCTTGTCATCCTTTTCATGTTGTATTAATGTCTATAAAATCAATGTTAAGATTTGAGAATAAGTTATCTAAATATTGTCAGTTACTTTTAGGAAACGGGTAAAATATATTAAAGTCTATCTGATAGAATCATTGTAAGTGATACATGTTTGTGTGGCTGGGTTTGGTTGACTACAAAATGTATGACCTCATTTTCAAGGATCATTGATCAATATTAACATCATAAAGTTCTTCTGAAAAGATTTATTTTCAGTTTCTATACATTTGTAGGTAATAGGGCATTCTTTATTTTTCTGAATGTTCTTTTATTAGGAGAATATTCCATGTTTAACTCTTCAAACAATATACTATTTATACATGTATCTATTTAAAGATTTGTGTTCTATTTCTAACTTTGAAACTTTCCACAAAATTGCTCACTTGAAAGAAAACATGTACACCATTACAGAAAACAAAAACATTGAATGCAAAATGTAGCGATGGGTTAATGATCGTGAAACTTCACTTTTGTTAATAATTTATTTGTTTTAGTCTAAAAAACTTATGAAGTATAAATTTTAAATGATTGTTGCAACCGCGGAGAAGGTTAATTAATTTAAATGGAAAATGTTTTTATGGCATCTGTTGTTGTTGACTGACTGACGCAGCAGAGAATTTATGACCAGTATATATTTATGTGGTTCATTTACTTTTCTTAAATTTGAAAAGGTTTTTACTTGTTCCGACTGGTGTGATAATTTTCAAAATAGGGAATATCTAGTTTACCGTACAATACTAAGTTTATGATTAATGTCCAAAACTTGCACCCCCTTCTGCTTATTTTCTGCTTAACGATGTCTTTTTCCAGTGAATATAGCTAGGGTTTTTGTAAGAACAGTTTTGACAAACTACATGTAGAATACTTCCAAGACCTCACTGTTTTTCCTCATCACAACTTAGGAAGAAATACACACTGTTTCAACTGCTTAGTGAGATATCAAAGTTCTACCATCTTATACCAGTTAAGTTCGTGATTTTCATTTCATGACTTTTTTCGTATTCATTTTCAAAATCCTGTAGTATTTCTTCATCTTCAATTTTAGCAAACAAGTTCATTCTCTTAGAAGTTGCATACTTTCCATCAAATTTACTGGTGTCCCGTTGGAAAGTTGCAGCTTGCAACAATGCAAAATCTAGTCAAAGGGACGTAATTCGTACAAAACGTCGCAATATTTCGTGGAATCCGGTATGCAGCTTTCATTTATTGTTACTTGACCTTAAGTGAAAAAGAAGTTTATCTCATGTCCCAAAAAAACTAAAATAAAATATAATTGGTTGGTGTCTAGCAATCTTTTAATAATCATAAAGAATAAGAATATTTTGTCTCTATAATTAATACATAAAAAAAAAACTTCATCACTACTATGTATTTTCAGTTTATGGAATGCAAATTTTCTCTTATTTCAAAACAAGTACTTATAAATCTTGACACTGACATTAGACATGTAAGATGTTCAAAATTAGTACTGTTGAGGCATTTTATTCGCTTTTAAAAAGTTATTCCCTTATATTTGGCTGTAAGTTGCTATAGCTTATATGCAGACACTGTCTTATTTTGTATGATGTTTCTATTACAGACCCACATGAAAGTTCATATACCTGAGAAATCCTTTAGCTGTGATATATGTCATAAAAAATTCAGTTTGAGTCATCACTTACAACAACACATAAGAGTACACACAGGTAATCATTTATTGCTTACATCTACTTCATTTGAATTTTGATAGAAAGCTTCTCATTGGCAATCATCCGGAAAGCTATCATTTAAAATTAATGAAAACATAATTTGATTTGACACTTTATGTTTAACAGACAATTGTATATATATTTGTTTTGGGCCAGCTGAAGGACGCCTCTGGGTGTGGGAATTTCTCGCTTCATTGAAGACCTATTGGTGACCTTCTGCTGTTGTCTGTTCTATGGTTGGGTTGTTGTCTCTTTGACACATTCCCCATTTCCATTCTCAATTTTAACTGTATAATATAAATGTAGTTATATCCTTTTTTATTCAATGTTTGATGTATTAATTTATTATTTCATCTTTCATTACTGTGGATTCATTACTATTCATTGGAAACCAATTTTATGAACCATGAATTTAAATGTTCAACGAATTACAACTTTTGTATAGGCATTGCATGCACAGATTGGCAAAACCACGAAATCAAATATCTTTGAGAATGCAAGTTTTCCTCCATCCACCAAAAATAATACCATGAATACCCACGAAATTAAATGAATCCAGAATACTTTAAAAAAAAATATATTCAATAATGTTTATGTCTTTTCCTTTAACAGGTGAAAGACCATACAAATGTGATGTATGTGAAAAGGCATTCATATCTAGTTCTAATCTAAAGCGCCATCGGGACACACATGGACAAAAAGTAGTTAAAATGGAAGATGATAAAATGTACATTACAGAGAAAGAACGTGATTACAAATGTCAAGTATGTGACAAGGAATTTGTACGGTACGACCACCTGAGGAGACATATTCAAATTCACACGGGTGATATAAGATTTACATGTTCTGTGTGTGACAAACATTTTGGACGTAAAGAACACCTAACTAGACATATGAGAACACACAGTAAATCTAAATCACATGTGTGTCCTATATGTAAACGTGCGTATACTAGGAAATATGGTCTAGAAGCTCATATGGAAACTCACGAAGAGGATGAGGACTCGGAGTATGAAAGTTCTGATGGAGATATTGATCTTACAGAGGAGAAAGTTGAAACGGAAGAGGATGACATCGATTTAAAAGAGGAGGACATTGATTTAAAAGAGGACGACATTGATTTAAAAGAGGAGAACATTGATATACAAGAAGAGGGCATTGTAATAAAAGAGGAGGACATTGTTATTAAAGAGGAGGACATCCTTATACAAGAAGAGGACATTGTTATAAAAGAGGAGGAAATTGTTATAAAAGAGAAAGAGATTGTAATAAAAGAGGAGGTCATTGTTATTAAAGAGGAGGACATTGTTACAATAGAAAATGGAATGGATATTTAGCAAGAGAAAATTTATGTGAAAAAGGACAAACTAGATGATTTAAAAGAGAGGGTAGTTGGTGTAAAAGAGGAGCAAAACTGTGATTAATCCTGTTTGTTATATAATAATTGTTAAAATAAATTTCACCTGTTATATTGATTAGTTAAGTTGCAATTTCTTATTAATTACTGAACTAACGGTAATGCTTTTGAACTTTAACATTGCTTTGTGGACTTTAGTAAATTCTTTGGTGCTTAGTGTTGTTTTCTATCATAAAGATTTTCTATTATATATTTTTGTATCCTCTTGCTCCATGCAAGCTATTGGCACCCTTTGTTGTACTTAGTAATCTGTTGTTGTCGTCATAAGATTTTCTCCTTTGAAGCTTTTGAACCAATTTCAACCAAATTTGGGGTGAATGATCATTTTGGTATCTTAAATGTAGTAAAAATTGATTTAAATTCCAGTCTTCCAAGAAACAAAGCGACAATGGCTGAAAATAGAACATAGGGGCAAAGTGCAGTTTTTGGCTTATTTTTCAAAAACTAAAACAGTTACAGCAAAACTGACACAGTTTAAAATGATCAGCACTTGATCTATTTATTAGAACAATTTGCAGACAAATCAGACAACCCAATATGGAGTTTTTGCACATGAAATTCTTATTTTAATGAAAAGTCTCCTTGTTTTGGTTATTTTCTTGAAAACTATTGCAGATAAACAAATTTTAAGCAGCAAAAATGTTCAATAAGTGTAGGATCGAATTCATCAACTGATCCCTTAAAGGAGTAATTGCCCTTTAAAGTCTATTTTAGTTTGATTTAATTTCGATCAGAATGATGAATCAAGATCTAGACCAGTAATTATTTAATAATACGCAGAATTGATTTCTTTTTGTCCTACTTATGCATGAAGAAATGGTCAAATGAAAAATAGACCGAATACCGTGCGTAACGTCTGACATATCTCAATTTGGTGCATTTAGTTTCTCTTTATTTCCATACGTTGTTATCATTTTTTAATGGAAACTGAAAATAAGTTTTCTATAATACCGAACCTTTCGACTTTGGAACATTTGAAGGCTAACATTTATACTCTTACAGCACTTAACAGCTTTGGTACTGACTGTATCCACGCGATATATATGTGTAGATTTAAATACTTGTGATGACGGAATCCTGAGCATCAAATTACAGTATGTACATTTTGCAACAATTGACATGCTTGGGCAGTGACAAATATTTGAAAAATACACTTTCAATAAGTAAAGATTATGAGGAAATACAGTTTATTTGTCAAAAATATATAATCAGTCATGTTTACAGTCTATTTTTTTAAGTAGTTAAACATCAAAATGTCAGCTGTATTAAAATATAGTGCAAAGCTTTCACGTTTTGTACAGAAGTCGGTTGAAATAATTGAAAAACTACGTCGAGTAACGTTACCAGTACTAAACCGAACACTACATGCGTAACGTCTCAATTGTTATTATGACCGCAAATCTTCAGTTGGCTTCTTATATGAGTATTAATTTAGTCTGCCCTGAACTGATGAAGATTTTTATAACCAATACAAGTGTGGACACAGATGAGTGTGGATAGTATGTTTGGATGTTTGACAGTGTTTTATGATAAATGTAGTTCTATGATTTTCCTATATGTGTTATTAACTGTGTTGCACGATGACAACCAACCGGAGCATTAGGAGTATTGTTTATTTTATATTTAGTTTAGTTTTTATGTTCAAGACAGGCATGGAAGAGACACTAATTGCATTAGTTACCAAATGATTATGATAGAGTATGTTCCACATCTTTGATTTTGGATACATTTTATAGCTAGGAGAGCAACACATAATAGGTTCAATTTTTCGTGATTTTTTTAAATTGGGAGATGATATCTGAGAACATGATATAAGGAGCCTGTAATTCAGTGGTTGTCGTTTGTTTGTGTGTTACATATTCGTTTTTTCTTTATTTTATAAATAAGCCTGTTATTTTTAATTGAATTGTTTCACATTGTCATTTCGAGACCGTTTATAGCGGACTATGCTGCATTAGCTTTGCTCATTGTTGAAGGTTGTGCGGCGACCTGTTATTGTTAATTTCTATGTCATTTTGGTCTGTTGTGGAGAATTGTCTCATTGGCAATCATATCACATCTTTTTTTAATTGTATTTGCTAACTATTTGTATGGTTCTATTTATATATACTGAGTGCCAATGAAAACGCAACACTTGGTTTTTCAAAAATAAAATTTATATTAGAAATCATAATCTTTCAAAATGAATTGTTTTTGAAAATTAACAATTCTAACAATAGATCGATATCAAACAAAAATGTTTCATTGTCATCTTTCGAGCGCAATAGATAAACGAAACATCCAATGTCGAATCATCAAATCACAGTCCTAAAAAAAATGTTACAACCCCGTTGTGCAGCGCAATCTCGACAGAGCCGTGGAATTGATCATCCCGGACGTTTAATGTTATCTCGAGGAATGTTATTCCACTTGTCCTGTAAAGCAAACTCAAGCTGACTTTATGATATTGGTGGTGGTTTTCATCTTCTAAACCATGTCAAATCTGATGCAAAATTTGCTCTATCGGACCTAAATCTGGCGAAACGCACAACTTTTGGCCAAGGCGGGTGCCAAACGTCTATGTAACCACCACTGACGATTTTTGGTCTACAGAATTCGATGTTTACACCAGACGGCCGTTTAGATGTCGGCTGTGGTCCTCTTTAACTGTTGAATTTCTGCGCAAATGGTTCTTTACTGAAATTGCTCCATAGGATCTACCGTGACCACCATTGAACTCACATGACCTTTGGACATCCATCAGAGTCGATATCGGATATGTTAAAGACAAAATGTATCGGTTGTGCTGAGCGTTTCTTGCTTTTTGAACCCTGGGATGTGGCTTATCATTAACTGATCCATTTTTGCTGAATTTGTGGATGATTTGGGTTATTGTATGCTGTAAAAGGCTTCATTGGATCATGCCCGAAACTGCATGTCGCTGGTTGTCAGAAAGTCCTGGCATTTACTCAGATGTTTATTGCAGTTTCCTTACAATAAGGGCGGGAAAATTCATGACATTAGCCTAGCTTTAAATGACAAAATCGTGAAAATGGTGCGTATGTTGAAAAGCGGTGAACTCGGTTTATGTCCGTTCAAAATAACCCTTACTTCGCATTTGTTCCAAAAATCACCCAACCGTAAAGTTGTCGACAATTGTCTTTAAAGTCATTTTCAACCAACTTTACAAAGTTCTAATATAAAATAAATAAAAATTATCAGACTTTTTTGAAAAACAAAAGTGTTGCGTTTTCATTGGCACTCAGTATATCTTTGTGGTGGCTTGTCAGTATCATTAGTAAAACACTTTAAAATGTTGAATTGATCCTCAGATTAGAAGACATTTATTGGTTTTTAGTAATGACAATGCCTAACATGATGCTTGGGCCTGATGAGCTAGAAAGTAAGCTTCTGTGCTGTTTTCTATCAATTCTTTGATAATATCTCCTTCAAAGCTGGTGAAAGCAAAACAAATTTGGTCAATGGACAAATAATGTTTGGTTCAAACAAACAAAAAATGCTTTTATCTCCCTGTTACTTACATTGTACATAGAAATGATAATACTTGCAGACATCCTTGTACATGAGAGTTGTCTGTAAAATCTTTATTTCACAAAGAATGAATTGCATAACAATGAACCAAGCTCAAAGCAAAGCACTTTAATAATACACTTTGACAGAGAGCTCAATCCAGTGATATACTTTGTACTACAGGTCCTTCATGAACATCCATCAACCAGAACCATATCTCAATAACATGCCATTCTACATGGTTGGATCAGAAGTCCTGAAAAAGACATGATTTTTTTTTATCGTATTTAAAGTATATATGCATAGGTTAAAACTTTCACAAATTTGTAATATAATCATTCAGTGTCTGGCAACTATCAATCGCTTCATGCACAAACTGATATAGGTTGAGCATGAGTGCCCCTCTGTTGGAAATAAAAACATACCTCCACCTAATTTTAGTCTAGTCAACTGATGAAGAAACATTCAAAACTATAAAATGTTATCTAAGACTTGTCAGTGTCTATATAGAGCTATTCACCATCGCCACTGAATCAGTGATATATGTACACATAAATACATATAAGACTAAAATTAAAGTACATATATAAGACTAAAACTGACATTCGGTCTTTACCTTCATTCCCCAAGTCGTGTTCAAATCTGATTCATGATAAAATAAAAATTACAACCAATGAAATCAAAGGCGAATTAAGAGGGCCCCCCCCCCCCCCCCCCCCCTTGTCTGGAAAAAAAATGGTTGATTATTTAGAGAACCACTGGAGCATGATCAGAGTTGGCCCTCTCTTAGGCAGTCAGTGGACCGCCACTTATGAAAATTTCTGGATTCGCCACTGGAAATATCCCTCTAATAGACTAGCGTTTAAATCCCAGTTTTCTAATATGGTAGCTAGGTGGAACCTAAAACTAAAAAATTTGAAAAAAATATTTTAAATATATTTCAAATGCATGTACATGTGATAATATAAATTCTCCAAATTTCACTGTATTTTCCCTTTTGATGTTTTTCAACTACAGCCAGTTTGGTGTGGGTTGATGTTTGATTGTTGTACATCTATAATACTAAAATTACGAGGTCCAATTTGTCAGCCGTCATCGTGTAAAAACGAGAAATCAAAGAATTCAACTCTATATATAACTAATATAGGACAATGGTGTAGATTAAAAATTACACCACTCCAGACCCTTTTGTTTTCAGCATAATTAATATTGCCAATAATTAACAAGTTCCGGGTCGAATCCGATACCGATACAAATAGTATAATCAGCTATTACCTTATCTGTACGTTCCGCATTTGACAGGCGCACCACCAAACGGTGTATTTAGGATTTTGCTATATACACGGGTCATAATCAAAGGACTGACACTACTAAATTCAATCATTGTCACATTGTTCCCTATTGTAGTTTTATTCAGCAATCAGCAAGACTTTCTAAGATAACTAATATAGGACAATGCTGTTGATTAAAAAATACTCCATTCCTGGATAGCCAGGACCTTTTGTTTTCCAAATAATTAATATTTCCAATAACTGATAAGTTCCAGGTCGACGGGTTCAAACAGAAAGATTTGAAAGCAGAGAAAACTGTGTATCTTATAATCGACATGACTTATCAGATGATAATACCAATAACTAAAATAAGGCTTAGGCATAGTTATATACTTTAATTCAGTCACGGACCCGCGATATCACGGGTGTGTACTTGTGTTATATATCGACATGAGATTTGTTTTGTCTGTTTATATACATAATACTTATTTCCCTAAATTCAAATAAAATAGATGTGAGAAATTAAAGGAAACCATATGCAAATATTAAAAAAATAATTTGCATTTGTTCTGTTGATTGATAGTGGTACACATATGAAGAAATGGTGAAATCACTTATATATAGTTCTGATCAAAAGTTTCATGATAGACATGCATGGTAATTAAGTAGTAGGTTGTTTGAAGTTTGCAGCATATTCAACTTTGAAAATCTTTTTCAGGTCTACAATCCATATAAAAATCTGTATATATGTGGTATAATTTCCAATGAGACAGCTTTCCAGAGGTTAAAATAACAAAGTAATTATAGGCAACCATACAGCCTTAAAAAGTGAGAAAAAAACAGTCTAGACATGTTAAGTAAGCAACAATTAAATTAAGAAAAGTAATGGCCTGATTTGCAACTTATAAACAACTGGTTTGGAACCCTCCCCCCAAAAAAATCAAAGAGCAGATTGCTCTGAGGGATACGATTGCCGTTGTTTCGTTGACACATGTACATGTATACATGTAGCTGGATAATACTATTTTCAAAACTAATTAACTGCACATGTAAAATAGTTACAAAATAGCCAATCCCAGATAAAAGTGTATGAACAATGCAATTAGGCCTATTTTGTTTAATTTTTGTACTATCATTTCCAAGTTTACTTTCCACAGCAGTCACTGAGACTCAGAGTGAGAGAAGGTATTTCACTTCGTATCTTCTCACCTATTTTCCTACTTTAATTCTAGGAGGAACCCAATTCCTAACTCTTAAAATATTTAATTTCCTTTCGGTCAGTGATCATGACTCCTTTCCGTACACATTTATAATACACTTTATTGACAGAACGAGCTAATACTCGACGTATTGTTTTGATTCAGAATTCACGGAAGTTACTTCCGGAAGGGAGACAACTCGAAACAATAATATGGAAGACTCCATTTCGCCTGAAGGGGTGTTCTACGATGTGGACTATATTTATTTTAATTTAAATGATGCATATGATTTAAAATTATGCAACAATAATAACCTTCAATACCAGACATACATAGAAAAGATCCCAAAAGTTAATAAACAGCTGCGCCATGAGCGCATGATACGCCCGTCGTCTTAAGGAAAAAACATAATAAATGTTTTTTGAATAACAAAGGGGTTGTACAGGAAGTCATGCTAAGTATATCCTGACTCATTCCTTATTCCTGATCCATAGGAAGTTAATATAAGAGAAAGAAAAAAATTTGCTCACAACAAAATTGTTTTATAAGATACAGTTCTGATTATTTTACATAACTTTGCATGTCAATACATAAATTGAAAATTTCCATAAAATAGAAAGTTGATGAAACAGAGAAACAAAAATTGTTACATCATGTTTCAGTGTTCATGGTATAATGTTACTCTAAAATAAATTCTCTATACTGGTTCTTTCTAATGGCTATTCCATCAATAAATTTATGATGGGAGGGTTGCAAGGCAGGTTTTTGTGACCCAACCAGCCATACATTTTTTGCTGGAATAGCCCTGAAGGCAATCTTTAATTAATATCAATTGTAGATATCAAATCAAAAATTTGTCAAGTTTCTATGTACAATGTATACAAAAGAATCATCAGTTTATGTATTAAGTAGGTTCCATCACAAGTCAAGTTTATATTCATATGCAATTTACAACAATTATACATTACCTACAATTGAGACACTTTGATTTATATAATAACTAATTCAAACTGATCCAAATGATTTTGTGGTCAGAATAATATGTTTCCATAGTTCCACATTTGAAGTCCTGATCCGTGTTTGTGAAAATAAGATCTATTGTAGAGTTGTTGTCATTTGTTGGTCCTGTAATCACTTGCCTGTATTTCAATCTACCAACCATTAAATTTCTCAGTTCTTCTTGTTGGGCAGATTGTTTTTGCCAGTCAACATTGAAATCCCCAAGAATAATTGCCTCTGAATCTCGGACATATTGATGGTGCAGTGACAGCAGCACATGGCAAAGATCTTTCACGTCTGTTTTTGGTGGTTTGTACACAACCAGAATTACAACATTTGGTAGCAGTTCTGTCTTCACAACAGTCACCTCTATGGTTTTGTAAGTTTTATTCAAAGGATACTCTTTTACAAAGTCTTCTTTACTGTAAACAGCTAAACCATGCACCGGTCGAGTAGCTTTACCAGATGAATTTTCCTTTTGTTTGTTGTTCTGGAATGCAAGCCTATTTGTATTATTAGTTACATCAGAAGAATTTTCATCTTGTCTATACTGTTTAAAACCTGGCAGACTTGTTTCATTGATAGAATCTTTCTTGTGAAATCTTGTTTCTGCGAAACAAGCAATATTTGTGGCCAAAACACTATTGTCACAACGTATGTCATCAATATGCCTACTCATGGACGATGCATTTAAGAAACATAGCTTCATGTCAGAATGTTCAATCTTGTATAGTAACTGAAGAGATGGTTGAACCGGGTTTTCTCTGAGTCGTTTCATTTCTTTCCGGACAGACTTATCTATGCCAATTTTGTCTTCTTGCAAGTTTGTTATATGCAGACCATTCAGAGTTTGTACACGACTGATAGCAACATAGTGAATATGGTCAACCTTTCTTTGGGTTGTTAAATCAACAACAGCTCTCTGCATAGTATCTCCTTGACAGCGATGAATTGTTTTGGCATGAGCAGCTCTCAATGGGAACTGATATCTCTGAATCTGCGCTTGGCCTTTTGTGCCTGCACAGAAAGTCTTACCAATAGGTTCTAAAGGAGTCCATTCTTTTTTGTGACAAGACTTGTAAAATCTTCTGCTGTCTTTACGAAGTTGCTTTCCAATTTCTGGATCATTAAACTGAACCCAAAGTTTGCCAGAAGCAAAGAATGAGGCATCTGTAAGTTCCACTTTAACCATTTTACAAGAAGCCCCATTTATTAATCCATCAGATGTGTCCAAGTTAACTGTTATTTCATAATGAACACCAACTGACACTTCAAGAATTGTGCTGAGCTGTTTTGTTTGATTTTTGCTATTTTTGAATGTCTCCAATATTTTTGTCTTCATTGAAGGTGGTGCAGACCCAACAAACTTATCCTTAGCCTTTATGGAGTAAACTGGATTAGGACTTCTGTGAATGATAGTACAGTTGTAGGAATCAACTCGCTCATTAGTTGTGAAAAGATGAGGAGCATCCCATGGATAATCTTCTGAATCCACAGCTATACCTTGACCTTTAAGTTCATCTATATCTTTTGTAGTCTGCTTTCCTTCACGAACACGATTTAACAGCTCGGCAAAAGACTTATTTTCTGCTTGTCTCATTATTGTATGAAGTTCAAACATTTTGAAACTTTCAGTCCAAAGATTAGTTGATAAAGGTAAATATCCTGTCCTAGGAGTTGAGAAAATATAACTATCCATAACAGGTTTGAGTTGAAAGAGGTCACCTACTGCAATGACCGATATGCCACCAAAAAGTTCCTTCTTCTGAGTTACCTCCACAAGCCGTTGATGAATGCAATTAAACATGTTAAAACCTACCATAGAAATCTCATCAATGAAGATTAGTTTTACATCTCCAATTTGGTTTCTTAGTGTATTGAGTGCACTAGAAGACAGCGGTTTGTGCTGCAGCTTTTGATTTGCAGGGAGTTTCAAGGCACTATGGATTGTATTTCCTTTGATGTGGTAGGCAGCTTTACCTGTAGGGGCCATAAGTAAAATTTTCTTCAATGCAAATTCCTCTCCTGCTTTTTTGTTGAAGAATTTCAAAGCGAACTGATAAAGAGCATTGGTAACATAACTTTTACCAACACCGGCTCCACCACCAAGGAATCTATAAATTGGCTCTTCTTGTGTTTTGAACAAATGGATAGTGTCATACACAAACTCTATTTGTTCTTTGTTAAGTCGACGCATGTGTTGTCGAAACTCTTTATCAGGCATATCATACTGTTTGCTGATCTCATCCTCAGCATTGGAAGGTGGTAGTCCTAAATCTAAACCTATATCATAGTTTTCTATACCTTTATCAGGTTGCTTGGAAGAATTAGCAAGGTCTTCGGCATTCTCACTCTCTGTCTGGGGAGCCAATTCATCCCACATCTCTTCAAGTTGTTCATTTTCATTTAAAAGACGTTGGGCTTCATCAACAGTATCACTAAAAGGTTCGTAAATCTTTTGTTGCTCTTCTATTGTATCTTTGAAATGTTGATACGCCTCTGAATATGTAGGAAAGTTACATTTAAGTGCATGTTCATCTCTCCAAGGATTGTACAGCATTAACTTTTCTCTATAATGTTTCTCTGGATCAGTATCTATGTTGAAATGTACAGATCGAATAACTCTTGCTCTTTTCTTTCTTTTGTACGGTCCTGTTGAAGTATCTTCCACATCCTGTTCATCGTCATTTTCAATGATGTTTGGTTCTGGTAAACATACTTGATTTGCATTATTTTTTGACTTGCTTCTGTTAATTGTTCTGGAAGGTGGCTCATCATAATATGCTGCAAATTCTGTCAAAGTAACCTTTTCCATTGACTTTGGACGATCACTATATCTAGTCAAAATGTTACTGCATTCAACATCGTCATCCTCATCTTTCATTGTGTCTAGAATGGAATTTGGTTTTAGTAATGTTACTCTTTCTTCAGGAGGGCTGGTGTTTAAAAATATAACTTGTCTGGATGACTTTTTCATTGGAAGTTGCAAACATATGTAAACCGCTTCCTGAGCTGATATCTCAACAGCATTTAGAAATTTGTTTCCAACCATTTTGATCTGCTGTTTAATTGTTTGATTGCCATGTCTAACTTCTTCAGTTGCTTTCCTTAACAATTCACTCATTCCACGTTGAGATTTGGTTATGTATGATGCTACATAGGTGGCACATGCGTATACATCTAGCACAAATTGAACGTCAAGATTAGCTCTCCAAGCACGCAGAACATTAGTGTTATAGCTATTTATCCTCACTTCTTTGACAGAGCGTTTCAGGAAAACTGTTGCGGCCGATAAAGAAGCTCGGATTGCCAGGATGTACTCACTTTCTGTGATTTGTAATCTTTGAAGAAATGTTTCTATTTCTTCATCTTCATTTTCAATGCTATCTAATTCCTTTGAAATTTTACTCCAGAGATTTTTGTATTTCAAAATCTTTTCTTTTGAAAAGTCTGCTTGACTGAGTGGATGCAAAATTCTTGTAGTTTTTAAAGGAGGTTTCGGATATCCAAATCGACACTTTTTTTTACGTGGTGATTTGCAGGTATGTGTATGCTTGTGTGTTTGGAATTTTACTAACTCTGAGATTTCACTTTCCTCTTCCGGTTTATGACATGTAATGTATCGATCGATGTATTCACAAACATCCTCATCAGAATCCTGTCCAAAAATAGGAGCATCTTTGCAGTAAACAATCATGTGTACATGGGGGGATCCCCTCTGTTGGTACTCTATACGGTAAAAATAGTCAGTCACATTACCTAGAGGATTTCCATCAGAGAGCAGAAAACCATTGATAAACTTCTGAGTTGAAAAATCGAAATGGCGTGCACATGTGACAGGATCACTTTGAATCAATCGACATTTTTCTTGCCATGACATATTGTTCAGTTCATCATCACTGTAATCCTTTTTATCAACAATTCTCCCAAGAAGTCTTAACAAGTGTAACCATCTTGTTTCTGCAGCTGACAAAGTGACAAAAAATGTTGCTGGCCCAAGTTGACGGATAAGCGCAAACAGTTCCTTACTCACTTTCTCGAAATAAGGTGGTGAGCCTCGAATGTTGGCAAGAAATTTATAGGCTTTGTCCTCATGAACCATATCTAATGCTGCATCTCCTCTTACATCCTTTGCAGTTAATCTATTATCTTTTGTTTTCACTTTTCTTACTGCCAATTGAGTTTGGTCTATCAAGGTCTTCATCTGAATTTTCTTTGTCTTAAAGAATAAATTTTCAACTGACTGAGCAGCCCTTCTGTCAACATTTCTTAGTTCGGCCTTCACTATTTCTCCATAAGTGATTCTGGTTTGTCGATCCTTATTTGGTGGACGCCTCTTTCCACAAAAGATACTAGGAAACGCTAGCTCTTCAGAATCCTCTTGCATAAAAACACTGATAGGAATTTGGCCTTCCCCTGGGGCAAAGTTATAAACAATATCTCGTTCTGATGGTTCAACAAACCCAGGTGCAGATAGAAGAGTGTCTGCCTCTCCACTCATAAGTTCGCATTCATCAACTTCACTCCACTTGTCATCTTCGTCATCACTGGCATAATTAGCATTTTTCATTTGGTCATTATTTGATATATCATTTTTCTTAGGGTTTTAATTTAATTGTTCTTGTTCACTGATTACAAGGTCTTCCTCAGTGGTATCAGTCTCCAGAGATGTCTCATTGTACATATCTTCCCAATCATTGTTTATGACCACATTGTGTTCTTTATACAAAGGAGAATCTGATAGAAATTTAGCAGCTTCTATTACCAACTGTGGCCTTATATTAAGGCAATACACATGATGTTTGTATTTCAAACGACGTTTTAAAGTGGCCTTGATGGTAGCAGTTTCAGTTGTAAGCCTTGGTAGTTGTGTAACAGTCTGACAAACATTAGCTGGAACCAGAACCATGTTCCCTTGAATGAACTTTTGCCTACCTCTTGGTTCTTGGTGGATCTTCATAAAAGGCAGTATGACAGAAACAAGAGTTTGCTCCAAAGGGTTTAGATCTTTCAAAATCTCTTGATCTGGAAATGTCATTAGGTTCATCACTGAGGTGGGCGGAATTTTACCTTTCTTTATGTAAGTCTTGCAAGTGTTGCATATCCAAATTGTATCATTTATACTCTTTATTCGTGGACATTGTATAATTATGTTTGCTACTTTCTCAGAATGTTTATTTGCAAATATGACTTCAAATCTAGATACACTGTGCTTATACCAAAGTTGTTTACAAGATGTACATGTATATATAGGTCCTCCAGAAACAGTTCTATGGAAATCACTGATTAATTCATTAATGTCTTTAGATTTGTTCTTTTTTCTTTGTTTTCTTTTGGCCAATTTTCCTTTCTTAGCTTCTGCACTTCTTTTTTTTTTGTATAAAGTTTTTCGTCATAAAGTTTCTCTCCTCTTATAAACACTGTTAAGTCTTTTGAATAAGCGTAACTTCTTTTCTCGATTGATTTCTTTTTCTTTGTAAGAAGAATCAAGTCTTTTTCTCTTACGAGCTTTACTTTCCCGCTCAGTTTCATTGCTTTTAAACTCAATATCAAGTCTGTTCAATTTTCTAGCTTTCCCATCAATGTCTCTTTCATTTTGCCTGTATTGTTCACCAAGTCTTTTTTTCTTACGAACTTTAGTTTCCCGCTCAGTTTCATTGCTGTTAAACTCAACATCAAGTCTTTTCAATTTTCTAGCTTTCGCATCAATGTCTCTTTCCTTTTGCCTGTATTGTTCATCAAGTCTGTTCAATTTTCTAGCTTTCACATCAATGTCTCTTTCCTTTTGCCTGTATTGTTCATCAAGTCTTTTTTTCTTACGAACTTTAGTTTCCCGCTCATTTTCATTGCTTTTAAACTCAACATCAAGTCTTTTTCTCTTACGAGTTTTACTTTCCCGCTCAGTTTCATTGCTTTTAAACTCAACATCAAGTCTTTTCAATTTTCTAGCTTTCACATCAATGTCTCTTTCCTTTTGCCTGTATTGTTCATCAAGTCTTTTTTTCTTACGAACTTTAGTTTCCCGCTCAGTTTCATTGCTTTTAAACTCAACATCAAGTCTTTTTCTCTTACGAGCTTTACTTTCCCGCTCAGTTTCATTGCTTTTAAACTCAACATCAAGTCGTTTCAATTTTCTAGCTTTCCCATCAATGTCTCTTTCCTTTATCCTGTATTGTTCGTCAAGTCTTTTTCTCTTACGAGCTTTAGTTTCCCGCTCAGTTTCATTGCTTTTAAACTCAACATCAAGTCTTTTCAATTTTCTAGCTTTCGCATCAATGTCTCTTTCCTTTTGCTTGTATTGGTCGTCAAGTCTGTTCAATTTTCTAGCTTTCACATCAATGTCTCTTTCCTTTTGCCTGTATTGTTTGTCAAGTCTTTTTCTCTTACGAGCTTTAGTTTCCCGCTCAGTTTCATTGCTTTTAAACTCATAATCAAGTCTGTTCAATTTTCTAGCTTTCCCATCAATGTCTCTTTCCTTTTGCCTGTATTGTTCATCTTGATGTTTGTCCTTCAGAGCTTTTGATCCTCGTGCATTTTTATCTTGATTGTAAGTATCATTGTTACGTTTGTTCCTTCTATCCAACGCTTGTTTGAAAGTGAATCTCCTACTTCTCCTTCTATCCTGCATATAAGTCCTGAAGTAATCTGCTCTACTCATGGAAGGCTGAAAAAGATAAAAATAATTTTTTTAAGGGATGAGAGAAAAGTTCAGATATTACTAAAAATTTACATAACTGGTCTAGAAAAACCAGAAGTTAACTTAATAGTAATGACAACCAGAGAAATAACAAAAATGATCCTTATTGCAAACCAAAAATTCAAAACCCTCAAAATTGAAAGGCTTTATGCTCTAAAAGTGGTTGATGTGACAGAATGACATCAGAAAAGCTAATAGCAAAACAGTAGCCAGAGAGAGATAGCAATAGGGATAGAAGTTATCATGACCAAACCATAACTAAAATTCCTAGATTCTTGTGTACATTAAACCCAATCAATGTGACTTTGATTTTTGTTCATGTTTCTTTTGATAAGAGGTATTCATCTCAGTATCGGCAATATCCATAAGAACAAATAACAAATTATATCAGGACGGTGAAGTCTTTTGTGTGAGATTTGACTTGCAAGAGACAAGACAGATCTGTTATATCAATAGACATGATTTTCATAACAATAGATATTTACAGATTCCCTGTAATTTCTACATGAGGGTAGAATAAGCTCCTGCTTCAGATAAACATGAAATGATTTAACTAATACCTTATTTTCATCTTTATCCACTGGACTTTGTTTTGGTATTTTGTAGTTTTTTGGGACTGTATGAACTTTCAAGATCTGGAATATAATCAAAGACATTATATAAAAACAAATACAAAGTATGTTTGATAAGATGTAAATAAAGATCATCATAAACAAGGATATATTATCTATCATCTGAAACCAGCAATTAAACATATTCTAAGACTATGCCTCTCACATTGTACTCTTCTCACAATCATAACTCACCTTCCAATAATGGGCAACAGTATCTCCAAGTATCGTTAAGTACATCTGATCAAGGCATTTTTGGAATATGAACATGACATAATTTTTTCTATTTCTATTTTTAGTTATTTTGTGATCATATTTCATTTCGTTATTGAATGTTTCTTGTTTTGTTGGAGGGTGTTTTTCTTGGTCTTCTGATTTTCCATTAAATTTCAAGTTAGAATCTTGGTTGCCTAGTTTTTACTTTCTACACAGATAGACAGACAGATAAATCATTTGAACATAAAAGAGCTTTCAATACATGTTTATACCTCTTTAGGAAGTGCCACAGGACTTGGTTTGGTTGCCATTGCAATGGGTTGTCTCACAAAGGAGGGTACTTGTGCTTGTTTCATGTAACATGGCTTTATTGAACGTGGTTTGGATGGACCTCGTTGTTGATCCGGTTCTGTTTTCGCTGGATATGGTTTGGATGGACCCTGTTGTTTACATGGTTCTGTTTTGGCTGCATGTGGTTTGGATGGACCTGGTTGTTCATGTGGTTCTTTTTTCGCTTGACATAGTTTGGATGGACCCCTTTGTTTATCTGGTTCTGTTTTGGCTGCAATTGGTTTGGATGGACCTGGTTGTTCATCTGCTTCTTTTTTTGCTAGACGTGGTTTGGATGGACCCCTTTGTTTATGTGGTTTTGTTTTGGCTGCATGTGGTTTAGATGGACCTGGTTGTTTATCTGGATCTGTTTTCGCTTGAAGTGATTTGGATGGACCCAGCTGTGTCACTTCAAATGGCTTTTTCATGTTCTGTTGTTGCTTAGTTGAAACTGGGACCTGCTGTTTGGTGGTAGAAACCTAAAAAAAAAACATATGTTCTTGATTTATACTTCAGAAAGAATTATCTGCATAAAGGTATGAGAAAACCTCAAAACATTTCTAAGCCAGTTTTCAGATTCATACAACTCTTTCATTCAATGAGTATGTTAAATATTTGTAGATTTTTACTGTAAAATGGGAAATTCTTAAGATACTTAACACAATTACCTTGTTGGAATATTTCTCTGGACCTGGTTCTGAAGCCATTGAGTTTTGTTGTCCTCCTTTAATGGAATCAACCTAAAAACAAAAGCATAGACAACTAACTATACATGTACATGCAATTTTCAGGATACCTTTTACACAAGTTTTATAATACCATAATAATACCAAATTATTTATTATAGTGACATGTGTTTTATGACAATATACAATATTTCAATAAGCAGTTGTAATTACATGTATCAACACCCGGCCCTTTGGACCTATAAGTCACTTTAAACATTTATACATAAAAAATAATAATCATTTAACAGCGGACAAAGTTAGAATTTATGTTTGATTGTTCCTATACAAAAAGTTTTTTCTTTTATTAAATGCATTGTTCAAAAATTTAGCAGTTTTTCTAGGATAATTGCAGATAAGAAGTTTAAATTGTTCATCATTAGAAAGGTTTTCAAAAGAGTGTTCTATATCCAATATAAGTTGATTTCTTAAATCTCGGTAAAAGACACAGTCCATCAGGAAGTGGCGTTCATTTTCAACATCACATGAGTCACACATTTTGCAAATGCGATCAACTTCTGCTTCTCCGACGAACCGTCCGGTTTCGATCCTCAAAGGAAGTATGCCGCATCTAAATTGTGCCAGTATAGAACGTTCAGAACGAGAGAGGTTCAGTCCAACATATGTTTCACATTTATATTCTGATTTGAATGTTTTATATGTCCGCAATTTCGGAAAGTTTGTAATAGAGTTTTCCCATTCAGTGGAACACAACATGAAAAGTCTGTCTTTTACAAGGGAAATATCGCAAGTTTGTTTTTGGTGGAAATAATCTTCCAAGTCAATGTGTGACAAAATAAGTTTAATATCTGATGACCAATTGTTCAAACACCGTTCAAGGTCCCAGTTGAAAACCTGTTTACATACGCGTGAATCGTCCATTTGAATAAGCTTGTTCCATAGTCTAATCATATTGTACCAGTGTCTTTCTTTACAAGGCAGCCATCCAACATCACCATTTGTAGCAACTTTCGGAGCGAATTTATGAACACCTAAGAAATAACGAATGGCTTTGTTTTGTACCAAGTTAACACATGCATAGTCTTTAAAACCCCAGACAGATGAGTTATAGTCTAAAATCGGTACGACACATGATGTAAACAGCTTTTCAAATGTCTTTATTCCAAAATTCTTAAGATTATGAATTTTTGAAATAATTCCACCGAGTGCTCGCCCTCCAGCTTCCGACAGTCTCTCTGCATTCACTTTATAGTCTTTAAATTCATGAAACATAACACCCAGATATTTATACTTGTCGACAGTCTGTAATGAATTTCCTCCAATTTTAAATTTGTATTCTGATCGCTTTATACGGGATTGGCGGAAATGAACTACTTTCGATTTCTCAGTGTTGATAAGTACTCGCCATCGCTTACACCAGTCATGTACTTTGTTCAACATCGCTTGCATGTCATTTTCATTTGGTGAAACTAACACTATATCGTCAGCATACAACAGTATCGATACATTTGAATTTCCTATGCTAACACCAAGGTCAAGGTCTTTAACTTCCTGCACTAAATCATTAATGAAAATGGAGAAAAGTGTCGGCGAAAGATTATCGCCTTGTCGAACACCGGAATTACAACTAAACCAATCCGTCAAAGTATCATTCAAACGAATACAAGCAGTAGTATTAACGTATATGCTTTTGATAGAGTTATAAATTTTCCCATCTATTTTATTTAGAAGAAGCTTGTACAGTAGCATATCTCTATCAACAAAGTCAAATGCCTTTTTCAAATCTATAAATGTTGCAAACGTTTTCGGACAATTCCTCACAATTGCATTTAGTGTGAAAATATGGTCTTCACATGAACGATGCGCACGGAACCCATTCTGTTCGTCTACTAACATGTCGTTTGTTTCTAAATAATTAGATAGTCGGCTGTTTATAAACGCACTATATAGTTTTGAGATACAAGAGAGCAAACTTATTCCACGATAGTTAAGCGGACTTCGTTCATCGGATGTTTTATCTTTAAGAATTGGACAAATTATTGCCTGTCGCCAGATTGATGGAATAATACTAGTTTCAAATATGAGTTGAAACAGAGAATGAAGCACGCTTATCACAGATTCATATTTCAAGACTTCATACGGTATACTATCGATTCCACAAGCCTTGCCATTTTTTGCCCCAAGTATTAAACGCCGGATTTCATCGATAGTTATATTTGTATTCAGTTCCTGGTTTTCATCATATAACGGGTCAACCATACATTCTTCTAAAGAAGACTTATGTGATAATACCTGGCTATGAAAATTGTCATTAAACTCAGCCGTACTATTGTCCATGTTGTAAATATTATGAAAATCTGTTTTCCATCTGTGAAGCACTGACTCATCATCTGTTAGTATTTCGCCGTTTGGACCGTATACTTCCATGGGAATATTTTGAACTTTTCGAGGTCCTAGTTTTTTGATTTTGTCCCAGAAATCATTAGGATTCGATGTAACCATATTATCGATTTCCAAACAAAAAGATTGTCGATAATGACGTTCACATTGTCTTAATTTTCTATCAAATGACTTTTGTGCATGTTGAAATTCCTCCCGAAATCTCCTTCTGGTAGATGATCGTCCTTTAAAACTGATAAACTGTTTTTCCTTAAGACGCATTGCGTTCCATAGTTGTCCGAGTTCTTCATTCCAGAAAGGTTTCGAACTTTTATGTCGTTTTCTTGTCTTTCTACTTGCATCGTATATTGGGATTTTGCAGTTCATTTCATCGACTATCAAAGTACAAAGATCCGAATAGATATTATCCACGTGACTTTGAGTCTCCCTTGTGGTCTCAATACGTTGAATTAAAGTTTGAAGAGCTGCTTTTTGTAGATCAGATCCAAAAAAGTCATTAGGAATCGATTTAAGCCTGAAGCGTTTGGACTTATCTATTTTCGAACTACTATATTCGGATATGTTAGTTAGTGTTTTAAATTCTGCCAATAGAATAGAATGATCTGGGATTTTGCTCCTTTCACCTAAAAATTGGAAAAGATTGTTTTGCTCGATTACAGATCGGGTAGTAATAACTTGGAATGAGGAACACAGTTCGAGAACGTCATGAGGAACACACATATAATCAACCACGGATTTTCCTCTACCTGATATACAAGTGAAGTTGTCTTTATTCGAGTCGTATCTACCGTTTAAAACACACGTTTTTGATTCATTCAAGAACTCTAAGAATGATTTCCCATGTTGATTGACGGTTTTGTCGATCGTGGTCCTGCTTCGTATTGAATCAAAATCAGAAAAGTCATTTAGTGTACCAATTCGTGAGTTGAAGTCACCACAGATGACAATAACGTCACTTTCACTCTGATCATAAATATTAAGCAGTAAGTGCGAAAAAAAGTTTTGTGAATTTCGGCCCCTTACAGAACCTTCCGGTGGCAAATAACACGAAAAGACGGTAAAACTAAAGTCTGTTGATTTGGACGTAAATTTTACACAGAAAAGACCTTCAAAACTGGCATCGATCACTTCAAAATTATAATCATTCAAAATCCATTGTTTTATAAATAATCCTACGCCACCTGAACCTTTCGGTGCATCACGATGAATATGTTTTCTATTAAAGCCTTTCCATATATATCCGTTTATGCGCAAATTGTCACCCGCAATAAGATGTGTTTCACACACACTAAAAATATCAGCATCGACGGCTTCCACTATTTTAGTCCTTAGAAGATTGTTGTTAACGGTCCACCCACAAACGTTTAAATGACCTAGTTTTATTGCTCCATTGGGCCGGGGTACACACTAACTGTGATTGATCGGAACATCGGGTTCGCTGTCTTCGTTATTTTGAGTTTTTCGCAATATTCTGCCGTTTCCCGTTAATCTAAACTGATTTCCCTGTGGGAGTTCACGAAGTATTGCCCGAGTATTATTCTCTATTAATCTTTCAATTCTTGATTTTATATTGTAATGCATTGTTATCTTATATTGCATAACATGTATTCATAGGGGGCATACCCACCACATGCAAAAGTGGCAAAAATAGGTGTTTTTAATGAAATTTTCATATTTCACTCCACTTGCAGATTTTAACATGTCACATTCTCTCTAAACTTAATTTCTTAGACCCCCCCCCCCCCCATTCTGCTCCTCCTTGGTCGCTTTTATAAATTTTTGATGAAAGAGCCTTGAAAAGGAAACATTTGAGGTACATACCAATGACTCTCTCTTCCGTTTTCTTTCCAATTGTAATGTCTTTTCAGACTTCTTCTTGAACTTCCCCATGATAAATAGTGCGATTTCACAAAGTATTATTTCAATATAATTTGAGTTGCCACTATATTCTGTTATTTGCACCAATCAATTCCATACTTCTGGATTTAGTCATGAAAACATCACTGGGTTATCCATTCACTAAAAAAAAAAAAAAAAACTTTATTATTATCAAATACATAAATTTTACAAAGTACATTCTTTGTGTACAAGTATATAAATTAACAACACATCAAATACATAAATTTTACAAAGTACATTCTTTGTGTACAAGTATATTAATTAACAACACAAAAAGTAAAGTTTGCAATGTCAGCTCTGTAACTAAGTTTTTTCTATTAATTATTTGTCTTTGGTCTTTCCATCAACATTCTTTGTGACTGCACTCGTACAGGCTTCATAATCTTTCTTTGTGACGGCACTTGTAGATGCTTCATCAGAATTCTTTGTCATGGCCCTTGTAGAGGCTTGATCATCATTCTTTGTGATTGCACTCGTAGAGGCTTCATCATTTTTCTTCATTGGTGTACTTGTAAAAGAACACTCTTCAAGTTTAATATTCTTTTCTTCTATTGAGTCATCCAAGAGTGACATTTCCAGTTCAAATTGTTGCTCTCTTTCATATCTTTCACATTTTCTCTTCATGTCAAATTTTTCTTTCTTCAAACTGCAGAGTTCAGTTCTGATTTTTTTTTCATTTTCTGCCATTGTCTTCTTTAGGTTTGAAAGTTCGTTATTCAGGTTCATGGCTTCTTTCCTAACTTCATTCCCTAGCTTTCTAATCTTGTCTGTTGATGAGTTCATAAACCTCCCATGTTCATCATTTGATCTTGATACCTTTCCAAAGCATCCATTTATTTGATATGATACAGCAATTATATCATCAGCAATTTTGTTAATCTTGTCCATTTTTACCTACATAAAAAACAAGTATGGAACATTAAGTTATACCCTGCCACTTACCGATGCCACTTACCGATGGGAAAGGGGTGGATGACAATAAAATGAAAAAATGGCTTAACACAAAAAGTATATTTTGGATTAAGCCATTGATACTTTCTCTAAGTTATCATCTGTAACCTGTCATGAGAGGACAGATCAATGGCAATTTTTTTTAGTGAAATCACATAATACTGTAATTGGTAGGGTATGAAAATATTTCAAAATTGAAAATTGATCCAAGAATACATGTACTTGAGTAATGGTATATCATTGAAAATGCTGACGCACAGACACAATGAGAGTGATTACTGTAGGAGGTTGCCGTTCTCACAAGACCCTAATAATGAATATCCCAGTCACTGCAGCTGATGTCAATGCCACAAGGCAAAGCCATGGTCACATTCCAAACTAGATTGTATTAACGAATATCCCAGCCACTGCAGCTGATGTCAATGCCACCAGGCAAAGCCATGGTCACATTCCAAACTAGATTGTATTAACGAATATCCCAGCCACTGCAGCTACTGTCCATGCCACTGGGCAAACCCATGGTCCTTTTGTCATTCCAAACTTAAACTTAATTGTACTAGTATGCGAATATATTTAAAGATAGGCATGCAATTTATAGAAAAGCATGATGTATGTTACAACATTTAAATGATACATTGGTAAGAGTTAAAGCTACAAAACATGCATAAACTATGTTTTATTTGTGATGAAGCATACTAATGATTAAGTGTGGAAGGTCCGGCAACACTATGAGGGAGCGGACCATGGAAAGGGTTACATTACAGACAATTTTTGTTTGTTAATCAGAATTTTAATTGATACCCAATGAAATTGATCTGTATGTGTAAAAGTGACATAATTTAGCAGCATTAGCCAAACATCAGATGTAATGAAACCCTTTTTCAAACCAAATGTTTTGTCTTTAACGAAGGAATGTTTGCTGAATTTGTTTTGACACTGCTATTTAAAAAAAAATAATAGTGAAAAAAACATTTGATTTGAATGTTGCCATATGAAAGCTGTGCAAAGATTTTACTAAAGGATTTTAATCAATATTTACCTTTTTTTCAAGCTGCAATATACTCCATTCTAGCACATCTGAAATGCTGACTGAAATCCCCCTATATTTAATGAAGCGGCTAGTGGGATGTTGAAAACTCAGCAAAACATAAGCGTGTAAACTTGTAAGGTCAATAAAAGTTCAATAACTTAAAATAAAAAAAGAAAGAATTATCATGAAAAAGAAAGTGTTACATGAAATAATGATAATAATCGTTAATAGTTTCTGAGATACAGTGTGACATGTGACCCCCTTTACAAAAAAAAAACTGACACCCCTCCCCCCTTTATTCTTATAAACAACTTACAACTCAATAACTGTAAAATAAAATTTTGAATCATCACCAAAAAGTATACAGATCTTTAGATTAATATAACAAAGAAGTGTGTAAAGTTTTAAGCAATAATCATAAATTGTTTTTGAGATACGGCACATGTAAAAAAAAAACCTCCCCCTTTTTTACAAAATACTCAATAACTCAAAAATGAAATTTTGAATCATCACCAAAATGTATACAGATATTAAGATTAATATAACAAAGACATGTGTAAAGTTTTAAGCAATAATCATAAATCGTTTTTGAGATATGGCGCGACATGTAAAAAACCCCTCCCCCTTTTTTACAAAATACTCAATAACTCAAATATGAAATTTTGAATCATCACCAAAAAGTATACAGATATTAAGATTAATATAGCTAAGAAGTGTTTAAAGTTTTAAGCCATAATCAAGAATTGTTTTTGAGATACGGTGCGACATGTGAAAAAAAAACACACCCCTGTTTAAGTTACAATGTGCCGTAACTCAAAAAGTTTTAATCTTATTTTCACCAAAAAGTATACAGATCATTTGACCATCATAAGAAACAACTATATTAAGTTTCATGAAATTTGGATAAGTCGTTCTCAAGTTACGGTGCGACATGTTTACGCCGGACAGACAGACGGACAGACGGACGGACAGACGGACGGACAGACAGACGGACAGACGGACGGACACCGGACATTTGTATACCATAATACGTCCCGTCAAATTTGACGGGCGTATAAAAATTAATTAATTGAGTGGGGAATCCAGAGCAACCATTCAATTGAAAACCCCTCGAAGTCAAGAAAACTATACCCATGCGCATAATTTCCCAAAATAACCTGGATCAAGAACGTATATTAAATGTTTATTAAACGACATAGATTAATCATACGTTTTTTGATTGAGTTAAGTCTGCCAATTGATATTTTATCGTATGTTTTTCTTTGTTGTGATGTTATGCTATTGTTTCAGAAAAAGGGAGAAGGTTTGGATCCATTAAAACGTTTAATCCCGCTGCAAATGTTTGCACCTGTCCTAAGTCAGGAATCTGATGTACAGTAGTTGTCGTTTGTTTATGTAATATATACATGTTTCTCGTTTCTCGTTTTGTTTATATAGATTAGACCGTTGGTTTTCCCGTTTGAATGGTTTTACACTAGTAATTTTGGGGCCCTTTATAGCTTGTTGTTCGGTGTGAGCCAAGGCTCCGTGTTGAAGGCCGTACTTTAACCTATAATGGTTTACTTTTTAAATTGTTATTTGTATGGAGAGTTGTCTCATTGGCACTCACACCCCATCTTCCTATATCTAGATAGTTCTCTATTTCTTTATGGAAGTACAATCTCAAAAGGTACCTTCATAAAGGTAAATTATAAGAAAAACTCCACTTCAGTTCTTATATGACAGAAATAGATTTATCGGAATTCAGAGAACTCTCGCATTTTATCAAAACTGGGAATTCCCTCTAACTGTTTCTAAATTTATAAAAACACTAAATATAAATACTGCTTAATTCTGATTTTCCGTGTTGTTAAAAACACGCATATAAGTCAAGGGAATTATCAAACATGAAGATTATGAAAAGAACATTATAGGAAAGTTGTTAAAGTTCAATCCCTTTGTTTGTTTTTACCTTTTAAAGCCAATCATAAGAATCTGAGATGTTCCTTAATGTTTAGAATAAAACGATTGACGCGAGGGCAATGCTCTGAGCCACCAGTATAAGTCTACAGATTGCTTGAAAGCAATCGTATCCCAAAAATTGTTTCAATGAAGATAAAGGCAAGCCTGGAGGGGATTCATTACATTTGGAACAACTTTTCTGAAGGATGGATACGTATAAAAATTAAAATATGTAATAAGATTGCCAATAAGACAACTACCCGCAAATGTTCAAATGACAAAGCAATTATAGGCAACCATACAGCCTTCAAAAATGAGGGAAACTGTCCCAACATGAAAAGTATGCATTAATACAATTGAGAAGAGTAATGGCCTGATTCACAATTCCACTAATAAACAGGTCGGGAACATCTACCCTTCAAATAAACCAGATGCTCCACAGGGCGCAGCTTGATACTACAGCAGAGGTCGAACCCTGAATAGTTGGGGCAAGTATGGACACAACATTAAAGCCCGATACAGCTCTGAATTTGGATTGTGATCAAATAGTCAAAACAGAATAGGTTTCTGACACAGAATGAATGTAGTCTAAGAACTTAAAACATTTATATAATTAATATTAAATTGGACTTTTACCTATTGTGGTCCTTTATCCAAAAATCTTGATACATGGTTTGAGGCACTTGTCGCAGAAAAAAATCCTATATATAGACTTAGGGGTCGACCATTTGATATTCTGGGGGAGGGGGCAGGAGGATTTGTTTTTGATCCGATCAAATGCCCTTTCATTTGGTATGCAGGTTTCAAAAATAGAGGGAGAATAAGAGGGAAAGTTGAGTCATCTTTTTAGACTTCAGTTAAACTGAGAATTCTATAATGTGTTATAGTAGTCTCAGAGTTAAATAATGACTATTGAAGTTATGTAGACTTACCTTCTAATTTAAAAAAAAAAAACCCACAATACTCAGAACTATGTCTAATTCACTTTGACAACTGATATGCAAACCTAAAAACAGAAAAATATATCATAAATTAAAATAGTGATTGAAAGATTCATAACACTTTGAAAGGATAATTCAGACACGTGTTACACGGGGAGCATGTTTGTTTACAAATAATAATGTCACGTGATCGCGCAGACCTCACATGTTGCATCGCCCTTGCAATCCACTAATACATAACCCATTATCATGCAAACATGCAACGTGAATGTGATTGGTTATCAAATAATACAGAAATAATGCATGTACAGTTTATGAAGAAATTAGTTCATCAAATAGATCGATTTTCACTTTTGACACGAATAGGTCGGGTTGACATTTTTGTCATCGGGGATAATATTGAGATAAATGGGATAAAACTGACCGTCAAAAAGGTCTAGAGAAGCACATCAGTAGAACCTTAACATTAATAAGTAATACTTACCAAAATTTCTCTAATTAATAAACTATATAACTGAAATTTCACAAAGATAACGGTAAATAATTTTGATGGTGCTGGTGTTGCTGGTTAAATTGGCGCGAAATAATATTCTTACTCCTATTGCTTTACATAAAAAAAAATGTATAGAATTGAATTTGACTAAAGTTGAGCATAAAAAAACGTGAATATGCAAAAAGCCTGGTAATATATTAATGATAAAGTGTGGATACATTTCCGTAAACGAATTTACCCGTATACTTCACTAAGAATTACATTTGAGCGCAAGGAGATCTATTTTGTGAATCGGTTTTTATAACCCCGGTTGAACTCAAGGTCGTATTAACGGAATTTTTTGCGTTGCTTTTAAAAATCATTGAGGCCATCTATTTTTATTACGGGTTTCCACATCTTTAAATCGGAATTATAGAAAAAATGGAATGTTGTTAGCAGAATCAAAACAGAAATGATGAACACTGCAACATTTTCAGCAAAACATAAATAGGATGGAGGATCTGTGTATTCACATTATTTGTAAAACTCTCCTTATTCCTGTGAAGCGTGTGCTTTACATCGAGGCTTTCTATGCTTATCATCGATGCTACAGTACTTCAACCAATCAGACAACGTTTATTTGGGGCATTCGACCTATTTTAACTCAGATTTTGGATTTTTTTAATCGAAATTATAGAAAAATGGAATGTTGTTTGTACATATAAAATAGAAAAAGATGAATACTATTAGCTAAAGCAAGTTTGGATGGGGTTCTGTGTATTTACATTGTTTGTACAACTCTCCTTACTGATGCCATATTTTGGAATTTCCGTGACCTAAATGGTTCGCGAAAATTAATATTTTTATATATAGTATAGTAATTAGCGTTTTATCTTGTCTTCTGAAAACTATGATAGACAGTTTTAAGTTGTGAAATTTGAGGTGGTGTTTCTCTTGTTTGTCACATTGAAGGGTTTTCATATTTGACGAATTAAATTAAGCCATATAATGGTAACAACTCTGGAAAGGGATTTTTCTGGATCAGACTGATTATTCATAAAAGGATAAAACAATTTTCATTGTCAAGATAACACTTCTTAGAAACTTTGGTGGTCACTATTACCATAACAAGTTTGGTGGTCAGTAATACAATAACAAGTTTGGTGGTCAGTAATACAATAACAAGTTTGGTGGTCAGTAATACAATAACAAGTTTGGTGGTCAGTAATACAATAACAAGTTGCATATGATTCCAAGTTCTACTAAAGAATGTGTGAACGTTGACGTGCTAGATGAAAATCAGAGACCGGAAATAATTGCATTTGCATGCCAAATGATGCATAACCATGTAGTGAACTGTTGAAATGTTCACTCGGATAGCACACAGCTCAATGTGCTGCCGGGGAAGTTTCTCTAGGAAACACAAAAGTCACCAGTTAGGGCAATGTCCCTCATCATGAGAACCACATGTAATAGTTATTGCTGAGTCGAGATTATTAATGACTAATGATCTAGATTATATCGCTCATAGTAGTCAAAATTAAAGACTTAGGGAGCATACGACAGAAGAAATATAATTCAGTTATTTATAATTTTCAACTAAATGGTAACTTTTATTAAGTGTTCCCCAATTCACTTGATGGTAACATTTCTTATGAATGTTCACCAGAGGAACTTTTTACCAACATTTTATCATGAGTTCTTCCAGAAAGGGGGAAAGGGGGGGGGGGTGGGTGGGCACTACAAGGTTATTGGATGTGCCGCTGGAATAGGTCACCTTTTATACTTTATAAATGTGAATAGGTCGGGAAAACTATCAGAAATATATGATTAAGTCAATAAAGTTCCAATAACTTCGTCTATCATCTTTCTTGGTGTTTCCGGCTGTTTTTTTTTATTAACCAATTTTTCCCTTTTGACAATTTTTGTAGTTTTTGACAAACTGTCCCCCAAAGGCACATTGCGCTGTGGGCTCTCCAGAGGAACATTTCAGTGAATGGCAACGTTTATTGTGCTCTTTCAGAGGAACATAACAATGAGACACAGTTGGATTTTCCAAAATGGTAACTTTTCTAGCTATATCTTCCCCAGGAAAAAAATTAACACCATGATTGATAAATATAATTATGTGTTCCCTAGCGGAAAATTCCACTTGATTGCAATTTTTACGAGACTGTTCCTCAAAGGTCCATTGAGCTGTGTGTTCTCAAGAGGAACATTTCACTAAATGGCAACGTTTATTGTGTGTTTATAATGAGACACAGTTAATATTTCACAAAATGGTAACTTTCATTGTTATATGTTTCCCAGGAGAACATTTCATATCATGATAAAAAATAGTTATGTATTTAACATATACGAATGCACTACATATCGGATTCATCTAAGATAAACTAAATTGAAAACTATAGAAAGACAAACTCTTAACACCAAATGATCACATACCTAGAATGAATTCCACAACTGACTCTTGACACCAGTGAGAAGTGGTTTCCCCTAAATCACAATTTTTATTTATTTTTTTATGTTGCTTATTGTCTTAAAATATTAGCAATGGATAGACAACTTGTTATATTGGACAAACAAAAGTTGCCCCGAACAATTACAAGTTGTAACAACTACCCTTCAGGAGCACCTGATATTACCCCTAGTTTTTGGTGGGGTTCGTGTTGCCTATTCTTTAGTTTTCTATGTTGTGTCATGTGTACTATTGTTTTTCTGTTTGTCTTTTTCATTTTTAGCCATGGCGTTGTCAGTTTATTTTCGATTTATGAGTTTGACTGTCCCTCCAGTGTCGTAGCTAGGCTATTTTTAAGTGTACGCCTTAACCTCGGCGAGGGGTTTGAGGGCCCCAATCCAGGTTATAACATCTTCTTATACATTGTTTTGATTTGGAATCTAATGGTCATTTGTGTTAGAGAAAATATCCAAACAAGTTACGTTAAAATATGTTTATAAGGAACCCGTGGTTCAAAGAAGTAACTCGAACAAAACCCCTTTTTGTGCAAATGTCGTTAATGAATATGAATTGATTAATCATGCATAGATGTTTAGGTGCATTATGAAAATTCGTAAAGGGTTCCTTAAAACCGTGGTTCTCGCCTGGGATTACCGCTTCCCGGGAAAATTGAATCCATTCACCAGTCCATTACAGAAGTAATCAAACATCTTCTGAAGATTTTATTTTCTTAAAATGGAATATGACAATATATGAATTTTTTTTTCAAATTTGTAATGTAAAAAATAATAATCACAGACCGTCTGTTAATTGCTAAAAGATAAGTCTGTTTGTCAATTGAAAAAAAAGTATACTTTAAAAAAAAAAATGCTTCATCCATTTATCCCTAAAAAGCTTCTGTCAAAGTTTCATAAAATTTGATGAAGATTTGACAAAGTATTTGAAGTGTAACAATTTTTAACCACAGACTGTATCTTGAAATTTCTTTTATCAGTAAAATACGATAGCCCTATAACATATGACTTCGCATTCTTATTCAATTTTTAACGTTTTTATACTGATACTTTTCATTTTTCATTTTTTTTTCGTGTGGCACATTGATAGTAAAAAATTATATCAGAAACAAGTAAATAGAAATACTAAATAATGCCCCCGAGGTCATATGTTATAGGACTAAAAAAATACGGGAAAATCAAATATATTAATTAATCATTATGCTCTTGATACTCTTTTGAGAATAAAAAGCTTCTGTCCAACTTTCGTAAACTTTCATGAAGGTTTTAAGCATACTGAACCTAAATGTTGACACCCCCGACGAAATCTAGGATCGCTATTTCTTGCTTTCGAGACATAAATCTCGCAAGCTCGGCTAAATTTCAAAGCACATATCGAATCTCAGCTGATTATGGATTCTTTAAACAAAAGGAAAGAAAGAAGACTTCCCAGTAGATTCAGACTTTGACTTACAGAAACAAATATATAATACGGTATAATATTTTGACTATTTTATTTATTATGTATGTTCAGTTCACGCATCATTGTAAATATAAAGGAATTTGATGAGACTGTCATCAATTGAAAGTGAGAGGGTTAGCGCTATAAAACCAGGTTTAATCAACCATTTTCTACATTTGAAAATGCCTGTACCAAGTCAGGAATATGACAGTTCTTGTCCATTCGTTTTTGATGTGTTTTGTTATTCGATTTTGCCATGTGATTATGGACTTTCCGAATTGATTTTCCTCTAAGTTCAGTTTTTTTGTGATTTTACTTTTTGATAACCTTTACGAATAAGTTGTTTCATTTTTCTTTTCGTCTGTTATATTTGACACAGTGTTGTCTATATTTGACACAGTGTTGTCTGTATTTGACACAGTGTTGTCTGTATTTCATTAACTAATATGGCTCCTACTATCCCCGTTGTATCTTATTTTAGCAAACCACCTTTTTACAAAGAATTTGAAACTAATATTACTTGCACTTTTTAAAATTTTGTTTCTTTTGAATCACATGTTCATTATTCTATATGGCATTTCAAACTTTAAAATCTGAATTCTTTCACAGGGATTAATTCCAATTATAATTTCCTTAGTTAAAAAAACCATATGCATTTACACATTTCCAAAATTTTTGATTCATGTCGGTACTTTATTCGTGTTTGCATTTGTATAAAAATCCTCAATCAACTTTTTAATATCTTCCTTGTGCCGTTCAATTTCGTCTTCCATCTTGTATGCAGTAAAGATAGAAACTACTTTAGGAGAAATTAAGACCACTAGAAATTGTACGATTTCATTTAGGTTTAGGTAATGAAGTTTGCCTGTGTCTTTAAGTATTAGAAAAGTGACAGTTAGGAAAATAATAGTCATAAATGTTTTCACTACCAACAGAAATGAACTTCTCTTTACGGTACTACAATTATCAACAACGTAGTCGAATAAGTCTTCAGTTATTTCATCTACATTTTGTTCTTTTTTGTTTTGACCGCTCTCAGTATCTTGATTTGCTGAAACAGTTTGTTCGATTGCTATTTTTCCATTACTAAGTTCGATTGCTATTTTTCCATTATTTAATTCGATTGCCATTTTTCCATTATTTAGTTCGATTGCGCTGCATACACTCTCAGCTTTCCGATTTGCTTCATCTTTCTTTGTTTTGATTTCTTTCTGAATAGTGAAAATTTTCTCCAACAAAATGCTGTATATAACAATATAATTCAAAACATATGATATAAAGTATCCAAAAAATGCAATTACAAGGAGGAAGCAACGCAGCACAAAGTCAGGTGCGATAAGTCCAAAGATTATTGTATAACAAAATGATCGCAAGATAAATATATAAAGACCTATTTGCTCTCTCAGAGTTAAAAGGTACACTAAAACAAAAACAGTTCACCTATGCTGGCTAGTGAAATTTTTGTTGAATTGGCGGAATTTGAGTTTTTGTTGTTGTTGGAATTCTCATTTTGAATTAGAGGCGCTTTTTCGTTTTGAATACTGTTCACGCTACTTGAATGCATGCTTGGTGAATTCGGAAATTCAGCGGTAACCTCATGTTGAGTTGCGTTACTGTTTGGGGAAAATAGACTTTCTGATTTACAGAAGTATTGGTCATATAGAATGTACGGCATTGCAAAGACAAACCAAAGAGCCGGTAGAATACAAAGTACAATATTTAGTATGATGTTAATGGTAAATACCAAAACTATCATTGGAAAAAATACAAATCTGTAAAGATATGTATTTAAATTTGATAGCTGCCAGTTTTCGATACAATTCGGCAACGTATAGCTTCTACACCAAACTAAATGCCAAAATTCTTTTCTGAAGAGGAATACGAATCGGTGAACCAGTTTTTCACTCGCATTGAATGTTTTCGTTGCACTATAAATTAATTTTGTTTCGGGCTTCACACGCCAGCTTCTCCCAAGAATAGTGTGTGGTATGCATATGATAAACTCCTCCTGGTATTTATTATATCTTATATAAATCCAAATATTGCATACTAGGTATGCAACAACTGAAATAGGAAAGGTATACCAACGATTTATTGATGTATATTCTGGCACTCCAAAACGGTAAACATCCGGGAAATTATCATATCCGTTCTCTTGGAACGTTTCGTTACGAATATTTAACAACTTGTACAGGTTAAATACAAATAACACAACAGTTAAACAAGCAAAAAAAGAAATTATTGTAAAGTGTTCTTTGTCATACCGAAAAATTGTTTTAAAGTGTTCTTTGTCATACCAGAAAAACATTTTTTGGAGTACCCTCACATGTCCATAAGGCTTTTCTATTTTGGAAGTACGTTTGTAATATTTTCTTAATTCTTGTTTTTTTCGGTAACTGCACGGATTCTAAAATATCCCATAGAAATGGGTGCATATATGCTATCAATGCAAGAACAAAAGTTAAAATTTTTGATAAATCAGTTTTTGAAATCAAAATTGAATCAAAATTTCCATCACGCAAAGTTTTTATTGGATAACAGCTATAATCAAAACCAATCCATACAGTTGTAATCCACCAACACCATTCTATGAATGAAGTGTCGCAATTTAAATTTCGATGACAAAGATAGGAGGCGTCTTTCATCGTATTGTTTCCAATAATACTCTCCAATATATATAGTATAAGTCTGTTTGATTCGTTGTAAAAACCGATTTGATTGTTAGGACCACATGTGTCCGGTAGTGTCCATTCGAGCCACACATTCCGAGTGCCATATTTTGAAATAGTATACGTAATTGCACCGATATCTATAGGCGATTTCAAAACATTAAATGTCATCGAACTTTCCAGCCAGATCCACTCTTGAAGGCTATTAAGCTTATTTATATCGTCAAAATATTCTTTCGATCTTTTATTAAAATTCTTTGCGTTTAAAAAAATGTAAAAAGCGAAGACATCATCTGGTTTCAAGAGCTCATTTGCAACATATCTCTTAGCGCTTTGAGTGTCAGATCGGTTAAAGTTAAAATGACACTCATCGGAATTAAACGATACACGCTCTTTTTCCAGTTTAAACTCAAAATCGAACAGATGCGTTTGCTGTTGTGAAGTCGCAGTATCTACTTTGCGTTTGGACATAGCTAAACTAACCGGTTCATATCCCTTTGACGACGAATTTTTAGGGCTATCCTGCACGGGAAATGAATAACTTGTGTGAAGAGACAACGAGAGGTACAGACACATAAGATATTTCTTCACATGCATTGTAATTTCTGTAAAATAAATATTCATATTAATAATGCATCTTTAAAGAGAAGAAGATGAATATTCCTTTATTTGTTACTAGTATGTTATTTTCACATTTTTTGATCGGTCTGAGAAATATATTTCTCCCCACTAGGGAAATATCTGTTGTCGGAAAATGATTAGTCGAATGTTAATTATGACGTAAAATTTTCTTGAATTTTCTATTGTGACGGCATGAAAAAATGCGACTATGCCTGATGAGTTCACATATTAGAACGCCACTTTCTTCAAGGCTTTCAAAAGGAAGAATTAAAATCATTAGAGAAACAGCTTCCACCACTATAACATGTATAACCCGTGTATTACGATATTTCTCCACTCTCAACAGTTAAAGTTTGATAAATTAAAAAGCTTGACAAGCCTCGCTCTTTTAATATTAAAATAAAACTGTCTCGAGTGCAGAATTATCGCATTTAATACACCCATTGCAGTGGTTAAAGCTATATCATTTCATACTTACATGCACAAGACTATGAAACGGTGAGAGAACAATTCTGAATTAATTGAATAACTCTCTTTTCTATAAGCTTAAAACAACAAAAATACTTAAGGTTATAATGATATCATTAGAACCATGTTGTATCATAGTTGTATTGCAGAAGTGGAACACTGAAACAAATATAAATATTTCGGTTTTCCCGTTTGAATGGTTTTACATTACTAATTTTTGGGGCCCTTTATAGCTTTCTGTTCGGTGTGAACCAAGGCTCCGTTTTGAAGGCCGTATGTGGACCTATAATGGTTTACTTTCATAAATTTTTATTTGGATTGAGAGCTGTCTCATTGGCACTCATACCACATCTTCCTATATCTATAAATATTTCGGTGTATTGTTGAAATCTTATGGCATATTCGCTGAGGCTACGATTACGTTTTGTAAAATTTAGACTCAGAAGTTATGTGATATTAGAAAATTGGATGTGATTAAATCAGATGTTTATATATATTTAAAATCTGCCAATGAATTTGCAAGAAAGATCAATCCTGGTGTCTCTTTACAACCACTGCTGGTGGAGTTTTTATTCTCCGAGTGTATCACCATGCTCTTGAACCTTAAAAAAAATGTCAATCCTTGTATCTATGATGAGTTTATGAACTTGCTTTTATTCAATTTTAAACATAATTGGGAAAATCAGTAAATGCGCTTACTATTTGCAATTCATACCAAAATTAATGAAAGATATTTGAATTACACGAATTATTGGACAGAGAATGTTTTCTTGATAATAAACTATTAAAAGGATAATAATCTCAGAACATATATGCAACGCAAAGACACTTATAAATTAAAAATCTACATTATGTTTCAACCTGGTCAAATAAAGACACAGTTGTTAAATGTTCTGATCGATTAACAGGGAATAAATCAAGGCAACAGACATGCAAAGATAAGGAAATACAAATATTCGAAAGGGGTGGATGTGTCGAACAAGCTGTGTGCTTGCATCACCCGTTAGACGTATTCATATTAATTGGAAATGTCACAATGTGTACAACTAATAGGCAGCCCTGATATGCCTTAAACCAATAAGTTTTCCAATCTAGTTCTAATTTATCGTAGGATATGTAGAAAAATCCGTCCGTTCGGAACAAATCTTAACTTACGTAGTTTTATGCATACAGGCCTTGATCACTATATTGGATTCTAAAATGAGTTGAGACTCTGACATATAAAATGCAATATAAGTCAAACCTTTTATGGCAGGCATTCAACTTTGTTATACGTCACCAGTGTCTGAGCAGAAAGTTGACGAACCAGGGGTATGTTAAAGAAAGTCTCGTCCTTTTTCTTAAAATGATCATCGGAAGGTACCAAGACCTTGTTGATAAAAATTCCGTATCAACTTCACAAACAATGCACGATAGTCTTGAAGTATAGATTCTGGGTACTGACGTTGTGGATCATCTTAATAACGTGTTATAGTATTCTTTTATTTGTCTTTTTGAATTTTACTGTTACTGTTTATATATGATCAATTTTTTGGTGACATCCATTTATACATCCCGTCAATGTGTTATAGGTCTGTGTTAAAATTTTAGATTCTTGCTTTTCATTGTTGCTTATGTGCTTAGTTTTAGTGTTTCTTTGTTACTTTTTTTTTTATAGTGATTAAGATTATGACACAATGTTGACTGTTGTTACCTTATTTTGACATTTTTACCTATTATATAGATATAAGAAGATTTGGTATGTGGTATGTGCAAATAAGACAACTCTCTATCCAGTCACAATTAGTGAAATTTAATCAATATGAATTAAATTTATTTATTGAATTGATAAGACTTGGATTTGTCTCCCTTTTTATGTTTTGATTGTTGCAAGCGACACTAAAACCGGTTGTATAATACAATTTTTTCTGTTCATAAGCGATACGCAATTATCTCGTGCATTTATAGGCGGGAATTTCAATATAAAACCAGTTGTTTCGGTAATGTTATTTCATTCTTTAACAAACTGTAGACGGGTGCAAGGACAAAAAAAGGATAAACCACACATTGAAGATAAGTACTTTTGAATTTATGTTATGCTATGTGAATTCAAATTGTCATTTTGGTTTAAATATTTAATTTTGTTTTATTTAATTACAATGATTTCCAGTGAACGAATTAAACACACGTTGTTGTTTTTTTTGTAAATACTTTGAAAATACTTACGTTTTAAACGAATAGGTATACACTTACTTTATTATTTTGATTTCTTTTCATTGAATCATAGTTGTATATACATGAATGTCTTTCGCTAACTATAATATTATTTTAGTTTATCAATCTCGCCTTGTGTTTATTACTGCTTTGTGAGTATGATACTCTTAACATTTATAGTTATTTTGCAAGTTCATTGAATTAGTTTATTTCAAGTTTCACGTAAGTTTGCTATGCTGTAGGTTGTGTCGGCCATTACATTTTGCGGTCTTAGTGTAATGTTTCATATAAACGGCGCGTTATACATGTATATAATCTACAGCTAACAGTTACGTTTTAAATGGGCAAGAATTTACACAAAACAAAATAGTTTTATTTTATAGTTAACATTACTTTAACTATGCACACGTGTTTAAACAAATTAACTGAATCCTTCAAATAAGATTAAAATTTTCTTTGTATGAATATTAATAATTTTAATTGTCGATGTTCATTTATTGGATATGCCATTGTAATTTTCAATGTCAATTTAAATATAGGATGCCAAGACGTCGTAGACCAGCAATTAACCAAGCTGCGCCAGCGCGCAATTTAAGAAGGAGAGGGCCTCAATTGAATGAAAATGAACAACCTCCACAAAGACGTCGACGCAATGACCAACATGTTGAAGTTGTACAAGATTTGAACATGCCTAATCCTGTTCAGCCTAACCTTGACAATGACATTCAAGTTGCAGCACCTGTACCCCAGCCAATAGGTGAGGTTGATGATACTATAGTATTTGATGAACCTAATATGTTGCCAAATATAAATGAAACTGACATTTTCATTAGCCAAACAGTTAAAGAAAAAATTTGGCAATTTCAATATATTGACTTATCTATTATGCATAAAAGCAATTTCAGTAGTCAATTTGATAAGCAAAGTTATCTAGGTTTAAATGAAGATGGTAGATTGATTACTCAAACAAATCTTTCAAAAAGGAAAACAATCATTAATATTGAGACCTGGACAGACGCTTTTTTAGCTTATTCACAAGTTTTGATTCAGAGACATCCAATGAAAGCTAGTCAACTGTTTGGTTACATAGTTATAATAAGGGGTGCAGCAGCTGATAGTACTATTGAAAAGTGGTACATGTATGATCAGCAATTTAGATTAAGAGTTGCAAGAAACCCTACAAAAAATTGGAATATAATTGATTCCCAATTATGGCTTCAAATAATGGCTATTGCTTCAACTAATACGCATACTATGCAACAGCCACGCAGTAACAAATGCTATGACTTTAATTTTAAAGGAGTTTGTACTCGTAATGGTTGTTGGTTCAGTCATACATGTTTGAAATGCTCTTTGAATCACCCATCCATAAGATGTAGAAAAAGAATAGGTTTAGATAATAACAAGCCTTGGGCGATGGGTAATGGTAATAGAACTTTTGAATCAAAAGTTCCAAATGGCAACAGACGTTTTCAGCAAAATTCTTGAAATAACTAAACCCAAAAATAATTATTATCGAAACTTTTCTTCATTTAAATTTCAGATAAAAAGAAATTTCAGTTTGACATATGGCAATTAGGCTTCTCGCCCATTAAAGTTGACATATTGGAAAATATGTTAACGGGTTATCCAAATTTTTCTGATGCTACGTTATTATTAGATGGTTTTAAACAAGGGTTTAAATTAAATTACACGGGCCCAAGATATTCAAAGGAATTTGATAATTTGATAGTACCTATTGCAAATGAAAAAACCGAAGGTCCAACAACCATTATTGAATACCTTGGTGTAATAATTGATTCGCAGAATATGATGATAAAAATTCCTTTAGACAAAATTACGAAGTTGTTGGAATTAATTGATTTCTTTTCAAGTCAAAAGAAGGTTACGCTTAAGCACATGCAATCTTTAACTGGTTACTTAGCATTTTGTACAAAAACCTTGCCGTCAGGAAGGGCATTTAGCAGACGTTTATATAGTTCATTAAGTCAAGCAAAAAAGCCACACCATTTTATTCGAGTTTTAAAAGGCATGAAAAAAGATTTATTAGTTTGGAAATCTTTTTTGACAACATTTAATGGGCATACATATATTCAGGATTTTGATTGGGTATATAGTCCTGATTTGGAATTGTTCACCGATAGCGCAGGTGGAAAACAATTTGGCTGTGGAGCCTTTTTGAAGGGTTCATGGGCATGTTTAAAATGGCCAAGCAACTGGGCAAAAGACATTCTCTCTGATATCACTTATTTGGAAATAATTCCTATAGCTTTAGCAATCTATTTATGGGGGGAGAATTTTACGAATAAAAAGATTCTTTTCCATTGTGATAATTCTGCCGTAGTGTCAATTCTAAATTCAAAAACATCAAAATCTGAGCGAGTAATGTCAGTTGTGAGAACAATTGTTTTGTGGACATTAAAATATATTTTCAATTTAAAGCTATACATTTGTCGTCAGTAACCAATATAATAGCTGATTCTTTATCTCGTGGACAGTTAGAAAAATTCAAAAAGGCGGCCCCAGCAGCAGAAGTAGAACCTACACCAGTACCACAGGAATTCTGGGATCTCTTGATTTAGAAGCCTCAAAACTCTTTAATGCGGCTTTTTCAAATAGCACAAAAAATGTTTATGAACAGGCTGAAAAGTCTTTCCACAAATTTCTTTTAGAATGCAAATTACCAATTATGTGGCCACCTAGTCTGGACTACATGATGAAATACATAGCTTATTTGTCCAATAATAATTATGCGTCATCAACTTGCAGGTCTTACATTTCTGGTTTGTCTTTTAAACTAAAAGCCGAAAATTTTGAAGATATTACACAATCCTTTTTGATTAAAAAAATATTAACTGGGTTTGACAGATTATATTCACGTCCTGACATCAGACAACCTATAACAGCTGAAATGATGACAAAAATGCCTAATGCATTAGTAAGAGTTTGTTTTTCTAATTATGAAAGCTACATGTATTTATTTTGGGCAGCATTTTCATTAGCATTTGGAGCATTTCTCAGAGTTGGGGAGATTACTATAAGATCTGTCAATGACATGGGGTATGTTTTGCAGAAAGATGATGTTACAATGGATTTTAACAAAAATGTTATCTATGTTACTATTCGCTTTTCAAAAACAGACCAAAGAGGTTTGACAACTACATTGGCTTTAAAATCAAACAGTAGCCTAATGAGTGCTCTATCAAATTACAATTCAGGAAGACCAAAACAAAACGGTCCTTACTTTTATATCAATTTCATTCAATTCTTACAAAAACATTACAATTTCTTGATTATGATGTTAAGAGATTCAATACCCATTCATTTAGAATAGGTGCAGCAACGCATGCATTTTTAAATGGAAATTCTGAAGAAGAAATAAAAAAACATGGGTCGATGGAGGTCCTCTTCATTCAAACGATACATTCGTATAAATTAATTATAATCTTTCAGCAATGAGAGACATATGGATTATTGGCTCCTCCATTATAAAAAGGGCTTCTGACCATACTGAAAACAGACCAACTGGAACTAATTTAGGCTTTGACAAAAAGGGATACAACATTATTTGGCTTGGTTTGTCGGGAATGAAATGGTTTAATGTGGACAGAACGATTGATGCCACTTTCAGTTGGAGAGGAGTCCCATCAATTTTAATTATTCATTGTGGTGGAAATGATTTAGTTAATTGTTGTAATGGTGAATTGTTGTTTCACATGAGAAGTACTTTTCATTATTTAAAATGCACGATGCCGAATACATTAATTATATGGTCTTTTATTTTACCTCGCCTTAGTTGGAGGGGTGCTTTAAATAATGATAAGATTGAAAAATCTAGACGTCGAATTAATAGAGGAGTAAGGTCTTACATCAGTAAAATAGGTTGTAAAACTATTAAACATTTGGATTTTGAAGACAAACATCAAGCCTTATTTGATGCTGATGGTGTTCATCTTTCTTTTTTGGGAAATGATATTTTCATCATTACAATTCAAACTGCAATTGATCTATTTATTGATAATTCATCAAGAACTTTGTATCCTGATGAGTTATAATACTGAATTTAATTTGAGACTGCATTCATTGGTTTAATTTACAAATATTGTTGAATTACTTGTTGCTTTGTGCAACCACACATTTAAAAAAAAAAAAAAAAAAAAAAAAAATGCATTTGGTTTAGTGTCTAATTTGAAGTATTTAAATTGAACATTTATGTAGTTACTTATATACTGAATATTTAATTGATTTGTTACGTTGATTTAACGTTAATATTTAGTTGATTTGTTACGTTGATTTAACGTTAATATTTAGTTGATTTGTTACGTTGATTTAACGTTAATATTTAGTTGATTTGTTACGTTGATTTAACGTTAATATTTAGTTGATTTGTTACGTTGATTTAACGTAACCATTTAATTGAATTGCTATTTTGATTTAATGTTGAAAATTATTTGTCATTGGCTTTAATTTGTATAAATTTATCTGGCGATGTTAACAAATTTTGTTAACTTTGGCGGAATTTATCGTATTGTGGTGCTGGAAGCCCAGTTGTCACATCTTCAGTACTGGTTGCCCTTTACTGAATCAACGAAAAACATTAATTATATTGTCATTGAATGATTTATTCTTTGGCCTTTTGAAAATCTAATTGTTGTTATGATTTTGTTGAAAAATTAAAGCCATGACAAAATTCGCCAATTCTAAAATAGTGTTGTTTTTATTCATGAGTCAAATAATAGAATCTGGAGACACAGAAACTGTTTGTATGTCATAGGAATTCACCATTTTGCTGTATGTCGGTTTGGTAGTTTGATATCATATACAATAATGAAATTTAATCAATATGAATTAAATTTATTTATTGAATTGATAAGACTTGGATTTGTCTCCCTTTTTATGTTTTGATTGTTGCAAGCGACACTAAAACCGGTTGTATAATACAATTTTTTCTGTTCATAAGCGATACGCAATTATCTCGTGCATTTATAGGCGGGAATTTCAATATAAAACCAGTTGTTTCGGTAATGTTATTTCATTCTTTAACAAACTGTAGACGGGTGCAAGGACAAAAACCCACCACACCCTACCCCAATTAAATATTTGTTTGCTGCCGTTATGATTTATAATTACAGATTTTGTATGCAGTCTTTACCAATCGTCATGGCTTTTAAACATGTTGACATTTGATGGATGATGATGTGATCTAACAAAGCTGAACATTACAAGCAATGTGTATGGCGGAATTTATCGTATTGTGGTGCTGGAAGCCCAGTTGTCACATCTTCAGTACTGGTTGCCCTTTACTGAATCAACGAAAAACATTAATTATATTGTCATTGAATGATTTATTCTTTGGCCTTTTGAAAATCTAATTGTTGTTATGATTTTGTTGAAAAATTAAAGCCATGACAAAATTCGCCAATTCTAAAATAGTGTTGTTTTTATTCATGAGTCAAATAATAGAATCTGGAGACACAGAAACTGTTTGTATGTCATAGGAATTCACCATTTTGCTGTATGTCGGTTTGGTAGTTTGATATCATATACAATAATAAAAGACAAACCATTAAATGTCAAAGTACGGTCTACAACACAGAGCCTTTTCTGTCTGCTTGTTTTGTTCACTTATTGTGTCAATATTATGGAATTGTATGCGACTGTCATAGAAGTGAGAGGTTCAGCTAGCATTAAAACCAGGTTTGAAAAAGAAATAATTCCACTACTGCTGGAGAGTTTATTCCCCGGGCCAGCTAGTAGTCAGCACTTCTATATTGTACATGATTTATCATTGATATGGTCATAATTATAAACTATCTGTTTACAAAACTTTAATTTTTGAAATACTAAGGCTTTTCTAACTCAGGAACAGATAACCTTAGCTGTAATTTGATAAGACTTTCATCAACGTGAGAGGTTTAGCGCTATAAAACCAGGTTTAATCCACCATTTTCTACATTTGAAAATGGCTGTACCAAAACAGGAATATAACAGTTCTTGTCCATTCGTGTTTGATGTGTTTTTTTTATTTGATTTTGCCATGTGATTATGGACTTTCCGACAATATTTTCCTCTGAGTTCAGTATTTTTGTGATTTTACTTTTTAACAAAACACTTAAAAAAAGTTTTTGGTCCTCAATGATTTTCAACTTTGTACTTTATTTGTCCTTGATAACGTTTTTAGATTCTAACGTCTCTGATGAGTCTTTTGTTTTGTAGAGGAAACGCGCTTTTTGAGCAAATTCAAAATATCAATCCTTGTATCTTTGATGAGTTTATTTTTAGGGAAATAAAATATATTATATAATGACTCGATCAACTAAATTAATGGAATCCTATGAAAATTGCTCATTTCGGTAATGTTACTTTTTCAAAATCATTTTTTTTTCTATTTCATTATGTTCTCTCTGTATTGGAAATATTATGCTTTAAATCCTTCACCATCATTGTTATGTTTCCATTTGATCAATGTGAATGAAGATATGAAAACACTAATACCCGGCAAAGGTTCAGTTTTGTATGTTTCTTGTAAATATAAAACAAAGCAAATGCTAAAAACTTTAAAAAATTATAATACAAATTATACAATTGTACTTACCTGAAGACAATTTTCGTGGGAATTTATGCAATTGATATGATAGTGACTTTTTATGTACTAGTATATCTTGTGGCCTGATAACCATTGCTCAAAGTCTGAATATATACCCCTTTCTTGGAAATTAAACAGACATCACGTACTATAGTGTCTGTTGATGCAAATTGCAGGACAGATATGTGCGCTGCCGCAAATACAATTTGATACCTGAAATTACCCCAAGTTTGTTGTGAGATTAATGTTGCTCAGTCTTGAGTTTTTTCTCTCAATCTATTTAAAATCAGATGCGCAACATATCAGAACGGTAGCAATTAAAGGATTTAATTGTAATAATATTGATTTTTTTTATTTTGTGTTTTGTATGCTGTTGTTTTCGTTTGTTCCTTCTATGGCGTTATCAGTTTATTTTCTGAATTTTCGTATTCGTATTTTCATCTGATTGTAAGGTGCACACTTTCCTCGGCTTTTTAAATCTTTCTGTTCAAAGTCGTCCTGATTTTCTTACTGCATTAACTTAATATAAAAAAGGTATTAAATAAAACCGGAAATCAACATCAAGTTAAGAAAACCTCCATTTCTTTTTACCACCTAATTTCATGATGTAAGTTCAATTATTTTTTAATTTGATGTAACTATCTTTTGATTTTTTCATATTCAAAGAGGGACGAAAGATACCAAAGGGACAGTCAAACTCATAAATCTAAAACAAACTGACAACGCCATGGCTAAAAATAAAAAAGACAAACAGAAAAACAATAGTACACACGACACAACATAGAAAACTAAAGAATAAACAACACGAACCCCACCAAAAACTAGGGGTGATCTCAGGTGCTCCGGAAGGGTAAGCAGATCCTGCTCCACATGTGGCACCCGTCGTGTTGCTTAAGTGATTACAAATCCGGTCAACCTATTAATTATGATTTAAAGACATATTGTGCATTATAATGTACCTTACGAAATAAATTGTAAACACTTGATAGTATGACTAAACCTTTTCATGCTATGTAAACATGAAAACTTGGGAACTAAGCTTACTCCATGCATGCATGGACGACGGCAACTAACGTTAATAACATTAACAGTATCAATTTTCCTGCACCAGATGCGCATTTCGACAACACATGTCTCTTCAGTGATGCTCGTGGCCAAAATGTTTGAAATCCAAAGCTTATATAAAAGATGAAGAGCTATAATCCAAAAGGTCCAAAAAGTATAGCCAAATCCGTGAAAGAAATCAGGGCTTTGCATGAGGGAGATAAATTCCTCAGTTTATAATAATTTCTAACATTTTGTAACAGCAAATTTTAATAACACAAAAAAAATCCGAATTTTCATGCCAGTACCAAAGTACTGGCTACTGGGCTGGTGATACCATCGGGGACTAACAGTCCACTTGCATGGACTAACACAACAGACTTAGTCCATGCATGCATGGACGAAGGCAACTAACGTTAACTTAGTCTATGCTTGCATGGACTAACACAACATACGTAGTCATTGCATGCATGGACGATTGCAACTAACGTTAACTTCGTCCATGCTTGCATGGACTAACACAACATTCAAACATTCAAGCAGACTTAGTCAATGCAAGCATGGACTAAGTTAACGTTCGTTGCCTTAGTCCATGCATGCATGGAGTAAGCTTAGTTCCTAAGTTTTCATGGTAACATAATATGAAAAGGTTTAGTCATACTAAGTATGGCGTTCATTATCACTGGACTAGTATATATTTGTTTAGGGGCCAGCTGAAGGACGCCTCCGGGTGCGGGAATTTCTCACTACATTGAAGACCTGTTGGTGACCCTCTGCTGTTGTTTTTTATTTGGTCGGGTTGTTGTCTCTTTGACACATTCCCCATTTCCATTCTCAATTTTATTAAATGTATGCAATTTATGATTTCTTAAGATAAGTTATATTGCACAATATGTCTTAAAATTATAATAAGTAGGTTGAATATGAAAATATCAACTATGAAGAAAAAAATGATGGTTACGTCAAATTAAAAAATAATTGAACTAACATCATGGAATTAGGCGGTAAAAAGAAATGGAGGTTTTCTAAACTTGATGTTGATTTCCGGTTTTATTTAATACCTTGTTTATATTAAACTAAATTAGTTACTTGTTAAATAGTGTGATATACAATACTATAGACATAAAACACCAAATTTTCTCTTGATAGAGGACGGATTTCCTACAGAAGGTAACTGGTAACTATATATAGCACATTATATATATTATTGACATTTGTATTGGATTCCACGCGAAACTTGTTAATCAGGACAATATACATAATGTGAAATAAATTCACTCTTACGTACACCAATGACTGTACTTTTTCAGAATATAAATGAATAAACCAAGGAGAAAACGAATATTTTGATGTTAAAAATATATATGATTTTGATGTTATAAAATATATGGGGCAAATGATAGTCAATATACTCCAACTTAGTATTAGAAATTCAAATTGCTGTAGAACAGAAAATGCAGATTTATATAAATCGGACAAATATGACTTTAAATACCATTGCCAAGGGTTTATTACATCCCCATGTTTTGCCATTTGAATCAACTTTCCTTACTCGGATACAATTTTTCACGAAATTTTCATTGTAAGTGTGGCACATTTTCAGCCATTAATGGAGTCCATATGGGAAATTGCATTATCTAAAATTACAGAAACGCACCCTAGACAGCTAGTTTTGCATAGGTACTATTTCTGTACAAAAAATATGTAGTACTGGAAATCTACTTTTAAAATCCAGTACTATGTTGTAACTTTAGAATTATTGTAGTATTTAGGTACCTGTATTTTATAGTACTTGATTTGTACTTGAAATTTATGTACTACAGATTTTTGGATACACCGTTACATTTTCTGTATTTTGAAAGTTGGTCTATTTCAAAGCTCTTAAAGTTATAATTTCCAAACATGGAATATTGTTGGTATTATTTCTGTACCAAAACCTTAGCTACAAATCAAATACTGTAACTTACAAGAACATACATATTACAATAATTTTAAAGTTAAGAAGTAGTACAAAATATTTAAAGGAAATTTAACTTAACTACACATTTTAAGTACAGAAATAGTACCTAAGATGCAAAAGTAGCTGTGTATATATAATTATCGCTAATGGTTGCATAAGGACAGTGTTATTCATAAACTGTTTCCATGTTTTTTGAATCATTTATCGTATATAAAGTGTTTGTATATGACACAAAACAAGGACAATATTTCAACTTTTAAAGAATTACATTCTACAATTATCAAAATATCAACTGAGACCAAAATATTGTTAAATGTCATGTCTTCCTACTTAACCTTTATTTGCATGCCTACCCTTTAAAATTTGATAGACGTTTAAGGTTATTTACTGTCCATAATATATCACTATAATAGTCCATGTAAATATATTTCTGAATATAAAGTAAAAACACAAAATTACTGAACTCCGAGGAAAATTCAAAAAGGAAAGTCCAAAATCTAAAGGCAAAATCAAAAGTCCAAACACATCAAACGAATGGATAATAACACACAGAAGATGACATCTATATCTTTCCAAGAACTAAATCATTATTAAATCTGATTTATCTTATAATAAAATTATGTCACACAAGCAAGATAACTTATTACACAAAGATAAAATAATTACAATTCTTCTTGACTTTGATCGTTTAGGACAGCATCGGTTATCAAATACATAATATCAACACAGATGAGGCTGAAACATATCTTTCTAAAAACAAAAGCAAACCTATGAATTCAAATATTAAATCACACGACAATTTTTTTTTATCGTTTTTAAATAGTTCGTTCTGTTTTTGATTAAGAGTTTTATTTTCAACTGTGAGATAGAGGCAAACGCTTTTTTACCTTTGATACAGGGTAAAATAATATGCCCCCATATTGCCCATTTTCTTTTTCATAGAACACTGCAAAAGCTTATTAAAAGTTAAAAGTCAACATTTGTGCAAATTCTAGGTCTTTTTCTAATGATTTGAGACCCAAATAATGCCAATGCTAAATTTGAGGTAAATAAAGGCAGCAGTAGTATAGCAGTGTTCAAAATTCAAGAATCGTTTGAGAAAAAACAAATCCGGGTTACAAACCAAAACCGAGGAAAACACACTATAAGTGAAAAAAGGAACAACAGGAACACCGAAGAGTAGCAAAATTAAAGTCAGAATCAGCCGAGTCAGCCTTTTCCAGCCTGAAAAAAACCCAAATATCACAAAAAGTAGTTCCATAACCTTTTAATATTCTTAATTTATTTTGTTCTTTTTCTAATGCTCTTCTAAATTATAGTATCAAGTTTTAATTCTCGATTTTTTTATTTTTCCTAACTGCATTCTGAAGATTATTTGAAATGGAGGTTGGTTGCACTTACATCTCTTATCATGCATATTTTACTCTTTTGTCAACTTTCCAAAATAAGGATTTCCCAACTTTCAATTAAGATTGGAATTATAATCGGATATTAACATGTATAAATAGTTATCAAAGGTACCAGGATTATAATTTAATACGCCAGACGCGCGTTTCGTCTACGTCTACATAAGACTCATCAGTGACGCGCAGATCAAAAGGTTATAAGGCCAAACAAGTACACAGTTGAAGAGCATTGAGGACTCAAAATTCCAAAAAGTTGTGCCAAATACGGCTAAAGGTAACCTATCCATGGAATCACTCGAAAATTCAAAGTTTTGTTACAGAAAATTTATAAAAATTACCATATCATATAATCGATGAAATGAGGCATTCAAAAATTTGTATCTTATGCACATTACTCATAATGTTTAAGACCGAAAAATATTCAATTATTCAACTAAACAGCTGATAGCTGATATAAAAAGTTGCACCATTTACTTTCCACTATACACCATGTACTGTGTTACAACCCTGATAAAGCCTACGAGGAAAGGATTATAACATCGACCACCAATAGGTATATTGTAATGTAGGCTAGATGATCAAGTCATGCTGGATACGGTGTCGGCGGTGCTGCGATGTCACAGAATCAAGTGTTAGAATTCCGCTGAGGGAAGAAAATTTGATAACGAACATGAAAAGATCTAACATTGTTGGGCCATATTTGAAACGAATTAATATATATGTACATATTTTGTGTTTAGAAAATCAACCTAACAAATGTGTATGTTGCCTTAAATACACAGAACTGGCAATCCAGGTCTACCTCTTGTTTCGGTCAACAATCACTGAAAATATATTCGAATTTTTAGATTATCACTTGAGGACTCATGTTGAAGAACTACCCTCTTACATTCAGGATACGCCTGATTGTCTAAAGAAAATGGAAATTCCTTAATACTATATTTGCTTCCATGGACGTTTCTTATATATTATACAATTTTTTAACAATACGAACGAAAAGCAGCACGTGATGAGGTATGGAACACTCGTAAAGACAGAAATCCTCCAGCTGAGTACCTTGAAACTAGTGTTAGAGAACAATAACTTCTCATTCAATGACAAACAATATCTCCAGATAAACGGCACTAATATGGCACAAAAATGCCGCCGTCATATGCCAACATATTATAGGCCAACTTGAAAAACATCTGTTGCAAGTGCTCAATACCAGTCATTATCTTGGTATCGATTTATTGACGATATTGATTTTCAATGGACAGAATCACATGACCAGCTGAATGAATTTCTAGAACATTGTTACTCTTTCCACCATTCAATTAAATTTACACATGAAACATCAATGGAGAAAGTAAACCTTCCTTGATACTACGAGTTACATCTAGAAAGGAACATTTATAATAACGGATCTCCGTTCTGACAAAGCGGACAAACACCATTTTTTCTCTCCTAAAAGTTGCCACCTTTAAAATGTGTACACGACCTGTCTTCCCTATGAGGTTTACAATTTTCAAATGAAGTAATACTACGGATAATAACCTATCCGCCGTATATTAATTGTTCATTTTGAATTTTATTATGTGCTCTAGCTTTTTTCCCTTTAAGGATTTGACAATACCCGCACTTCATATTCTTTGATGACTCCACCAGAAAGGTCTATTAAAATCTCCGAATAAAGGGTGTCGTAGAATATCAAAGTGTCTGTATTGTGCGTTGTGCAAAAGTTTGAAAATTAGTCCATAAAGGCTTTAGTAACGCTTTCCGTGTTATTACATGTTTCACCATTATGAATAATATCTGTACTGCATAGTGTCATTAATTCTACAGCAAAAATTAATACATTGCAGATTTTTATTGATAAAAATTGTTTTCAGGGGAACCTTTCAGAAATTTTTCTTAAAATCCTGAGTCGAATTCTTGATGTTGATGCTTTATATCTTTAATACTGATTTTCAGAATAGACGGCATCGCACTCTGCAGCTTCTTTTATATCATCGTAAAAATATTTTTTGATATATTGTACGTGTTGCACAATACGAAATTCATATGAATTTAGCAGCTGCTTCGTTGTTCGATATTCAATATCCAACCGACTGCTATCAGTCTATCCAAATTTTGTTGAAAATCATCAATATTAAAATAATAGAAAACCGTAAAACGATACTCATAGTTAAAAGGAGTGAAAATATATGGTTTTTTACCCTTTCAAGCAATCGTAAAAAAACCCTGACGTAGATCGCAAGTTTGTCTTTTTGAAACATAGATTTTTATCCATTAAACGACATGATCAAAGATGTTCTTTTATATATGATATGTCTAGAAACATAAAAACCCAGACCGTTAAAATGACATTGAGACCCCTCTGATCTCTCAATCTTCTTAATATTATGCAGGTAGTTAGTTAAAATAAAGGCACAACGTCTGATGCGTTTTATCTTTTGATTTTGCCATTCTTTTTAATTTTCCTCTGAGGTCAGTATTTTTGTAATTTACTTTATACAATCGAGACCAAAAGAAATTTGGATAAGCTTCTTGTCTTCTATACTTACGGAAGGCTCAAAGTTCCCGTTTGAAATTCTAAATATATAGAGAAAATCTACCGGAGACCGCTTAAATGACGTCGAGACCTTTACATATACAGGGTCTAGGATTTCGTTGAATTTTATGGACATTGATAAACCAGTGGTCTCACCGTCATTTGAGCGGTCTGCGATAGGTTATCACTATATATTTCACGATTTCCTACGTATCTTTTCACTCCTCTTAACCATGAAAATCGTGCTTTTAATGTTATCAATTTTTTTTTATGATATTCAACTAAATTTGAATATCTAATCGACTGCTAGCAGCCAGTTGGATATTGAATATTGAATACCAAAAAAACGAACCGACCGCTAACTTCATATTCATCAATCAATTAATATTTGGCTTTTTTTTTTAAATATTTATATAATTTATGACTAGTTGCTCTGGGCCGTCCATCTTGAACCCATCGTTTACGCACGTACGAATAACGGAATCTGCCACCGGATGAAAATGCTTTCAATTTCTTTTTTTAACAATATCTACTTCAATATCATCTGAATTAATTTGGTCTGTTTGCAGTTCCAGCGCTACGTCTATATATTGTTGATAATGTTTAATATGTTCGTTATTCATTTTATGAAAAGCTGGATATTTGCTATATGAGTTCATTATTCTCTATGGATTGTTATCTATGAAAAGGTCCGCTATAATCAGTAAATTATCAGTAGTACTGCTTATCGAACCTTCGTCAAGAATTTCACAAGACCTCAGTTGCTTAAGTATACTCTTTTTTACAAGAAAGTAATCACTCATAGTTTTCTTAGTTATAAACGTTTAATCAGGCCGTGCATGTGTGCTTCAATTTACCACTGACAATATCATGTCTTTTAACACATTGTTGCAGCTTATTTGATTTATATTGGTTATCTTTCGTACGACAACTTGCATTAAGGTCGCCTGCTACAATGGCACTACCATGATTTCAATAAATAAAAATTATGGTATATAACAAGTTAAATTCATTTCTATAATTATACTATCGTCAGAAGGTAAATTTGCTCTAATAAAAATGACCCATTTCACTTGTTTTTTTTTATCTGTAAACCTATTATTTCTTTTCAGAATTAATATCATGTATCTCACTATTAAAGAATTGTAGTGTATTTTTGAACAGTATAATAATAACGCCTTTCCCAGTATAACCGTGTTAATTATTTGGTAAGTATTCTGCTTTACCTTTGCAAGTATAAACCTGTTCAATAATTGATAAGTAATGAAGACAATGCGTTTTTGGTACAATAACATTACAGTGCAGTAGTGTACTTTGATCGAAGACTGGTTTTCTATTGTATTTTCTGAATACTTCTACGATCCCAGAACTGTCACTATTGATAAACATGTACAGCATATAACAATTTGTTGCGCACTTTTGTGTTGACTAGCTGTTAGTTGTTTAGTTGTGCTTTTACGTGTATAAAGTTACCCTACTGGGCACTTATGTACAGGATGTGCTTTGCTAGTTAGGACACTCCGATCATGGTATTGTGTATTTTATGTCGTAAGTCATTTCTATAAGTTTTGGCACATACAGATCTCTTGGGAGTTTGAAAAGATTGTCGTCTAGCTTTTATAAAATCTTGGTTGGGGACAAAATCAATTACTATAGTACTTGATAATTTCTCCGGTATTGTTTACATCCTACCCACTTGGGATACTCGTTTCACTCAGTGAGAATTCGAAACAATTGGCTACGTTGGGGAGGAGGAGGGAGATATACTTCCTAAAAGTCTCATAACTGCTTTGATATAAATCTTTAATTCCATCAGATCCGCTTTCACCAATATAATTTTGACTTATATTGTACAAATTTGGATTGAAGTCATCTACGAAAATAACACATTGACAGCCATTTTAAAGGATCAGTTGCTGTCAAATTAATATTCACCAATTTGACTCAAATTCTCATATTTGATTCAAAGCTTACTAAAAGACATATCCAACTTATAAAAAGTAAAAAAAAAGAACAATTTACAAGATATTGGCCTCGATGATATGTGTCATCCTTTCGTATATTTGAGTCTAGCCGCAATCTAATTAACTATCGAATTGACATCTAAAGACTGCCAACGTTCATATAAGCGACTATCAACATAAAAATAGTTATAAATAGATAACGAACTAGTGCAATTGGATTTTTATAGGTCTGTTTAATTTCATATTATATGTTAAAAATATACAAATACAAATACAAATACAAATATTTTATTGGCACAAACACAATTACAATAATTGGCAACGGCCTATACAACTAGTATACAAATAGTAATGATGCAGCAATTAAACAATACTACATAGAATATCAATAGGCATATTTCGAACAATGAAATGTACAGTTATAATTATATCAATATATATAGGTTAATTTATAAGAATAAACTACTGACATAAGTATATTGTATGTTATAGCTTCAAATTGTTCATATTACCCATTTATAAGGACATTTTTCCTTAATTCAAATGATTGATTAATAAAAGATGATATTAATTTAAGTGTTTTCCTACACTTGCTGTTAAGTAATAATTTGATATATTCATCCTCCGTTTTGGATTGTTTGTCATAATTTTTAAAATATAACAATTTTGATATAAGAACATTTCTTTGTGATTCATATTTTGTGCAGTGCAACATAAAATGTTTTTCGTCTTCTATAGTTTTATTATGACATAATTTTCACAACCTTTCTTCTCTGTTAACTTGCATGTATCTACCTTTTTCAATTTCAAGATTGTGTGCACTTAGCCTTAGTTTTGCCAAAGGTGCCCTATCTTTCAACATATTCAATTGGTCAACATAGTGTGCACGTTTATTTGAAAAACAAAAATGTCGAAAAAATGATAATTTGGATGATTCTATAATATATGAATTTTGTTCTTGCAAAATTTGGTCATGAATTCGTTGTTTTATTTGAACAACGGCAAGCATAGGTGTAATATGTACATTAAAAGATGTTAAATATGAGAAACCCAGATTATGGATACATTTCTTCATATTACTTGTCCATAGGTTGTTTTCTCTTGTTTGAATAAATATGTCATGAGCTAAGATTTTGTTAGATGAGATTAAATGATCTAAAAATTTCATGGAAGACAACAAAATTTTAGCTTTTAAGGGGAGTCTACCAAGCTCACTGCGACATGCATGGTTGGAAGTTTTACAGTGAACCCAAAGAATTTCTTTCATAAATTTTATATGAAACTTTTCATATGGTTCATTCTCAGTATTGTTTTGAATTGATTCAATACCCAAAACTTCACTTCCATATAATAAAATTGGAAGTACCATTGTATCAAAAAGTTTTTCTAAAAGTTTACATGAATTGTTAAGACTAAGAGATTTCTTTATTTTGAATAAAGCTTTTCTAGCGTTTTCCATCAATAAATTGAATGCAAGGTTAAATTTGCCATTGCATTTTAAAGTTATCCCAAGGTAACAATATTTATCAACTGTCTCAATATAATATTTGTTGATTGTAAAAAAGTTTTGAAATGATTTGCCGTTAGAATTGAATATTAGGACTTTTGATTTTGTAGAATTTACTTCTAGCTTCCAATCTGTACAGAACTGAGCTAGAGTGTCAAGACTACATTGTAGTCCTTCTGGACTACTTGACAATAGTACCAAGTCATCGGCATTACCTTTGTTTCACTTCCAATTTTGACATTCTTTTCCTTTGAATATGCATATATTATGAGTAATTCATCTCTCGCTATGGGATTTAGTTGATGGTCACATGAATACGGATTCAACGAGGTCGAATTATTTCATCATCGATGTTTTACGCCTATTTTGACAAAATTGAACCTTACTATGGATGCTAAAAGCGAATAATTATTTCACTGTTACACTTTCATTAGTGATTGAACCGAGGATTGAACAAAACAACCATTATATTTCAAATTTCTTGACGTGTATATCTCGTAGCTATTGTCCCTTTAATAAACTATGTAATGTTCAGGTGGCAGGTACCAGTTTTGGTGTACCAGAACATGTGTCCCACGCAGAAATTTTGTTATAGTTAAGTATTGAGGTATATAATTGCATCATGTGGACTTAAAAAATAAATGAATGTAAATTCTAGGTTATTGTACTACACAAGTAAGTAGTTGCATACACAGGTTGGGGATTTCCTTCACATATAGGTCCAATCAGATGTCAAAATTGTGGTCTCCCTACTTGACGGCATCCAATCAAAGTGGGGAAAAAATTCAGTTTTATGTAAACAAAAATATCTTGAGATTTTGATGGTAAGGATAGTTTCAGACAAGGCTCTAATTCACTGAATATCTTTTCTCTCTTGAATTTTGGGTAAAATTCTTGTCGGCTTTTAGCAGGATTCTGCAGGTGAGGATTAGATTGGTATCAGAGCATCACATTTTTTGCCTTATTTGCAATGCATTTATAAATTTTAAAATCTCTATGCTGGACAGACACCCAAATTTAAAGGTTTTCTATATATTTACATAAGCACGCACACATCTTAGTTCCTTGAAACCATACATTTTATTTGTATATAAGCTTGAATGAATTTTCAAGAAAATAAAATCACAGATCCATGAAATTCTAAAGATTTATAACTGGTTTCTGCCACCTCAACATTATTTGAGCAATAATATTTTTGAGTTAATTTTAAACATCTTTTTATTATTCTTTGCACGTTTTGCTGAGTCACACAGGTAGGATTTTAATGCTTTCGAACGGTTTCATTGTCATTATAAAAATACAAACGTTGTTTTGTACATTTCATTTGTTTAAAAATAGAAACTAGTATCTTATTTATCTGGGGGAAACCTATTTATTTATTAATAGAAAATATTAGAATCAAAAGTTATAAATAGATATATTAGAATTCATTTACCTTTTGTTCCGGAAACGACCAAATAACAACCTCGGTAGCCAGGTCAATAATTTTCTATATTTAGATCGGAATTTCTTCTTTTTATTCTGGTTAATATCGGTTAGGGACATTTTTTCCGGAATTTAATAAAAAAAAGAATAGGATAGCAATTATCGTTATTAAGTGAAGAAAACATCGAGTTACTCAATGAAATTTGACTTAAAGTGGAGGGGCATTAAGTTTTAACGGCGTTGTCCGTGTGTACGTCCGTACGTCAATGAATTAGTTTCCGTTCTTTTATCTTGAGTTTGCCTCAAAAAAATGTTATGAAACTTATAAACAAAAAGTGAAATCACAAAAATACTGAACTTAGAGGAAAATCAATTAGGAAAGTCCATAATCACATGGCAAAATCATATAACAATACGCATCAAAAACGAATGGACAAGAACTGTCATATTCCTGACTTGGTTACAACTCCTTTTACAACAAAATTGAGATCACATTTGAATTCGGTGGTGTCATTTATACCATTCTATGGTTATGCGCCTAAACAATTAAAAAAATACTTTTTTTTTCTTCATTTCCGTTTTCTTACTTTTAAAAGTTTGCCTGACACAAAATCAAGACACGCACGATTGTTACACGCACGATACACGCACGATTCACGCACGCAACACGCACGATACACGATGAACGCACAGAATAATGGTCAGTTTGAATTTTAAAAATGTACCATCTCATTTTAAGTTTTAATTTTAAAAAGAAGTTATGTTTTTTCAGTGGTAACATGTCCACTGATACAGAGATTTTAAGCCTGGAGCAATTAAATATTCACAAATGGATGATAAGCAGTGCAGAATAGAGTAATGATTATATGAATTAATTTCATGCAAATTACACATACAACAGTTCACTTTTTCATATAAAAATAAAAGCTAAAATCTGTTTTACACAATTAGTTTTGTTTCAGTTTCATCAATGTACTGGACAAAGAAATAACATGATAATAAGTGTCTTTCATAAAATTTTTACCCTTCTGAACCTGATTTCACTCCCAAGTTTTAGTGGAGTCCATGTTATTTTTGATATATTTCAACTGTTGTTGTAAATTTATTTTGGTTTTATAAGTATTTCAGTTTGTTTACTCAGTGGCTTTGATTGTAATTATCTCATATTAAAAAAAAAAAATATTGCCAATATATATTGTATTGTATTGATACTGCATTGTTTTCCTTACTACCATGTTCTTGAACATGTATATTCTAATTTGTTTCCCCTGATGACTTTCCCCACCTCATGTTTCAATATTAAAAGAGGGACGAAAGATACCAAAGGGACAGTCAAACTCATAAATCTAAAACAAACTGACAACGCCATGGCTAAAAATGAAAAAGACAAACAGAAAAACAATAGTACACATGACACAACATAGAAAACTAAAGAATAAACAACACGAACCCAAACAAAAACTAGGGGTGATCTCAGGTGCTCCGGAAGGGTAAGCAGATCCTGCTCCACATGTGGCACCCGTCGTGTTGCTTATGTGATTACAAATCCGGTAAATATTCTAATTCGGTAGGTCACATTCATGAAAGGGAAGGGGATTGTAGTTACGACGTAAGGAACATATCCGATATCATTTGTGAAACTAAATGTGCCTTCTTATTACATGTTAGTTTTTAGTGCTTACTGGTGAATGAAAAAAAACCTACCAGTGTTTCCAAAAGTGGATGAAGTTTTCACAAACACAAAATATGATTTTGTCTCCACTTCATAGTGCCACTTAAGCTCTTCCAACTGTTTTTTTTTGACTCAACAAAGCCCTTATATGGGTTATGGAATGTGGGGAAAAAATAACACCATCCTGTAAAAAATGACTTATACATTACAATTATTATTCCACTATGTGTTGATTTTGATAGGGAAATCAACATCTGCTTGGTTGAACTAAACTATCACACATGAACAACAATTCATATTCCATTCTGGATATAGGGCTTGCCTTGTGTGAGGTTACCAACGGTTCATGTTTTATACCCTAGTTTTTGGTGGGGTTCGTGTTGTTTATTCTTTAGTTTTCTATGTTGTGTCGTGTGTACTATTGTTTTTCTGTTTGTCTTTTTTATTTTTAGCCATGGCGTTGTCAGTTTGTTTTAGATTTATGAGTTTGACTGTCCCTTTGGTATCTTTCGTCCCTCTTTTATAACGTTATCATTTGATTTTTTTTTAGATATAAAATATAGTATTTTTGTTTTTGAAAATATTTTCAGATTTAAAAACAAACAAGAATGAACCAATAATTAACTTTTAATCGCAACTGATTATCATTGTGTACGTTGTGTTTTATAGTTATAAAAACAGATAAGAAAAGAAGTATATCTATTAATATCTTATGTTTCAACAAAGTTAAAAAAGGTAAAGATAGTAGAACATGTAGAATAAAACGCTCATTTCCAAGGGCTTAGGAAGATATGAAGATATGTTCATCCAAGGAAAATCATATATGAAGAGGGCATCATATCTCCCTTAGGATCAGGAGATAAATGTATAACATTAATGCATATAAAAACATACCCCTCTGTGAAGTTAAATGGTCGTACCCTAACACTCACGTGTACTCACTCAGTGACGGTCACTCACTCAGACTCTTTACGATGAACTGTTAAATCTGCTTGCCCGGAGCTCAATTTTAGAAATTTTTTAGTTAGATTATGTTGACCTGTAGATATGATTTTTACAGGCCCGAGAGAAATTTTACAAGCCTAGGCTGCCTGGGCTGCTGTTCAGCGCGAAGACAGTAACAAATCACCGTATATGTCAACATTTCAAAAGACAGGACAGTTAAACTTTCTTTGATACATGTTGTATAAAGTTATTTTTGTATATAAGCTTTGCTTTCATTCATAATATTTGTTCAATTTTATATAAAAATGAGAACCGACTAATGTGGTTTAAAAATGTATCAATAAAGGTACAAGTACTGTCAGAATTAGGAGTGTAACTATTCAATCTGAAGTCAGGTTAGAAATTATATCATTGATATTAAATCTTCGAACTACCTGTATCCTGAGTCTGTTGGAGTGGGGATTGTTCCATATTTGCGTTGTTCTAGTGCTACATGTTTTAACTATTTAACTTAGCTGTTCTCTTCCCTCCTGTTCTACTTTCATTATCAAAAAGAGCGCCGGAAATAAACACGGGGAAGCCGTTCTATTTTTAACAAGTAGATGCGTACGCATTTCTGGTTTCAAAGGTTGTTATCTAGTAGGTTGGTCCCCTTCCGTAAAACATTCAGTATGCCTTCGGAATATACAGGTAGTGTCAAGAATTTCAATAACGGCCGGGAAACAGGCTAGTTATCTAGTTGCTTCTTTTTGTTTGATGGCAGACATTTTATGTTTCAAATTTATGTGTATGAATTAATTGATTAGTTTTAAATACATTTGGTGTACGTGGTAAGAAGTTTTTCAAACAGTCACTCAGTTGGAAAGCAGGTCACGGTTTGACCCCAAGTTTATCAGCAACAATAGAGTCACGTGACCGTGAAAATTCAGTAAAAGAACGGACGAGACAAACCTCATTTTTACTCACTAAATACTATTGTCGTAATAAAAACTTATTGACCTAAATAATCTTGAGTATCCATAGTTTATTCTCGTCAAAGCTCACACATCAAATCAAAGTCCTTTATTCTTTATTTTATCTGCAAACTTGGAGTTTGGGTGAAAGTTGTCAAGTCTCCTGATCGAAACATCTAAATATTTACGAGGAAACTAAAAATGATGGGCTGAATTTAAATTTAATAAAGCATCTCATTAAGACAAACACTCGATATGAATATCTCGGCAATAGAATGTTGGATACGCAAACGTCAAATTGATTTCAAAACGAAGCGGTGGTTTTTATGCCGATTTGTGCAAGTGGTTATCTCCCCTTAATATCACCAGTCAAAAATATAAACCCAGCAAAATGCATAAAAATTAAGAAAGGAGTTTACTCTACAAAAATTAGAAAGAAAATAAACGAAACTCGATTTATAACTATGTTATGATAATATAAAAAAGAGATACTTCCCTATTTTTCAGAGAAGGACTAAATGTATAAAATTAAAAGACAAAATAGAAGTAAAAAAAAACCAATTCAGAAATGTGGATAATGACACCCACATGTAAAACTAAAAACCTAGCTATATTGAAATTAGATCTGGCGGATGAAATATACTACATGTAATTCTTATATGTGGGATCATTCCTAGCAGATTTTTTTTAAAACACTTCTGATAATATTTAATGCAATAAAACATAGTTTATACAATTTGAATAATCTTTCTGAAAATTGATATAATTATTAAATAAATAGTACTGATCATGTATATTTTATATTCTATAAAGTGTGACCAAGAGTCACAACAAATTTCTCCAAATTAAGAGAGCCTTTAAACTCAAGCCTTTGTTTCTTAGTTGAACAGTAAAATACAGAAAAGGGATTTATAAGTTTAATACCAAAAATATTGACAGAAATTCTGTAAAAAAAAATATGCTTTAAATTATAAGTGAAAGTGACACAATTTGAATTTCAGAATCATTATTATTGTAAAATTAAACTACTAGATTAGCTTGTACAGTAGCCCTTTGTCTTATTTCTCAGGGTATTTTATAGATTATAAATGAAAGTAAACTTTTTTGAAAAAATGGGGCTTCTTCTCTTGAACAGGCATAGGTTGCTATATCAGCTGCTTTAATTACATATTTATAATCAAAGTATTGTATATATTCTTTACCTGAATACTAGTAATAGGAAATGAAATGAAACTGGTGTGACAAATTTTGTGCATTTTATTTCAATAATGATCAATGATGCTTAAATTTGACAAGTGAAGTATTTGGCATTTGAATAAATTCAATTTTGTAAGAACATATCTCTATGAATTAACTTCTTGTTTGGCCGACTTGGCTTGATAAGCTAGTTTTTGCTCTTATTACTATAGCTTACTAAGTAAAGAGATAATAATCTAAGCAAGATTTTATTAACTGACCTTCATTTCCTTTTTTTCAAATGTTTTTTCCTACAGAACTTTCTTTGCAATGCATTTTCTATTGCTATTTTTGTGCTTTTGTCCATCAATACAGTAGGCTATCAATAATTTGTCAGATCTGTCAGAATTTACCAAGACGTTTAGCTTTAAACGCAATAAACAAATCTTTGTTTGTTGTTTCACTTTTCCAATGTGTTAATTTTTACTATGCACATGACCCTGACACATATTTTGTTATAAACGTTACATGACGTATGTTGAAAAAAGAAAACAATGTCACCGTCAATTTGTGTAGGGGATCAAAAGGGGTTTTAGTTACTTTAAAATACAAGTATCGTATGGAATTGTGAAAATCCACAACTTTTAATCAAAATTTCATTCATGTCTTTAATAAAATCAGTATTTTAGAGCACTTTGAAACAGGTACAATGAAAAGAAGCTTAACTTCTCTGTTTTGAAGTAGAAACGTAGCTAAAACTAGATACAAATTGACATGGCTGGTGGTCACTAAAATTGATGTATAAAAGTAAAAAATGATGGCTTCAAAATTGTGTAGAAATTTGAAATAGGTTTCCCGGTTTCATTTAAGATTATAACCGTTCTTTTCTGTATTTGGATACGCAAACGTCAAATTAGGAAAAATCGATTTTTTTGGCGAACAAAAAAGATGGCTATTTTTTTTTTAGAACGGACAGGATAAAGGAATAGCAATAAAAAGCTATTTTTTTTGTCATGTTTGTATGTCGTAAAGAAATAATATTGGTCACAAAACCTACAAATTTTAAAATTTAATTATAATAAAAGCATGACAAGTTGAAGAAAATACTTTAAACGTCAATCTTTTAGCCGATTGATTTGGCGGACTTTTTGACGTTACGGACGACTGTAGCGCCACCTAATTAATTCCCCCTGCTATTGTTGCTGATAGCTTGACGACAACGGCCGTATCGAAGGACTTGCTTTCCAACTGACTATGAATATACAATTTTTAAGTTTAAGAAAAACAGTTATGTGGCCACAACATAATTAAATTCCCTGTGTCATCATGCTATTTTATTGTGGTATCAGGTTCGTTCGCGCCCAATACACTTTCGCATCCTACATGTTCGCACTTCGCACGTTCGCACCCAATTTTAATTCCAATTCCAGTTGAATAATTGGAAAATCATTGATTGTTGTTATAAATTGCTCTGGTGTAAGTAAAACATTCAAGATTTTAAATGCAAAAGATAATTGTTTTTAACAGCTTGGTCCCTTTGATCTGAAACAATAAAATATAGCAATATATATACACTATTATAACCAAAACATGATAAAATTTATTCAAAACACAAAAAGAAACGTAGTCAGAATCTCACTTTATTTTGAAACAAGTCAATTAAACAAAGTTTAGCAATACACTAACCATGTTAACCAAAACATGATTAAGAGTTTAATATTCAGCACAAAATAAAACGTTGACAGAATCCCACTTTATTTAGAAAGGATTATTTTTTTTAACAATACACTATCCAAAACATGATTATGATTTATTCAACACAAAAAAAAAATGCTGTCTCACTTTATTTTGAGACAATGACAACAAATATAAGAATATACTTGCCAAAACTTGATTACAAAGCTATAGTTATCAAACACAAAACCAATTAGAATTTGTTGCGAACATGTATGGTGCGAAAGTGAAAGGGGGCGAACATGAGTGGGTGCGAACGTGACTGGGCGCGAACGGACCCGGATTCGTTTATTGTGGCCCGTACGCATATCTCTTATTATGCTTGTAGTTAAATCTGTTTAATTGAAAAAGTCTAAATAAAAGAGAGACTGCCGAGTTAGTAATGAAAGTGTTGGTAATAAGAATAACACTCATTGGCTCTAGCGCATACAAGTTTATGCACTGCAGAGAGTGTGTATGAGGTCTTGATGGGGTAAAGAGAATAGATAATAATGAGTAAAAAGTGCATAATAAAGGGGAAACAAATTTTAAAAAAATGGACTGAAAGATAGGAATATGCATATGTTTTTTTTATAACTAAATGAATAGTTTTCATTATACAACTAATGTACATATATTTTTTTCTGAGGAAAATTCTTTTATTTGTACACATTTAGAAGAAGTTTACTTAGTTTTAATTGCTTCCTTCCAGGAAGCAATTCGCCGACATATTTTCCGTATGCATAGTGACCTGAGCGCAACCCTCCTCGTAAAAATCCGGTGATCGCAATACGCATGGATCTGTCATTAAAATAAACAATTATCTGATTGTTCATGTTAAACACGTGTTCAATACCCATGCTTTTTGTTATTTGTTTACTACAAGGTGACAATCGGTAAACTTCGGTTTCAAAACACGGCATTTAATGAGCAGCCATATTTCTTAAATCATAACAGACAGAGAGAAAAAATAATTGACGATTATACGTTATATTTGCGTAAAAAATGAGAAAATCGTGCACAGAGGACTAAGTTTATGATATATATGTTACAGTAAATAGGTGAAATTAGGAATTACACGTAATTACTAAACATTTTAGTAAATACCTGTAGTTACTAGTCAATTTAGTAATTACATGTATTTACTAGTTGTTTCAGTGATTACTGGTATTCACTGATTTTTTTTGTCATTTTTACAGCTATTTACTAACTTCATATTTTGTTTAAAAATTAAAGACATAATTCAAGATATCAAATAAGAAAGTTAAGGGGTAGGGATGCTTAGGGCTTACTTAAGAATTTAGGATTATAAGGCACATCAAAAGTGCATACACTTTAGTTTTTCGGTGAATTGAAACTTGAAAATGGTTGTTTTATAAGTCTTGAAACTCCCTAAAAATTATTTTCAGCATGCAAGACAATGATGTCATTCCAAAATTGAGTAATACATTTTTAAGAAGTTTATAGGCAACTTTTAATAGCCAGCTCTTTTTTAAGATATACATTAGATTATGCCAAATTTGGTTACATGATTTTGATAATTCTTAAAATCTCATAATTTTGTTAAATTCAAATCTACATCAGGCATACTTTGCATATCAACTTGGCCAATGACATGAGTAAAATTACTTTTACAAAATAGGTTTAAATATGAGTTCTTTTGTCAGACATTTGCGATGAAGATGACATTCTTCACAAGCAAATTTATACAAATTGATGGCGTTAAGAGTCACATTTCATATTTCCGTGTTTCTGTGTGTCTCATTATTATGAATTTTTCAAGACCTCCAAACTGAAGCTTATACCTGCAACAGAATTTAATCATGGTTTCTACCTGTATAAGAATGATCTTTTTGTGGATTGAATAAGTCAACTAAATGGTCTATCCCTTTTCTTTTACTTTCAATGTTGACATTCTTTTCCTTTTCGACGAGCCTGCTACTTTTTTCGCAAAAGCCAGACATGGTGAAACAACCTTAATTCCACCACCAGCAACGTCCACAAATATTCACTCTGTGGTTCAATTTTTTTTTAAATTTTGATTACTTTCTTAAATTATCCTGGATTTCTACCAAACTTAAACAGAAACTTGTTTATCATGTGTTTATGATCAAAAGATAAATTTCAAGAAGTAAATTTGGTAAAAATATATTCATTTTTTTCGTATTTTACTTATATATAGACTTAGTTTTTATGACGGTTAACATTACACTCACACTGTGGTTGAAGCTTTTTATATTTTAATAACCTTCTCAAAATATCCTGGATTTCTACCTAACTTGGACAGAAGCTTATTTATGATCATAAGATAATATCCAGAAGTATAGTTTGTAAAAAAAATCCTTTTATCGTATATTTACTTATAAAAAAACCCGGACTATTATTTTTCAGTTAACATACCATACACTCTGCATTTAATTTTTTAAAACATTCATTGGAATTCATAAACCATCCTGAATTTTTACCAAATTTGGACAGAAGCTTCTTACAGAACTAGCCAAAAGATAGTATCTAGAGGAACATTTTAATATTTTTTTCCCTGTTTTTGTTGAGCCTGCGACTCACAACAAAAGAAGGCGAGACACTGGGTTCTGTGAAACATTTACAATTTTGATAGCTAAATACATCGGTAACCCATCTCCAGCTAGGGGTTTAATTGAAGGTCAAATGAATATGTATTCAATGAGGTCCAATAATTAACTTCCAAGTGCACAACTCATCACCCATGTTTCTCAGCTTATTTAACAAAATAGAAACTAATAGGCTGCTGAAAGTGAAATATATTTTCACTATATCATTTTCGTTAATGATTTAACAAAAAAAAAATTAAATCATATATTTTTTTTCAAATCTCGTAGCTAATGCACCTATAGCAAAAAGGCACATTTTAGGCTGATCACTTTTTAAAAGTACTCACTGATTTTCTAGTATTACCAAAACTTTTGATCAATGTATGTAAAAAACACCATCATAACCTTGCCTGACACGGGTCTGACTCCCTCAGTTCTAAAGACTGTTTTATGAAGACTCCAATATGACAAACAAGTTCAGGGATGGGGTTTAGAATGTGTTTAAGTTTATTGAATGCATCAAGATGTTGAAATAATGGTACATAGTCTTTTAGATAAGCAAAAAGATTAGAACGCAAAGATAAGTTAATGTCACAATACAAAAAGAAATGAAATTCATCATCTAGGACTTCACATTTTTTACATAATCTTTGTGCTCTTGGAATGTTTCTGTACCTTCCTAATTCAATGCCTAGGAAATGATCACTTAGTCTAAATTTTGAGAGTAACTGCCTATGTATAAAATTATTGCAATTTAAATATTCCTCAGACTGACAATTATTTTTTAATTTCCCATAAAGACAAAGTTTGGATGAGGAATCCATTTTTGAAAGTTTAATTAAAGTATTTTTTTCATATTCCTCTGAAACACACTTTTTAATATTACATTTTAACATGTTTTTTGATTGTTTGAAAGGTACATTATTATTATAGTAATTTTCTGGGTTTATTTTCATCTCTTTTAAAAAATTTATCTGCAAATGAGTACCAAGAATAAATTCCTTCTGAATGTAAATTTATGTTTGTTTGTAGAGATTCTTTAACCAGGGGATTAATATCATTACAATTTATTTTATAAAAATACATGAGTGTTTGAGTTTTTACATAGGAGTCCAAAGTAAATCTACCTAATTCTGATCTAGCACCTATGTCAGTGGCTGTCTTTTTCAGTCCTAATACTGCTTTACAAAATTTATTAAGGGATATTTTTCTGCTAATGCAAGAGTATCACAAAATGTATTATTTACTGCAGCTCTATTAGATGCCCTAAAAGCTGACTGAAAATTATCCATAAACCAAATTTCAGAGTTGTATGTCAAAATAGGTCTTATAAGAGTATCAAATAATTTACATGACAAATTAGTGGGAACAAAATTAAAATTGGACATATATTTTCTCAATAAAAATAAAACTTTAATGCCTTTTTTTAGACAGCTCTTCAGTAGTTTTTGTAAAATTTCCCCTATAGTTAATAATATTCCCTAGAAATTTAAAGTCCTTAACTTCAGTCAAAAATGTATTATTGAACAAGAGGGGTGGGGATTGTTTATAAATATTTTGAAAAACTAGAAGTAAGGTGTAAAAATTCATTTTAAAATTAGTAATTACTGGTAATTACTGGGCCCTTTTAGGAATTACTTGTATTTACTAAGTGCATCAGGAATTACATGTAATTCCTAAATTTTAGTAATTACATGTAATTCCTAATTTCACCTATTTACTGTAACATATACATGCATTGGTTGAAGAATTGGATAAACATTATTTTTCACCACTCACTCGTTTCATATGACTTTAATAACACTGTCACTTTTCCTCAATTACGTTTTTTGTATAGTTCAATGAGTTATCATCACTAAAAATGTTTTATTTGCAATAATTCAGATTTATATCATCAATTTTGGTATGAAGTGCATGCTACTAACGCCTTTTTAATTAATAAAGTATCCTGATTTTCCCAAATATGTGAAAAATTTAATATAAGTGAGGTTAGAATAGAGCACACCTGCCACGTGCAGAATTCGAACTCACAACTTCAGTGTTGATAAGCTTGTGATTCATTTCGACTACTATGATCATTTAGCTACCGATGCCACTTAAATGTCAAAACTAGTAAAGAAAAGAGAAAAAGGTCTTAACATTAAGAATAAAGGAATAAGAGACCTCTCTCCGGACGTTTTTGAATTTAAGGTGAAGAATATTAACAGCTGCTGATGTACATTTTAGAGAAAATTTTAATATGAATAATAGATAGGAACATGAAATTTCATTAAAGCTTTTCAGTTTTTTGTATGGAGATCAGTAAAATACATAATATGTACTATTGCCTAAAACATTTCTCTATTTCTGCTCACCGAAAGAATTTTGTTGGTTATGTTTGAACAAGGTTAAAGTCAGTCCACTTCCCCTGTTTAAACCAGTCAAAAAATATTAAGTTACCTTCCTGTTCCTACACTAGTTAGTAAATGTCAATGCTACAATTTTTGAAAGTAAATTATTAACATTAATTAATTAATGTAAAGGAACATACATAGTTATGATAATGAAAAGTTTTTTCAAATATATATGAAACATAAGCAAAAATTGGAATTGAGAACGGTTTATTTGAAAATGTCAACATTTATTGTTATATGTGGGTCACTTGCCATTCGATTTAAAGCTCGCGTTTAATGATGCACATTAGTCTTAAAACAGGATAAATGGTGATCAAACTATGTAATCAGAGAACTGCAATTCGAAAAGAATATAATAGCATTGATCAATTCTGGCAAAACAAGTGTCTACATTTCTATCCATGGAAGTATGTTTGAAAACAACCAGGCAACACAAATTTGCGCATGTATTTTTTTTTGCAGATTATGTCATTTTAGTTTCAGGTAAAAAAGATTTTTCGCTGTAATATGACTTTATGAATTACATTGTAAACAACAAACGAAGACATGAACATTATGAACACTAAATGAAAGATATTTAAAAATTTAAAAATAAATAAATTAGAAAATGGTACTAAGCATCAATTACAACAATTTATACAGATGAATATGTTTTTTTCACACCAACAGTTCTTTGATAATGGAAAGCATTCCAGAAATAGATGCGTCACCCACTGTGGACAGCGAAGATAAACACAAGCATGTTTGTCTAAAAGGTTCGTAATGTTGGCACAACATACATTTTATCTAGATCATTATATGTTACTGCACAAATTCCCATTTGATATTCATTAAAAAAATCATAAGTTTCATATATTTAACGTCACTAAATATGAATGAATATCCATGATGTAATTTGGGGATTAGGTTTCTTTGTTTTACTAAAACAATAAACCTTATTAAAAGTAAAAGACATAGCTAAAAATGAATGATATATTTTGTTATATTTTATTAAGAACAAAAGGAACAGCATAATATGGATCGTTCTCAAACTCACCCAAAACAGCTTGTACTAAGTGAGTAGTCATTTTATTTTTTAAGTTGCTAGATTTAATGAAATATGAATAACAATCATGGTCCAGGTTTATCGAATTTTCCTTTTACAAGCCACACTAATTTCTTGACTAACTTTGTATATTCCTTTGTACAACAAAGGAATAGATATAACAAAAGTATGAATACATCATCATGAAGATCATAAAACATGAACTTGATCATCATGTTACACTATTAGGATAGAGAGTTTAAGAACATTAAAGGAAAGCAGACAGGGAAATAAACATAGGACGTTGTTTAAAAATGCAAATACCTGTAAATATTTATCAAGCCAACGACAAAATATGTAGTGTAATGAAAACGGAAGGGATGTTTACGTCTGCTATGAATTTTCTTTGACTGTTTCAAATGCAGTTAACGTTATTGGATGTGTTCAAACAAGTCTTGGCATTTAATTTAATGTGTTCTCGCTTTTCATATTAACATCTACTCTTCTTTTATATTTTATATTAATATAATAATATTTTTTAAATATGTTTTTGGCCCCGTCTTTTACCCATTAATCTTTGAGTAAGCACTCTGTATCCGTCAAAAGAAGGCTTACGATTTCTCTTAGATATAAGAAGATGTGATATGATAGCCAATAAGACAACTCTCCATCCAAGTCACAATTTGCAAAAAATAAAACATTATAGGCCAAAGTAGGGTATTGAACACGGAGCCTTTGCTTACACCGAACAGCAACTATAAAGAGCTTCCAAAATGACTAGTGTTAAACCATTCAAAGAGGAAAACCAACGGTCTTATTTATATAAAAAATAGAGAAACACTTATGAACCACATATTATAAACGACAACCACTGAACGCCAGGTTCCTGACTTAGAACAGATGCAAACAAATGAAGCGGGTTTAAACTTTGTTTTAATAGGTCCCAATCTTCATCCTTACCTAAAGCATTTACAATATAAGGTCAATGTCAGAAAAATATAAAAATAAAAATTATATGAGGCTGAGAAACTGGGGAAGTGCGAGGGGATATTGACCTTATATTATATTTATACTGCAACATAAATAAATACATTGATAACTTTTTTTAAATGTTAACTTATTTTATCCCTTAAAGAACCCCTGGTTGTGGAAAAAGTGTTCCATGATGAAATTGACCTTGCACAAACTATAGCTGTGTTACAATATTTAGGAACTACTAGTATAAAATAATGTAACATAACAACATAGAAAGACACTATAAAATATCCATTGATTTGGCTTAACTCAATCAAAAGACATTTTAACACAAACAAGTGAATATTCAATGAACGAATACATTTGATCTATGACATAATGTTAATACAATATCAATAAAAAAAGGGTGAGATGTGTCACAATTTCAGAAAAAAATCAATCATCACATTGAACAAAATGTCGCCAGAGATGAAATAACACAGGTTAATGAAAATAATTTTATTGTAAGCTATAAAGTAATGGAGATATTTTTTTTTAAATAAACAATTTTGTTGTTCATAATTCGAGAACAGAAGTGAAAAATTACAGTCATACAAAACACTTATCAAAGCTTATTAAAGCTGGTATCTATTAAAAATACAGAGGGGAGATATAACACTAGATAAGTAAACATTAAATAACAGAAAAGCCTTAAAAATTGTATCAACAGGCCAATTTAACACGAAAATACGATTTGAGAGTACTTGCAGTTACTGAAAGCTAGTTACTTAGTAAAAGCCAAAACCAATTATAGTTTAAAAAATCATGCATCAGAGACTAAAATCAACTCGCTTAACATATTTAAAAAAAAAATGTGTAGCTTAATATGTGTGTTAACAAAATAATAATGTTATGATTAAAATTCAGGACTGTTCACTACTTCATGGCAGCATGTTTTAGAACATTTTCAGAAAATGGCAAGATATCGAAAGACAATAGTTTACGAATAACGTATATATAGGCATTTTCCATACCTTTATTTGATATTGATATTAATTGAATGCAAGATAAAATCTGGAAATTAGATAAGTGGAGTTATAAACATGTTATACATAAACATGTAAATGACTAGTCTTTACTTAATATTTTCTTAGTATCAAGAAGGTTTTGTTTTCTAAAGCAGGTGAGGAAGACGAAGGATCATTGTCAGGATATGGCTGGTCACACGATCCTGGTGAGGTCGTACAATATTCAAATATCCCAGAAGGTACAGCACTTTCAAATGTTGCCTCGACAGAAGACAGACACACATCTGTAAATACTTCTGGTAAATTGTGTTCCAACATTTGTTCTATAAGTAACAAGAATTCAAATTGAGACATACACATTGTCCCAAAAATCATCCGACATTATGCAATACAAAGTGTAACGTGATAAAAAGGCAATAATTTCAAGGCATCTTCACTTGACTTTTTCTAATCTTGAATTTCAAGAAATAAGTAGGCTGTGTAGTAGAGCTGTAGTCATATCACTTGATAAGATTCGGTTTCTCCGAATATTACCATCACAATAACATTGACTTTGTAATTATTAACAGGAGAACACGCTTGTCGAATTTCATCCGAACCGTCTTTAAACCCAGAAAGCTTGTTGGTGCAAGAAATTTCCGATAACTCGAGTTTACCAACGCAGAATGCAGATAGACAGCTTACTGTTATATCTGAAGATGCAGGAACTGTAACCAACACATATGGTAATGTATAGATGTACCAACATATATATGATATGTATTGTATGTATGCTGAAATGTTGACCAAAAACAATTGCCGTTGTTCTCCTGATATCTCTTGTGTTAATGTGCTCTTTAATATATATTACATAATACTTCTTTAACTCTTAAACTTGTTGTTTGAAGAAAATGTTATTTACAACATTAATATCTTGTCAAACCTAAATGAAACACTTCTTAATTGTTGTTTACTTCTTTATCTTTAGAATAAACGAAGATTAAATGTGAGCACACTGAGCAAGTATCAAAATCTGAAGTGAAAGTTTTTTTTTTTAACAATTTGTTAATCTAAATATAACATTATATTATTTGACAATGAAGTATAGAACTTGTTGATTTGAATGATATTCTATTTAAATTCTAAGCGTTTAAAAAATTAACCATCTTTATCCTAAGTTGCTTGTAGTGAAAGTATGGATCAATACCAGATAAAAACATATTCTTCAATATTGATGGCTACGAGTTAAAAAATATATTTAAATAATGAAAAAAATTCTGATATTTTCAATTTCATTCCTTTAATACATATTGAGCTATACATTTCGATATTATCAAATAAATTCTCCCCTTTTGCAACCAGTGTACACTTGTTTCACACTGCTTCAACATAGTTATAAAAAATCATATATATAATTTCTTACAGGATATAATACAGAGAGAATTAGCAGGAAACAATGGAAAGGTTTGTCATCATTATATGATTGATATGCAGAAATTTATATAAATATTTACAAAATATAAAATATAAAAAAAAATATTTATACCTGAATTGATATTAGCAAAGAATAGGTAAATATTGACTTAATCATCATCAGAAATAATCTTTAACATTTAAATGTTGGTACAAGTGGATAAGGTAACAGTTATTGCACAATCGTGCGATGACTTTGAATTGTCATTCTAATGTTTTAAAAATTGACATAATACTTTTTTCACGAATGAACGAGAATAAAAAGGTTGTTGTCTTCAGTTTATTTACTTCATTTTTCTTTATCTTTATTCATCGGAGAAACTTTTTTTTTGTGTCAGCTGTTTTTTTTTTTACATTGAAGAAAATTGATTTAGATCTTTGCATAAATCAGAATTAACAAAAACGAAAAACAGAAATCAGTAGTCCAAGAAACCCAACATATCAAACAAAAGACTGAGTATCACAAACTTATGCAAACACCGGGATTATGGAATGTATTGCGCAAGATGTAACGTATATATTTTTGACTAAAAAGATAACAGCATAAAAGATAATTCGACAAGGTTTACTTTACCAATATTTTTTTGAAGTCATTAAAGTTTTTCAAGATCAAAATCTGATAGGGGAAGATCTATCATGATCAACATACGCTTTGAAATGCCTGTAAAATTTGCTTAGCGTACTATTTGTTATGGTTTGTGGTCATGGTTGAAAACTGTATATTATAGACCTATAATTGAATACATCGTCGTACGATTATCTGTGGTGAAAAGTAATCCTTATTGGCAATCATACTAATCACGTTTCAATTTGATCATTTTTTGTGTTATCCTTTTTTTCAGCAATACACATATTTGTTCTTGATGTAGAACAAAAAATTATTGCTAGCAATAAATGGCTACAATTCACAGAGGCAATTGGATATGATATGAGTGTTGAAAGGAAGAAGATTGGTAGTGAACCTAAACAGTTCTACAAACTGTTAAATGAATGGATAACAGTTATGAAAGAAACTGAACGGAACCCTATTCCATATCTAAAAAGGGCATTAGAAGAAGTAGACGAGGAAGACTTAGTCACAAAATTGACACAAAAATTTGGCTCAAGTAAATGGCATAAGTATAAGTTTTGTTTTCTGGTTCTTCGATTAGGTGATACAGCAATGACATAACGGAATCCATCTCCGAAACGTAATCTATCAAACATAATAAAATCCGAAAATCGAAAACGTTAGCTCTAATAAACATATAAATTAAACATCTCAATTCTGAAGAAAAATATTATCCCGATGTTATTTCCTTATATCTTTTTTTTTAAAATTTGTTTCATTTCAGGGATATTAAATATTGGTTGTGCTTATTTTATTAGCAAAATTCTACAGTTGACACATTGGCTGGATTTTATATAGACAAGTTATTGTTGTATTCACATACTTTAAAATTGAAAATAGAGGAAATGTATTTTTGTTTTCTAAAGATTTTTTGTTTTTAGTGGAATTGTGAATTCTGTTAGTGATCTACCGTTTTCATTGTACAATATTATAGAGTTTTCGTTCGCTTTAAACTTGACAGCTGTCCCTGAATTTTAGAGCTAAACAACAAACACCAAAAAAAATTAAGATAAATAGTATTTGCAATAACAAGAATCTGCGTTAACTTTTTGTTTTCACGTCACGTCTGATTTTCCAACGTTTATGGAAAAGAAGAAAATTAAAACCAAAAAGGTCAAAATAGTATTTTTTTACTCATTAGGCAATTTATGACCACTTTGATATTTAACCGGATTTACAAACAAACATAATGAATTAATTGAGTTTAACAGTTACAATATGGCATCCCGTTCAGAATAAGTACTGTACTATTTGTGAAGTCACCAACACCACACCCAACATCATTGAATTTCATGAAAGAACCATTCGAGTACCAATCCAACATAAATAATAAAACAGCCACGGAGGTCTCGTGATAAAATGCTCTAAATGAATTTGATATGCCGTTGGTAAGTTTGCATCAAACCAATCACTTGAAACTTGGTATTTGTAGCTTATTCTGCCAAGCACGTGATATTTAGGAGTTAGAGCAAAGACAGGTCAACTCGAAGTCAGCATAGGGTGTCTAGGTAGTGTGATTTCTACGCAAGCAGACTATTACTCGGTAAACTCAAAAATGAAAAATCATCTTATCGATTTAATATAATGCATGGTCTAATTTTATATTGTCTTCAAATGTGTTCGTCCTAAATTGTATGTTATATTTACCACCTTTCTTTAAACCAATAATTATCGTAAAAATAGAAATCTTCGAGTCAACGAGTAAAACCTGGTATCGTAAAGCTTTTAAACTTCTTGCTATAAACAGTAAACGAATTAATTTTATTAAACAATAAAGAAAAAAAAAAACGAAAAAAAAACGATGGTCTAGAAATAATAAAGCAATGTTGATTTAAATCTGGAGTAGCAGCTGCGTACATAATACTACACTTACTTAATTTTCACTATCTATAAAAGTAGAATGGTGAATCAAGCTGCATATGGAAACCGATATTTATTTGCAGCACATGATATCCACGATGAAGACATGGACCAGTTACAGACTCAACTGACCTCTAGGGATTTTAGCATTACAGGTAGCATGCATTTCAGTCACTAATTTTTTGTTATGCGAATTTAAGTACAGTTTCGTACATATTTGATTTTGAGTACACGAGACCATGTAAAATTAAATTAAGCTAGCCTAAAACCGGCTAAGTAAAACGTACACTATCAATAATTTTCAAATTTATTTACATGACATATCGTCGTGTAGACATTTTCGATACATTACTTATTTAAATAATGTTAAAATCGTCCGAAAAAAATATTGTTTCTATCCTGAAGCATAGAATATCTTAAGAAATATATTACAAGGTTTTGGTAAGGTTTGGCTATAAATGTTATTCAACTTAGTTTCCGTTATTGAAGTGATCCTTAATGTGTGGGTTCTGTTTTGGAAAGTGGAATTTGAACATATAGTTCTTGTCTATGGGATACTGATACTTGACAAAACTTTCTTACCGAAATAATTAATATTCAATCCATGGTATGCATAACAGCACTACAGGCTCTTGGATGGAACAATGTAACAGCCTTTAAACTATCATTCTGTATTTCTATGAATTGATTTGTTTTCAATGTTATACGGCAGATTTAGCCCTGACATGTTACTTTACTTTGCTAATGTGGATTGTGAATTATTTTTAAAGGACTTCTTTTCGTTACAATTTGGTACTTAAATTTTTTTTTTCAGCAATAACAGTTTACAGTTATATATGGTATAATCATGCCAGAAATTAGCCCTTCTGTGTTGATACTGTCATATCTATTAATAAACCGTGAACAAAACTTTAAATTGTTCGGAGATTTTCAAATGAGTGTAACCTCTGGAACTGATTACCTAAGCAGAATTAGGCAAAACCCGGAATTTTTGGTCTTACGTGCCCTCTCCTCCGTACTAGGCTTGACCTTTTATATTCGATTCAAAGGTCACTGATGAGTATTTTGTAAACGCTACGCGAGTCCAATAGTATATATCAAAATTCTTCAAAAAGTTGTTTTGTAAACATTAATGTGTATCTATGTTTATTTACCCGCCTCGCACCCTTCCCAAAAGAAAACCGAAAAGGGGAGAAAAAAACGTAATAAAACGTAATAAAACAAAAAACATTTAAACAAACAAAACACAAAAAAACCAAGATCCTTATAAAGCAGTAGTCTATTGTTTAATGAAAGAAAATTCGGGATTAAAATTCTAAATGCAAATTGTTCAGTATATATCACGCCATTTTGGCATGAGTCTAGTACTATAACAATCGGTTACAATAAAAAAAAAAAATCCTTTCAAGGTAAATATTATGGAAAAAATAATGGTCCATAAACCTCAACACAGAAACTAAAGATTGATTTGAAATACCACAAACAAAATAAATGAAATATATGATATAACTTTTAAAAAGTAATACTAGCTTTTTGTTTGTTATGGGACTTTAGATATTTAATGGCGTCCAAATTTTTATTGATAAAGGAAGCTGATGTATCTGATGAGACCAACGTTCAACGACCGTGCCTAAAATATAAGGATTATCGAACTTTGGTGGTAAATTAGTCAATCGTTTTCAATTAAGATAAGAGTTAAACGCAAATCGCCTGAGCGAAAATGTAAGCTGATTGTCACTTAAGCAAACAAACTATATCTCTAGGACACCGAGGTTCTTAATTTTAAAATGTTTGTTGTAAGACATTTACAATAACGTATCTGAATGACAATGCGTTATATAAAGGTAAATATTTTATTTCCCTAGATAATCTATCATCAAATGTAGTTGATGGTCCAGGGGAGACAACCGGCGCTATCGGTCCCTTCGATGATGTTCCAACTGAGAAATGTGGATTTCCCGGTCTCATGATTGATGGTATGTCACATTTATATATTACATGGTCAACTTTACCCATTCTAATCAAAGGTACCAGGCTTATAATTTAATACCAGCATGTATTATGTAAATCACATCTTCGTGTATTAATGAACACTACCTTCGAAAATTAGTTTATTTCCATTGTCAATGAAATATTGTAATTTACCTTTCGTTTTATATATAATTTAAACCAATACATCCTAAAATGACTGATCAATTTACCACATAAATAAATTATGTTTTGGAGATCTTTTCAGACATACATTTAGGGGTGACTTAATTATTTTAGTGTTTGTTATCATTACAAATATTAGGATCATTTTTAAATTAAACCCTCGTCTTGTCCTAAAAATGAGATAGTTTAGTTTAACAAGGAAATGTGAAATGCCTATATGTATATTTTTAACAAAATAATCTGTAGTAGAACAAAAATCCAACGACAGACAGAATCACGCATCAAAGAGTTCAAAGACAATTAATCTGTTGACACATTGTCAAAATATCTAATTGAGTAAGACGAATACAATTTGGTGAAAGATGGTTAAATTATTGAATATTTATCACATAATAGATACAATCAAAAAGATTTGATACACATATCATGCATATATCGGTGTATATAATCGACTAATTCAGGGAGGATATATTTCTTTTACTCTGTTTTGAAGGCAAGCAAGTCGTGTTCTCAAAGTTGAAATATTCTGCTATGGTTGGTCAGACATGTGTTATTAAAGTCAATATTGATGATAAGTACAGACATGATCATTTGATATGGAGATGGAAACAGCATAAAGAAGAGGAGTATACAAAAAGTGTATCAAATTCTGAGAAATACAACATAGGAAATGTGGAGAATCCTTCCTTAACAATAAAGTGTGTACAAAAGACAGATGAAGGGTATTATAGGTGTCAAGTTGTAAATGCTGCAGGTTCTGTCAATAGTGAAGATATATTTTTGGAAATACTTGGAGGTAATGTGCAGTAAATGATTTTGTTATTTGTATATTATGATAATACCAACATTCGGTTGTTTACAACCGACAATAAAATACATAAATAATAAATACATAATGTACATTTAAACACACTGTAAAATTCGATCGACTTATTATAAGCCATACATTGTAACAGTACCAGTTTCACAATAAATCTTCATTCCAGTAGTTTGCACAAAAGGTATTTTGATGACAACGGTAATTTCTGAACAGAAAGACCTAATACTTGGTCAGGAGCTATTTAGGAATAAATTGTAACGTGATTATCAGATATATGTGATTCTTATATTTTCAGATATGAAATAAGTGTAATTGAATATCTATCTTATGTCGACAATTTCGATTTCAAATTGATTTTAGGTCGTTAACATCGAAGGTGAGAAATAGAGAATAATACATGGCAAAATCCGTATCATATGTCGTATCATCCCGAGAAATCAATATCAGCCCAAGGGCCTTTAGGCCCGAGGGATGATATTGGTCGAGGGTGATACGGCATGTGATACGGATTTTGCCATGTATTATACACTTTATCATATATTTCAACAGAAGAGTATTATATTATATGAACTGTTTTCTGATCCATAGCACTGGGTTACATTCAGTTCTACTTTTGTCTCGTTTCAAAGGCCTTTTAAAAGAACTGATCAATTACTTATCCGAAGTACCTGGGTTACAATTTGCGTGCTGTTGATTTAAAAATATTTTGTTTATTATTGTATTAATTTGTGTGTTTTGTATTTTTCATAGTTGCATTTAGTGTGCCAAAAAATATGAAAACTTGACGTTCGTGACGTCACATACAATATGAAAACTCGACGTTCGTGACGTCACATACCAAACAATGACGTCATTCAAAAAATTTACCTATTTTGAGGAAAAATTTTCTTAAGCAAAAAAAAAAACCAAAACTGACTATGTAAAAAAAAACAAAAAAACAAAAAAAAGTAGGGGTGTGATAAAGGGTATGCGATAAAGGGTGCGCATCAAAGTTGCGCGATATATCCGATATGGATTAATCAGCAGGCTATTTATCACATATGCAAAACTACTGTATTTACTACTAAACATATGATAAAGGTAGATAACAAGTTGCCTGAACTCCCAAATTAAAATAGATGGCGAACATTTTTTAATTCAATAAATTATACCGTATCACATGTTTTAGGCATTCCAAAGGCAATTGTGAACGTTGAGGGAAAAGTCTTACGGGGAACAACAGTTATTCTTCACTGCGAGATAACATCAGTACCAGATTTTACCTCATTGACGTGGCTCAAAAATGGAGATGCAATTACAATGACCATTAATAGTACCAAATATAATGGTGGAACAAATCACAAACCATCCTTGACAATAAATAATGTTGATAATACTGATAAAGCAGTTTACACATGTGAGGTGACAAACTTAGCTGGAACAGGAACGAGTAACGCAGTCACTTTTAATATTATAAGTATGACAATATTTCTTAAAAACACAATGAATGTATACAATGGTTAACGAACATTTTCAAATACAATTTTTATTTGACAACCATATTCATTGGCTAAATGTACCGTTAAATCTACACAATTAAATGTATTCGGCAGCCATTTTGAACTCGCGGAATCAACAAATGTTCAATTTATACTATGAATTTGAAAAAAAACCACAACCAACCTTACAAACGCAGGTTCATTGATATTTTGTTTAAAATCTGAATAGTTAAAGTAACAAAATGACCTTCGGTTCTAAGTTTTCGTTTGTATGAAGTTATATAAAACCTTGATTGCCATGCTCCAAATCAATAACTGAAGGTTTGCAGGAATTTTTATTTTAAATTATTTCATAATAACAGTCTCTCATGTACAATTTTTGACGATTTGACGTCGCAAATATCCGTTTTACTAGCTCGCCAAAAATGCATTTTCGACCATAAAAAAAGTAAAATCACAAAAATACTGACCTCCGGGGAATATCTAAGAAGGAAAGTCACTAATCAAATGGCAAAATCAAAAGCTCAACCACAGCAAAATAATGGATAATTGTCATATTCCTGACTTGGTACAGGCATTTTCCTATGTAGAAAACGATGGATTTAATCTAGTCTTATGTCTAGCTAAACCTCTCACTTGTATGACAGTCACATCAAATTCCATTATACTGACAATACTGTGTGAGCAAAACAAACAGACATAATTGGTGGCCTTCGGCTGTTGTCTGCTCTATGGGTTGTTGTCGCTTTGGCACATTCCCTATTTCCTTTCTCAATTTTATAATAGGTAAAAATGACAAAAATAGCGGTACAGCGTCATTATTGTTTTATAATCTTAATCACCATAAAACATCAAAATATGTAATAAAGAAGCACAAAAAGGCATATCAACAAAGCACATTAGCATAAATTAAAGACAATAATACCAAAATGTATTATATCACAATAACACAATGATAGGATGTTTAGGTACAGAGCCACGTCATATGTATCAAACACACACAAAATGGCATATAGGCAAAGCAACTTAGCAAAATTTAAACACAAGAATACAAAATAATTTACAATAGCACAAATACATAATAATATGCTAAGATGCATAAGTACAGAGCCAAGTCATATGTATCAAAGGAACTCAAAAAGATATATAGTTAAAGCACATTGCAAAAATCAAAGACAAGAATTTATATTATATTATATGATGTGATAGCACAACAGGAGAACAAATTATAAAAATCAGTTAAGTGCTCGACTCATCAGATAGACTCTAAACAAAAAACAACTAACATTCACATATTTAAAAGACATGGGAGAACGAGTTATATGCATTGACCTCTAGGGATTTAAGCATTACAGGTAGCATGCATTTCAGTCACTAATTTGTTGTTATGCGAACTTTAAGTATTCAACTTAGTTTCCGTTATTGAAGTGATAACTGTGTGGGTTCTGTTTTGGAAAGTGGAATTTGAACATATAATTCTTGTCTATGGGATACTGATACTTGCCTAAACTTTCTAATCAAAATAATTAATATGGGGACGAAGTCCCCTATTACAGTAGAAAATTCAATAAAAAAAAAAAAAAAAAAAAAAAAAATCGGGAAAATTTCCGAATTTTTCATTGTACTAATGAACTCAAAATCGTTCAATTTTTTTTTGTCGTGTTTTTTAATTTCCAGATCTGCGCAGAACACATAACTCTACTTCCTTCTTCCGGTCTTGTTGTCGTGAGACTTTGATTAGTCTAGTAAAATATAGGAACTCAAGGAACACAATACCAATATTTCATTTTTAATCATTCTTTGTCTTTGGTATGAATAAACGTTAGGCCTACCTGATGCATTGCGTTTCTTTGTTTACATTGAACATGACGTCATAACTTAAATAACGTCACAAGTAAAATCCCTAACAACAGAACCCAAAATCGGAAACGTTACGGTATTTCCGTATCTTTTTTTTAACAAATATTTAAAATACAAAAAAAATAATTTAAACAAACTTCGTCCCCATTCACAGGTAATGCCTGCCTCATATTATTCAATCCATGGTATGCATAACATCACTACAAGCTATTGGATGGAACAATTTAACAGCCTTTAAACTATCATTTTGTATTTCTATGTATTGATTTGTTTTCAATGTTATACGGCAGATTTAGCCCTGACATGTTACTTACTTTGCTAATGTGGATTGTGAATTATTTGTATAAGACTTCTTTTCGTTACAATTTAGTACTTAAATATCTTTTTTCAGCAATAAGAGTTTACAGTTATATATGGTATAATTATGCCAGAAATTAGCCCTTCTGTGTTGATACTGTCATATTTATAAATAAACCGTGAACAAAACTTTGAATTGTTCGGAGTTTTTCAAATGAGTGTAACCTCTGGAACTGATTATGATTAAAATTCAGGACTGTTCACTACTTCATGGCAGCATGTTTTAGAACATTTTCAGAAAATGGCAAGATATCGAAAGACAATAGTTTACGAATAACGTATATATAGTCATTTTCCATACCTTTATTTGATATTGATATTAATTGAATGTAAGATAAAATCTGGGAATTAGATAAGTGGAGTTATAAACATGGTATACATAAACATGTAAATGACTAGTCTTTACTTAATACTTTCTTAGTATCAATAAGGTTTTGTTTTCTAAAGCAGGTGAGGAAGACGAAGGATCATTGTCAGGATATGGCTGGTCACACGATCCTGGTGAGGTCGTACAATATTCAAATATCCCAGAAGGTACAACACTTCCAAATGTTGCCTCGGCAGAAGACAGACACACATCTGTAAATAATTCTGGTAAATTGTGTTCCAACATTTGTTCTATAAGTAACTAGAATTCAAATTGAGACATACACATTATCCCAAAAATAATCCGACATTATGCAATACAAAGTGTAACGTGATATAAAGGCAATAATTTCAAGGCATCTTCACTTGACTTTTTCTAATCTTGAATTTAAAGAAATAAGTAGGCTGTGCAGAAGAGCTGTAGTCATATCACTTGATAAGATTCGGTTTCTGGAGTCCAACAGTATACGTCAGAATTCTTCAAAAAGTTGTTTAAATGTGTAGCTTAATTTGTGTGTTAACAAAATAACAATTTTATGATTAAAATTCAGGACTGTTCACTACTTCATGGCAGCATGTTTTAGAACATTTTCAGAAAATGGCAAGATATCGAAAGACAATAGTTTACGAATAACGTATATATAGTCATTTTCCATACCTTTATTTGATATTGATATTAATGGAATGTAAGATAAAATCTGGGAATTAGATAAGTGGAGTTATAAACATGGTATACATAAACATGTAAATGACTAGTCTTTACTTAATACTTTCTTAGTATCAATAAGGTTTTGTTTTCTAAAGCAGGTGAGGAAGTCGAAGGATCATTGTCAGGATTTGGCTGGTCACACGATCCTGGTGAGGTCGTACAATATTCAAATATCCCAGAAGGTACAGCACTTCCAAATGTTGCCTCGACAGAAGACAGACACACATCTGTAAATAATTCTGGTAAATTGTGTTCCAACATTTGTTCTATAAGTAACTAGAATTCAAATTGAGACATACACATTGTCCCAAAAATAATGCGACATAATGCAATACAAAGTGTAACGTGATATAAAGGCAATAATTTCAAGGCATCTTCACTTGACTTTTTCTAATCTTGAATTAAAAGAAATAAGTAGGCTGTGCAGAAGAGCTGTAGTCATATCACTTGATAAGATTCGGTTTCTCAATCTTTTTCTGTTATTATTTTCATTTGTATCATTATAATTGTTATTTGAATGACACTCATGTACAGTGTATTCCGAATATTACCATCACAATAACATTGACTATGTAATTATTAACAGGAGAACACGCTTGTCGAATTTCATCCGAACCGTCTTTAAACCCAGAAAGCTTGTTGGTGCAAGAAATTTCTGATAACCCGAGTTTACCAACGCAGAATGCAGATAGACAGCCTACTGTTATATCTGAAGATGCAGGAACTGTACCCAACACATATGGTAATGTATAGATGTACCAACATATATATGTTTATGTATTGTATGTATGCAACTGCACGTTTTATAGATAAATTCCGATTTCTGAATCTTCTATCTGTTTTTTGGTTATCTAAATATTTTTTTTGAGTATTTTGTTAGATCACGATTTTTTTTATTAACAACTAAAGGTCACCGTACGGCCTTCAAAAATTATCAAAGGCCATATTACATAGTCAGTTATAAAGACTCCGAAATGACAATGTAAAACAATTCAAACGAGAAAACTAACGGCCTTATTTTTTTTAGGTTTTTAGATAGTACAGGAACATTAAGCATGAAATGTTGACCAAAAACAATTGCCGTTGTTCTCCTGATATCTCTTGTGTTAATGTGCTCTTTAATATATATTACATAATACTTCTTTAACTCTTAAACTTGTTGTTTGAAGAAAATGTTATTTACAACATTAATATCTTGTCAAACCTAAATGAAACACTTCTTAATTGTTGTTTACTTCTTTATCTTTAGAATAAACGGAGATTAAATGTGAGCACACTGAGCAAGTATCAAAATCTGAAGTGAAAGTTTTTTTTTTAACAATTTGTTAATTTAAATATAACATTATATTATTTGACAATGAAGTATAGAACTTGTTGATTTGAATGATATTCTATTTAAATTCTAAGCGTTTAAAAAATTAACCATCTTTATCCTAAGTTGCTTGTAGTGAAAGTATGGATCAATACCAGATAAAAACATATTCTTCAATATTGATGGCTACGAGTTAAAAAATATATTTAAATAATGAAAAAAATTCTGATATTTTCAATTTCATTCCTTTAATACATATTGAGCTATACATTTCGATATTATCAAATAAATTCTCCCCTTTTGCAACCAGTGTACACTTGTTTCACACTGCTTCAACATAGTTATAAAAAATCATATATATAATTTCTTACAGGATATAATACAGAGAGAATTAGCAGGAAACAATGGAAAGGTTTGTCATAATTATATGATTGATATGCAGAAATTTATATAAATATTTACAAAATATAGTTTATTTACTTTATTTTCTTTATCTTTATTCGTCGGAGAAACATTTTGTTTGTGTCAGCTGTTTTTTTTTTAAATATCAAGAAATTCAGCATAGCAAACAAAAGACTGAGTATCACGAACTGATGCAAACACCGGGATGATGGCATGTATTGCGCAAGATGTAACGTATATATTTTTGACTAAAAAGATAACAGCATAAAAGATAATTCGACAAGGTTTACTTTACCAATATTTTTTTGAAGTCATTAAAAGTTTTTCAAGATCAAAATCTGATAGGGAAAGACCTATCATGATCAACATACGCTTTGAAATGCCTGTAAAATTTGCTTAGCGTACTATTTGTTATGGTTTGTGGTCATGGTTGAAAACTGTATATTATAGACCTATAATTGAATACATCGTCGTACGATTATCTGTGGTGAAAAGTAATCTTTATTGGCAATCATACTAATCACGTTTCAATTTGATAATCTTTTGAGTTATCCTTTTTTTCAGCAATAAACATATTTGTTCTTGATGTAGAACAAAAAATTATTGCTAGCAATAAATGGTTACAGTTCTCAGAGGCAATTGGATATGATATGAGTGTTGAAAGGAAGAAGATTGGCAGTGAACCTAAACAGTTCTACAAACTGTTAAATGAATGGATAACAGTTATGAAAGAAACTGAACGGAACCCTATTCCATATCTAAAATGGGCATTAGAAGAAGTAGACGAGGAAGACTTGGTCACAAAATTGATACAGAAATTTGGCTCAAGTAAATGGCATAAGTATATGTTTTGTTTTCTGGTTCTCTGATTAGGTTATAAAGCAATGACATAACGGAATCCATCTCCGAAACCTAATCTATCAAACATAATAAATTCCAAAAACCGAAAACGTTAGCTCTTATAAACATATAAGTTAAACATCTCAATACTGAAGAAAAATATTATTCAGATGTTATTTCCTTATATCTTTTTTTTTTTAATTTGTTTCATTTCAGGGATATTAAATATTGATTGTGCTTATCTTATTAGCAAAATTCTACAGTTGACACATTGGCTGGATTTAAATAGACAAGTTATTGTTGTATTCACATACTTTAAAATTGAAAATAGAGAAAATGTATTTTTGTTTTCTTAAGATATTTTGGTGGAATTATGAATTCTATTGGTGATCTCCCGTTTTCATTGTAAGATATTATAGATTTTTCGTTCACTTTAAACTTGACAGCTGTCCCTGAATTTTAGAGCTAAACAACAAACAATAAAAATGATTAAGATAAATAGTATTTGCAATAACACGAAGCTGCATTAACTTTTGGTTTTCACGTCACGTCTGATTGTCCAACGTTTATGGAAAAGAAGAAAATTTAAACCAAAAAGGTCAAAATAGTATTTTTTTTACTCATTAGGCAATTTATGACCATTTTAATATTTAACTGGATTTACAAACAAACATAATGAATTAATTGGGTGTAACGGTTACAATATGGCATACCGTTCAGAATAATTACTGTACTATTTGTGAAGTCACCAACACCACACCCAACATCATTGAATTTCATGAATGAATATTTCGAGTACCAATCCAACATAAATAATAAAACAGCCACGGAGGACTCGTGATAAAATGCTATAAATGAGTTTGATATGCCGTTGGTAAGTTTGCATCAAACCAATCACTTGAAACTTGGTATTTGTAGCTTATTCTGCCAAGCACGTGATATTTAGGAAAGAGCAAAGACAGGTCAACTCGAAGTCAGCATAAGGTGTCTAGGTAGTGTGATTTCTACGCAAGCAGACTATTACTCGGTAAACTCAAAAATGAAAAATCATCTTATCGATTTAGTATAAGGCATAATTTAAATTCATATTGTTTTCAAATGTGTTCGTCCTTAATTGTATGTTATATTTACCACCTTTCTTTAAACCAATAATTATCGTAAAAATAGAAATCTTCGAGTCAACGAATAAAACCTGGTATCGTAAAGCTTTTATACTTCTTGCTATAAACAGTAAACGAATTAATTTTATTAAACAATAAAAAAAAATAATTAAAAAAAAACCGATGGTCTAGAAATAATAAAGCAATGTTGATTTAAATCTGGAGTAGCAGCTGCGTACATAATACTACACTTACTTAATTTTCAATATCTACAAAAGTAGAATGGGCGAATCAAGCTGCATATGGAACCCGATATTTATTTGCAGCACATGATATCCGCGATGAAGACATGGACCAGTTACAGACTCAACTGACCTCTAGGGATTTTAGCATTACAGGTAGCATGCATTTTAGTCACTAATTTGTTGTTATGCGAACTTTAAGTACAGTTTCGTACATATTTGAATTTGAGAACACGAGACCATGTACAGTTAAATTAAGCTAGCCTAAAACCGGCTAAGTAAAACGTACACTATCAATAATTTTCAAATTTATTTACATGAAATATCGTCGTGTAGACATTTTCGATACATTACTTATTTAAATAATGTTAAAATCGTTCGAAAAAAAATATTGTTTCTATCCTGAAGCATAGAATATCTTAAGAAATATATCACAAAGTTTTGGTAAGGTTTGGCTATAAATGTTATTCAACTTAGTTTCCGTTATTGAAGTGATCGGTCAACTGTGTGGGTTCTGTTTTGGAAAGTGGAATTTGAGCATATAATTCTTGTCTATGGGATACTGATACTTGCTAAAACTTTCTAATCGAAATAATTAATATTCAATCCATGGTATGCATAACATCACTACAGGCTCTTGGATGGAACAATGTAACAGCCTTTAAACTATGATTTTGTATTTCTATGTATTGATTTGTTTTCAATGTTATACGGCAGATTTAGCCCTGACATGTTACTTTACTTTGCTAATGTGGATTGTGAATTATTTTTATAGGACTTCTTTTCGTTACAATTTGGTACTTAAATATTTTTTTTCAGCAATAAGAGTTTACAATCATGCCAGAAATGAGCCCTTCTGTGTTGATACTGTCATATTATGAATAAACCGTGAACAAAACTTTAAATTATTCAGAGTTTTTCAAATGAGTGTAACCTCTGGAACTGATTACCATAGCAGAATTAAGCAAAACCCGGAATTTTTGGTCTTAAGTGCCCTCTACTTTGTACTTGGATTGACCTTTTATTTTCGATTCGAATGTCACTGATGAGTATTTTGTAAACACTACGCGAGTCTTGCGTCCAACAGTATACGTCAGAATTTTTCAAAAAGTTGTTTTGTAAACATTAATGTGTATCTATGTTTATTTACCCCGCGTCGCACCCTTCCCAAAAGAAAGTCTAAAAGGGGAGAAAACAACCACAATAAAACAAAAAACATATAAACATAATTATAAACAAACAAAACACAAAAAACAAGATCCTTATAAAGCAGTAGTCTATTGTTTCATGAAAGAAATTTTGGGATTGAAATTCTAAATGCAAATTGTTCAGGATATATCACGCCATGCATTTCTACTAGATAAAAAAGAAGATGTGGTATACTTGCGAACGGGACGACAACTCTCCACAGGAGACCAAATGACACAGAAATTGATAAATGTCTATTTCACTTTATATGGAACCAATTATAATAGGCAAGACAAATGCGTTCTATACATCTATAGTAGAAGTTTATACCAAAATGGCGATTTATATGCTTTATCTGGATTTTGTTTAATTTAGTGATTGATTTTTGTTGTCTTTTGATCGAATTTTGTTAATTTATAAGCACTTGTCTTTAATGATTAAAAATATTGTATTGTTTCTTTATTCATACTGCTTCGTCGTTTTTTTCTCAGTTAAGCCATACACAAATGAGGGTCAAACTATTATTCAAGCAGCAACAGTGGTAATGGGGGATAGAAATGTAGTGACGAAAGTTGAAGGAGGTAGTTATTATAACAAATTAAAATCAAGGATTTATACATTGAAATGCTGATATAAAAATTTGGGGGTAACAAAATTTTACATTTAAGCAAGGAAGGATTGCTTTATTTAGCAAAAAAGGTCAATCCCTTTTGGCATGATATCCTGGTAAATTTTTCAAAATTGAAAAATAAGTTGAAAGTTGAAAACAATACCGATATTCTGGCCCAGTCCATATGGCTAAATCCAAACATCAAAATGGATGGCAAGATGATTTTGAAGGGTTAATATATTGAAATTGTATATTTTTTATCAATGATCTGGTGTCAGATAATAATACATTATTCTCATATGAAGAATTTGAGAAAAAGTATAATATCAAGACTAATTTTGTAGAGTTTTATGGTAGTTCAAGTGCTATTCCAAATAGATGGAAAAGTAGGATAGAAGGTAGTTCTTAACTTGATTATATTGAAAATAAATTAGTAGATAAAGTTAAAAAAGAACCAAAATCTTGTAAATTTTTCTATAATTTATTTCTGGAGGATAATAAAGTATTATCACTATCTTCCTGTAACAAATGGGAAATAGACTTAAATATACAGATTGAAGATTGGAATGCTATTTATTCTATGCCCTTCATTATAACTAGAAATTTGTTTTTACAAAATTTTCAATTTAAGATTGTTCATAGGATTTTACCATGTAATTCCTTTTTATATAAATGTAAATTAAAAGAAACTGAACTATGTACATTTTGTTCGGAAGTTAGAGAAAATATTTTTCACATTTTTGGGAATGTAACGTAACGCAAAACTTCTGGTTTTCCATTATAGATTGGATTAGAAATTATAACATCTTCTTGCCTTTTAGTGCAAAAGAGGTCATTTTAGGTGTGTCTGAGGATTTTGTCAACAGTAAAACAGTTAATAATATCTTGTTGTTACTTAAATACTATATATACAAATGTAGATGTAAGAGCTTTTGCCCACAAAATATGGTAGGATAGAATATTTAAAGTATTGGATTAAAATAGAAAAATACTCTGTATGTATCTTAACCCCTACACAAAAAATAAAAATGGATCAGAAGTGGCAATTGTTAGAAGCAGCATTTAATTAACAAAAAATTGTAATATTTATATCTTATTATACCATTATGATTTAATCGATCTTACAAGTGTTAATTATTTTTTTTTACTTGTGTCTAATACTATATTATGTAATTTCACATGTTTCATCTTGAAAAATAAAATAATTACAAAAACAAATATTGTTGACATAAATTATCATTGATATGGTCAATTTTGTAAATTAACTGTTTACCAATTTTTGTATTTTTGAATTACTGTGGCTTTTCTACGTCAGGAATCGATTACCGTAGCAGTATTTGGCAACACTTTTATGAACTACTGGTCCTCAATGCTCTTCAACTTCATACTTTGTTTTGGGCTTTTTTTTTTAACTTTTTATTTTATTCAAGCGTCACTGATGGGTGCTTTGAAGACGACACGCGCGTCTGGCGCAATTACAAAATTTAATCCTGGTATCTATGATGAGTTTATTTAAAATGTCCAAGCTTATGTGGCTAATTGTAGACGCCATCTTATTATCACACAATTCAAAATTAATATATCTTTAATTTTCATCTGTATGCACCCATATAATAACCAAAATTTACTAAGGTTGATTTAACTGTCTATTTGATTTGATTACAACTGATGATACCTGTGGAAATTCCCACCCTGATCATCAGCATAATGTCACATGTTACTTAACATTCACTCCTTATGAAAGATTGTTTTTCTTTTCACATTTGTGTTGTTTAGTTAGCAGATCATATCTCTTCATATGCAGATTGTTAATAAGCTGTCTACACACTCTTTCTAGTTGTCCAGCAATATTTTGAACAATTTCATTGTTACATTTTTTCACAGTATAGTAGAAGGGATTAGCTATTAGTTGAACTAAGTCTACTTCCTCTGCAAAGTAAGATTTTGCTAAAAGTTCACTACTCATATCAATTATCATATCCACCAATCTTTTCCTGACCATTTCAAGTGACTCACATGTCATTAGAAAATGTGACAAGGTTTCAGGACTCCTATTACAAAGTTAACATGTTGGATTGACTTTGTTTTTATTGAACGATGCTCGATTTGATTGAAATATATAAGTTCCTGAAGCAATTTTAGTTCTTTAAGGAATCCTTACAATGTCTCTATTATTTGCTGTTTGTACTAATCAGTGGGTGTATTTTCCCGATATCTTCGAAAATCAGTTTATTACCATGGTCAATGAAATATTGTAATTTAACTTTCGTTTTATATTTTTTAAAACAATGCATCCTTAAATGACTGATCAATTTACCACATAAATAAATTATGTTTTGGATATCTTTTCAGACATACATTTAGGGGTGACTTTAGTATTTTAGTGTTTGTTATCATTACAAATATTAGGATTATTTTTAAATTAAACCCTCGTCTTGTCCTAAAAATGAGATAGTTTAGTGTAACAAGGAAATGTGAAATGCCTATATGTATATTTTTAACAAAATCATCTGTAATAGAACAAAAATCCAACGACAGACAGAATCACGCATCAAAGAGTTCAAAGACCATTAATCTGTTGACACATTGTCAAAATATCTAATTGAGTAAGACGAATATAATTTAGTGAAAGATGGTTAAATTAATGAATATTTATCACATAATAGATACAATCAAAAAGATTTGATAGACAAATATCGGTGTATATAATTGACTGTAATTCAGGGAGGAGATATTTCTTTACTCTGTTTTTGAAGGCAAGCAAGTCGTGTTCTCAAAGTCGATATATTCTGCTATTGATGGTCAGACATGTGTTATTAAAGTCAATATTGATGATAAGGTACAGATTTATCTTTAAAGTATGGTTGTATTTTCGAGTGAAAATTTCCCTGATGAATGATACTACCAATATTGATGTCATTAATACCTTTGTTGGCAAAGGAAAGATTTAGAATTGATCTTTTCTCTTTTTGTTTCTTTTCCAAAGCGATTCGCAGTCTGGCAATGTCCGATATGATAAGTTTGTATTGGTTTGAATGGAAGTGTGTTTGTCCTTTTCATTTTTAGCTATGGCGTTGTCAGTTTGTTTTAGATTTATGAGTTTGACTGTCCCTTTGGTATCTTTCGTCCCTCTTTTGTAACAGTCGCTTTCAAACATTTATCGTACAGATAATTTAACTTTGGAAATTGTAGTGAATAAAGCTTTTTGCGAATGTTGTGAATACTTTTTTATTTAAAAGTGTGCATAATTATTGGCAGCAGACTTATGCTCAATTAAACACCGTTACAATTCTTCATACGATTTTTTAAAAATGCGAATGGGAAATGTTCAACTAAGACATATGTAATGGAAATTTTACAAAAAATGAACTGCTGATGATTTTCAATTTATTTGTTTAGGAAATCTTGATTTACTTCCTTTTGCTGGCACCTCTGAGGATTTTCACAATCTGCTGTCCACTGGAACATATGAATCATTTGAAAATAGAGTTTTCCTTTGTGGAAGTTGTGCATGTGGAAAGTCTACCCTAGCAAGTGTTCTTATTGGTATTCCAATACCACTTAAATGGAACTCAACCGATGGATTAGTCATACACTTTGGGCGTAACGGTATCAACTTGGAAACGAATGAGATGGTTCCCTTAATAGAGGGTAAATAAATGTAACTTGAAAATAGTGAATATTATTTATTCGTATAACATTATTGTGTTGCAATTATGTTATAAAATAAAATTAAAATAAGTCGTTAGAAAATGTTTTATATAATATGAACGACTACCATACACTAGTTTATAAGATTTTTCATAATTACATCAGTACTGATATGGACATGAACAATACAATGATCCGGTACAACTGACCATCTAAATAACAATTGAGTGGAAAATCTGATTGAACTCCAGTGCTCACGTAGTGAAAAAGTCCTTGCTTATCAGTTGGCATCTTTTGTGTCTCGAATGACAAATAAGAACTCACACAGTGATAGCTGTCACTTGCAATGTCTATGTTAAGCTGAAGCTATACTAAAGTAATAAGAATCTGAGAAAATTTCATCAAAATTCTATATGTTCTAAATAGGCGTTCAGGAGGAAAACTTGATATTAATGATGAAAAGACAAGATAGGAACAAAATGGCAAAGTTCATGCTTTGATACTGAATACTCCAACATGGATCAGATAAAAATTAATATAAGAGGTTGAGATAAAAATTCATGTCCTCCTTCAATTAAACCTCTCAAAAAATAGTCAGATGGCATAATGACATTTGAGATGCAAACAAACATGTTCATTATATGATTCAGATTTATAACCTGTGAAATTTTCAGAAAGTTTTGTTTAGCCTTTCAATAGCAGTTACGGATGCAAACGACTTAAAAGAATTGTTACAAATTAAAAGCATTACCTGAACAACAAATATAACAACAACAATAGGACAACTTCTATACATATCATATTCAATGGTGTTGATTATTATAAAAAAGAAGATGTGGTATGATTGCCAATGAGACAACTATCCACAAGAGACCAAAATGACACAAACATTAACAACTATAGGTCACCGTACGGCCTTCAACAATGAGCAAAGCCCATACCGCATGGTCAGCTATAAAAGGCCCCGATATGAAAATGTAAAACAATTCAAACGAGAAAACTAACGGCCTTATTTGTATAAAAAATTGAACAAAAAACAAATGTGTAACATATAAACAAACGACAACCACTGAATTACAGGCTATGCATGTTTTGAAAATTCAAATTGCTTAAAATGAAAATAGGAGATGTGGTATGATAGTCAATGAGACACCTATCCACCAAAGTTTGAATAAAGTCGATGTAAGCAAGTATAAGCAACCGTAAAGTTAGCAGCTTGGTATATTGCTATATGAAATAAAAAACTTAATGACATAGTACAGCTTCATCATTTCACAAAACTGAAGTGGCACATAAAGAGTCAGACTCACATAAACTGTACATTAAACAATTCATTTATGTAAAGAATGTCTTTTTGTTGAAGAGAAATTAAAAACGAAAAACGAAAACACTTTTGTTTTTCATTTTGGTTTTCTAGAAATCTATAACGAAAAATGAAAACACTTTTGGTTTTCCTTTTTGGTTTTTGAGAAATCAAAAACGAAAAATGAAAATACTTCCGTTTTTTGTTTTTTGTTTTTGATATTTCAAAATGAAAAACGAATGGACGCAGATATACACGGAGCCTTATACTGAACAGAATAAAGACAAGACAATGTAAATAAAAATATAAATGCATCATAATTTTCACAGCTTGAGAGCTATTATTATTTCACACAAACAGGAAAAAAGATCACAGAAACCTACTTGTTATCTCAGTTTACGATTGAGTAAAATAAAAAAAAAAACGGTAAAAAGTGAAAAGATGTACGATAAACAGAATTTTTTCATAAATCATCTTTTGCGCATCTGGTGCAAGAACATTGGTACCGTTAATTTTATTACTACCACTGGGTCGATGCCTCTGCTGGTGGACTATAAGTCCCCGAGGGTATCACCAGCCCAGTAGCCAGTATTTCGGTACTGGCATGAAAATACGGATTTTTTGTGTTATCAAAATTTGCTGTTACAAAATATTCGAAATTATTATAAATTAAGGAATGTATCTCCCTCATGCAAAGCTCTGATTCCTTTCACGGATTTGGCTATACTTTTTGGACCTTTTGGATTATAGCTCTTCATCTTTTATATTAGCTTTGGATTTCAAATATTTTGGCCACGAGCATCACTGAAGAGACATGTATTGTCGAAATGCGCATCTGGTGCAAGAAAATTGGTACCGTTAATTTTATTACTACCACTGGGTCGATGCCTCTGCTGGTGGACTATTAGTCCCCGAGGGTATCACCAGCCCAGTAGCTAGTACTTCGGTACTGGCATGAAAATACGGATTTTTTGTGTTATCAAAATTTGCTGTTACAAAATATTCGAAATTATTATAAATTAAGGAATGTATCTCCCTCATGCAAAGCTCTGATTCCTTTCACGGATTTGGCTATACTTTTTGGACCTTTTGAATTATAGCTCTTCATCTTTTATATTAGCTTTGGATTTCAAATATTTTGGCCACGAGCATCACTGAAGAGACATGTATTGTCGAAATGCGCATCTGGTGCAAGAAAATTGGTACCGTTAATTTTATTGATAGCTATTGTTGAACTTTCATTATGTCTATCTGTAGAGAAATAGTATACTGTTTGAAGACTGTCAACTTTTATTGTGTTGCTGAATTACCAAAAGAAGCCGATCTATCTTTGTTGAGAGATAGCATGATTAAAAAGGGATCTTAGGTTATTCTACATAATCTGAGAAATCCCTTCAGCTCAATGAGAAGGTTAACAGTTCTTCATCGGTTGCAAACGGTTTGCATTCTTTTCCTCTTTTTTTCCAAAGGTTTTCTTTTTTTTTTTTTTTTTTGTTCAACCTCTACTGAAAATGAAGTAAATCAAATTTACCTTTTTTTCCTCTTTAAGAGTTCTGAGATTCAATTTTCTAACACCGGATGCCCTGTTTATTTTGCAAAAGTTAACTTTACAGCTTGAGTCTCTCCTAAGCTGTAATTGAAATCTGCAATTATGTTTTCATTTACAAAAGAATTGTGTTCTAATGTAATACTTATAATATGCTTATCTTCATTTTTGCTCGCATGTTCTTTGCCTACGAGGGAAGGGATTGCTCATATTATGTAAAATAACCTAAGATCCCTTTTTAATCATCCTATCTCTCAACAAAGTTAGATCTGCATCTTTTTTCTATCTTGTGCGGACAAAACATATTTTTCTGTTGAATTTACCATGATTAGGGGATGATGTTTTGATTAGGAACTTCTACTCTTGGTTTTATTTCTGAAGCTTTATTTTATAATAGTTTTACTCGTATTTATTTTTTGTTATTGCAAGTACATTGTTGAATTGTAGGCTTTTATTTTTTTTGAACAACCATGTGCATTTTGTTGAAGTTCAATAACAGTTGTTTTCTTTAAGTCGAAAAGAATGAATATGAAACATTAATTTTAAAATACTACAGAAACATAGTAACATGCTGGCAACATCAGTTTTTTTTTTATCAATTGTCCACGAATCATGAATTTACAATCCAATACATGTCAGCCAATGGAATGTGTAAGTGTGAATATACTTTCCAAGGTAAAGTGGTTAACGGTTCTATAATTATTTTCTATTGCATTGTATATGCCAAAGAAACCATGTCAAATGTAGTAAAGTATGGCCAGCTTGTGCTATTTTTTTCATTTGGCGATGACCTTGTGTGTTTTTCTTCTTGTCGTTAGTCTAAATGTTCAATACAATATCTTCACTTCTTCTTTTGTCAAATTTGCTCATTCCAAATAAATGATCTTAATCTTTATCACAAATTCGAATATAATTATTTTTTTTTATAGAAAATAGAGGTCAAAACGTTTTGACAAAGGTGGTAATCGGTAAGCCAAGTAATGAGACTAGCTCAAGTCAATGTTCTGATACGCACCAGCAACAGTGTATTACGACATCATCTACAGGAACGGATAATCTGAAATCAAATAGACTGTTAATAAATAAAGATACTGGTTACAGAACAAAAGTTTCTGAATCATCAGACGCTTTCAGAAAGGAATCTCAAAATTTACCGGGTACACATACCATCACATCTAGCAAGAAAAAAGCTACACCGATTATCCTTCCTAAGATGAACAAAATTGAAGCCTATGCTATACGTGATGACATTTTGAAAGAAGTGAAAAGTGGTCAATATAAAATCAAGATTGCTCCTTCAGATTTGGTCGACTTTGGCGGGCAACGATCGTATGATATGACCCATCAGTTATTTGTTCAGCATGGCGGGACATTTGTCGTGATGTTTGATGGTAGTAAGAAATTTCAGGATCCACTTGAGGAATATCCTACGGGGAATATTTCTAATGAATGTAAGCATAAATTCCACTTATGAATTACACAGGATATTCACAATCCTTGAATACTTAAATCTTTCCCTTAACATCATACACCATTACATCATTCAACGTACACCTTTATATCATACGCCATTACAACAAACACCATTCCGCATACAACATTAACCTTTCACTTTAAATCATACACAAAACAGCAAATTAACGATATTTGCATATCATAAATCGATTAAGAAGACAGACCAATGTAAGAAGCAAAAATAAAAAAAATCATATGAACTAAAAAAAAAAAAATAGCGAAACCGAGTGCGTCAACATCATAAGTGTATCCTGCTATGTATGCGTCAGCCGTAATGCGAATCGACAATTATTCAAAATGCCCAAACCCAGAATAAGACAAAATCGGCACCATCACAGGTAAGACAACAATTCTGGTAACTACAAAAACATGTCACTAGTGAGTTGGGTGGCAGACATATTGTGTGATTTTAAAAACTTATTGAAATTAGTGGCTACTATTTTAGTCATTTCCCCTCATAACTCTGTTGCAGCATTGTGTAATGCTTATGTTGGTCGAATAGCTGGAACATGCACGAGCGTTGTGTAACACATGGGATATGTAAACGCCATATGACGGGACAGAGTGTATATGTCTGTTGAGAAATGTAAACTACACAATTGCTAAATTGAAACCATCACGTTTGTCATGGATTGTAGTTATAGTCTACCATCTGTGTCAATGTTGAAAAAAAATCAACAAGATGGTAAGCCCAACTTCTAATCTCGATAGCGTCCTCAATTTCAAGTTTACTTGTATAAAAAGGATACATGAGCTGGATTGTGGGCTATTAAATGACAGGATATCATCAATTTATTTGAACGTAAAATTATAGAATTAAAAAAACAATGCTCTTGTCTGTGAGGAGGATTTGTTTGATTGATTCTTCATGTGAGTACAGAAACTATTCGGCCAATAGTTGTACACAATAAGTACCCATTGGAATACGAAGTATACATGTATGTAGCAATAGCCATCCACCAAATTATAACAATATGTTGTCACACAAAATCTTCAGCATTTTTAAGATATCATTGTCGGTTGATATGTTTAATTTCAGTGCTGTTAATTTAAAATTTCGAGAGTTCAAATATGAAATTTGTATCTAATATGTCTATGATTATCATTTTATATAAAACAAAGCTTCGTTTAATGATACGAAGTATTCGATTCAGTTGAGCTTTGAAAAAGTAGTGTACATCATTGACAAAGCAAAATGTTTGATACAACTGCAAAAACGTAAAGGTTTTTATTTGACATTTTGACAAAATCTGTATAATTTCAAATTATCTTCATTTGATTGACACCGCTTTTTGTGTTTCACAATAATTGGCATCTTTAACTGTTGAAATAATGATGACCAAAACTCAGACATCTTTCGTCTAACCTCTACTCGATCCGGCTTGATATTGTTCTTTATCATGAATATCTGAAGTATCCAGTATAAAGATGGGAGATTACATCTTCATCTCTGTCAATACAAAAGATGAGAAGGACAGATTTGTGATTTTTTTAAATCTCTTCCTTCGTGAATGATGCAAGAATAAATGTGTGATTCGCAAGTTTGCTGTATTCCAAGTTCTTTAGTTAGACATTCCAAACAATAATTTGTGCATATACGAAGTATTCGATTCAGTTGAGCTTTGAAAAAGTAGTGTACATCATTGACAAAGCAAAATGTTTGATACAACTGCAAAAATGTAAAGGTTTTTATTTGACATTTTGACAAAATCTGTATAATTTCAAATTATCTTCATTTGATTGACACCGCTTTTTGTGTTTCACAATAATTGGCATCTTTATAACTGTTGAAATAATGATGACCAAAACTTAGACATCTTTTGTCTAACCTCTACTCGATCCGGCTTGATATTGTTCTTTATCATGAATATCTGAAGTATCCGGTATAAAGATGGGAGATTACATCTTCATGTCTGTCAATACAAAAGATGAGAAGGACAGATTTGTGATTTTTTTAAATCTCTTCCTTCGTGAATGATGCAGGAATAAATGAGTGATTCGCAAGTTTGCTATATTCCAAGTTCTTTAGTTAGACATTCCAAACAATAATTTGTGGGTATAATAACAATATTTCAGAGGCTGTAGAGTAAATAATGCAACCACGGGTTCATTTGAAGAGTTTGAAACCCGTTTTTACCTTAGCTGTATTTGGAAACACTTTTAGGAATTTTGGATCTCTATGCTCTTCAACTTCGTACTTTATTTGGCTTTTTTTTTTTTTTTTTTTTTTTTTTTTTTTTTTTTTTTTAACTTTTTTGGATTTGAGCGTCACTGATGAGTCTTTTGTAGACGAAACGCGCGTCTGGCGTATATATGAAATTTAGTCCTGGTATCTATGATGAGTTTATTAATATCTTGTACCTCGTAAATTTGGAGTATTATTCTGAATGCCTGACAGAACAGCTTTAGTCCATTCAGTAAAAGTTTTCAGTTCTAGTTAAACTTGCTCCCGTTTTACCAATGTGCTGGCATAGTCTATAATTGCGGATAAATGAGTAATTACGTCTAGTTTTAACAACAGTAGGATAATAAAAGTTTTTAAATGAATAAAACAAATGTTGGCCATTGTGTTATTTGATTGATATAAATGATCCATTTCCAAAATTCTCTACTTAAAAAAATAACTAAAAAAAACGATTGTCTCTATCTTTGATCTATTACTTTTGAGTTTTGAAAATGACTGAACTCCATTTATTATTGCAAACACATGTATGTAGCCCCTATATAGTGTTTAATCAAGTTTATTAATGACTCATTTAGTCGCAAATGTTTCAAACGGATGAAAATAATATCCTTATATCTAATGAATCAAAAGCTTTTGTAAAATGTTTAAATTAAAACTAGCCCTTAAATCTTACGTTTTTTAGCATAATTAATACTGCTTAAATTTGTCTAAAAACAACATTTCTCCTGTCTGTTCAATAATAAGTGTCTGTTCTATGAATAAAAACCATAAGACACAAAGTGACACTTTTGCACAACTTGAAATTTGCAAAAAAAGCTAAATGACGCAAATTTCTATAATTATAATTATTCTCAAAATTATCTCAAAGTAAAACATTTCGCATAAGTAGGAAAACAAAATGTTATTATTTTAATTTAGCCCATCAATCGTCAATGACAGTGTAAAACCAGTGTATTTAATGCATTTTTTTTTATATATGATTTAAAAAATGTAATGTAAACCAACTTTTATTGCGGATACGTTATTCACGGTAGGTATAGTGTCCGGCTAGAATCAACTGCTATTTCGTAATTATAATAGTTTTTTACATTACTACCCATCTTATATTGAATACTTTACATGTTTCGATGAACAAAGAAGCACAATTTCCTTGTATTTTAAAACTAAAAAATCAGTGTTTATTATTGTCCTGGTTTTTTCGAGAGCTACTGTGAAATCGTCCAGGTTTTTAGACAATTGGTCCAGTTTTTTTTTACAGAAAATTAAAATAAGAAAAAAGGTATTCTAGACTTTAAAAAATGACTTTTCTAGTTTATACCTGTAAATTAATGAATGAAAATATTATTTATTTTCAATAAATCATAAAAACATAATACTACATTGATCAAAACTCACCTTTTTGAATTTAATGCAAGTTTTCTGTTCGAAAATCGTTCTACCACAACTTTTCGGTATCAAATTAGGAATTATTAGATCCTTCATAAAATATCTTTAGAACGAAGTGCAGGAGAATCATTATCTTTTTAACTTCATTTCATGGTAGTTTTGTTAGTTTAAACATATTTATTAAAATTTGATTGGGAAACAAGTAATTGCAACTTATATTAATTCCTTTTCACTTTGGTACTTTTGTTGTCAAAGTAAATAAAAATTTCGTGGTTAACCATGGAGTTTTTATACGGAACGCATTATGGTACCCCGTTGTCCATTCGTTCATCGTCAGCATGTCGGACAAGAACTCAAAAACGCTATAACTAATTTACATGAAACTTCGGTGAATTGTATATTGAGTATCATCCCTTTCAAAATTATAGAAATTATTAATTTTACGTTTCCGAGTTAAACATTATAGAGTTTCTTAAGAACTTTTTTCACTCACCTTAGTCCATTTGCTGCAGTGCATGTGAAATAAAGGGCACTCTTCAACATTAAAGAATAGAACTCATGACACTTTTTGTTTGTTTTGGTGATGGTGACTTGTTTGTATATCTTATATTTTACTGAAAATTCTTGCTGTTTACAGTTATCTCTATCTATAATGAACTTCGTCAAGTAGTTTTAGACGAGATGGTTTTTGTAAAAGTTAAGTTTTTGACATTAAGAAATTATTTATAGGTGTCATAACGAGTGAGAATAGATATCGCTTTTTATCAACTCCAGTTATTTAATTTCAATATACTATTTGAATTAAATAACGAGAGTTGATATCAAGCAATATCCCATTCTCATAAGTAACTCATAGTAAATTTTAGCTCAAAATATGGTCTTAATATATTTCTGTTCACTAAAAGTTTGATTTTTGAAAATTCGTTGGTTGGTTTAAGTAAACAAGGACATCGAAGGCACTATTTTGTGTCAGAGTAGGGCTACTTTTACATACGTTCTAAATTGGAGGGAGTAATCGTTGGTGTGACACCAGTAGATCAAATTAACTCATATTTTCGTATTTTCATATCACACTCTGTGTAGTGATGATACGAGAAATTTCTATGCATGCAAGAAATAATTAATAAGACACAACTATGCATAAGAGAAATGAATTTTGAAAACATGACAGGTGTATCATGCAACCATGGCGCAGCTGTTTATTAAAAAACGGAGTAAGAAACCTTAGTACTGGACAGCAAAGAATAATCAGAAAAATGCTATGTAATAAAACACATTCTACTAATGGTGGCCTGACCCCGCCCCCCCCCCCCCCAAAAAAAAAACATGAAAAAAAAAACAAAAAAAACCCACAATTAATCCGCTCGATTTCTATTCCAAGGGCAAAAACATTTGAATTAGATTTTATACATAATAAAAAATGAAATGAATAGCTCATCAGGAATACAAATATTTGTATGTACGTCTCAATCCAAATTCTTTATGTGTACATTATATAGATGACATCACGAATATGTACTGTACATGAAAGTTATAAAATATGACTAACAGCAAAATATACAAATGAACGAATATTTGTAACATGTAAGTGTTAGAACACCATCATCAAACTGACGAATGCATTGGTTCATGCCTGGCAAAGAACTTAATTTGAAACTTTGTTTATTATTTTTGATCGCAAATACACTGACAAATAGCACTTTAAACTATAGGCAATTTGTATTATCACTCGAAAAAAATTGGACACACTCGAAAATGCCCGGACAGCTCTCGAAAAAACCCGAACATAAATAAATGAATTTAGTCTCAAAATGTCGTTTTCAATGCAAAAACAAGAATTTTTGTAAAGTGTCTGTATTTCTAAGGATATAAATAGATTCCGTGTATGCATTTCCTTCAACATTATCAGTGTTATGGGTATAAAAATGGCTTTATTCTGTATTTTGGAATTAAAGCATTTAAAGGCGTATTTTAACTTTTTTTAATGAAAAATAATGTCGGGTTAGTTATATCTTTCTATATCAAATATAACTTTGTATATTAAACACAAGCATCTATATCACGTCTTGTTAGAGATGAAGTCTGTTTGTTTACCATTTTGTTCATATTCACTCGAAAAAAAGTGGTCACACTAAAAAAATCCCGATCAAATCACTCGAAAAACCACCATCCTAGACGGACACTATACCTACCGTGTTATTTGCGTTTAGGCTTTTTTCACCGACTTTATGGAGATATATGTTCTAGATTGTCTCATCGTTGTGATGTATTTATATATGGTAAATTCTAATTGATACATATTTGCGACATTTTATTTTCGCCTTATTTTTGAACTCGCGAATTGACGAAAATTAGTTGGTTAACAGTACTTGTTGTGACACATAAAAAACTGCTAAATGCAGATAGGCTGGTGTTATAATAAACATCATACTCTTATTTTCAATATAATGTTTGTGTGTGGATGAGGTTTTTTTTTATTGAAATAAAGTTTAACTGTAATTCCGCGTTTGTGTATTAAGAATTATATCATTTGAATCGTTGTAACGTGTCAATGACGCATAGAACGAAAACAACTATACACCATCGACTAAATGACATTGATAAGAGCACCGTACATCCGTCAGGAATACGTAAAAACCATCAGTTAAGTAAGCTATACAAAGCACAGACATATTAAATGTAAACAATTTAAAGGCATGATACTTTTCTGTTACTATCGTTTAACTTATATTAATTTTTGTTTTCTTATTTCTGTTTTAGCTATTGTGAAGCATTGGGTCAATTCAATACTCACCTACTGTGTTGGAGATACTGATGTTATGCCTATGATCTTGTTCGCTGCAACGCATAGCGACCTTTTATCGGAGGTAAATAGATTTACATGAATTATTAAATCATTGATATTGAGGAGAAAAAAGATACAAACAATAGTATCGTTTTTACTTTTTACATTAACAACACTCCGAAAGTAATACCCAATCGGTTGCCAAATTAAAATAATTGTGGTGTATATGTTACAGTGAATTTGTATACTGAGGAATTATGTAGAATCCTTGATTTTTTTCAGAGAATATGTAAAATCACTAAAATCCTTATTTAGTAATTATATATAATCCCTGAAAATGACCAGTGATTTTACATAATCACTGAACATTTTAGTAATTATTCTACAAATTCCCTGATATGATTTCAGAGATTACCAATAATTTAAGGATCCCTTGTTTGATAAAAAAAATAATATACAAATTATAATTTTTTTTCTTTCATGTTCCTTGCCAGATGAAATAATTTTGCTTTTAAACACAGAGGATGATCTTAAAGATATAACCAACACAGGGGTTTGAGATAAAGTTGAAGACTGTAAAATTAACGATATCAACATTCCCTTTATAGCGATATTGTTTGATTATTAAAAGCCAGCCTCAAATGGATATCCATGTTCTTATTGTAAGTCATGTTATTTGAGGTTCATGTAAAACAAATGGCGAAGAAGATTATGGAACATCTGTATTGTGGGATTTTATGTTTTTTTGTTTGTGTATTCAAATGAACAAGAAATTCAAACTGAGAAAACGTACGCATTTAAATGTATAGAATTATAGGCAGAACTAAGGAGTGACAAATAGAAAAAAAAGTTAAGAGGAAGCTGGAATTAGGTGTAATATTCTCATAGCAATTCCACAGGGTTAAAAGGGAAAGAGAAACCCAATAAACATAATGGCAATTGTTTCACTCAAAGTCTGAAAAAAAGTACATCGCCTGGCCACAGAAAATGATATCTTGCTTGAACCAGTTAGAGGTTGCCAATTCCCTTTTTTTGGGGGTACATTCAGATGTATTTTTTTAATGTGGATATATTGGTAAAATCAGATGTGAAGCATATTATTTTAATATATAGTGTTAAACGTTTTAATATATTATGCGTAACATTTTAAAAAAATGGGGTTATCATTTTGATATATTGTGCTTAACATTGTACAATTTCAGGTATTTCACATCCAATCTTTTATGGTAGTATTCTTTACAAAGCACAAAAATGTCAGTATTCACCTCAAAAGCTTATAAAACCTTTAAACAGACTTATTAAGAAGGGATATAGTTACGATACTGTTGTCAGGTCATTAAAGATTGCATATTTTGGCTTTACTATTGATTCGATTTTCACGTATAGGGTCTTTGCATCGGAACTAAACACATTTATTTTTTAAAAACAGTTGTTGGCATGACACGGGTTATGTTCTATGATAGTATGATACTAAAACCCTAAAGGGAGGGATTGTGCCTGATATTCATATGATGAAGACATAATCTTTCAATCAGATTAATTGAGGTCTGGAGCTGGCTTGTCAGTTAACTGCTAGTAGTCTATTGTTATTTATATATTATTGTCATTTTATTTATTTTCTTTTGTTACATCTTCTGACATCGGACTCGGACTTCTTTTGAACTGAATTTTAATGTGCGTATTGTTATGCGTTTACTTTTCTACATTGGCTAGAGGTATAGGGGGAGGGTTGAGATCTCATAAACATGTTTATCAACGCCGCAATTTTGCGCCTGTCCCAAGTCAGGAGCCTGTGGACTTTGTTAGTCTTGTATGATTTTTAATTTTAGTTTCTTGTATATAATTCGGAGTTTAGTATGACGTCCATTATCACTGTACTAGTATACATATTTTTAAAGGGCCAGCTGAAGGACGCCTACGGGTGCGGGAGTTTCTCGCTACATTGAAGACCAATTGGTGGCCTTTGACTGTTGTCTCCTCTATGGTCGGGTTGTTGTCGCTTTTACACATTCCCCATTTCTCAATTTTATTCTTAACATTGTACAATTTAGTTTATAATTATGTTTTAATATGATTTTATAGAATAATTCATTCATCTTTTATCAATTTTCTTTGTAAATAAAGTTAATTCTTCATTTCAGTTGTTATGCATAATCCCTGACGTTTTTTCTTGTGATTATACATAATCCCTGAACATTTTAGTGATTATTTATAATCCCTAAACTAGCCACTGATTCTACATAATCCCTGAAAATTTTAGGGATTCTACATAATCACTGATTCTACAAATTCACTGTAACATATATACGAAATGTTCTAAGCTCACATTTGAACTAAATTTCAAATGGCATCGCAGTGTATTCTATATGCAGCATCGTCGTGCATCAATTCTTATTATTCTGGTAAACGTTATACGAATAATTGTCAAAAATCAGAACTTTTAATACCCCACTATAGATATTAACTCACCTTGTCAGTTCGTTCAACAAATAATATAGTCTCATTTTTCTGTAGTATCGTGTAGTCATCTGTTCTCGATAGTAATCAGTTCTCGATAGCAATGCGCGTGGTTAAAATAAAAGTAGTTCGCGAAATCGCACATGTTTTCTATTTGTCAGTATTTCAAGGAGAGAATAAAAACTCGCTTCAAGCAAGCATTAATTTCAACAACTCAAGTTTACAGACATTTTACAACAGTAAAAATAATATTTTCCGATTTTAGCCTACTTTTCCTTATTCCCAAAACAACCCCAATTCATCCCCTCGGTTCATAAATAGCACGTTTTCAAATGTAAACAAAACTGAGCTCGAAAAGAAGGTCAAGTCCACATACATAATTGTAAGATGTGGTGTGACGTCGCTATAAAAAAATATACGGAACGCAGTTTGGGCCATATGTTATCAACTTTAAAATTTAATTTAATCCAATTATCGGAAAAGAAGTGCCCTTAAATAGTGTTTTTGTGACAGAAAAATATTAATAACAGCTGTGACAACATCTTATAAAATATAAGAATTGGTTCAAAAGTTTAAAATCATCTAAAATCAATATTCAATGCATATTTTTGTCCTTGAGTGATAATTCCTATGATAACAGTTAAAAATGCCTTATTTGATCGATAAGGCTAAAATTCATAAAAAAATATGTTTTCTAGAGACAAATGATAGTTAATTGATACTTTTCTTCAATTTGCGTAATTTTAAGTCTTCTATTAATATCAAACATGCTTACCATAATATACTTTTCACAACTATCGAGAACTGATGACGTATTGCACACAATGTCAAAATTGAGCACAACAACAGATGTTTTCATTTTTCTTGATTTACGCAAGAGAAAATCGTGAGGATAATAGGAAATGAATAAAAGTATCAACTAAATGAACACAATCAGCTTTGGTCACATTTGTTTGAAGAACTGGCCCCTACTTTTCGGATCTGTCAGTCACCTTCTTCCGGTTTTCCGAAACTGTGAATTGCGAGTGTAGGTACAATATATGCCATAACATGTTTGTTTTTCGTTAGAAAAGCGTTAAAACTAATTTAACAGATTAAAAGAAGTTTGTGATCTTTTTGACAAATATTTCTATACCTTATTAATAGGAGCGTTGCGAAAACACCAAATAAATTAGAATGCTATCTAAACTGCCACAGCTAAAGTATCATTTACACTTAATTATGGTATATTGGATATATTTGTCATCGATGGTTGATTAATATTGTTAAGGTTGTTCTTAACCTTTATTTCAACTTCAGTTTAAAGATATTCAAGCGATGCAAAATACCTTTTGCCAGTACTTTCTCACAAAATAAATACGTAATAACTAGATTATATTCAGGAAAATAAATTCATATTATTTGCATATCAATGCAACAAATACAGGCAAAATAGATATTTTTCAACGGTTTTTCATATATGTGTTTATATGTCGATATCATTTACCCACATTTTATGATGCTGAGATTGAATTCGATTTTTACAGTTCGATATTTCCGTTATATACACCAAAATAAACTCTTTAATAAAGCTTTAAGCTGCTACTCAGACTTTATGAAACGTCACAAGTGTCTAAGCAGAGTGTTGATTAAACAGGATTATGTCAAAGAACGTCTCGACCTTTTTCTAAAAAAAAAAAGTTCATCGGAAGATTCCAAGACCTTGTTTATATATATTCCGTATCAACTTCACAAAACATACATGATAGTCTTGTGAAGTATAGGTTCCAGGTACTGACGTTGTTAATTTCGTGTTATAGTGTTCTTTTAATTTTTCCTTGTAAATTATTAACCTTTATTTATTAACCTTCCATTGTGTTATTGTGCTGTGGTCATTTTGTATTATTGTCTTCCGTTTTGCTTATATGCTTAATCTATATGTAATTTTGTTTTCATTTTTTGACATATTTGTGTGTTTTAATAGCGATTAAGATAATAACACAATGTTGACGGCAGAGGGGTAATTTTGACATTTTTATCTATTATGTCTGTTTGTTTTGTTCACACATTGTTGTCAATATAATGGAATTTTATGCGACTGTTATACAAGTGAGAGGTTTATCTAGCTATAAAACCAGATTTAATCCACCATATTTTACAAATGACTGTACCAAGTCAGAAATATAACAGTTGTTTCCCATTCGTTTCATGTGTTTGAGATTTTAATTTTGCAATTTGATTATAGAGACCTTGCGTTTTGAATTTTCCTGGGAGTTCGGTATTTTTGTTATTTAATTTTTTTGTGTTTGGCGAAAGATTGTCTTTGGGGAAACTCTGCTTATGGTCAGACGGTACAGATTTGATCCCACGGTGATTTTTGACGAAAGTTTGCATACAAGCTATTTTCCACCTAGTCAGTTCATATATATATGGACGGTTTTCAATAAAAGTGCGATTTTCAGAAGAAAAAAAATGAAAAATCAACTTGTCTAAAATTTTGTTTCAAGAGTTATTTTGAATACCTCTATTATAGACCTGTTTGTAAATGAAAGTGCAATCTTAGATACTCTTCAAAATGACTGCTTCTAAGCGTACATCTTATGGCATTTTAATGTCTCCTGTTGACATTCTAGTGTATTATATTTAACATACTGAAAGGATCTAATTTTTTTCTGAATTGGAGAAAACAATTTTATCGATATAGATTTGACAGTACTTCACAAATGAAGGTACAACTCATGTATTCGTAGTTGGCAAACATTTTTTCGTAGTTGACATCAACCCTATTCTTTGTTAATAATAACATATTGAAAATTACATAAAACTAACCTATGTTAATTGTTTTGCACGAATATAATTACAAAAAGAGTAAAAGACGACTATATGGTTGTGGTAGTGTCCACTACGAAACGTTTTTTTTCCCAAACTTTTTTCGTAGTTGACTGTTACGAAGTGGATATATTCACATGTTTTTTCCCCAACAATCCCTATTGCAATAGTTACAAAAAGGATTCTTATCATGAAAACACATGTTAAGATGTACGCTGATATTTTTTTTATGATTTTAAAACCAAATACTGAAGGAGATTTGACCAATTTTGTAGTAAACATAAAAAAAGAATACGCTATCACTCTGGTCCATTTGATGTGCTAAATTAGTATTGCCAACAATTAAACTGCCATTATAAAATCATCACTTCTATTGTAAGACCCTATTGTTTATATCCAGTCCATTTCATGCAAACATTGATTTTATAAAACTGTTTATTCGCAAAATTTAATGACTTCATTTCGTAGGGCAAATTTTGTCAGGGACACCCTACTAAAATTAAAAATCCTTTGTAAAAAGCTGTTTATTAAAATGTGTTGGCTAACATACTTTTGAATAATTATAGACCTGATTTTAAGTAAAAATAACATTTATTTCTACCTCTTTTCACAATATTTGAGCGTATGAATGTTGAACTGAAGGTCTAAGGACATACCAAGTTGGTTATTTTGAACCGTTTAATGATCAATATCTTATCAATCCATCTAAAATAGTATGTTTTTTTGCTTAAAAATGTTAAATCAACTTAAATGTACTAGCTGCACAAAAAATTACTTGTAAAGATCAAAATTTGTTTTTGAAAAGTAGATGGGACAATAAAGCACGTTTTTATTGAAAAAAACCCATATATTTAATAAAAAATATACCTTCATGTGCTACTTTAAGAGGTAAATGGGGTCACCTTTTTTTAAATATTTCTCCTTCGGAAAGATTCGCCTAAATTTTTGGTTTAAAAAGATAAACGATAGCAGATTTTAAAACAAAAATGGAATATCTTTTCTATTTAGGTTTGTTTAAATTTATGTAATTATTTTTTGAAAAAAAAAATCATTTTGTCACTTTTTCTTGGTTTTAGTCAAAACCGGAATGTCTCACAGTATTTTTATTTTATTGAAAAAACATTTCTTCGGTGATTTGCTTATAAAAATTGGGACAAATTATCTTCAGACAAAATCAAGCCAAATGCCACTTTAAAAAGATGAATCCATGAATTCGTTTTCAAGTTAAATCAGTCTGAATGATAAAAAACAGTCGAAAACTGCATCTTTTCTCTTATATATCTCAGTTTGTCTGCACAACAAATAACATTCCCTCCCCTAAACTGTATTGTTTGCTTTCAAGATTGCGTACTTGAATACTTATTTATTGTAACCCCTTGTTAAAACCCCTCTACATATGGGCCTGAATATTCCCAGAGGATAAAGCATGGTTGAGAATTGCTATACTTCTTGGTGGATTTATTCCTCTTCCCCCTCCCCTATCCTACAGACATTTATCCCGTAGACATACTAGTCAAACAAAACATTTACAAGTTTATCATCGGTACAAGGACATCATTCGTAAATAAAAATCAACAAGTATACATTTTGTACGTTCAGGTATTTCACATTCAAATTTTATTATAATATTCTTCACAGAGCACACAATGTCAGCATTCAACTCTAAAGCTAACAAAACCTTTTAACAGACTTATTTGGAAAGAATATAGTTACGATACTGTCGCCAGGTCATTACAGATTGTATATTTGGTATTAACATTGATTCGCCCATAGGGTCTTTGCATTGTAAATAATCACATTTATTCTAAAAACAGTTGCTGGCTTGATACGGGTTAAGTTCTTCTCATATTTGTTATGATGGTTTGATACTTAACCCCTAACGGGAGTGATTGTTCTTGATTCAAATATGATGAAGCGAAACTTTCAATCAGTTTACTTGAGGTCTGGAGCTGGCATGTCAATAACAGCTAGTTGTCCTTTGTTAATTTATGTATCATTGTCATTATGCTCAGTTTTTTTTTGTTGCCTTTTTTGACATCAGATTCGAACTTATTTTTAACTGACTTTTACTGTGCGTATTGCTATGTGTTTCTTTGTTCTACATTATCCCAAGTCAGGATCCTCTGGTCTTTGTTAGTCTCGTATTTTTTAATTTTTTTTTTAGTTTATTATATGTTTCAGTGTTTAGTGTGACGTTCATTTTCATTGAACTAGTACACACTTCTATTTTAGGGCCAGCCGAGGCCACCTCTTGGTGCGACATTTTCTCGCTGCAGTGACGAACCATTGGTGGCTTTAGGCTGTTGTCTGCTCGTCGGTTGGGTTGTTGTCTCTTTAACGTATTCCACATTTCCATTCTCAATTTTTGGTGGTCTATATCACAAATTATACAACTTTATTCTGACTGCTAAATGAAATCAAGTTTTCATTCACTAATCATCTTGTGGATTAAAGTTGATCTTTGTTAATCAAGCACATTCTCGGAATTATTCAACTTAGATTACCTTTTATTCAAGTTGAAATTGGTAAATAATTTCCCATGCCTTACTTTTAAATCAACTTTGTTTTACATTTTCCCTGTTGAACATACTTAAAAGACTAAGCAATATTTTCAATTTGGAATATGAATCTATGATAACTTTGTGAAATAAACAATATAAATTACAAATTGTAAAAAAAAATCATAGACGTTTAACTTTGACCTTATTGAAAAATCACTATAACAACAACTTAGGTTTTTTTTTTTATTCTTAGAAGAAATTTCCGATGGACAACTCTTCATTAGAGACCAAATGACACAAAAATGAACAACTATAGGTCACCATACAGCCTAACTTATGTACAAAAAAATGAACAACAAACAAATATGTAAGACATCAACAAATGACAACAACTGAAATACAAGCTTCTGGCTTGGGACAGGCACATATATACAGTATTTGGTGGGGCTAAATATGTTAGCGGGATCCCAACCCTCGCCTAACCTGGGACAGTGGTGTAACAAACTATAAAACCAGTTGAAAAGGGCTTACCTCATCTGATTGATACAAATAGAAAAACATCTAAAAAAAACACAGAGTGGACGTGGCCGGTAACTTGTACATCGCTAACGTTGGAGGTTAATCATGTCAATACGTACATAAAGGTTGCATAATTAAAAAGTAAGCACGATTATCCGTCGTTACGCAGTATAAAACAGATACATAGCAGCTACTAATAAAACGTAGAAATAAAAACAAGAATGAAACAATAGATGTTATGCGTGTTTGCCACATGGTTGTTGAATTTCGTAACGCAAAATAGACACTACAAACCCGTTAAAGTCTTAAATGGCCTGTATTTGTCCTCGACTGACTGTACTTATTTTAACACAACCAGTCTGAATTGGTCTGATTTTTACTCGACCCCAGTTTTAACCATTCTCTACTGTACTGATTTGTACTTGACCATTTTCTTTGCCATTGAAAATAAACTCGTCCTAGATACCAGGACTTAATTTTGTATATACGCCAGACGCGCGTTTCGTCTACAAAAGACTCATCAGTGACGCTCGAATCCAAAAAAGTTAAAAAGGCAAAATAAAGTACGAATTTGAAAAGCATTGAGGACCAAAATTCCTTAAAATTTTGCCAAATACAGCTAAGGTAATCTTTGCCTGAGGTAGAAAACCCTTGGTATTTCAAAAAATTCAAAATTTTGTAAACAGTTAATTTATAAATATAGAGACTATTCTAAACTATTATTTGACCAGTCTGAAACAGTTTTAACCCATTCTCGACCTGTACCCGACCTTTTTTCAGTCTTAACCATATTTGACTTGAAGGTACGACCAATATTCGACCAGTCTGAACCATAACTGACCAAATAATCTCAAATTGTAACTGTCAAAATAAAAAACAAATCAACTCATATGACAACAACCAAAATAAAATAAAGTTTTTCAAAACAGATTTTTACATCCTTACATTATTCTCAGATTTTTCAAAAAGAGATTGTTAAATAGAACTATTTTGTATTGTATTTTGATTAAATCAATTTTAAGGTTTTGTTTCTTTTACCTAAAAATCCCACCTATACTAAGGGTAATTAAATCTTATTAAGGTGCTTTTTGTTTGGAATGTGTTTTTTCAAACTTAATTTTCCTAAAACTCAACTGACACGAAAAATCTATACTAGGCTTACGTTAATGGTGAAAATTTTCCAGTAACTATAAAATATATCTGAAACAGTCAAAATAATTTGAATAACATTGAAAATATTAGTCCCGATTCAGTTTTAAGATTATCTGATCAGATTGTTTTATTTTTATTTTAAAGGTGATATATATATATAAACGAGTCTAAATTGAAAACTACGTTCAAACCTATGATTGCGTTCAAACCTATGATTGCGTTCAAACCTATGATTGCGTTCAAACCTATGATTGCGTTATATATATATAGATTTGGTGTCACGATATCACAGTAGCATGGGTTCGAATCCCGGCGAGGGAAGAACCAAAAATTTGCGAAAGCAAATTTACAGATCTAACATTGTTGGGTTGATGTTTAGACGAGTTGTATATACATTATGTACACAGCCATGTATCACCATCATTGATGGCGATCCGATGGATACATCTGTTGTAGGGTTGTCACTGACTCAGACGTACTTATAAATATAATTATTTTCTGTGACTGTATCTTACATTCATTTGTAGGATCCTTTACTATAGATAATTTAGCTGATCTGTAACAATAACATCTTCATGCCTTACACTACAAACTCCTCAGAGTCTGAATTGACCAGTTTTTGTGCTCGACCAGTAAAATCGAGCACACATTTTACTCGACTAGTCTCGACATTGTCTCGACTGTACTTAACTGTACTTAAGTGTACTCGACTAGGTCTCGACTTTACTTAATTAGTCTGATTCAGTACTTGATGATCTTTGTGTAGTCTGAAATGGTCTTGACCCAGGCTCGACCTGTCTCGACCTGTCTTGACTAGTCTCGACCTGTCTCGACTAGTCTCGACTCAGTCTCAACCAGTCTCGACCTGTCTCGACTAGTCTTGACCTTCAAATTTAGTTTTGACTGGTGTAAATCAGCCCATCTAACTAAATTAAATATTGATCTTACAAAATTCAAGCTTATTAGGTAGTTTGATTTATTGCTGTGAAATGAAAGAATTTAATTTTACAATATGTAAAAAAAAAATTATTATATAAAAATTCAGATAGGCATCTTTAATTTTTTTTATAACTTTTTCAAATCAACTTGGATTTTCATCAAACTATGCAGATATCTTAGATATATATCAAGCTTACTGAATCCCATTTCATTTAGTTTTTTGTTGTATTGCTGTAAAATTTAAGAATTAAAGTAATTTTGGTAAAAAAAGCTAGGATTTGCAATTCGGACAAAATAGAGATAGTACACTTTAATTTTTTTAATAACTTTTTCAAATCAACTTGGATTTTCATTAAACTATGCAGCTATCTTACATATATATATCAAGCTTACTGAATCCCATTTCATTTAGTTTTTTGTTGTATTGCTGTAAAATTTAAGAATTAAAGTAATCTTGGTATAAAAAGCTAGGATTTGCAATTCGGACAAAATAGAGATAGTACACTTTAATTTTTTTAATAACTTTTTCAAATCAACTTGGATTTGCATCAAACTATGCAGCTATCTTACATATATATCAAGCTTACTGAATCCCATTTCATTTAGTTTTTTGTTGTATTGCTGTAAAATTTAAGAATTAAAGTAATCTTGGTATAAAAAGCTAGGATTTGCAATTCGGACAAAATAGAGATAGTACACTTTAATTTTTTTAATAACTTTTTCAAATCAACTTGGATTTGCATCAAACTATGCAGCTATCTTACATATATATCAAGCTTACTGAATCCCATTTCATTTAGTTTTTTGTTGTATTGCTGTAAAATTTAAGAATTAAAGTAATCTTGGTATAAAAAGCTAGGATTTGCAATTCGGACAAAATAGAGATAGTACACTTTAATTTTTTTAATAACTTTTTCAAATCAACTTGGATTTGCATCAAACTATGCAGCTTTCTTACATATATATCAAGCTTACTGAATCCTATTTCATTTAGTTTTTTGTTGTATTACTGTAAAATTTAAGAATTAAAGTAATCTTGGTAAAAAAAGCTAGGATTTGCAATTCGGACAAAATAGAGATAGTACACTTTAATTTTTTTAATAACTTTTTCAAATCAACTTGGATTTTCATCAAACTTTGCAGCTATCTTAAATGTATACTAAGCTTACTAAATCCCAGGTCATTTTGTTTTTTGTTGTATTGCTGTCAAATTTAAGAATTAAATTAATCTAGGTCAAAAAAGCTAGAATTTGCAGTTCGAACAAAATAGAGATGGTACACTTTAATTTTTTTTATAACTTTTTAAATTCAACTTGGATTTTATTGAAACTATATAGCTACCTTGGTGATGTATTCTTCTTACTGAATCCCAGGTTGTTATAAAGTTTGTTGTATTGCTGTCATATTTAAGAATTAATTTAATCTAGGTAAAAAAAGCTAGGATTTGCAGTTTTGACAAAATAGAGATGGTACACTTTAATTATTTTCATAACTTTTTCAAATCAACTTAGATTTTCATCAAACTTTACAAATATCTTTGCAATATATTGATCTTACTGAATCATAGGTTGTTATTTTGTTTGGTGTATTTCTGTCAAATTTAAGAATTTAATTAACCTAGGTCAAAAAGCTACGATATTAGAAATATATCTTTTCTCATAATTTGGGAAAAAGTATATATAAAATATTAATATAATTCCTTTAATGTTTTATTCCTTTTGATATACACTATATAAATATATCAAAAAGGAATGAAACATTAGAAATTATTAAAATAGTTCTTCTGATTTGTGGTGATTTATAAAGCAATACCTTCTGCTTGGGGCAAACTTATTAAAAAGATCACATCTACCAGAGAGTTTTAAATTCTAAATAACATTTATCCAAAGTTGCAACATCCTGTTAAATCTAAATCGCAGGGCTTTTAATTCACTAGATAAGTAATACACGAGTTTAAGAAAAGTAGGGCTTTCTTTTTACCTGTAAAACTCACGTGTACTGATGTAATTAAATCATGTATAGTGTCATGTCATTAAATTTGACAAAAAAATATTTTAAAACTTCATAACAACCTGGGATTTAGTAAGATCACCAAGGTAGCTATATAGTTTTAATAAAATCCAAGTTGATTTGAAAAAGTTATTAAAAAGCTTAAAGTGTACTATCTCTATTTTGTTCGAACTGCAAATTCTAGCTTTTTTGACCTAGATTAATTTAAATCTTAAATTTGACAGCAATACAACAAAAAACAGAATAACCTGGGATTCAGTAAGCTTGATATATATGTAAGATAGCTGCATAGTTTGATGAAAATCCAAGTTGATTTGAAAAAGTTATTAAAAAAATTAAAGTGTACTATCTCTATTTTGTCCGAATTGCAAATCCTAGCTTTTTATACCAAGATTACTTTAATTCTTAAATTTTACAGCAATACAACAAAAAACTAAATGAAATGGGATTCAGTAAGCTTGATATATATGTAAGATAGCTGCATACATTGTAGTTTGATGCAAATCCAAGTTGATTTGAAAAAGTTATTAAAAAAATTAAAGTGTACTATCTCTATTTTGTCCGAATTGCAAATCCTAGCTTTTTATACCAAGATTACTTTAATTCTTAAATTTTACAGCAATACAACAAAAAACTAAATGAAATGGATTCAGTAAGCTTGATATATATGTAAGATAGCTGCATAGTTTGATGAAAATTCAAGTTGATTTGAAAAAGTTATTAAAAAAATTAAAGTGTACTATCTCTATTTTGTCCGAATTGCAAATCCTAGCTTTTTTTACCAAAATTACTTTAATTCTTAAATTTTACAGCAATACAACAAAAAACTAAATGAAATGGGATTCAGTAAGCTTGATATATATCTAAGATATCTGCATAGTTTGATGAAAATCCAAGTTGATTTGAAAAAGTTATAAAAAAAATTAAAGATGCCTATCTGAATTTTTATATAATAATTTTTTTTTTTACATATTGTAAAATTAAATTCTTTCATTTCACAGCAATAAATCAAACTACCTAATAAGCTTGAATTTTGTAAGATCAATATTTAATTTAGTTAGATGGGCTGATTTACACCAGTCAAAACTAAATTTGAAGGTCAAGACTAGTCGAGACAGGTCGAGACTGGTTGAGACTGAGTCGAGACTAGTCGAGACAGGTCGAGACTAGTCAAGACAGGTCGAGACAGGTCGAGCCTGGGTCAAGACCATTTCAGACTACACAAAGATCATCAAGTACTGAATCAGACTAATTAAGTAAAGTCGAGACCTAGTCGAGTACACTTAAGTACAGTTAAGTACAGTCGAGACTAGTCGAGTAAAATGTGTGCTCGATTTTACTGGTCGAGCACAAAAACTGGTCAATTCAGACTCTGAGGAGTTTGTAGTGTTATATATCATGTACTGCAGTACGCCGCTAGATTAAAACTGACGTGGAAAGGTAACACACGGCCAGCGAAAGGTCTTTTTTTTGAGAGCCCAGGTGGTCGTGTGGTCTAGCGGGACGGCTGCAGTGCAGGCGATTTGGTGTCACGATATCACAGTAGCATGGGTTCGAATCCCGGCGAGGGAAGAACCAAAAATTTGCGAAAGCAAATTTACAGATCTAACATTGTTGGGTTGATGTTTAGACGAGTTGTATATACATTATGTACACAGCCATGTATCACCATCATTGATGGCGATCCGATGGATACATCTGTTGTAGGGTTGTCACTGACTCAGACGTACTTATAAATATAATTATTTTCTGTGACTGTATCTTACATTCATTTGTAGGATCCTTTACTATAGATAATTTAGCTGATCTGTAAAAATAACAACTTCATGCCTTATATATCATGTACTGTAGTACGACGCTAGATTAAAACTGACGCGGAAAGGTAACACCCGGCCACCGAAAGCTTCATTTTTGTCGAGCCTTCGACTTTAGTCGAAAAAGCGAGACTTAGGGATCCTACATTCCGTCGGCGTCGGAGTTTTTGAAAAATTTTAATTACTTTCTTAAACTATCCTGGATTTCAATTTAATTTGGACAGAAGCTTGGAAATGATCAGAAGATAGTATCCAAAAGTAAATTTTGTAAAAATAAAATTCCAGTTTTTCTGTATTTTCCAAATAAATGGACTTAGTTTTTCTGCCAGGAACCATAATATTTACTCTATGGTTAAAGTTTTTAATTTTCAAAACTTTCTTAAACTATCCTGGATTTGTACCAAACCTGGACAGAATAAAATTGAGAATGGAAATGGGGAATGTGTCAAAGAGACAACAACCCGACCAAATAAAAAACAACAGCAGAGGGTCACCAACAGGTCTTCAATGTAGCGAGAAATTCCCGCACCCGGAGGCGTCCTTCAGCTGGCCCCTAAACAAATATATACTAGTCCAGTGATAATGAACGCCATACTAATTTCCAAATTGTACACAAGAAACTAAAATTAAAATAATACAAGACTAACAAAGGCCAGAGGCTCCTGACTTGGGACAGGCGCAAAAATGCGGCGGGGTTAAACATGTTTGTGAGATCTCAACCCTCCCCCTATACCTCTAACCAATGTAGAAAAGTAAACGCATAACAATACGCACATTAAAATTCAGTTCAAGAGAAGTCCGAGTCTGATTTCAGAAGATGTAACCAAAGAAAATAAACAAAATGACAATAATACATAAATAATAACAGACTACTAGCAGTTAACTGACATGCCAGCTCCAGACTTCAATTAAACTGACTGAAAGATTATGATTTCATCATATGAACATCAGGAACAATCCTTCCCGTTAGGGGTTTAGTATCATACCATCATAACATATATGAGAAGAACATAACCTGTGTCATGCCAACAACTGTTTTTAGAATAAATGTGTTTAGTTCCGATGCAAAGACATTATCAGTGACTCAATATAAACGCCAAAATATGCAATCTTTAATGACTTGACAACAGTATCGTAATTTTATCCCTTCTTAATAAGTCTATTCAAAGGTTTTGTAAGTTTCTGAGGTGAATACTGACACCTTTGTGCTTTATAAAAAATATTTCCAAAAAAAATTGGATGTGAAAATACCTGAACGTATTAGAAGTCTGCATGTTGGGCTATATTTACGAATGATGTCTACATACCGATGATAAAATTTAGTAAATGTTTTGACTAGTTTGTGATATCGAAAACCCTGGTGTAATAATTTTTCAGTAATACATAAATTTCTCTCGTTAAAATCTAAAACATTGTTACATACACGAGCGAATCGTACAAGTTGAGATATATAAACACCGTAAGATTGTGACAAGGTAACGTCACCATCTAAAAACGGATAATTAACGATAGGAAATGAAAAATCATCTCTTTTATCATAAATTTTAGTATTCAGCTTTCCATTAGTGATATAGATATCAAGATCGAGAAAAAGGCAGTGGTCATTGTTAGTATTAGCTTTATTTAAAGTAAGTTCAACGGGATAAATTTCATTAATATACATACTGAAGTCGTCATTATTGAGAGCCAAAATATCTAAAAGTATTATTAAATTTGTTTATCAGATGTTGTTTCGATGGGTCTTTGCTTATTTTTGTCATAAATTGTAACTCATAACAATACAAAAACAGGCCCGCAATAAGTGGTGCACAGTTAGTCCCCATTGGAATTCCGATAATCTGACGATATACGGAATCCCCAAAGCGAACAAAAATGTTATCTAGTAAAAATTCAAGGGCATGTATAGTATCAAAGCATGTCCAATTAACATAGTTTTTTTGTTTATTGCTACTAAAAAATGACCTAAAAGAGTTTGAACATATATATTCACATTCTGATTTTTTGAATGCCCATTTAATTAGGTGTGTGCATTTTTCTTAATGAGAATGTGAGGCAATGTGGTATACAGGGTAGAAAAATCTAAACTTTGAACAGATTCAAAATCACCAACATAAGCATGCAATTTATCAAGTACTTCCAACGAGTTCTTGACACTCCAAAAGTAATTTATTCCACTATTTTCGAAGGCCTTATTTGAACAATTTATTATCAGGTTTTTAATTGTACCAAGTGTGCTGGTAAGAAGAATAGACAATTTAGTAGTTGAACAATGGCTTGAAGACAAAATAAATCTATATTTGTAAGGAGTTTTGTGTAGCTTCGGAAGCCAATACATAGTTGGGACTTTCATTGTATTTAACTCTGCTTGTAAAGCGGTGGCTAAAAGTTTATGTTTGTTACAGTTTTCGTTTTCTGAAAATGGAGTCAGTTGGAATGTTGGTGAATTGGTAATTTCCTTTTTCAGAACCTCAATGTAAAATTTACGTCAAACAATAATAATATTATTAGCAGCTTTATCGGCCGGGAAAAAAAGAAATTCCTTGGCTAGTTCTTTTAGTTTATGTTTGATACGAGAAATAGGTTTATTGTGGTTATTGTTTATAGTAAAATGTTCTTTAAAATGTTGAATACGTATATCAACTATCTTCATTACTGAGTCCAAAGATTTTTTGTCAGCTGTTTCCCGTTTTATCCATTTCATACAGTAAGTATGGAGTGAGTCGTGGATGATATTACGACACTCATTCCAATTAATAATTGATGGGGGACGATATTTAGGTCCTTTACTGAGGAATGATTTTAACTCTCGGTCTTGAACGATGTTAAGATCTCCTGTTATAACATGGGAAATGGGTCCATAAATATATTCGGAATTACTGCAATTACATGAAGTAGGTGTATTTTCACTGATATTAACATCTTTACACAATTGACTATAATTAAACACAAATTTCCGGGTAGATTTCTTGTAAATATAACAAATAAGAGGTAGCTCAGTATTGTCAAAATATCCAGGAATTTGTTCTTTAACAGAATGGTCGTTAAATATACCGGCAATATTTACAAAATCAAAGCCTTTATTGACATATTTAATTTTAATAAAATGTTTTTTTATGATCTTCAGGGCGAGAAGCTTGTTTATGATCATAAGATAGTATCCAGAAGTAAATTTTGTAAAAATAAAATTCCATTTTTTTTGTATTTTACTTATAAATTTACATTCACTTTGTGGTTAAAGTTTTTAAAATATTTATAACTTTCTTAAACTATCCTGGATTTGTACCAAACTTGGACAGAAGTATGTTTCTAAACAAAAGAGGGACAAGAGATACCAAAGGGACAGTCAAACTCATAAATCTAAAACAAACTGACAACGCCATGGCTAAAAATGAAAAAGACAAACAGAAAAACAATAGTACACATGACACAACATAGAAAACTAAAGAATAAACAACACGAACCCAACCAAAATCTAGGGGTGATCTCAGGTGCTCCGTAAGGGTAAGCAGATCCTGCTCCACATGTGGCACCCGTCGTGTTGCTTATGTGATTACAAATCCGGTAAATAGTCTAATTCGGTAGGTCACATTCATGAAAGGGAAGGGGATTGTAGTTACGACGGAAGGAACATATCCGATATCATTTGTGAAACGGTTATTCCATAACGGTCAACCAACTCGTGATGGCGTCCGTAATATTTACGAAGGGATGATTTCAACTTCACCATTTGGAACTCTTGGCTTATTAGATTCCTTGTGAGCAGTAACCCTCTATCAAGAAAATCATGATAGGAAATGCAAGCACGGGAATATCGTATAGATAGTATCTAGAAGTAAATTTTGTAAAAAAAAATATCTTTTTTTCCCTGTATTTTAATTATAAATGGACTTAGTTTTTCTTCCAGTTAACATTACATACAGTCTGCAGTTAAAGTTTTTAAAACATTTTTAAGATTCTTAAACTATCCTGGATTTTTACCAAACTTGGACAGAAGCTTCTGACAATCAAAAGATAGTATCAAGATGTCTTTTTTTATTGATTTTTTCATCATTTTTGTTGAGGGTGTGACTAACAGCAAAAGTAGGCGAGACACTGGGTTCCGCGGAACCCTTACACATTGTTTATGAAGCCCAGGTGGTCGTGTGGTCTAGCGCACCGGTTATAGTGCAGGCGAGCATGGGTTCGAATCCCGGCGAGGGAAGAACCAAAAATTTGCAAAATCAAATTTACAGATCTTACATTGTTGGGTTGATGTTTAGACGAGTTGTATATATATATATATTTTTTTTTTTTTTTGTAGTATTGTCAATTTTGATGATCCAATACCTGTTAAGTTTACTGGTTGGTAGATTCTTTTAGACTCTATATTCAAGATACGACTGACTATTTGAAGAAAATGAATTCCTTAAGTCCTTTACCTAACAACACAATTTTGGTTTCAATGGATGTGTGTTCTTTATACACAAATATTCCAAAAGATGAAGGAATAACCGCGTGTTAAAAAGTATGGAATACTCGAAAGGATAAACATCCCCAAACTGACTGTCTAGTTCAATTGCTCAAGCTAGTGCTTGAAAATAACAACTTTATTTTCAACGACAAGTACTTTTTACAGATTGACGGAACTAGTATGGGAACAAAAATGGCACCTTCTTTTGCGAACATTTTTATGGGGGATCTCGAAGAACGCATCCTTTTGAGTGTACCATACAAACCCTTGTCATGGCTCCGTTTTATTGATGATATCGACATGAAATGGAACGATACTGCAGAACATTTGCAAGATTTCCTAGATCATTGTAATCAGTTCCATCAATTAATTAAATTTACATCTGAATTTTCAAGCGAGAAAATTGCTTTTCTCGACACCACCACATTTGTTAAAAACGGGGTCATGACAACTGATCTCCACACAAAAGGTAACACCCGGCCACCGAAAGCTTCATTTTTATAAAGCCCAGGTGGTCGTGTGGTCTAGCGGGACGGCTACAGTGCAGGCGATTTGGTGTCACGATATCTCAGTAGCATGCGAAAGCAAATTTACAGATCTAACATTGTTGGGTTGATGTTTAGACGAGTTGTATATATATAATTGTACACAGCCATGGATCACCATCACTGCTGGTGATCCGATGTATTAATCTGTTGTAGAGTTGTCACTGGCTCAGACGTACTTATAAATATAATTATTTTCTGTGACTGTATCTTACATTAATTTGTAGGATCCTTTACTATAGATAATTTAGCTGATCTGTAAGAATATATATATCATGTACTGTAGTAAGACGCTAGATTAAAAATCTGACGTGGAAAGGTAACACCCGGCCACCGAAAGCTTCATTTTTATGAAGCCAAGGTGGTCGTGTGGTCTAGCGGGACGGCTACAGTTCAGGCGATTTGGTGTCACGATATCAAAGTAGCATGGGTTCGAATCCCGGCGAGGGAAGACCAAAAAATTTGCGAAAGCAAATTTACAGATCTTACCTTGTTGGGTTGAGGTTTAGACGAGTTGTTATATATATATATATATTATATATATATATAACTCGTATTAACATCAACCCAACAAGCAAAGATACTCCAGAAGACATGGAGTCATGCATCCGATTTCACCTAGATAGATGCACACGCCAGATGAAGCTAATTTGTTTAGCGAAATATTGCGTGAATAATATATAAAATATAACAACTAATTTTATAACACTCATTAGTGTGTTAAAGTTACATACCTAGACACTTATATAATTTAATTTAGTAACTGCATCAGTTTATTTACAAACTGATCCACGCCTAGATAAATTGAATGTTGATTGTTGCTATTTTTAGACACTATATACTATTTTCACAGGCAACACGCATTACACATCTTATTTTGTGTAATCTGTCCATATCTATTTCCTTGCAAGATCATGGAAAACAAAACATATTTTAATAAATTAAGAAGTTTAACGAAATAGAAAATACAGCTCGAACATCATGCTTCTATTCTTAAATCGTACATAGATAACAACACAATACCAAAAGGTTTAAATATCTAATTGACGCCTCAGACACCGGGTGTAGAGTCCATCAGATTTATGAAACGTTGGGACGATATTTTATTCAATTTTTCATTCCGACTTCTTCAACTCTTACTCTCCTTTTCTACCTACGGCTACAAACAAATTAATTCGGAAATAAATGAAACGTATATAAAAACATCTCTGTCTGCTACTCCAGAAGACATGGACGCAATTCAAAGAAGACTATCCGACATCCAAAGGATAGAGAAACAAAATTTCAAAGCTAAACAAAATAAAAAATTCAAACGAGACCGTTTAAATTTTAACCAACAAAGTTCCGTTTTTGAAGAAGATCAAATTTTAAACTTGTAAAAACAGAAACACAAAGTTCAAGATAAGTTAGTTGTAAATCTGTCATCAATAAAACTAACTACCTTTGAAGAAAAACTATTGAGTAAAGGCCTTAATTTCTGTCCAGCTCCAGCAACCGTCAACAATTTACAACTTGAGACAGATGTAGAAGCATTCGCCAGGCGTCTTCGGTTGAAAGAACATTTCAATAGACAACAGAAGAAAAATTTTAAAAAAGCCGGAATGAATGAATCTGATTATGAGAGTGATGAAGGAGACATATGCATCCCAAAATTTAAAAAGAAAAGTAAATGGAATCCCCCTAAAAACAAAAGCGACAATTTGGAATCATTCATTACATCAGTCAAAGCTGTAGTCAGATCTTCAATCAGTGGTAAACAAGTCAGAAATAATTGAAAGTCAGACAGTCAAGCCATGACAAACTTAAAAGACCGTGACGAAATTGTTATCAACCAAGCTTACAAAGGAAGTGCCGTTGTAGTGATGAACAAGGCAGACTACATCGAAGAAGGAAATGGTCAACTCTCAAACGCTAAATTTTATAAAGAACTAACATGTGTTCCAAACAAAGAAATTAGCAAAAAAAATAATGACGTCCTCTCAGCTAATGGCCATCCCGCCGACAAAATTTCAGAATTTGTTGATTACAACCTCAGACCACATGTTAAACAACTACCATTTCATATTCAAGATACGACTGACTTTTTGAAGAAAATTAATTCCTTAAGTCCTTTACCTAACAACACAATTTTGGTTTCAATGGATGTGTGTTCTTTATACACAAATATTCCAAAAGATGAAGGAATAACCGAGTGTGAAAAAGTATGGAATACTCGAAAGGATAAACATCCCCAAACTGACTGTCTCGTTGGAATCATTCATTACTGAGGACAAGTGAGTGTACCATACAAACCCTTGTCATGACTCCGTTTTATTGATGATATCGACATGAAATGGAACGATACTGCAGAACAATAACAACTTTATTTTCAACAACAAGTACTTTTTACAGATTGACGGAACTAGTATGGGAACAAAAATGGCACCTTCTTTTGCCAACATTTTTATGGAGGATCTCGAAGAACGCATCCTTTTAAGTGTACCATACAAACCCTTGTCATGGCTCCGATTTGATGATATCGACATGAAATGGAACGATACTGCAGAACAATAACAACTTTATTTTCAACGACAAGTACTTTTTACAGATTGACGGAACTAGTATGGGAACAAAAATGGCACCTTCTTTTGCCAACATTTTTATGGAGGATCTCGAAGAACGCATCCTTTTGAGTGTACCATACAAACCCTTGTCATGGCTCCGTTTTATTGATGATATCGACATGAAATGGGACGATACTGCAGAACATTTGCAAGATTTCCTAGATCATTGTAATCAGTTCCATCAATCAATTAAATTTACATCTGAATTTTCAAGCGAGAAAATTGCTTTTCTCGACACCAAAACATTTGTAAAAAACGGGGTCATGACAACTGATCTCCACACAAAGAAAGCTGATAAACACCAGTTCCTTTCTCCAAAAAGTTGTCACCCGAAACACTGCTCCAGGAGTATACCTTACAGTGAAGCCACCAGACTAAAGCGAATTTGCTCCTCGGAATCCAAACTTAACTATCGTTTGGGACAACATAAACACAGCTGAAATCAAGAGGATATAAAACCAAAAACATCACAGACGCTTTTGTTGTAACCTTCCATCCTGATTTGACAAATATTTCATCTACTATCCGAAAGCACTGGCGTCTTATCGAAAATGACTCTTCCTTAAAAGAAATTTTGCCATCACCTCCTGTTATTGCCTATCGCAGACCCAAAAATCTCAAAGACATACTTGTGACATCAAAAGTAAAGAAACAAGAAACTTTTAAATTTGGGTGTTACAAACAATGCGGTAGAAGCAATTGTAAGTGCTGTAAAGCCGCCAACACTGACAACTCTTTTAGCAGCACAGTAATAAAGCAGCGATACAACATCTATGTTACATCTAATTGCAAAACGGAAAATAGTATTTATATTCTTACTTGTGCAACTTGCAAACTGCAGTATGTTGGTGAAACAGAAACTAAATTCAACACCAGACTTAACAATCACAGGTCGTTCTATACAAAAGGAAGAAACTGTCAAATTACGAGACACCTCTTAAGAACAGGACATACTTTTGATAATATACCTTTCAAATAATTGAGGTAAACCAAAATTGGGACTCCGAAAGGAGAAAAAAGTTCTACCCAAAACCACAGGAATCAATCATGAATTCCATTCTATATAACTAAAACAACTATTTGTTTAGATTTAAAAATTGTTATGTACAATAAACGGCAAAAATATATTTTATATAGACCATCAATCAATATGTTAAACTTTTACACGAATTTTGTGTAGCCGTCAAGCTACAAAGATATTTTTTGTCATGCATCCGATTTCACCTAGATAGATGCACACGCCCGATGAAGCTAATTTGTTTAACGAAATATTGCGTGAATAATATATAAAATATAACAACTAATTTTATAACACTCATAAGTGTGTTAAAGTTACACACCTAGACACGTATATATATTATATGTGTAAGTGTTAGTGAATATAGTGTTGAAGTTGTTAAAATTAGGTTTTAATGCTATGTCGAATTCATTTGAAATTTTGTTCAAATTTCTTTGCCAGGTAAAGTAGCTGTTGTTAAAAACAGTTCCTAAATTGATGAAATAAAATGGATAGATACAAAAATAGGTCTAGGTTGGTTAAGACTTGGTCGTATATAGTTCAGACTAGGTCGAGTATGGTTCAGACTAGGTCCACATGGTTCAGACTTGGTAGAGCATGGTTCTGATGCATACTAATTGGTTATGTATTGGTCGAGTGAAGGTCGAGTACATTTTCAGACGGTTAAGTATGGTTCAGACTAAAGTCGAGTATTATCAAGTAAATTTCAGAACGAGTCGAGTACAGATATAGACCATTCCAGACTTTTACTGGTTTGTAGTGTTTGTTGGGAACGACGTTACGTTCACACAATTATATCAACGCATAATATACCAATTGATACGATATTCCCGTGCTTGCATTTCCTATCATGATTTTCTTTATAGAGGGTTGTTGCTCACAAGGAAGCTATTAAATTAAGAGTTCCAAATGGTGAAGTTTAAATCATCACTTCGTACATTTTACGGACGCCATCACGAGTTGGTTGACCGTTATGGAATAACCGTTTCATAAAAGGTATCGGATATGTTCCTTACGTCGTAACTACAATCCCCTTCCCTTTCATGAATGTGACCTACCGAATTAGATTATTTACCGGATTTGTAATCACATAAGCAACACGACGGGTGCCGCATGTGGAGCAAGATCAGGTTACCCTTCCGGAGCACCTGAGATCACCCCTAGGTTTTGGTGGGGTTCGTGTTGTCAATTCTTTAGTTTTCTATGTTGTGTCATGTGCACTTTTTAGCCATGTCGTTGTCAGTTTATTTTCGATTTATGAGTTCGACTGTCCATTTGGTATCTTTCGTCCGTCTTTTACGTCCATAGCAAAAAAGAGATTATTATAGAGTTATTTAGTAAATATAAACAGTTATATTTTTTTTAAGGTATCATTAGTAAATGAAATCTAGTCTTGAACGATAATTTTGATCTTAACATTATCTGGGAAAACGGTACATTAAATTAGTTTGTCATGCCCATTCTTTCATACAATTATCACACTGTTGTCAATCTGGTACTGTACGCTATTTGGTTTGATAACGCGAGAATATTATGTGTGCCAATTTTCATGAAAACGTAAATAGTGCATTTTTTTTAATTTGATAAATATACAGCAAAAAATGGTGTTTTTTCTACATTCATGAACATTTGATTAAAATGAGTTATTTCTGAATAAAAAAATGTATAAATTTTAGGATACTTATAAAATACAGAAATAAAAAATTATTTAACGAAAAACAATTTGTGTTTATCTTTTAAAACAAAAAAGTTTTGTCTTTCTTTCGAGAGGGAAAATAAGGCCACAAATCCGAATTTTGAGCAAATATACAAATTTCGACCCCATTTTACTTAAAAAGTAGCGCATGAAGGTATATTTTTTTATTACATATTTGATTTAATCAGGTAAAGAATAGTCTATATTGAAATTTTTATCAAAATGTAAATACGGGATCAAAACTGTATCGTATGCCCTTAAGTTAGGACAGTGGATAAGCTGACTGAAAGATTGAAGATGACAAAATCATTTAATTTTCATCCTTTTAAGATAACTATTTTAAGAGCTTTTCAGATCAAATTGACCGTTTTATATGAAAATTAGTATCATTTTCTTCCAGGACATGCAGAAAACGAAGAAAGCAGAATTCGTAAGGAAAGTCACGAAAATGTTTGGTACCCATGAAAAGAAAAAACACATTGTCTTCGATCCAGTTTTCTTCATTAATGGAACAGACAAAGACGATAAAGAAATTCAGAATTTAAAAACCCATCTTGTCAGAATTGCTCGGAACCAGCCATCTTGGGGACTACGACGGCCTATGATTTGGGTTCCTCTCGAGCTTTTGATCTCTAATATGAAAAAAGATAACATCAATATAATACCAAAAATACATTTAGAAGAGGCAAACAAAATAAATGGAGATCTAGCACTCACGGAAAAACAATTGGACGATTTCCTTCTTACACAACACGCATTGGGCAAAATTATGTACTTCAATCGACCAGAACTTAAAAATTTCATTGTTCTGTATCCTCCTGCATTGGTGAACATCCTGAGGTCATTCATTACAGATAAGAGGTTTTGGCCCGAGGATGAAACACTGAAAGATATTCTAAGTATATTGACGGATACTGGAAAGATAAGAAAAAGTGATCTCCTGAAACTTTGGCAACAGAAACAAGTCCAAGAGTACATACGATATGATGAATTTAAAGAGTTTGTTATTCAAGTTCTGGTTCACCTAGATGTCTTGGTCATACCAAAAAGATACGACGGCAAGAATGAGGCAGACGTTGATTACTTTATAGTTCCATGCACAGTTAATCACAAAATGCCGATGTCATTTCTTGATCACAAATCATTTGCTAGCAATACAATTGCTTTGGTCTATCGTTTACTGAAGTCATCCATACCGTCTGCACTGTCCTTTAAACTGATTGGTGCAGTAAGTGGTATTTGGCCTATCAAGGAGGAAAACGATCGGCCATTATTGTACCACAACTCGGCCGTGTTATATGTTGACAGCAAAACCGATTTACGAATGATAGTAGAGGACACTAGAATCATAGTCTACCTTACACACATGGCATCTAAGATTATGATCTCGCCAGACATTGCAGCCAGCATTCAAGAATGCTTGTCATTCACTTTAAACGTTGTTCTGAACTTTTATCTAACCAGTATTGGAAAGAGCCAACAAAACATAGATGTATCAAACCTCTTTCAAATTGAAGTCGGATTAGTTTGTGACAGATCGCCATGTCTCGTATCCATTTCCAAAGCGAAACAAATTTCGAGCTGGAGATGTGGCAGTGGAAATGAGCATTGTTCTAAATATCATTTGATATGGATTATTGACAAGGTATGTGACATCAACTAGATGATGATTTTAAAACCTTTTGATTAAAGCAAAATATATTTTTATGTTCTTGTCAACGTCGTATAATTATATGTCATGTTAGTCAATTTGAACATGTCACAATGTTAATGGACCTGTCTATGTCCGTTTTTCTTCTGTTGTTATTATACAGATGTCCTCCTTTCACTCTCTTTGTCACTCTTTTTCGTTTGGGCTTGTATTATATATTCCCTCCGGTTTATATAATCTGCTCATTCTAGATTGACTCCTTAAAATTCAAGAGTGTATCCTAAATTGAGGTAAATTAAATGGCATTCCAAATACTTTTCAAACACTAACATCACTGAAGAGACATTAATTGTCGAAATCCGGATATAGTTAAAAATAATAGCACCTTATGTTGTAGTTTACTATCTTTGCCGCACGTTTATTGTTTTCTACTTGGTATTTAGTTAATATAGAGATCCATTTTGCTACACCTTGTGATCAATTTATTTGGCAATCGCCAATGGCAGTCAGCATGATTTAAGAACATCAGTTGTTTGACCTGTTAGTCAAACGCGTTTTGTTAAAATATATGTTTTCACTCTTTTGGATTTTTGGAAAATGTTGTCTTTGCATTATTTAGAGCCTTCTTCAACGAAATCTGTTACATGCACACGAATAAAAATTGCGGTTTTTATCCAACCCAACCATAGGTTTGAACGCTGTTTTCAATTTAGACTTGTATATATATATATCGACTACAGGACAACTTATATTCTTAATCAACCACAATAAGGTATAAACTCAGCGGTAACAATACCAAAGCTTTGCTATTTTCACCTAAAAAAGCCAACGCTAAAACGTTCGGATGTACACTACATATATTTATGAAGGTAGGCTTTTGACACCGTGTATCATATGCATAGGACTTACATTTACATTCATGTTTATTTTTCAGACACAGGAAGAATGTCCACCAGATTGTACAGGTGAATTAATCACGATAATCAAAATAGAATATTAAATATAGGCACTTTAATCAATCTTATTTTACAACACGCACATGAGCACTACAAACCAGTAATAGTCTGAAATGACCTATATCTGTACTCGACTGTACTGATTTTTACTCGACCAGTCTGAATTGGTCTAAATTTTACTTGATATTACTCGACCCCAGTCTTAACCGTACTCAACTGTACTGATTTGTACTTAATCCTTTTCTTTGACATTAAAAATAGTCTGAACTAGTACTCGACCAATCTGAAACAGTCTTACCCCGTTCCCGACCTATTTTTTTCAGTCTTAACCATACTCGACCAAAGTTCTGAACAATACTCGACCTGTCTGAACCATACTTGACCAAATGACCTCTACCTTTTTTTTTTAAATTAAACTGTTTAAATAAATTTCTATTTTAACTGACATGACAACAGCCCCACTAAAAACGATATATATATAAAAACAGACTTTTACATCCTTACATGATTCTCAGATTTACCAAACAGAGATGGTTAAATCAAATTATCTTATATAATCATTTCACTTTAAGTTTTAAAGTTTGAGAGTTTTGTTAAGAAAAAGATTTTGGTTTACTTTAAAACCACAATTATATTGAGGGTAATAAAACCTTATTAAGGTGCTTCTTGTTGGCATTTTGTTTTTAATCTTAATTTTCCGAAATAAAAACTACATAGGTTTCATGGTTACATACGATAGTAATATAACTATTTTTTAATGAGGTACCATCAGCCAACAAAATCACTCAAATTGTTTAACCTTAAATTAGAAAAATATGTTTTATTATTATTTGGGATAAATTATATATAAGATATATCAAATTGAAAAAGAAAAGAAAAAATTAAAATTAAAGAAATTAAAAAATATAAAATATGATTGTTCCTCTGATTAGTTGTTAAGTATAAATTAATACCTCCTGCTTGGGGCAAACTCATTACAGATCACACCTGGTCAGATCTTGCAGTTTTGCAAAGGTCTACACTCAAAAGTAAATTTGTACTCCGTTGAACATTTAAAAGTGTGACTCTCCTTTATTCACGAAATCTACGAAATTGACATGTTACAACTAATAATGGATCCGAAATCTGCTAAACGTTTTCCGCGCCGTATGAAAATACAGATACACACGTTCAAATGTCAAACTGCTTGTTTTTGTGATAAAACGTATCTTGTATACATATATATAATGATCGACACTGTACCCCAAAGATTCCTCTAGAATGGATGAATGTTGATTGATGACTCAATTAATGATATTTATGATAGATATAGGTATTGTTGTCCTCGAGAACTGATTTTACAAATACTAAAAACACCACATGTCTCTATTGCTGTGAAACCCAAACATTACCCTTTTAAGGTAGCACAATACAAAGATTTATCATCCCCAATCAGACATCTTTTAACTAATGTAATTCATTTCATCTTTCTTTATATTTTGTAAATGAGGTACCAAAAGAAAGAAGAAAGATTAATCTTTCAAATTGTGATAATTTCATTATGACATAATTATTACATAATTAATTATTATGTAATTAGTTGCTATACTGTGATGTCCACACTTGAATGAATTTAGCGTCTTTGTTATTCATAGCATCCCAAAATATTTTGTTGATGCTTGCACAACGCAGTTTGACCTCCAAAACTGTGTCTCAGATTTTTCCTATTGTATTTCATTCTCTCATAAATCTTCAATGAAGTTTGCAACATCAATTCATAAGAGACCACTAAATTCAATTGGGTATAAAATTTGTTCTATTGATGTTTTTGGAAATCTGAGACATAGTTTTGGAGGTCAAGCTGTGTTGTACAAGAATCTATAAAATATTTTGGGATGCTATGAAGAACAAAGACGCCAAATTCATTCAAGTGTGGACATCACAATATAGCAACTAATTACATACTAATTAACTATGTAATAATTATGTCATAATGAAATTATCACAATTTGAAATATTAATCTTTCTTCTTTCTTTTGGTACCTCATTTACAAAATATAAAGAAGGATAAATTGAATTACATCAGTTTAAAGTTGTCTGATTGGGAGTGAAAAAATCTTTGTATTGTGCTACCTAAAACATACCTTTTGTTGTATAAATATCTTACTGCAAATTAATCCTCTGCAATGCATTCCTAGCATATTGTTAACCCTTTAAGTGTTTATTTCTGAGCGCATTATGTGTATCATATGTGCATAATACCAACAAAGATTTGAAAGTGAGAAGACGAAATATCTCTTAAAGAGTTCAGCCCTGATGATGCGGCATTGTTTCACTATCATTATTTTTGATAAAACGCTCAGTGTTTTTTGTTTTCTTTTTTGCCTATTTAACCAAATGGTCTGTTAAAATTCGTATATCTCATTTTGAAAACAATTCTGAAATTAAAAATATGGTCAATGATATTACCATTTCTAGAATAAAAAATAAACTCCAGGTACTCGCAAATGGGTTTGTGGTCTTATCGGCAGACAAGGCAATCAATTATGTAGTAGTGGTGTTACGCATATACTACACGGAAGTTCTCCAAAACGAAATTATCAATTCTTCTACATTCAGGTCCGTAGGCTAGACAGAGGGTCAAATTGTAAACAAGCATATGACTGCCACTACCCATCTTTAAGCCTCTTCCGAACATTTGAAGTCCCTACTATGTACCGGTTACCTAAATTGCATATTGTAATATAAATATATATCAGTTCTTTTAACTACCCCCTTACTACTATCAAAGAACTTGTCATTAACCTTTGTAATAAAGCTAACGAAAATAATGGTGTTAATTAGTTTTGGAGTGTTAAAAATTCTTCAGAGGTTCTAGAAAAAAAACATGCTTTAGATTGACCTTTTAATTCTTTTGACAGTTATGATTGTTCCACTCTCTACACTACACTTCCATACAATCTAATCAAGAAAAACTTTTCATATTTGATCAAATAGTCTTCTGAAAAATATCATTGTAAATGTTTATGCTGTAACTAGTTTTAAGCCTTTTCCTGTAACGAAAAAAGAAATTCTGCTAAATACACTTACTGGAAATGTGAAGATATGATTGAAGCTTTAAATTTTCTCCTGGACAACATATAAAGTCCATCAGCTAGTTTTCAAAAGCGCTCTAGTTAAGGAGTTTGTGTTACACCCCAGGGTACCGCGACTTTTTGGATTGAATTCAACTTCATTATCTTATTGATAAAATACAAGGTATTGAACTAAAAAAAGTCTACAAAAGAGGTTTTAAAACGCCCCTTTCAATGGTCCCCTCATTTAGGTATCACGACTAAGTAATTTTAATTTAAAATTTTTAATATAAAGCGATTAAAACAAATTTAAGTATAGGTATAAACAACCAAAACTGATATGAAACTATAATATTTAATGTATTAATATTATCATATTAATAACACTGGAGATTTTTTGTTTAAAAAAATGTTTATTTACATTACAAGGTGTCATACAACCAATTAAAAGTCCCTATCTGTTCTACCAAATTTGGCAATTTTCACAGCTTTCTAAATATATTGCCTTAAATTTAACTTCATAGAAACCAGGTATATCCTAAATCGTACATGTACCAGCTTTCTACATGCCAATTTTCAACAGATGTTTAAAATCATATAAAAAAGAAAAGGTCTTCCGAGTAGAGGTACCACTAAAAATAACCCCTGATTTTCTGGAAATCTTAAATTAGTATACTATGGAGTGCATTAATCCTCAATTTTGAATGCAAACTCATAAACAAGTGAATGCTAGCTCAAAATGTTCTTAATACATTTTTCTTTCTCCAAAAGTTTCATTTCTGCCAAGTTCTGCCAAGTGTTGGTTAGTTTAAGTAAACAATGACATCAAATGCACTATTTTTTGTCCGAGTAGGCCTATTTCACATACGTTCTAAAATGCAGGGAGTAATTGGTGGTGTGACACCTAAAGAGACAAAAAAGGTGATTAGAAATCTTTTGTTTTGCTTTATTCTTAATCCTTAGTCAATTTGTAGTTAAAAACAGCCTATCTGAGCATAATGCGACTTATATTAAAAATTTCACAGCTCAATTTAAACTGACTGTAATGTATGACTTTGATAGAATATACTTGAAAATTTCATTTTGGGCTACAGGAACATAAACTTTCAATATCAAGATCAATTTTTGCTGAGTTTTCCTTGTTTGTTCTACTACTTTAAAGACTTTCCACAACTTTTGCAATGAATTTGATAAAATAATCCAAGATATTGAAATGTCAAGGAATATTGAACCCCCCCCCCCCCTTTTTTTCATCTGGTGTCAGTAAAGTACTACAAATTGATCAAAAGTGCAGTCATGGTCATTTAACTGTTTTTATTTACATCAGTTCATTAAATTTAAGATATAAAAATTTCATTTGGAATAATAAATGGTACTTTTGTGAGTTTCTGCAGTGTTTACATTAGGCTATGCTATCTGCCAAGTACATAGTATGACGCAATGATATAAGGGGTAAACATCAAATAATTTCATTAAATCTGCATGACAAAATTTGTTTTGGGGTAGTAAACAACCTATGTTTCAATGGTTAACACCACAGAAACAACCACAGAAACAACTTTCTGTGCATTTATAACAATTAAGAACATTTTACATAAAAGCATATTGTCAGGATGGGAAAAGCTAAAAATAGCACAACTCAAGTTTTAGGCTCTAAATTTGCATTATGAGAATTTTTGCCCCCAAAGAGATTAAAATGTGGCTACTATCATTTCAAATGATCAGTTAAGACAAAAAAAACCCAATTGTTTTCTGATTTTGATGTTTCATCGCATTTCGCTTAAAGGTGTCATACCACCAATTAAAAGTCCCTATCTGTTCAACCAAATTTGGCAATTTTCACAGCTTCCTAAATATTTTACCTTAAATATAACTTCATAGAAACCAGGTATATCCTGAATCGTACATATATCAGCTTTCTTCGTGCCAATTTTCAACAAATGTTTAAAATCATATAAAAAAAGAAAAGGTCTTCCTAATAGAGGTACCACTAAAAGTAACCCCTGGTTTTCTGGAAATCTTAAATTAGTATACTATGGAGTGCATATATTTCTCTTTCACCAATTGGAGGGAGTAATTGGTGGTGTGACACCTACAAAAAATCTTTTCTCATTTCATAAAGAAATTCGTATTTCAATTACCCGTATTTGTGAATTAAAATTAAGAATTGACCAGTATGCAACGTTTAAACTATTTGCAGTATTTATTTAGCGTCTAAAATATGAATTATTCAATAAAACATATGTACGTGCATATACTCGTGAAATACCGGAAATCATCACATTACTGTCTTCGATTCAGTCGACAATCTATTCATACCTGAGTGCACACATTAGAACTTTAAGGTTATCAATTTGCAACCAAAAACGAACATTAAATTGTCGATTTTTTTTTATATTTTTGTGAGACAAATTATTTTATAAAGTAAATGTGTAACAAAATATTTATGAAAAAATGACAAATTAAGGTTAAATTTTTGCATTCTGAGAAAGGTGCACTCTATCGAGCATAATAAATGTGTGATTGATTACAGTTAGTGTTTTAGCTATGTAGTGATTGAGTTAAAATTGTCAAGTCATTCAATCGACATGCATCGCTTTGAATGAAGGTCAAATAGTCAGTTGTGGAATTTGTTCAGACTTCTTACTTTCTTTAGCACAAAATTATGTGGATTAGACATACCATCTGCAGCTGGTTACTTAACAATTTTTTTCCGTAATGTTTACATTGTTCCTCATTTGATTGTGTTTTTGTTTATTTTTCTTTCGTTCTTACTTGTATATATTGCTTCACTACTCAATGAATTTACTCTTGTTTTATAAATGTTGTACATACTGTCATCTTATTTTGTTGCTTTTTTTGCATTCATTTTATTGATCTATATTCTGTATATTTGTTGACACGGTGTACAACAAGGTTTGTGGACACTGTTCTGTTACCTTTGGAATTATTCATTCTTTTCATCATTGTTTTGATAGTTATTCCTGTTTTTGCAGGGATAAATGTTATTTTAATTGTTTTCTTTGTTTACAACTGTTACTTTCTTGTTATATTGATTATATCTTATATTTTTGGCTCTTTGTTTATTGCAAATTTGCATATTTCCCAAAGTTGTTCTGATATTACATGTTTGGTATTTGTATATAGAATTGAATAGTTATAAACTACTCTTGTGGTCTTTTAAGTAAATTCATACTTTTTTTATATATTGTTTACATTTTTTTTTTATTTTTGGGGTTTAATGCATAAGTGAAAATATGACAGAACAAACTTTTGTTTTAAATCCTGAACAAGACATTGATTTTAGTTGGGATAATTGTCTCTGTCATCGATCGGGGGAAAAGGAGAACCTGAAATCTTTTTCTGATCAAACTTGGACTACCTTTAAAGCTGCAGCAGAGACAAGAAATGACAGAGTTTCAGAAATAATGAAAGGTAAATAGATAGATGGTCCTAAAGGTGTATACCACAAAAAATGTTATCAACTATACACAATGAAGCGGGACATAAAATTAACCCTGAAACGAAACACTTGTTCACAAAAGCGCAAACTTGAGTCCGATAGCGCTACAAAACATGCAATAAATGTTCCAGCGGCCAAGCTCCCGCGTAATTTTGATAAGTCAAAGTGTGTTATTTTGTCTTCAGGACAAAACATCGTTAAAAGACAGAAGAAGGTTAGAATCAAATGTCTCATTGATGAAGCGATAGAAACAATGAAACAAGCTTCCACACAGAAGGACAGCAACCCTCTATTAATAAAACGCCTGGAATCCGGCTTTGACTTCTTCTACCATAAATCTTGTTTTAGGATTTTAACATCAGTTCTGTATAAGGAAAATGAAACACAAGTACAGGAAGAACCAGACAGCTTTACGTCTGTTTTCGATGTTTTAGCCAAGGAGGTACAACAAAACATTATACATGGACTACAGGTTTCAAATCTGACGGATTTATGCTCTCGTTTTAGAGAGTTTTTTTTTAATTCAAGGTTTCCATGTACAACCCCACTAGACTGAAAGCCCGACTTGAAAATGAATTTGGTAATAACCTGACATTTTGGGGATCTGGTAGACAAAATTCTTTCCTTGTATTTTGCAGTTCTGTACCAACTGGTCAGATTGTTCAAACTGCAATAGAGGATAGCACTTTGTTTCAAAGTAATAATACTTTGAATGTTGCAGTAGGAAAGAAAGATATTGTGACAACTGTTTTTTATGCAGCAAAAGCGATTCTTAATGTGATAAGTCTAGACTCAACGTCTAATATTCCTTGGCCACATACTGGAGAGTCTATAAGTGAAAATAATATTGTAATTCCAGATTTACTTTACAACTTTCTTGCTCTGTTACTTACAGATGATTCTACACATGTTTCCATTTCACCCTCAAAGCTTGATATCAGGTCAGAGGTGTTACATCGTCGGATAATTTCACTTGCTCAATAGATATAGAAAGATGTGGTGTAAGTGCCAATGAGACAACTCTCCATCCAAATAACAATTTGTAAAAGTAAACCATTATAGGTCAATGAACGGCCTTCAACACGGAGCCTTGGCTCACCCCGAACAAAAAGCTATAAAGGGCCCCAAAATTTCTAGTATAAAACCATTCAAACGGGAAAACCAACGGTCTAATCTATTTGATTTATTTGATCTATGCTGTAAGTAAAGGCTACACCAAAACTCAAAAACATGTTGCCCTAGCAATATACTTAAAAAGTCAAACTGGGTCATCAGAAATTGTCAAAATCATCAATAGATTTGGCCATTCTGTGTCATATGATCAAGTTGAAGAAATAGAAACATCTATTGCAGAAAAAATGATCATGAATACTGAAGATGATATTTTCATTCCAAGTTTCATAAGAAAAGGTGTATTTTTAAGTTTATGTTAGGATAATAATGATCTTTGTGAGGAAACATTGTCTGGCCAAGGTACTACTCATTGTACGAATGGTATTGTCATCCAAACAAGTGCTTTGTCTTGTAAAGGAAAAAGCAAAACATTCGGCGTTTTGACACGTTCTGTGGAGTTTTCAGAAGGTCTATCCCGTCTTGGTGAAACTTTTGAAGAGGTAGGCGAAGAACTGTCAAAAACACTCGAGAGGTTTTTGTGTGCTATATATGGCTACGAGAATAATAACATCAATGAATTAAGATTCAGAATTTGTTGCAATGCAAAAAACATTCATTGTCATCTACATTCATTGTCATCTACATTCATTGTCATCTACATTCATTGTCATCTACATCATTGTCATCTACATTCATTGTCATCTACATCATTGTCATCTACATCATTGTCATCTACATTCATTGTCATCTACATCATTGTCATCTACATTCATTGTCATCTACATCATTCTCATCTACATCATTGTCATCTACATCATTGTCAACTACATTCATTGTCATCTACATCATTCTCATCTACATCATTGTCATCTACATTCATTGTCATCTACATTCATTGTCATCTACATCATTCTCATCTACATCATTGTCATCTACATCATTGTCAACTACATTCATTGTCATCTACATCATTGTCATCTACATTCATTGTCATCTACATCATTGTCATCTACATCATTGTCATCTACATTCATTGTCATCTACATTCATTGTCATCTACATCATTGTCATCTACATCATTGTCATCTACATCATTGTCATCTACATCATTGTCATCTACATCATTCTCATCTACATCATTGTCATCTACATCATTGTCATCTACATTCATTGTCATCTACATCATTGTCATCTACATTCATTGTCATCTACATCATTGTCATCTACATCATTGTCATCTACATCATTGTCATCTACATTCATTGTCATCTACATCATTGTCATCTACATCATTGTCATCTACATTCATTGTCATCTACATCATTGTCAACTACATTCATTGTCATCTACATTCATTGTCATCTACATCATTGTCATCTACATCCCCCAGCAAAAGATGCAATGTTAAAGCACATCAAACGAGCCAACTTTCAGGCAAAGATTTGGAAATCTGCTCTTCAACACAACACTCTTCCATCGCCAAACAACCATGGTTGGATTGTTAAGAAGGATTTGATCAGCATCAATTGGCTAGACCAACAGCCAGCGTTATAAGCTTTATTGATACTGATAAGCTGTTCATATAAAGCTGGTGATGATAATTCGGTAGATGGCGTTGACGAAAATGAAGATGATTCTATGGATTGACCTTCTCCATGACCTTAAAATGTGGTGATGCTGTTGTTAAAAGAACTTTAGTATAAATCTTGAAACCCTGACAGTTCTTTTTTTTTGTACTATGTGTGTTTTTTAATGACTCTGATGTACATTGCTTATGTTTGTGTTTGTCATTGATTCCATGTTTTTTTTCCTTTCTTACCTTTAAATATTGTTCAACTGCCTTTAGTTACTTGATGCTCTATGTTTCAATGTAAAAAATATACCTTTTTAATCAAGAAAACTAGTATTTATGCTTTGTTTCATTCAAAATCATGAATTTTGGATATTACCCTCCCCCTTACTGTGCCCCTTTAGTAGCATATTTATTCATGTATTGCTATAAATTTCAGTTTTTGACTGAACTTAGTAAAGACACGTCATTGTTACATTGGTTGATACATTCAACAATACGTACCGTTATCTGGATGATATTATTCGTTAAATAATCCAGAGTACTCTAGATATACTACCGAAATTTACCCAAAAGAACTTACTTTAACTTAATCTATCTTAAACGTTTACAGCAGTAGTTGTCCTTTTCTAGATTTAGACGTTTCAATTTCTAAATGGAAACTCCATACTTAACAACAAAAATGACGATTATTTATTCCCTATTGTTAATTTTCCTTTTTAGACGGCGATGTTCCTTTGGCTCCATCATACGGTGTTTATATATCCCAACACGTTCGTTATGCCCTTGTGTGTTCTGATGTCATAGATTTTAACAAACATAATCAATGCATCACTTGTAAATGATTAGGTCATGGATTGCATTACCAAACTTACAAAATTCTTTCATAGATTCAACGATTTGAGTAGTAAGTTTGGCTGTAAACTTATTAAAAATGGTATTTCACATACTAAATTTTACGTAAATATTGGAGTTAAATCGTGGTAATCATTATTTGAGCAGTGTAAACTTATCGAACCTTTTAACAAACTTATAAGTAAAGGTTGTCTTAATAATGTTGTAATTAGATCTTTGAATATAGTTTACATTGGCACTAATATCGATTTTGTCATCAGCAAATTAAAACATAACTTAATTTGTATTCTTTTCAAACGGAATGTATGAAGACACATACACGTTCATCTTTATCTATATAGAGGTTAACTCCTAACTATCTTATAGCTACTGTCTGTTGATTTATTTTCGGTATTGCACAAGTCATGTTGTCTTTGACTGTCCATGACGTTAAAATACTCAATCCCTGGGATGTTTTAGTTGATTTTAGTCTCTGATGTATGATTTTTTTTTATTAGTAACTGTTTTGGCTTTTGACTAGCTGTCAGTTACTGAGAGTTCTCCCAAATCGTACTTTCTTGTTAATTTGAACTGTTGATACTGTTTGTAGTGTTTTTTTTTTTGTTGTTGTTTGATGTTAACTGATATCTGATCTATATAATAGCTTTAGAAGTGTTTAGAACTACTATGAATTTACCCTACTTCGTACTATGAAAATCAGAATTATTGCCTTTCTCCTTTTATACTGTATATTTATCACACTTCCGGCACCTGTACATAAAGAACACCAATTTTGTAGTTATATCTATATACAAGAAATTTCTTGGTGTTTCCTAAACGGAAATTAATACAGACAGAAGAAGAAGTATACTTAACAACAAAACTGTTTATATTTAGCTTTGTATAATTTTGATTAAAGCCGAATCGTTATACGTTTTGATATTGAGAATGTCGTCCCTACAATTCCAAATAATCCCCATTAATCCCACAATTATTATACAAAATATAACATCATGTTATCGAACTGTATTGTTTTTATTTTAGTGTAAGTAACTTTTATCACTATGGCGAGTTTTACATTTATGACGATATAGTTTCTATCACATCCTGTGATCGTTACGCCAATTATTGTTGCTCATACATTCTGTTACATGTTATAGCAAATATCTCTTTGAAATCCAAATGAGGGTCAACCGTGGTTATTTGATGCTCAAATGTCATAAAAATATCAATGAAAAATAAAAATAATGAAAAAAATGAATGAATCCTCTGAACTCCAATAAGAGTGAGGCCGGTTCTTCGTATCATCTTTAAAACTAAAAGTATCGTATTCCTCTTTTAAGAGTACTTCTGTAATTCTTTGGGTATAATGTATTCACATTTTTATACCATTATCCACAGTATTATAAGGTAGAGGTTTCCCGATTTGTTAACAAACAAACTGCAGTACGTCATTGAACTTTTGAAAAATGTTTAATTAAATATTTTTGTTTCATGAATCATAACAAAAAGTAATTTAAATTTTTTTTTTGGTGCAAATTGGTATTAATTTCAGGTGAATATTGTTTTATCTTAAGCAAACAAAATGCTGTACTCGATTATTCTACCAAACAACCAACGCAAGTTAATGTTGCACGAACTGTTGTAATTTATAGTCTATTTGATTTGTGGCTGTTATATCATTCTATCAATATAGATAGAATCAGTTAGAATTTCTTGGGTAGGCGTTTAGAAAACTTGACGAAATAAGAGGAATTTTTAATTAATAATTCATGTATATTAATGATAAATATGAAAACATAATCGACCACAGTTTGTATTTTGTCGAATACAACTTTGCTATTTCCTTTTTGGACATATACACATTATTCCATACAGATTTTCATCAAGTTCAATTGATAGAAAACTCAGTAACACTCTTCACAAATTCTGCTGATACATAAGAAAATATGTATAAACAAAACAAACACTAAACAAAAAAAAAACCAGAAACACAAATCTATGTTAAGAATTTTAATGTCGTGTTTATTTAATCGTTAAGTCCCTACAAAGTTTCAGGCTAATTTGGGCTATTGATTATTTTATATTTGTTGTTGTTTTTGTTGTTGTTTTATGGTATCTTTCGTCCCTCTTTTATGAAATATTCTTCTATTTTCAAATATCTAGCCTGAGGGGTATACATGAATAATCATGGAAAGAGTTACCATGATGTTGCGAAAAAGATTAGCGCATAGAGCAAAAATCAAATTACCCGTAACGACAGCACAATATACATTGCAAAAGTTAACAGTACAAGAATATGTCTAGTTTCGCGGTTCTAAAATATATAGGTTGTTGGTATTGTTATCAACATTTTTAACCTACATAGGTACGTTTAATCGAAGAACAATAAAATTACATCACTCCGGCTTTGATTGGTAAAATTTAAAAGAAATATTGAGTGAAACTTATAACAATATAACCCGATTGTTAAATGTTACTAGAACACACCCGTGATATCGCGGGTCCGTGACTGATATATAACTATGCGTATGCCTTATTTTAGTATTAGTATTGTCATCTGATAGGTGCACAGTTTTCTCTGCTTTCAAAATCTTTCTGCCGGTTTGAACCCGTCGACCTGGAACCTATCAATTATTGGTAATATTAATAATTTGGAAAACAAAAGGGCCTGGAATGGAGTATTTTTTACTCAACAGTATCCGTGACTGATATATAACTATGCGTATGCCTTATTTTAGTATTGGTATTGTCATCTGATAAAGTCATGCCGAAGTTATAACATTTATAAGGTGCACAGTTTTCTCTGCTTTCAAAATCTTTCTGTTTGAACCCGTCGACCTGGAACCTATCAATTATTGGTAATATTAATAATTTGGAAAACAAAAGGGCCTGGAATGGAATTTTTTTTACTCAACAGCAAAATTCTAAATGCACTGTTTGGTGAGATGCGGAACGTACAGATAAGGTAATAGGTAACATGTGAATATACTATTGGTATCGGTGTCGGACTCGATCCGGAACTTCTTAATTATTGGCAATATTAATTACGTGGAAAACAAATGGGCCTAGAGTGGTGTAATTTTTAATCAACACCATTGTACTATATTAGTTATATATAAAGTTGAATTCTTTGATTCATCGTTTTTACGTGATGACGGCTGACAAATTGAACCTCGTAATTTTAGTATTATAGATGTGTAAATATCGGTATATATATATTTTCACTTTGACTGGAATACCACGGTAGGTGACACATGCAAAGTGAATGACAAAAATAGTATTTTGCGATAGCTCCTTTCGTCTAACAACTTATGTTAAGTAATGTCAGTCAGTCATTACAAAGTCCTTTAGTAATATCCGGTTATAAATCAGGTTATTTTAGTATGTTTTCATTTCTGCAATTTTTATATGATGATATTTTTGTGTACTAAATATTTTGACATAATCCAGGCCTTCACAGTGATGCCCTGACAATGCTGCCAAGCGACAAACATCTTGCAAGACTTGCAGACCAGCTTGATATTAATAGTTGTAAAGACATGATGGTTCAACTCGGATTGCAAAATAAGGATTGGATAAATATTAGTCACAAGTACGGTGATCCTCTTACGATTATGACAATGTCGTTATATACCTGGAAGAATAAAAAGATTCAAGGGAAACCATCAACAAAATCATTTCAAGATTTGCTAGAAGGACTGAAATCAATTGATGATAATAGGCATTTGCTTTGCAAGGTTTGCACTTTTTTAGTTAATTTATATGTGTTAGTTTTGTTTATATATGTTTAGTTTACATGTAATTACAATAAAAACCTTTTTAACTGAAAATGAATAAATAATTGCGAATGTGCCTTAAAACAAATACCTTATTATACCTTACACATGTTTCACCAAAAACATTATTCATATCTTATCTATCGACTGTTGTTTTTTTGGTTATATGTATTTTGTTTGTTTATTTGGGAAAGGAGGGAATTTTTCTTGTGGCATAACAATTACAAAATGTACATTCTTCTGATTCTTTAAAGTTTGGATTTACCATTTCGGTGTATGTAAAGAGTAAAACGTCTTAACTCATCAATATATTTGTCTGGTAAATAATCTGTTAATAAAATTAAATTTGCCCCTCTGTGAGTTGCAGTTCGTTTCATTGGCGGTATAAAATACCGCATGAAATTTTTAACGCGTTGGTTTTTACGCGTTGGTTTTCACATCCAACGCGTTGGTTTTTACCTCAACGCGTTGGTAATTATTTTCAACGCGTTTGATGTACAAACTAACGCGTCGATTATCATTTGCAACGCGTTAGTTGTAAAAAATACCGCGTTGATTCGTATGTCATACTGTATTACAAGAGTGCATACGCTGACATGTCTCTCCTTCTTTACTAATCATTGATATTAAATTTGATAGTCCTAAATATAAAGCTTTATAACAACTGTCACATAAACTTAACATAAACCAAGAAAACTGAACATTGACCAATGAACCATGAAAATGAGATCAATGTCAGATGAACCATTCCAGTCAGGCATATGTTCAGCTAAGAATTCTTCCACACAACAAATATAGTTGACCTATTACTTATAGTTTAAGAAAAACAGACCAAAATACAAAAACTTAACACGGAACAATGAACCGTGAAAATGAGTTCAAGGTCCAATAAAACCTACGCGACTGACATAAAGAGCATAAAACACTTCCATACACCATATATAGTTGACTTATTGCATATAGTATTAGAAAAAAAGACCAAAACTCAAAGAGTTAACTTTGACCACTGAACCATGAAAATGAGGTCAAGGTCAGATGACACCTGCCAGCTAGACATGTACACCTTACAATCATTCATTACATCAAATATAATAGACTTATTGCATACAGTATGGGGAAAACAGACCAAAACATAAAAACTTAACTATAAATACTGAACCATGAAAATGAGGTCAAGGTCAGATGACACCTGCCAGTTTGACATGTACACCTTACAGTCCTTCCATACACTGAATATACAAGACCTATTGCTTATAGTATCTGAGATATGGACTTGACCACCAAAACTTAACCGTGTTCAATGATCCATAAAATGAGGTCGAGGTCAAGTGAAAACTGTCTGACGGGGATGAAGACCTTGCAAGGTACGCACATACCAAATATAGTTATCCTATCTATACTATTAAACGAGAAGACCTCATTTTGGGTGTCGCTTCTCTTCTTTCCACAATAAATTAATCAACACGCCTCTGTGTCCTATAGGTACAGTGCATAGTCGCATTTGTCATCCATTCATATGATTATTCAGATTGAGTTATTTTGGGAGAAAAACGAGAAAAAAGGCATGCGGATATTGTCCCGTCATTGGACGAAATTTTAAGTCAGATTAGACTTCCGGTTTGCGTTTTTCTGTATACTTTGAACATACATATACAAAGAATAAAGTGTATTTTCAGAATTCAATCTGCTATCATTTTCAAGTTTACTATCTACGGCGGTCACAGAGTTTATTAAATAGAGAGAGTCTGTATACCATATCAATGACCACCACGGATCGATTAGTAAACTTAAAATTTACTATCTACGGCGGTCATAGAGTTTATTAATGAGAGTCTGTGTATACTATACAAATGACCACCTTGAATCGATTGGTAAACTTAGAATTAAAGGAAATACACTATATTTATATAGTTACTGTAATGAATGTTCATAATATACAGATAAGCGCTAAAAATATTCATGTGAACTTTTGATACCTTTTCTAAAATTCTCCAGTCATTAAATCTTTTACAAAATTCATTGATTACAAAAAAAGAAGATGTGGTATGATTGCCATGTTGAGACAACTCTTCACAAGAGACCAATATGACACAGAAATTAACAACTATAGGTCACCGTACGACCTTCAAAAACGAGCAAAGCCCATACCCCATACTCAGCTTTAAAAGGCCCCGAACTGACAATTGTGTAAAACAATTCAAACCAGAAAACTAGCGGCCTTATTTATGCACAAAAAATGAACGAAAAACGAATATGTAACACATAAACAAACGACAACCACTGAATTACAGGCTCCTTACTTAAATGTTCATAACATACTAAATGTATGTTCATATTGAAATTGATAGAAAACCAAAATTTGGAATTTTGGAAATAATGACTTATGACTTTTTCTGAAATTCTCCAGTCATTCAATATTTAACAAAATTCTTCCAACAACACTTTACATACTTTAAACTACGCTCTGAATGACATCGATTTCGCGGGTGTGTTCTAGTTACTTATAATAAGAGAGAATTGAACATTACAAAAAATCTTAACTTTTTTTTAAGTAGTCACTGAACCAAGACAATGAGGTCAAGGACATTGGACATGTGACTGACGGAAACTTCGTAACATGAGGCATCTATATACATAGTATGAAGTATTCATGTTTTCCACTTTCTAAAATACAAAGCTTTTAAGAAGTTAGCTAACGCCGCCCCCGGATCACTATCTCTATGTCGAGCTTTCTGCAACTAAAGTTGTAGGCTCGACAAAAAACCAACGCGTTGGTATTTAATTTTATACCGAAAGCTTATTATTCCATACCGTAAGTTCTACACTTTTTTAAACCAACCACAAACTTTCTTACAAAATATTATCGAAATATGAGACACACCAATGACTGAACCGATGTCACGATGCTTTATTTGTTTTCTTTTATTTCTGAATAAATAAATGTAATAAAAAACAACGAAAAATGTTTAAAGCGTGCAAAAACGTGACCTGACCAGATCTGACCAACATCAACAAGGACCTGCCCGATGCCATTTTTATTTTTCGTTGTTATGGGTTTTTTTTTTAAACATTAAATTGTTAAATCTTTATTCATAGTTAATAAGATATTACTAAACAAATCGTTGAAAATATATTTTTTGGATTAAAGAATTGGCCGTACCAACGTTGACTGTGTCCTGGTCGTTATCATGACAACGAAAAATGATTATATAGCGATTTATATGTAATAAGATAAGACTGAAATTAATAGAAAAAAAAATAACATTTATAGGTTTCATTCCCAGTGAGAATGGGATATCGTGTTATTTAATTTCAATATATAAAAATTCGGCGAGTTTATTATTACTATTTATATTAAATAACGATAGTTGAAATTAAGCGATATCCAATGTTCAAAAGTTGTAAAACCTATTTCTCTTATGGTCAACACTCTTAATGTGTTAAATCGAGAATTCTGCGAAACTTTGATACAGTCTTTTATACATTCCAGTTTAACTTCATATGACCTTTTCCCGTGTCAAACTTTAACTCCGTACAGTGTGTTACGAGAAATATCTATTATTACCAGAAATAGATACCAGGCCATAACCATAAGAGAATGAAGCATTCATTTTATTAAATACAAAAAAAAGAATAGAAAAAAAAATACCTGATGTGTAGTGCTGTTTTTTTTTCTTTCAATATTTGGGTTTTATGTTAAAGATTATCTTGGAGGAGACACTTTTTGTACACAATATATGGATTACCAAATGATTCTGTAAAAATGATATCCACTACTTTGCTTTTGGATAAAAAAAATACTAACAATTAGTAGAGGAACACATAATTAAGCTGCATTTCTACATTATATGTAATTTGATACGCAAGATGGTTTCTAAGAACCTGTATGTATGTTCTTCTCGTATGGTTCTAACTATGTCCATTGTGGTGGGCATTTCTTACTTGGAACACTGTAGTCAAGGATCATCCCAGTATCATTAGTGAAAGATTCCCTTTACATGTTCTACATTGTTTCTTAGATGTCTAATATTTCAAAGTGATGATAATACCTGGCATGCACATGGGGCTAGATGAGCAAGAAAGTACACTTCTGTTGTATCACACATATATTTTAATTTTTTCTTTGAACTTGTCTTTATCTTAGATTCTCCATGGCCTGATTAAAGTTATATAAACATGATAAAAGACAAATTTACCAGAATGAAATAATTTTAATAACATGGTATATCCAATTTATTTGTAGATTCTTAATTTTTCTAAATAGATTATTGCAAATAGTGTAGACTATAAAAAAATATGAATAAGGTTTTGCAGAATTATTCTTGTTTCAAAGTTTTTGTTATGTGGATAGAAATATAAATGAAACTTGTAGGATACAGTTTTGTTGTGGCCATGGTATAAAAAAAAACGGTGCTGTAATCCGTTAATTAACATCAACACAAATTAAAGAAACTTAGAGAGCGCGCTCACAAACCCCACGCCCCCGCATTGTCTCTGGACAAATAAAATAACTCTAAGAAAAAAAATTGAATCATAATTTCTTGTCGATAAGCACATCAACATAGTATGTCCATATTATCTAAAAAGTTTCATGAAATTCTGTTGTGATGTTTCAGAGGAGTTTTGATGTCAAACTGTTGCATTAGTATATTGAGGCAAATAAGTTCAAAGGGGAATAACTCCTAGAAAAAAATTGGAATCATAATTCCCTGTCGATATGCACATCTACATAGTATGTCCTTATTATCTACAAAGTTTCATGAAATTCTGTTGTGTAAGTAAGTAAGTAAGTAAGTAAGTAATTTTTATTGGTTTAAAATCCAAAATTACAGGATTGATACCAAGACAATACAAATTTGTTATACACAAACATACAAACATATATATATCATACCAATTTCATAAACATTATATGAGGAGGTGGTACCACAAAGTTATTTAGTGCTTAATAAAGCATTTCTAGAAATGTACATGTCGCTTATAAGCAGGAAACACCTATCAAGGGCCACCCAACACGTACTATGACAGAAAGTTAGCGGATAGTATTGCATCAGCAGTAGCCAGTGTTTTCCACCAGTATCATGAATTTGGATCTTAGAAAGAAAAAAAACATAACGTACAAAATGTAGACTATAACAGAATTTATTACTTGTTTTCCTAATTAAAATATGTATTTTGGTATATATATATATTAAGAATTCATTATTGGTTCTAATTATTATTATTATTTTTATAAGATTCTGCAGAAGTTATATTTCTCAGTATTTACTATTAGTATGTAGATTAGGGATAAATTTAGCCAAGGATGGCAAAAGACAGTTTTGTAATACTTACACTTTATCATAGTTTTAAAAATACATGTATTTAAAGTAACTTTCCAGCTTGTATGCTAGTAGAGGGCAAGCACTTTTATTTAATTTCACATATTATAGTCAAAGCTGGATAAAAGGCAAATAATTTAAGCAAGTAAGGTTTTCTTACACAAAAACAGTGTGCAAGAGGATTAGATCTGAGTACAGAGGTAGAACATATAGGTATAAAGTTGAAAGGAAAGGGGTTTATTCTTTGATTTTTGGGGAGGATGGTTTTGAAAATGAATATCATATCCACATGTCCACTGAATAAAATAAGCATAACAGATGAAAATGAATATTCAATTTGGAAAATATTACTTCTGGCCCCCCAAATTATCAAATGGTCATCTAAGCCAAATAATTATGACGTCTTGACCATGTTGAAAGGCTATTTTTTTTTAATAATAATGAATATTGATGTAGGCGCGAAACAATTAAATACTGTACTCAGATCTAATCCTCTTGCACACTGTTTTTGTTGCTCTCAAGAACATAACTATATTAAGTTTAGCTTCTACAGACCCCTTATCTGGGATCTGGGAAATGTCCTGCTATAGTGAGAATTTCTTCTTACAATCGATAGGGATTTTTGTTTGGGGGTCAAAGTTTTGAAGCTATGTGTTAAGGGGAGGGGGGTCATTATGTAGTGAAAGATTTGAACATACCCTTCAGCTGATAAACAATAACCGTTCCTTAAGTTAAGTTTCTAGATACCCCTCTACTTCTTAAAGTGAAAATTTCTCCTCGCGTAACGTTCCAGTTCTCATTATTAAATCCGGCTGAAAACATATGAAAAAGCATTCCGACCTGGGAGTCCTTGCCTTCACCTGTTAAATCTGACAGTCAAGAGACAGGTTATTCCACTGGTCCATTAAAAACAAATTTCACTGACGGCAATCGATAGTGATTTTTGTTTGGGGTTCAAAGTTTTGAAGCTATGTGGTCAGGGGAGGGGGGGGGGTCATTATGTGGTTCATAATGGTTTTTTTTTTGGGGGGGGGGGGGTTCAATAAATTTGGACATACCCCTCAGCTGATAAACAATGACCGTTCCCTAAGTTAAGCTTATACAGACCCCTCTACTATAGTGAGAATTTGTCCTCGCGTAAGGTTCCAGTTCTCATTATTTAAATCCAACTGAAAACATATGAAAAAGCATTCCGACCTGGGAGTCCTTGCCTTCACCTGTGATAAATCTTAGTGTCAAGAGACAGATTATTCCACTGGTCCACTGAGAACAAATTTCACTGATGGCAAGAAATGTTTGCATATATACTAATGCTTACCTTATCTTTGATGCAAAATATACAGAAGAAATGATACATGTCCAGCTGGCGATATACGATGACCTAATTTTGGGAGAAAATATTAAATAGAGAACTCTACCAAAATTTCAAGGAGATGAAAATTTCTCAGGTTTCCCACACAAAACGAAGGTGTCAAGTTAAGAATTTTGAAACAAAAAGATCATTTCAGCGATACTGGCCTAATTTATATGTATGTTTATGTGTTTCGTGTCAACCCCATAACAAATTAAAAGTTTTCAAATAATACACTTCCGCCCGCCATGATCCAGTAAATATATATTTTGTTATAAGTGTAGTTAAATACTGGCTCCATCAATCCAATTATGATCAATGGGAATCAAGTTGAGAATATAAGTCAAAGTAGCGTTTAATTCAAATCTCAAATTTGTGTTTAAACTGATACTGATCATGTGGCATAGTTTAAACTTTAATTGAATAGATCACAATAAAATAAACAGCTGCAACATGAGCCCATGATACGCCCGTAACTTATCAATATCATATCAGAAATGTATGAAAAACTACAGGGAGGTTTTCTTAATGCATATTTATGACGTTTTTTGATTGAGCTAAGCCATTCCAATTGCTATTTTATAGGGTGGTTTCTATGTTGTAATGTTACACTATCGTTTCAAATAAGGGAGAAGGTTTGGTACCATTATTACATTTAATCTCGCTGCAATTGTTTGTACCTGTCCTACGTCAGGAAACTGATGTTTAGTAGTGTTTCTCGTTTCTGGTTTTTTTATATAGATTATACCGTTGGTTTTCCCGTTTGAAAGGTTTTACACTAGTTTTTTGGGGGGCCCTTTATAGCTTGCTGTTATGTGTGAGCCAGTTTTCCGTGTTGAATACATAACCTTGGCCTATAATGGTTTACTTTTATAAATTGTGACTTAAATGGAGAGTTGTCTAATTGGCACTCATAACTCAACTCAGAAACGCAAAATCTAAAATTTATAAAAATCCAAAGGGGGCCTACGTCAAAAGATATAAACAATTCATTAAAGTTTCACACAAAAAGGTTAAAGCGTTTTTGAGTTATTTTCCGACATGTTGACGACGGACAGAAAACGGTATACCATAATACGACCCGTAAACGTGAAAAACTTCTTCAATGTTGATAGAATAAGAAAGCAAAATTATGTAATAGAAATTTACCTATAAATAGTTATCAAAGGTAACAGGATTATAATTAGGTACGCCAGACGCGCGTTTCGTCTACTAAAATACTCATCAGTGACGCTCAAATCAAAATAGTTATACAAGGCACGGGCATATTTCACGTAGTCCGCGAATATGTTTATATATTCTAATTTTCATGCCACGTTTTCGCAAGCGTTTAATATTTATTTTCGTGTCTTTTATTATGTTTCTTTATTAAATGATGAAATCTTATTATATCTAAATTTGAGATAATCCCTTTAAGAAATAAACAAAATTTAGACCTGTTAATGTCCGGTCAACGGTAGGGTAATTAGTGTAACCCATATCTATATAATGTTTTGCTAGAAGTTTTGGATTGTTTGACAAAAGTGCAAAACTTACGGTATGGAATGAAAAACTTACAGTATAGAACTGAAATCAACGCGTTGAGTTTTCACACAGTATGAATTATGAAACAACGCATTAGATTTTACATCCAACTCGTTGAAAGTGAAAGCCAATGCGTTGGACGTAAAAACCATCCCGTTGAGACTGAGTACAACGACTTCAAAAAATTAAAACCAACGCGTTGAAAGAAAAAAAACAACAAATTCATACGGTATGCTTATAGTACCAGAAAAGGGACATTAACAAACAAAGTGTTTATGAAATTAAGGCAATTATCTGTCATTGTGAGTTATACCAAAATAAGAAATATGCAAATATTGCAATAAAAGAAATTACGCATATTTCATACATTGCAGAAATTCCTGAAATGGAATTGAATGATTGAAATCTGAGTGTTTTATAATTTGCTATAGAAGGCGATTTGAAAGGTACATCATATATAATATGCCCCTAACGTCGAGTTAAATTAAATGTTTGCATCATATACAGTATGAATAAAGCTCATTTAACATTTTTTTCAGGTGTTCAGGGAAGACACAGATTTAAGTGGTAAGAATTCAATAAATAGCAGTATGTTACGCGTGAGGCAGCATTATATATCTTTTTTGTTTAGTTATTAACTTTATCGTGGTTGACCGACATATCTATTTTGATATTTACGGCCTTGACGAAACCGGTCGTGCTTTTCGGTGTTCAAGCGGTTCCATAGTTTTTTTTTATTATTTTGTTTTTACCTTGATTTGTCTTCTAAATAGGTTTATTGAGATGTAAACAGCAGGTCCAACATAATTCAACCAAAAAATAACAACGCTAACCATATTTTTTTATTTTTTATTTTCTATATATATGTAAAAGTTATAAGATAAAAAATCACCTACCTCGTTTATATGATTTTAAGTTTAAAGTCACTATATGCACATGTTTTTTGTTTTGTTTATACACAGAAAACCCGATATGGTTAGAAAATACAAATTAAAGCAGCTTTACAAACACAATTCCATTTTTATATGCTTGTCATGGTTAGAAAATACATAAAATAGCACCATTACAAACCTAATCCCAATTTCATAGTCTTGTTTATGTTTACGTCCACAATCACAACAGATCGATCTAATCCTTCATTACACCTAATACACCATATACATCTTTGACAAGACACCCATTAGCAACAACAGATTCAAAGCTTCAAAGCATTCACTAACTTTGCTGACATTCAGAATAAAAAAAAAAAAAAACAACCAAAGTTGCAAAGGTCGTACCTTTCATTATACACAAATATAAGACGGCTATAATGAAACTTGGAATTCATTATAGGAATAAATTATATCGAGAAGTGAAAACTATCCCATTTCACTAAAATTCATCATACAACATGTTTAGGTAAGTATGAGATATATAGATTCCTACACTGCAACAAGTGTATTACGATATTTCTCCACTACAGTTGAATTTTATTATTTAAAGCGCGAGGCTTGCCGAGCTCTTTAAATAACTAAAATTTAACTGTCGAGAGTGGAGAAATATCGTTATACACGAGTTATAGTGTCGGAATCTGTTTCTCTTATGATTTTTCAGTTGGAAAGCAAGTCCTTGGAAACGTCCGTTGTCGTCAAGCTTTATCAGCAACAATAGCAGGGGGAATTAATTAGGTGGCGCTACAGTCGTCCGTAACGTCAAAAAGTCCGCCAAATCAACCGGCTAAAGAATTGACGTTTAAAGTATTTTTTGCAACTTGTCATGCTTTAATTACAATTAAATTTTAAAATTTGTAGGTTTTGTGACCAATATAATTTCTTTACGACATACAAACATTACAAATATAGCTTGTTATTGCTATTCCTTTATCCTGTCCGTTCTAAAAAAAAAATAGCCATCTTTTTTGTTCGCCAAATAAATCGATTTTTCCTAATTTGACGTTTGCGTATCCAAATACAGAAAAGAACGGTTATAATCTTAAATGAAACCGGGAAACCTATTTCAAATTTATACACTGTTTTGAAGCCATCATTTTTTACTTTTATACATCAATTTTAGTGACCACCAGCCATGTCAATTTTTATCTGGTTTTAGCTACGTTTCTACTTCAAAGCAGTAAAATTTGGGTTCTTTTCATTGTACCTGTTTCAAAGTGCTCTAAAATACTGATTTTATTAAAGACATGAATGAAATTTTGATTAAAAGTTGTGGATTTTCACAATTCCATACGATACTTGTTTTTTAAAGTAACTAAAACCCCTTTTGATCCCCTAGACAACATACGTCATGTAACGTTTATAACAAAATATGTGTCAGGGTCATGTGCATAGTAAAAATTTACACATTGGAAAAGTGAAACAACAAACAAAGATCTTCTTTATTGCGTTTAAAGCTAAACGTCTTGGAAAATTCTGAGAGATCTGACAAATTATTGATAGCCTATCTACTGTATGGAAGGACAAAATTCTGTAGGAAAAAAAAATATGAAAAAAGAAAATGAAGGTCAGTTAATAAAATCTTGCTTATATTATTATCTCTTTACTTAGTAAGCTATATTTCCATTCTCAATTTTATAGTAATAAGAGAAAAAACTAGCTTATCAAGCCAAGTCAGCCAAACAAGAAGTTTATTCATAGAGATGTGTTCTTACAAAATTGAATTTTTTCAAATGGCAAATTCTTGTCAAATTTAAGCATCTTTGATCATTATTGAAGTAAAATGCACAAAATTTGTCCCACCAGTTTCATTTCATTTCCTATTACTAGTATTCAGGTAAAGTATATATACAATACTTTGTTTATAAATATGTAATTATTTAAAGAAGCTGATACAGCAACCTGTTCAAGAGAAGAAGCCCCATTTTTTCCAAAAAGTTTACTTTCATAATCTATAAAATACCCTGAGAAATAAGACAAAGGGCTACTGTGCAAGCTAATCTAATAGTTTAATTTAACAATAATAATGATTCTGAAATTCATAATTGTGTCACTTTCACTTATAATTTAAAGCATATTTTTTTACAGAACTTCTGTCAATATTTTTGGTATAAAACTTATAAATCCCTTTTTTGTATTTTACTGTTCAACTAAGAAACATAGGCTTGAAAGAAATTTGTTGTGACTCTTGGTCACACTTTATAGAATATAAAATATATATGATCAGTACTATTTATTTAATAATTATATCAATTTTCTGAAAGATTATTGAAATTGTATAAACTATGTTTTATTGCATTAAATATAATCAGAAGTGTTTAAAAAAATTCTGCTAGGAATGATCCCACATATAAAAATTACATGTAGTATATTTCATCCGCCAGATCTAATTTCTTTCAATATAGCTAGGTTTTTAATTTTACATGTAGACACTCTAGGTGTCATTATCCACATTTCTGAATTGTTTTTTTTTACTGCAGTAATATTTTGTCTTTTAATATTTACATTTAGTCCTTCTCTGAAAAATAGGGGGAAGTATCTCTTCTTTATATTATCATAACATAGTTATAAATCGAGTTTCGTTTATTTTCTTTCTAATTTTTGTAAAGTAAACTCCTTTTTTAATTTTTATGCATTTTGCTGGGTTTTTATTTTTGACTGGTGATATTAAGGGGAGATAACCACTTGCACAAATCGGCATAAAAACCACCGCTTCGGTTTGAAATCAATTTGACGTTTGCGTATCCAACATTCTATTGCCGAGATATTCATATCGAGTGTTTGTCTTAATAAGATGCTTTATTAAATTTAAATTCAGCCCATCATTTTTAGTTTCCTCGTAAATATTTAGATTTTTCGTTCAGGAGACTTGACAATTTTCACCCAAACTCCAAGTTTGCAGATAAAATAAAGAATAAAGGACTTTGATTTGATGTGTGAGCTTTGACGAGAATAAACTATGGATACTCAAGATTAGTTAGGTCAATAAGTTTTTATCACGACAATAATATTCAGTGAGTTAAAATGAGGTTTGTCTCATCCGTTTTTTTACTGAATTTTCACGATCACGTGACTCTATTGTTGCTGATAAACTTGGGGTCAAACCGTGACCTGCTTTCCAACTGTTTTATCCTTCTTTTTCAAACATTTTCAGAAACTTGTGTTCTCTATATGCGACGTCATCAGGCATTGCCGCCTTTTTTCATGGCGTCACAATAGGAAAATTCCGAAGAAAACAAAACATTTAGACGTCATAATCACATTCCGACTTATCATTTGCCGAGAACAGATTTTGTACTAGTGAGGAGAAATATTTTTCTCACATCGGTCAGGAATGTGAAAATAGCACAAAAATTAGAGAAATATAATATAATGAAATCATCAAAATATAACTTGAAAAGCTACAACAATATATTACAAAACGATCGGCATGCACATTATCATAACTTGGTTATATCGTACCTGCATTTGATTAATAGGTAAGCAGTAATTACTATACTATATATAAAAATATTAATTTTCGCGAACCATTTAGGTCACGGAAATTCCAAAATATGGCATCAGTAAGGAGAGTTGTGCAAATAATGTGTATACACAGAACCCCCATCCAAATTATCTTTAGCTAAAAGTATTCATCATTTTCTATTTTATATGTACCAGCAACATTCCATTTTTCTATAATTTCGATTGAAATATTCCAAAATCTGAGTTAAAATCGATCGAATGCCCCAAATAAACATTGTCTGATTGGTTGAAGTACTGTGGCGTCAATGATTAGCATAATAAGCCTCGATGTAAAGAATAAGCCTCGATGTAAAGCACACGCTTCACATGAATAAGGAGAGTTTTACAAATAATGTCAATACACAGATCCTCCATCCTATTTATATTTTGCTGGAAATGTTGCAGTGTTCATCATTTCTGTTTTAATTCTGCTCAAAACATTCCATTTTTTCTATAATTCCGATTTAAATATGTGGAACCCGCAATAAAAATAGATGGCCTCAATGATCTAATAGCAACGCAAACTGAAATTCCGTTACCCTGAGTTCTACGATGTTACATTAGCCTGGGATCCGGCCCAATCTAGCTGCGCGTCGTAAGGTCAAGATTAGCCAGGATCCCAGTCTAGAACCAACCAAATCACACATACAACACTTTGCGCTCAAATGTAATTCTTGGTGAAGTATACGGGTAACTTCGTTTACGAAAATTTATACAAACTTTATCATTAACATATTACCTGGCTTTTGCATATTCACGTTTTTTTATTCTGAACTGTAGTCGAATTCAATTCTATACAATTTTTTTTACATGAAGCAATAGGAGTAAGAATATTTATTTAGCGCCAATTTAACCAGCATCACAACAAAATTATTTACCGGTATTTTTGTGAAATTTCAGTTCTATAGGTTATCAATTAGAGAAATGTTGGTAAGTATTACTTATTTATGTTAGGGTTCTACTGATGTGCTACTCTAGACCTTTTCGACGGTCCGTTTTATCCCATTTATCTCAATACTATCTCCGATGACAGGAATGTCAACTCGACCTATTCGTGTCGAAAGTGAAAATCCAATCTATTTGATGAAACAATTTCTTCAACGGTTCATGCTTTATTTTTGTATTATTTGATAACCAATCACATTAACGTTGCATGTTTGCATGAAAATGGTTATGTACATGTATTAGTGAATTGTAAGGGCGATGCAGCAGGCGAGGTCAGTGCGCGATCACGTGACATTATTATTTGTAAACAAACATGCTCCCCGTGTAACACGTGTCTGAATTATCCTTTCAAAGTGTTATGAATCTTTCAATCACTATTTTATGATATTTTTGTTTTTGTTTTTAGGTTTGCATATCAGTAGTCCAAGTGAATTAGAAATAGTTCCGAGTTGTGTGTGTTTTTTTTTTAATAGTCTATAGAATTAGAAGGTAAGTCTACACAAGTTATATTTACATGTAACTAAAGTCCAAAAAGATGACTCCACTTTCCCTCTATATTTAAAACCCGCTTACCAATTTAAACAGCATTTGCTCCCCTTGAAAGCTAATTTGCCCCTTCTCCGTCATTTCCCTTTAAATTTGCTCAAAAGTCATACTTATAGTCCATTTACATTAACGGCTGATTTGTGATTTTACCATCTTAAATGAAATTTTCATATTGAACACATTTGACCATTCAGTATGAGTTCCCATGCTTATATGAAGGAGGTTTTAGGTCATGTTTTCCTAAACACCTTATTGCTATTTGTCTGTCTGGATTGTTAAAACCACTAAATCAGATAGTGATGAATATGCAAGTTTTCAACAATCCCGAAATTACACTTTATTTAATTATCCCTATTTAGTCCAATCTGGGAAAAACAGTCATACACTGTATGTACAACTTTCTGTTTGGGTCATGCGACTGAAAATAAAGGTTTTTTACTAGAGAGCTGAGGGAGGAAAAACTTAAGAAAGCGATCATCAAGAAACTTTAATAGAGTATGATCCACTATTTTTCGAAATTGAAAATTGAAGTAAAAAATTATTTTGTTTAAAGTATTTACAATAAGTTAAAACGGGTCTCATTAAAAAGTATTGTGCATGGTGAATTGTTTCAACGGCCCCCAGATAGCTTCAACTGGATGAAAAAGTTGTGTAATTTTAGAATTTATCCGGTATGGAATAAATAGCGATTAGGTGTATTGACATCCACGAAAAAATAAAGGAAGTAAGATACATGTAACTCCCCTATAGGTTTTGATAAATATTGGATATGACATTAAGAAGTTATAAAACTTTATTCTTTGAATATGTTTCTAGCGTAACATGCACGCTTAGTACTGCTTTTTATACGTTCGTCAAAGACGGGACGTATTATGGTATACAAATGTCAGGTGTCCGTCTGTCTGTCCAGCGTAAACATGTGGCACCGTAACTTGAGAACGACTTATTTAAATTTCATGAAACTTGATATAGTTGTTTCTTATGATGGTCACATGATCTATATACTTTTTGGTGAAAATAAGATTAAAACTTTTTGAGTTACGGCACATTGTAACTTAAACAGGGGGGTGTTTTTTTCACATGTCACACCGTATCTCAAAAACAATTCTTGATTATGGCTTAAAACTTTAAACACTTCTTAGTTACATTAATCTTAATATCTGTATACTTTTTGGTGATGATTCAAAATTTCATATTTGAGTTATTGAGTATTTATCATGTTTTTTCCAAGTCCGGATCCATAATTAGTTTCAAAAACAGGAAGTGTGCCATTTGGCCACAGACCACAATTAATTTCTCTATCATTTCTTTAGAACATTTTGTATCATTAAAAAAATTGCACCATGCACTTTTGTCAAATTTTTTGTGTGTCTTATGTATAGCACTAGTCTAAAAATATATCCAAAATTCAGAAAGATTGAAGCAATCACTTTTACAAATTTAGCCAATATACATCCATACCCCTATGGACAAGTCAAGAGATGTTCTGAAAACTGTAAATATGACCTTTTTGCACTTGGCCTAATCACTCATCCATATCAAAATGAGTTTAAATACAACATCCAAAAAATTATTTTACCTCTCATCTTTCATTTCCACCCAAATGAGTGGGGAAGGGAAAGAAAAAGAATTAAGGAAAAATACACTCTAATTAAAAGGAACTACATTCGTGAACAACGAAAAGCGGGGTCATTAATTATGGTCTTGGGCCATTTGCAATGTTTTTGAAGCACCTGCTGTGCAAATTTCTTGGATTTTAACCTATTTGGAATACCTTTTGACATTAATAAAAGGTTTTACTGGCTTTCTATGCAAGAGGAAGCAAGAGAGAAAAAATATTATGTCATTTATCAGAAGCCTGTGTCAAAAACAGGGTCGGTTGATAATTATTATTATTTTTTTTTTTTTTTTGAAAGATCCAATAAAAAAGTTAGGGTCGGGGTAAAAAACAGGGTCGGTCAGGTTACCTGAAACACGGATCTTTTTTTTTCTCGGCCCAAGGAGAGTTGTTCAAATAATGTGAATACACAGAACCCCCATCCAATTACGGTTATTTTTGGAAAACAAATAGTGTGATTTGTCAAATTTGATTTTTTAATCGTCTTGAAAAAAGTGTAAATTTTATGAGGGGGAATAATCCCTAGCTTAAAAACACCCGATCCCGGAGTCCCGATAAAGGTCCTATCCCCCCTCTTTTATGGTCATGTCTAAGAATTACTGTTTAATCTTCATTTGGCAAGAATACTTCAATAAGATACCCCCATTACTACCCTCATACATGTATATGGACAGATCATATGTTATCCTATGTCATTTGAAATTGTGACGCCAGAATGCATTCCCCCCCCCTTCTTCATAACCACCATCTTGACCATCTTAAATGAAAAAGTTCAGACGTAAAACTATGCTTGAAACACGCGTGTCACTCAAACGACTTTAAAGTAGTCTCCCTGATCAATTACTTACATCAAAGTCAAAGGATAATTCAAGTTTTAAATCGGAGATTTTTCTTGCCCTTTAACATTTATTGTCACAACAACAGCTTTCTTTTCTAAACTATCTTTACATGGAGATGAGACGTCAAAAGAGTTCTTCAAACATGTGAGTCAAAAAGTGGTAAATAACTCCTGTATGTGACATTTAGTGGAAGCCATTCAACCATATCATTTTGTCAAACAATTCAATCAACACCTTTATTAATTAGTCCTTCGTTGTCGATAGCTGTAAATTGCAATCAGCTGATAATTGATAATCTGTCAAAATCTTAATGAGGTCAAGGTGAATTCCGAGTATTGTCTGATTAAAGTTAAAGTCCGAGAAACTCGAAAAAAGTAAATAAACAAGAAGGAGGAAAATAAATCTTTCTATATATTTCTTTCGCCAAATTCTTTAGCAAATGACGAATTTTTATCGCCACAAATATTATTTTTTCGCAAATTGGGAAAATGGGGACAGCCAGCGGAAACCCTGTGTAAGGACACCCTATCAAGCTTGTGCTCGTGTTGTGTTAAAACATTTTTAGTATGCTTTAAAATACCAACATTAGAAAAATAAACAAATAATCGATATTGTAAAATATCATTGGTTGAAGAGCCAATGATTTACATACATGTATATACATAAATATATCATCCATAAAATACAACTAATTTAATTTACACCACAACTGTTGGAAAAAACCCTTTATGTCTATCATGTATATAACTTATCTCATTCTAGTCCATTCAACTGACAGAATCAGTGTAAATTTCATGAATTCTTTAATATCATGTACATGTATAATCAAGGACTAATCTTTTATATAGCAATATCTGTTAGCCATTTAGAGGTCTTTTGCATTTAAAGTTCAGTTTAAGTGGGCTTATTTTGGGAAAACGAAGTCAATTTCCAGATCATAGTTTACATTTTCTTTATATTTTGCTGTGTCAAAATAACCTCAATATCAAGGACAATATATAGACCCAAAAACCGTTTATCACATTCTACACATGAGATTTTAGCAGGAAAGACTGTGATTGGAGTATTTAACCATTGCAACTTTTTAATTTGATCTCCTCCACTAATTGAAGTAGAATATTTAATGAAGGTGTTTCCACAATTTAGAATATGTTTATGTATGTATAGAAATGATGTTGAACCTGTTTTATAAATTGAAAAGGTTACATTTTCCCCCTTATTTCAAAATCTAAGCTTGAACCTCTGCGGTCTTACAAAGTTGCCCCCTGCCGGGAATCTGGTTGTAACATGTACAACAATCAAAGATCAACCCACACTAAACTGAATGTAATTGAAAGACATCTAGAGGTTGATATCAGAGGCGGATTTAGGGGGGGGGGCTGCTTTTTGAGAAAAAATTTGGTTGCTTATATAGGGAATCACTGAATCATGACTTGAGCGAGCCCCCTCTTAGGTCAGTCAGTGGGCCCCCACTTAAGAAAATTTCTGGATCCGCCACTGGATATACAGTATCTAACAGAAGATGAAAAAGGGAACAATATGGTGAATTTTAGAGATTTATATTATTTCATGTACATGCATTTGAAATATATCAGATATATTGTTTGATTTTTTTTAGTTCTAAGTTCCAAGGTGACCTAGCTTCCATTTTAGAAATCGGATTTAAATGCTAGTCTATCAGAGGGATTTTTCCTTTTAATTGGTTGTAGATATGGAATCTTATTTTACCATGAAGTCAGATTTGAACATGACTTTGGGAATGAAGATGTTGTAAAGACTGAATGTCAGTTTTAGTCTTATATACAAACATGTATGTACTTTATAATTTTAGTCTTGCATGTATATAATTATGTGTACAATACATATATCACTGATTCAGTGGCAATGGTAAATAGACACTGACAAGTCTTAGATCTATAATATTTTATAGTTTTGAATGTTTTGTCCATTGACTAAAACTAGGTGGAGGTTTGTGTGTTCTTATTTCCAACAGAGGTACACTCAACATATATCAATATGTGCATTAAGCAACTTGATAGTTGCTAGATACGGAATGATTATACAACATGTACAACAAGAAAGTTTTAACCTGTGTATATATATACTTAAAATATGTTAAAAAAAATCATGTCTTTTTCAGGACTTCCGAATCCAACCATGTAGTATGGAATGTCGTTGAGATATGGTTTTGGTCAATGGATGTTAATGAAGGACCTGTAGTACAAAGTATATCACTGGATTTAGCTCTTTGTCTAAGTGTATTATTAAAGTACTTTGCTTTGAGCTCAGTTCATTGTTATGCAATTCATTCTTTGTGAAATAAAGATTTGACAGAAAACTCTCATGTACAAGGATTTGTCAAAGTAGTACCACCTCTATTTACAATGTAAGTATTAGGGAGATAAAAGCATTCTATTTTGATTTGAACCAAACATATTATAAAAAAAAAGAACAAATTTACCCGAGAATGCTACTCTCACTACTAGCAATATGATGCTAGGTTGTTTTAATACATCTGTAGACTGTACTGCCTACTTATGACTCGGTCCTGAGTGTAAATGGTCCTTCAATTATGTGGGGGAAAAATTAAAAGGCCTATCTAGGCTTATCAATTTTGAAACTATATTTCATTGTACATATTTGAAATTTTTGCAGTTGAAATACATGTAGGTATCCTGTCGTCGTCTTCCCAAGACGGATGGTTTCCAGATAATAACTTCAGTATAAGTAAAAAGGAAGCCATTAAATTATAACATAATATTTATAATCATAAAAGGAGGCTTGGGATTGTTTTGGGGCGGTTATATATATATATAGTCCCTAAGGTTTATGAATAAGGGTTCTAAAGGTGCCCAAAACAAGCATTAATCTTGTGTCAGTACAAAAAGTTGTTTATAAGTATTTCAATTGTTCTGAAACTGTACCATAATATTTAATACCATAAGTAGAAGTTTGGGGTCTATTTTGTGGGTTATGGGGCAAACAGTCGAGGAATTGAGGGCCTAAAACAAACATTTTTGTAGATTCAAGACAATAAATTGGAGTTATCTTTCTTTGTCCAGAATGGTTGTTGAATTAATATTACCTAAAACCATTGCTTTATGAAATCTTCTTTGAAAATTGGAGTTATCTTTCTCTGTCCAGAATAGTAGTTGAATCGACTTAAAATAATGCTATATATACAATATACAAAACAAAATTCACTTTACTACCAACTGATAAATTTAAGCAGTCTTTAATAGCCATTCAGTGATTACAAGCACTTTGATTATCATTCTAGGGTTATCCCCTTTCACAAATGGAAAAATTTCTCAAGTTTGTCTCAACTAAATTTAGTGAAATGTGTATACAATGCTTATTACCGGTACCTCTAAACTTGGTTTAAGTTCAATTTTTAGCAGCTTCACTTTCACAGTTCTTGATTTATGTACCTTTATACGTTATATGCTAGTGGAGGCATCATCACCATGACTGTATGACATTTACACTTTAATACTTTATGATGTATTAAAATGAGTAGTTGAATAATTACTGTTGCAAACTCCATTAAAAATTTGATTTGACATCATTTTTATACAACCGCAAAAAATTGAAAACTTTTTGGTTGTACATTGGTATCACGTTGGCATCATCGTCTTCATCCAAAGATATTCGGTTTTCGCACTCTAACTTCAGTAAAAGTAAAATGGAAATATATGAAATTTAGACACAAGATTTATGACCATGAAAGGAAGGGTGGGATTGATTTGGGGTATTTTGGTCTCAACAGTTTAGGAATAAGGGGCCAAATTAGCATTGTTTTTGGTTTTTGCTCTATAACTTAAGTATTGGTAAACAGAAATCTATGATATTTTAACATAAGGTCTATGGCCACATAAGGAGGGATGGGATAGATTTTGGTAATTTTAGTTCCAACAGTGTAGGATTTAGGGGCCAAAAACAGGCCCCAAATAAGCATTTTTCTTGGTTTTTGAACAATAACTTTAGTATAAGTTAATAGAAATCTATAAAGGTTTATGACCACAAGGTAGGTTTGGATTAATTTTGGAGTTTTGGTCCCAAGGAATAAGGGGCCAAAATTAAACTTTGTTTGATTTCATCAAAAAAATGAATTACGGTATTGTGCTTCTTTGATATGCCAAATCTAACCATGTCCAAATTCTTAATTTTAGGTCCTGTTTTCTAATTGGTCTACATTAAAGTCCAAAGGGTCCAAAATTAAAATAAGCTTGATTTTAATAAAAATTGAATTATTGGGGTTCTTTGATATGGTGAGTCTTAACATGTACTTAGATTTTTGATTATGGGCCCAGTTTTCAAGTTGGTCCAAATCGGGGTCAAAAATTATTATACTAAGTATTGTGCAATAGCAAGAAATTTTCAATTGCGCAGTATTCTGCAATAGCAAGAAATCTTCAATTGCACAGTATTGTTCAATAGCAAGAAATGTTCAATTGCACAGTATTGCACAATAGCAAGAAATCTCCAATTGCACAGTATTGTGCAATAGCAAGAAATTTTTAATTGCACAGTATTGCACAATAGCAAGAAATATTCAATTGCACAGGATTGTCCCTTTTTCAAATTGGTCTACATTAAGATCCAAAGGGTCAAAAATTGAACTTTGTTTCATTTCAACAAAAATTGAATTCTTAGGATTCAAACGCATTGATCTCAGGAATTTCTTCACTGTCGTTCCCTCAATAACTGCATTAAACAGTTTCTAATCATTATCCATTCGAAACCATTTTATTATACCAATGTCTCACACACAACATAATATAGTATACTGTTGTCTATCAGTCCATCATCCACACTTCAGACAATAACTAGAAAACACTTCCCCCTACTTTCAAGAAAATTTGTTGAAATGTTTATATCTATTGACATAAGCTCCACATCGATTTTATAAATTTTAGAATTTTCATTTCCATGTTATGAAGAGAGATTGTTCCTTAAAAAAGAGAGAATTTTCCAATTTTGAACAATAACACAAAAATGCATCCATCACCTTTAATTAAACTTTGGTGAATTGTTTACACTATTGACCTAAGGTCCCTTTTGATTGTAATAAATTTCAGATTATACATTTCTGTGTTATGAATTTTTATATATGCTAAAAAAAAGAAGGGTTTTTGGACACCTATAAGTGCAGGAGTTTCTGGCTACATTGAAAACCCATTGGAGGCCTTCAGCTGTTGTCTACTCTATGGTTGGGTTGTTGTCACTTTGACACTTTCCTCATTTCCCATCTCAATTATTCACATAAACACTTCCACATCATTTTATAAAACTTGGGTGAATTGTCTATGTCTGTTGACTTCAGCTACATTCCAAAATTTAAAACAAGATTAACAACTACAGGTCCCCAAATAGCCTTCAACAATGACAAAAGCTCATACAGCACAGTCAGCTATAAAAGACCTTAAAATGACAAATATTAAACAAATGAAATGAGAAAACAAATAGACTAATAATTGTACAAAACAAAATAGTTCAACCTTTAAGCAAGCTTAAAAGGAATCAAGACATATCATGCGCTTACAGTGCAGCTATTTATTAACAAACTCCATATTCAAACACTCAATCAACAAATTCACAGAGAGGGGTGGAAGTTGAAGCCCCCCTTTTTTTTATCAGTCAATGCATTTGAATGAAGACATGTACACATCAACTCAATTTGTTAATACACATTTCCAGTCTAGCTTTCAATACATTTGTAACGACCTTTAACCCCACTGACAATTTGCGTCTGTGTCCATACTTGTACAAACAAAATATATTTATTTTCACCCAATTTGGAGAGCTGTTTTTTTTAATAATAAAACGACTGTCAATATGAAAAGGCGGTAGATACCATGAGGGCATTTAAAAATCCTCAGTACAATAAATCGTAAGAGTTCCGATGAACCAAGTGTCTCGCCTCATTTTGCTGTTAGTCACAGGGTCAACAAAAATGGGGAAAACAATTAATATAAATCTTTCCCAAGGTACTATCTTGGGTGTAAGAAGCTTCTTTTCGAGTTTACTAAAAATCCAGGATGGTTTATGATCCTAAAAATATGTTTAAAAAACTTTAACTGCAGACTGTATGTTATGTTAACTGGAAGAAACATTCAGTCCATTTATTATAAATATACGAAAAAACAGGAAATATTCTTTTTAAAAGGCGTAGGCCCGGTAAGACACCCTTCCCAGCAGGCACTCAACGTTGATTCAACGTTGAAACAAGGTTGTTTCTCAACGTTGAAACAATTTGATTTTGAAAATTTGAATCAACGTTGTCATTTAGTAGTTGAAAGTATATTAATGAAATTTATCATAAAGCTACAAACACCACATTTTTTACCTGCTTTCCAAATTTTTGCTGTTGTTAGATGGTAAACAGGCAGTGTGGGTGTACACATTTTTTTTAATGTTTTTCCCTCTCACCAATACACATATGAACAGAATAGATAAGTTAAATGAAAGACATCTAAATACATACCTCAACTGTTACTTTAAACATTTGGTGCTTGTCAAAAATCTAGACCATAAATGTCATATCTTAAAATCCTGTTGGCAGAAGGAATAGCTGAAATGATTGTGTGTGTCCACTTGTTTTTAACGATAACTAGACATAATTATTTATTTAAATATATAAGTGGACACCTATCATTTTTGATATATTCTTACTTGTAGTTTTTCTTGTTGTGAATAGCTATAAAAATACAAATCATTCAATGAATTTGATTACACAGTTTTCATAAAAATTATGACATACACTGTATTCCCTGAAACGACAGAAAGGAAAGAAGACGTTGAATAGTTCTAAACAATTCTTATAAGTTCAAAGTAGTTTTTTTAAAACGACCAACTAATGTTACGCCCTTCTTGAAAGTAGTATATATATCTAGGAAGAGTGAAGACATTATTAGATCCAAGTGTGTTCAGGATGGTCGCAATATTTACGAAAATAAGAAGATGCTGCACGACTGCTAACCAGACAACTTTTTGTTTTTAATTCCTTTACTAACATCAGTTCTGGCATATAAAACAATGCCTCCATGAATAGCTTTACCTTTCCTGGGGCGAGCAACCATTTTTAATAAGGTATAACCTTTCAGACATATATTATCTTCCTTATCAGCTTTTGTTTCTAAAAGGCATATACTAGTAATATCAGAATTTATATTTTCACAAAAATCATTTTATCTTTTTTTTTAATGTGTATCCTTTGAATTTAAAAAAAAAACAACAAAAAAAAAAAAAACGTGAGAGAACAAATTATGACTAGAAAAATTCAAGACAATTGACTTGAAAAAAAAATAAAACAAAACAAAAAAATGAGATAAAATAAAATATATCATAGGTACAATAAACAATATTATTTTATTGTCATTGTATATATATGACAGTTATACATAAATATGGTAAGACTAGTTACTTCTTGAACATTTGAAGGGCTGCAACAGTGTTTACAACCAGTTCGATCATTTTCATATCCTTGTTATATATGGTTTGTCCTCACCATGGGTCCAAAGTTAGATTTAAAAAAATGCCTTACCCCAATTTTTTAAAAGAGTGTAAAAAAATCCCTACGGCAATACTTTTTTAGCCACTAGGTGGAAATAGTAGGTAATGGGCTAGGGTCCAATGAGTCAAAAGGTCCAGGTGGGACAACTCATAGTTTATCTTCACCATAGGTCCGAACTTAGGTCTAAAGGGTCTAACATGCCTACCCCAAATTTTCAAAAGTCTGTCAAAAATTCCCTTCGGCAATACTTTTTTACCCACTAGGTGCAAATGATAGGTAATGGTCTTAAGTCCAATGGGCCAAATCGCTCAGGTGGGACAACTCATGGTTTGTCTTCACCATGGGTCCAAAGTTAGATTAAAAAAAATGCCTTACCCCAATTTTTAAAAGAGCGTCAAAAATTCACTACGGCAATACTTTTTTACCCACTAGGTGGAAATGGTAGATAATGGGCTAGGGTTCAATGGGCCAAAAGGTTCAGGTGGGACAACTCATAGTTTGTCTTCACCATAGGTCGGAACTTAGGTCTAAAGAGTCTAACATGCCTATCCCAAATTTTCAAAAGTCTGTCAAAATTCCCGACGGCAATACTTTTTTACCCACTAGGTGCAAATGGTAGGTAATGGGCTAGGGTTCAAGGGCCAAAAGGTCCAGGTGGGACAACTCATAGTTTGTCTTCATTATAGGTCCGAACTTAGGTCTTAAGAGTCTATATAATTATCTACAAATCTGTTGTTAACATTGTTGTTTCTCATGTCGTGCTTGTTCATTTGATCTTTAGTATAGCCATCATAGAAACCATGGTTTTGGTAGTTTTTGTTACTGATTGTAGTATTTGTTGTTACTTTGTTGTTTTTTTTTTGTAAGAAGGCCACTTTCCATTTAGCACAAAATGTAAGGTCTTTTTCAAATTTCCTGCCAAGACTCTTGTTCCTTCGTTAATGTTAATGAGAAGACCATCTTTGTCATAAAGATTCAACTTGACATTATATGATGTGCTGTCAAGAAAAAAGTTAGAGTTGTCACACCATGTAACATTTTTGCTGTCTCTTATTTTTTAGTACAATGTTTCATTGAACGGGCAAATATTTCTAGCAAGCCTAGTTGTCCTACATGGTAAAAGCGATGAGATGACTATTCTTGCGCCAAGTCTTTCAAGATTTTCAATTATTTCTACATATTTATCCACTGCGGAATATACCACATCAGGTGAATGTCGTATATCATTTGTTCCTACCTGACAAATTACGATACTGTCAGTCAGATCTTCATACTGTTGATTATATCCTTCAAGGTCTAATGTAGCAGTTCTTTTAGCCAGACCCTCCAACTGAAAAGATGCTGTCAGCCGCTTGATATCAATGAACTTTGGAATGGAACTATGATGAAAGATAACCCTTTTTTTAACAGGGTTTTGTTTGAGAGTGGAAAAATCAGTGAATGACACTTCTTTCTCCTGAATCACTAAATCCCTTGTACTGAACTCTTTGCATTGTGATGCAAATTTGATTGGTGTTTGAATCCAGACGTTTCTAAGCATGACTCATTCTTATATTGCTCTCCCTTCACTGCTGACCATTGGCCTCCTAATATATCTTCTTTTACTGTTAGAAGCCTATCATGTAATTTTTCAATTGTGGCGTCTTTTTCCTGCAGTTTAGCATGTTTTTCATGGAGAAGAATTTCTAGTTCAGTTTGTTTTTCAGTGAGAACTATTATCTTATTCTGTAGCTTTTCTTCCGCTGCCTGAAACGCTTCTTTTGTTTGATAACTATTCCTTTCCAATTCTTTTGCTTTACTCATGAGTTGACATTTTTCTATCTCAAAGTTTTCAATTATTTTCTTCTTGTCAATATCTGATTCTTGTATTTTAGCATTTTAAGCTCTCTTGCATGGACTTGTTTTAGTGTTTCTATAGACTCGAGAGAAGTTTCAACTTTATTCATCAAAGGAGTATGTTCAGTAAGGTCCTAAAATGGCCTCCTTTTTTAGCGTAAATTTCAAATTCGGATTTATTGACCAATATCACAATAAATTAAAGCTAATATAGTGACTAGATAAGAAATAAGCTATTTTGTTGAAAACTTTACGTTTCTACGTTACATTTTGACGTCACAAGTTGCACTCATATTGATTTTTCACGAAAAAATCAATGAAAATAGGTAAATTTCAATAGATTATTGGACAGGAAACATAGAGCGCCTACGTCGACAACAAAGATCTTTTAAAATAATGTTTGTGAAGACATTTCACATGTCTTATTTGAATATTAAGTTTGTCAACGGCTGCGCTCTATATTTCCTGGTCCTTAATTGGGTTGAAATCCAGTTCATTTTGTCAAATTTTACCAAAATCCCTTATCTTGACCTTTTTGGGATGTAAAAATCAACGTCTTAGTCTTAAACTTTGACAAAAACAGTTCTGTTGAACTTTCTCACATGTATTTAAGGCAACTTAAAACCTTTATTGGCTTGTAACTATGAACTTTATAATTGGGGCCAAATATGGCCCTTATCGAACTTACTCCTTTAGCACATCTTTTACGATATCATTTCTAAGCCCTTGGAGATTCGTACCTAGTAATGTTTCAAAGTTTTTTATAGTTGAATGTGCATTGAAAATTTCCGATGACATATTAATCGTGCTTTCTTCTAAGATAGTTAACCTCTGTTGAATCTGAGAGGATTCTGAATGTGGATCATTTGATATACTATTGTTTGAGTCTGTATTGATAGTGATATTTTCATTTTTTGCCTGCAGTAATGGTGTGATTGGAACCTTTTCCGGTGGAGTTTTAAGTTTGATATGAACTTCTTCTTGTAAAATTTTTGAATTTGTTGATACGATTTCTGAATATTTAGAATGAATTTCCATGATTTCATTGACAGGTGCATTTTTTCGAATGGTATGGTGATTCTTGGAGGACTCATTATCATCTTCTCCGTTTTCAAATTGAAGACTTTTTGGAGTGGTCATTTCAGAACTGGATGACAAGTCTTCAACTATTTTTAATGTTTTTTCAAATTCATTTGAGCACCACTGTTGGAAGAATTTCCCTTGAATCATTATTTTACCTGTGGTCAGATACACGATAACGTTGTTCATTAATGTATACCCTTCATAATCCCCAATTCTTTCGGAAGAGTGTACTTCAAACTCCGTTCTTTCTGTTATGCCTTGTGTTATAGAGTCATGCCAATCTACTTTTAGTGAAGGGTTATTCTTGTTACCTATGATTATCGATTGTCCTAATGCATGGAGCCAGAAATGCATTCTTTCACGAGATGTAATAAATATTGTACAATATGCAGCTTTCCTACATAATGCGAGATCTATTTTTTCGAATGGTATAAGCATTTTATTAGTTTTTTGTGCCTTCTTATAAGGTGTTGATGGTAAGGTGTATATTTTTTTCAATTCAGATAATTGGTACTGGTTTTCATAGTTCACCGCCATTTTCTTTGTTTACAAATTGATACACTGTATATATAAATAGCTTGTTATCTACTGATTGATCCCATCAGTGATGTCGGAATCTTGTGATATTTAAAATTATATTACATGAAGTGTGTTTCTGTTGATTATCCCTTGTAATGTTTGCTTAATAAAGCATTATGATTATGTGTAGATGTCAGACCACCAATTACTCCCTCCAATTTAGAACGTATGTAAAAGAAGCCCTACTCTGACACAAAATAGTGCTTTTGATGTCCTTGTTTACTTAAACTAACCCACAAATTTGCAGAAATGACACTTTTGGTGAAAGAGAAATATATCTAGATCATTTTGAGCCAAAATTTACTTGTCTATGAGTTTGCATTAAAAATTGAGGATCAATGCGCTCCATAGTATACTAATTTTAGATTTCCAGAAAACCATATTTTTTTTTTTGGAGTACCTCGTTTGAAGGTCAGTTATTTTGTTAGAAGGCTTTAAAGGTATGGTGAAAATTGGCATGTAGAAAGCTGATACATGTATAATTCAGGATATACCTGGTTTCTATCGAAGTTTCTATGCAGTTAAACTTAAGGTAAAATATTTAGAAAGCTGTGAAAATTGCAAAATTTGGTTGAACAGATAGGGATTTTTAATTGGTGGTCTGACACCTGTACCCGATGTCTTCACCGGAAGTAATGCGCATGGGCAATCTAACTTCCTGTTCAAATCCCGCGGAAATATGAATGAAAGAAATCGCGATCATTGTTGATAATCAACTATTTTAAATTTCTTTACATGTTATCTTTATGTTCAAATTAAAATTATGTGATATGAAATTAATAAATCATATTTCTTATTCCCTAGAAATTTAGTATCAAACGACTCACCTCCCCCCTTTTCTCATACCGTGACGCAAAATTGAAATAGTGATCAGTAGTTAGAACTATACTGTTTTGTGAAAACCAAAACTCCTTTTCATTCTTTTCTTTATAAATATATACTTCTACAGTTATGCATATATTGCCTTCTGATACTGATTTTTTTTAATATAGGCCTACCATGAGTAAATAAGTTAACGTTGATTCAATGTTGAATCAACGTTCCAATTTCAACGTTGAAATGTTCAACGTTAATTCAACGTTGAATGTTTGTTTATTTCTCAACGTTGAAAAAATGTTACGTTGTTTCAACGTTGAATATACGTTGATCACATTTCAACCTCATTTCAACGTTTATTAAACGTTGAGTGCCTGCTGGGCTTTGGCTCCAAAATATAGCAGTTTACCAAATTGTTGAAATGTAAACGTTTAGCTATTTATTTGAAAGTAGAATACTTCTGTTACATAAGTAATGGTACAATGAATATGTATCGTGTACTAGCCTTATGCTAAATTACTGAAATCTTCGAAATTTTTGCATTTTGGTTAATTTTTAGACGGTTTCCGTTTGAAATGAAAGTGGCCATATTTGTGTTCATTCTTAATATTAAAAGGTAAGTTGTATTTGATGATAATATTTAAAGGGTGAGAATGATCGCTATCATATTTGACAAAATAAAAACATCTGAAAAGTGACATATTATACAATTATGGCCTATTGAAAAGGTGAATATCCAAAATTGTCAACACGAGAAGGTTATTTCACTGAGGGCGCTTAGGGTTGACAATTTTGAATATTCATCTCTTCTAAGGGGCCACAATAGGTTGATTATACCGAACTTACAGTGGAAGGGACTTTTGAATCATTGAAAAGGGAATGAGATACCTTACTTTAGACAAAGTTAACTTTAGACTTTAGTAACAAACACAGTTGACGTTTGAAAATACATTTGTGTCTTACTTGCTCTCACAATAGGACCGTTTATAAGAGATATCATCGGCACTAGACGCATGTCCAAAGCCTTCTTTTTCGTCTTTGAATGGTCTTCCTGTAACGTCAACGTTGCCATTGTGTTTATTTACGACTGTGACGGCATCTTTTCTTGCAATTAAATGAAAATTATTCCATTATTCGGATAACGTTTTATCCAATAGAATTGCAATAAAATCCAAATATATATAAGGTTTAATAATACGTCAAATGATTAAATCAATGAAAATCTTTCACATACACTAATTGGATCGACTGAAGTAGACAATTAAGTGTCCAAATTTGTCCATAAGATGAATCTGAACTTTGAAGCCAAAATCGGCCCTAACCGGACCTACTCCTTTTCTTCTAGATACTAGCTTTTGATCATAAACAAGCTTTTATCCATGTTTGGTATAAATCCAGTATAGTTTAAAAAAGTTAATTAAATTTGAAAACTTTATCGACAGAATGAACGTTATGTCAACTAGCAGAAAAACTAAGTCCATTTATAAATCAAATACGTATAAAAAGGTTTTTTTTAACAAACTATACGTTTGAATACTAGTAATATATTATGATAAAAAATAATATACTGTTAAAGTTTGGTACACAACAAGAATGGTTTAAAAAATTTAAAATTTGTAAAACTTAAACCAGAGTGAATGCTATTCTAACTGGCAGAAAAACTAATTCCATTTATAAGTAAAATACGGATAAACAGGATTTTTTTTCAATTGTTTTTACCTCTGAATACTATCGTATGATTATAAACAAGTTTTGTACAAATACAGGATAGTTTAAGAAATTTATAAAAACATTGAAAAAACTTTAACCACAGAGTGAGTATACTGTTTTTAATTGGCAGAAAAAAAAACATTTATGAGTGAAATATGGATAAATAGGGGTTTTATGATCATACGTCAGCTTCTGTCCAAGTATGCTAGAAATACAGGATAGTTTAAGAAAGTTATTCTAATTTCAAAAACTTTAACCAGAGAGTGAATATTTGTTGACGCCGCCGACGACGGAATTTACGATAGCTAGGTCTTGCTTTTGCGAGAGAAAAAAACGCATGCTCGACAAAACTGACGCCGTAGCAACAAAGAAGTCCACAAAGCACTACACAGTTTACGTTGCTTATACAAATATGAAAATGTGGTATGATTGCCACCAGAAACCAAATGACGTATAAGGTAACAAATTAGTCTTTGTATTTTAATGTAGTTTTTTTATAGACCTTTTTTTTTTGTCTTTTCATCAATCTTTCGTTAGCTGTCATGGCATGGGTCGGTATGTCTAGACTTATGTATTTTGTTTTTATAGACTTACCAAATGTCGGACCAGATGAAGTTCCAAACGATGATGTCCTAAATGAACTACCTAAACACCTTGGAAACTGCACTTTACAACTGGGTGTAGAACTAGGGATAACTATTGTTTCTATTGAGGAGACAAAGACAGATTATCGCAAGATGTACGACCAAACTGTGGACATCTTGAGGAAATGGAAAAAGTCAACAGATGAAAAACCTACAATACGCAGGTTAATGATTGTTCTGAAACGCATCCATCTTGGCGGGTTTCAGTTTTTAAAAGACACTTATTCGAAGAAATGATTTACAAAAAAGGGAAATTCATCATTGAAATATTTTCAATTCACTACGATTAACAATTAAGTTAACCCATAATACTTAGTATACTTTTTGGTTTAGCCTAACACCATAATTTAGGCAAAACATGCATTTCATGTGTTTAATGTGTATTTTTTCTGTGTTGATAAGAAAAACATACAATGATCACAAGTTTTAATTTGTGTATTATTGATTCATTCTCTAATTCGCGTGACCTTTTTGATAAAAGAATCAAAATTAATACAAGGCTATTTTATATTTCCTTCATAATTTTTCTGAGCCTTAAACATGTTAAAAGCTACATTGTCCTACATTATTATCCATTTTGAAATGTATGTAATCATTTTAAACTCACCCTTTTCTCATAACTCTGTCGTTTTTACTCTCCGTTGTCCTCTGTCGTTTGTACTCGCCCGTCGTCGTCGATAGTTTGTCGTCATCTGTTAATTTTTTCAAAAAACTTCTCGATTATGACTATTATTTATCCTCTGAAATTATTATACCAAATATAACTAATTAAACTTGGTCTGTATCATCATTCGAGTATCTCGCTTTCGAAATGTGTCCAATGACCTAGTTTGACAAGCAATATTGATGACATGGCTAAAAATAGAGTAGAACAAAATGCAAGTTTTATCCATTATACAGAAAACCGTTATAAATTGAGAAAATCTGACTGAAGCAGAAATGTTCAGAAAAAAATTGACCTCCACTAATTATTATAGACGTCAAAACTGTCAGACGACTTCCTACAGAAGTTATTGTCCTTCAGTGACAAACTTTACCTTTTTCTAATTTTGCTAATGATAAGCAAGAAAAGTTCTACAAAAGAATCTCATTGTCAAAATCGTTAGTTGACTCCTTATTAAAATTATTGCCCTTTAATGACAATTATTACAATTTTTTGTGAATTTGGTTATCAAAGGTACCAGAATTATAATTTAATACGCCAGACGCGCGTTTCGTCTACATAAGACTCATCAGTGACGCTCAGATCGAAATAGTTATATAGCCAAACAAGTACAAAGTTGAAGAGCAATGAGAATTTGACATATATCTTTAAAATCATAATAAATAGTTACTTGTATAAAAACAAAAGTGTACAGCAAGACAAGATATATATTTAAGGCAACTGGAGGATATCGTGCGACAAGTCATTATTGGAGTTATTACCTTTTAATGAGGGTTTTTTCCATTTTTTTATTTTTGCATTTTGCCTTTTAAGGGGGCTCCTGGGTATAAATGATTTTTTTTTCTAATATAGGATTTCGCTATATTTTTTCATAAATGAACTTTATCATATACTTAAAAGAAAAATGAAATAAAAAAATGGGGTCACCGTTCATTTAAGCTAAAATCTGCCTCTAGAAGAAGCATACATTTTTGTTAATGTCCTTTTTTTCTGTTGAACTAATTGGAGAAAAAAAAAAATAACCTAATATAAGAAATCGCTTAAATTTTACAATTATTTAGTTTATGTACAGCTTATTTGAAAACAATAATAAAAAATATAGGTCACCGATGAGTTAAAAAAGATATTTCAAATTTAAGGCCAAAAAATGGCATTTTTGCACCAAAGGGAGATAATTTGGAGCTTTTTCAATTTTTAAAGTCATCTGGGGCCAAACCAAATAATTTTTTTGGGTTGTTTTTTGTACCATATCATAAAGTAACAACTAATAGTGTAATAAATAAAATTTGTAATGAAAAAATAAAGGTTTAATTTTTTGCTAAAATTTTTGTACCCATGAGCCACCTTAAGATAAAAAATTATGAAAGTTATAAAAGATTGATAGCAATTTAAATAACACAAATTATCAGCAAGTCAAAATCTACTAACAAGTCAAAATTTACTAACAAGTCAATTTTGTCCGGTATATGTATTAGTAGACTGTCACTCTTTAGGGCGCACTACGTTTGCGCGCATTTGGGGATTAAAATATTTTACGTTTGCCCGCAGATTTTGATTACATTTGAGCGCATTCATTCTACAGGTAATCTCAGGTAAAAATGATAATTCATATATATTAAATTATAAATGACTATACTTTATTGGTATTTTCATAACAGATATGACTATCAATTATTAATTTTGAAAATAGTTTTTTAATTCAAATTATATATTGTTCATATTGAATTCTAAAATCAATTTAAAACCCCGTTATATCTTAAGTTCAAGTTATGATAAATGGGCTATGTCACAGATTTCTTAAACTTTTGCCTACACCTTTGACTTGTTGAATTGTATCTGAAAATCGAACAAAATATGCGGCTTTATCTCCTTTTTTCCCTGCCTAATAAGAGACTTTGACTAACGGAAGGGGTACTGATAATTGTAAATAATGGAACAAATTGATAAATAGATAAGTATTATGACCTGTATTTTCCCTAAAATATTATTGATTAAATTCTTTCAAAATAGGTGCCTTAGGAGACTTAGACTAACGGCAGAGGTACTGATACTTGTAAATAATTGAACAAATTAATAAATAATAAAGTATTATGACCTGTATTTTACCTGAGTTTACCTGTCAAAAAATGCGAGTGATTGCCCTTAAATGAGGATTTTGTTTACCCTATTTTGTGTTTTGAGTATGTTATATTAAAATTTTGCCATAGTAAAATTGTGAATTGCCAAAGACAAAATTTTATTATAACAGACTAAACTAAAGTGAAAATTATTCAATTTTTACAATTTGAGTTAAATAAAAGTATTTTTAAGTTTAAATTTTTATTTTATTTCTAAAAAAATTTCTTACATAAATTACATTATTTTTGGAATGTTAATTTTTGATAAAGAAGAATGACATACAACTTGAATATTTAGATTACGTAATTAAGACGGATAACAAAGAGACATGTTTACAAGCGCTAAATTATTGACTTTGGATTATGCACATTACATGTAAATTAAGGCTTTTGTCAAACAACCTTTTCCTATTACTCATGTGTGAAATTGTTAATAACACCTGTCACCCATGACTTGATTATTGACCAACCAGTGAAAATAGGTTGTGGTCAAGGGAGCTTTACAAGGTAATTTTTGATTGGTGAAAACAGGAGAAAGTTAAGAAATCAGTGATCATGTGACCACGCCCGCATGGAAACAATTTATGTTTTCAACGGTCACTTTGATTACTGATTTCAAGAAATAAACATCTATATTTACTAGAACTTTCTCTTGTTTTACACCAGGTAAGTTGAATCATATTTTTTGTATTCTTATTTTATTTAAATTAAAGAGTTTTAATTACTTTATATTTTTTGAAAAAGTTAACTAAAGTTAAGATTCAGGGCCCGTATGCATATAGCTACTTAAGTTAAGATTTTCCTTAGTAAACACTTAAGTTAAGGAAACTCCGCCCTTTTTATCTAAGTGGTATGCATACAAAATATTAAACTAAGTATTTCCTAAGTAAAATCTTAGTTGTTTTAAGTCACGCCTACAAAACTGCAAAAGTGGTATGCATAAAACTCCTTATACTAAGGAAACGCCTAAGATTACACTTAAGTCTAAGGTACCTATAGAGCTTCCTTAAATTTTCAAACATAGTTTAAAATCAATCGAAAGTATGCGTTTTTTGCAGAACATTAATAGGTTACCTACAGTTAAATTGATTAATAATTATATCAGTAATAAAATACTAATTATTCGTTTATTTATTGCTAAATATTAACGATGATCGTAATTTTCTTCAAATCACGTATAATCAACAAATCAAGAGATAACAGTGGGTAGTTATATACTATTTCCCATATCTCGTGTGTATACCGAGAAGTACTCAGTTTTTATACTCATGTTATTCATGGTTCTATTTTTCTTTTGTTTACTCTGTACGTGCACGTTTTTTAGATTTTAAAAAATACACCGCGCGTGTATCATTTTGTAACTGTAAGTTCAAACAGAATTAAGGAATGAAGAGAGGGCACGCAAAAAACATTTTTTATATCATGTGTGTGTGTTTTTGTTTTGTTATGTTTTTTTTGGGAAAGGGGGGGGGGGGGGGTCATTTGAATTTTCAATTTAGTTTTATTTTAAAGATGTAGGGCATACCCTAAAAATTTTCACTTACAGGAACAAAATCGAAAAGTTTTATGACCTACCAAGAGGTGGATTTCCTTCATACAAAGGGGAGAGGTGGACATGGACCTCCATTTTGTTGAAACAATAAGCTAATTATTTATGGAATCACTGTTACGGAAGTCAAAAGTCCCCACTGCTACACCTCATGGAATTCGAAGTTTATATAAGATCATATAAGATATTTATGATACCTTACTCGTATCATTTTTTTTTTTTATATTTCATTATATATTCAATGAGATATATTGCGGTTTCGAAAATATTGCTAAGTACGCTAAGATGTTGAAAATATACTTACTGTCATAATTTGTGTCAGTAAAGATTGGACTTTTGAAAAATGTCCATGTTTGTATATGGATTCCTGGAAAAAAATTCCTACCCTCCCCCCTTTTTTTTGATGTAAAAGGGAAGTGATAAAAATGTGAATTTCACATCAAAATAGATTTTTTTCAAACCATAAACAAATGTAAACAAGGGGTCTGGAAAGGGAGATGTCAGCGCATAATAAGCTGAACTATAATTAGTGAACATTTTATTGAAAAAAATGTTTTGTAAAATGATTTGCTTACAATGTTACCCTTAGTCTTGTGCTACGCCACTGAAACCTGATCATGTTTTGTTAGAGTTTAAAAAATATTGTTGTATCCAAAAAATATTACACCCATTAAAAGATGGTTAAAGATTATTCATTTGGGTTACTGAAATATTTTTCTTCCAATGCTCATCCGTAAAAACATCAACCTTGAAAAGCGTTGTCTTATATGCGCCTATTGTTCATCATTCATACTATGTTTATACGTTCTTTTGAATTGTTTTACATACCAATATCAATTTAACCCCAGCTCTTTAAAATAAAAGCATGCATTGATCAATAAATTTAAATAATCATAACAAACTTTTACACGGATGAGTACGTGTGATGAGCTAATATCATACGGTAATTAGAGAAAGGTTCCGATTTAAGTATTCCTTAGTTAAGTGAAGACTTTAGTAAGTTTATGCATACCGCTTAAGGATTTTACTTAACTAAGGAAATTCTTAGTGAAATCTAAGTTTAAGGAATACTTAAGTTAAGATGTTTTATGCATACGGCCCCAGAGTTTAGGAAATTCACTTAAATTAATTGTATATATTTTGTATATATATTCTTTCGTTTCCATTGTGATTAATTATTTTTATGTTGGTTACGCTTAGGACACGATACTTTTTATTTATGTAAACAATTGAGAAACGTTTCAAGAATTTATTTTATACAAATCTATTCTATGTTTAGAAATATATAGTTGATTTTAAACTAGTTATTTTCAAAAGATTAGAGAAAGTCCGGAAATATTTGATATTGTATCCGTATTAACTTTAAGTATTACAATGTCCAGGGGAGATCACTTGTAATTTTATAAAGTGGTGGTGAAGGTTGTGGAAGGTTGAGGTAGTGTAATTTGTTGGAGAGACACTTTTACAGATTTTACAGATTTTTACAGACTTGATAGTGTTTTAATGTGAACTTTTTTTTCCTGTATTGCCAATGAGAACCCTGAATGATGTTTTAGCAAAGTGAAAATACATTTACTGCCATTTTTCGGAAAAAAATGTGATACACGAGACAAAGAAATAGCCGACTCATAGTCGCCATCTTGATTTTATGAAGACATTTTAAAGTAGTTTTTATCTAACAGTCCTTTTACCTTTTAAACAAAGAACATTTTTAATATATAGTGAATAGTTTTATGAAAGACAATTGTTTTATTTAAACATTTTTTCCAAATCACTGTTTCTGAGTAGATACAACCAACAGTAATAGTAGACAATATACTCAAAATGTCGAGAAGGTCAAGTAGAGAATTAGTTCCAACCAAAATATATACACCCAGCAAGAGTATTCAAACTACTAAGAATTATGTATTAAATGAGAAAAGAACTTTGAATAAAATTAAGGAAGCTGCAAATAGAGATATTGATATTCAAGCAACTTTGAAAAGGGGGAATTTAATCATGCAGTTTTCATCGGCTGCATTTTTACAATTTAATACATGCTTTGACCAGTATTTTAGTTCAAACCAAAGTTTAAAACTAACAGTGCATGAAAGGTTCGATTTATCAAAGAAATTATCAGAGAGATCAATTTCATTTGCTGACGTTAGTAATCCGTCAAAACATTTGTATAGGGTGAACATTTTTAATACAACATGTCGTATTGAAGTGAATGGGAAACAATTTATGTCATTCATAGATGAACTTTCTAAAATTGTATCGCAGATGAGTATGATGTAGACTATAAACATCTCAATACCAAAATTAAAGAGCAATGTGATTTTTTATTATCATCAATTAACAATGGTCATAATTCGTCAGTTGTAGTGAATAATACAAAGATTAGTCAATCTAAAGTTGTTACAAACGCTGGTAGTAAGGACATTAAAGACCCTGAAGTATGCCTAAAATGTAATAGAAAATGCTTATCCAGAAGTGTCTGGTGTAATAGGGGCAAACATTGGATACACTATAATTGCGAAAAATTAAAAAGTGAAATGATTAACATTTTAGAGAATAATTTAGATACAAACCATTATATATGTTCAATTTGTGATATATACTCCATAGATGATAAGCAAGTATCATCTGTGAATATTCCTACTGACACTCAAGTATGTGATAGTATCAACTTACCTTTGGTCGACATGATTAATGAAGAATCTTTTTAGAAGGAAATGAAATAGAATCAGATACTTTAGTAAAACATATAGATAAAGATCAAGTAATACCCAAAGTAACTTTAGCTCAATCTCTTTTACTGGAGGAATTTCCAAGGTCTTGTGCCTTATGTTTAGAGTTGTTAAACAATGATGAACAAATTTGTGAATTTTGTGATCAATCATATCAAATAAAATGTATGGGAAAAGAAAAGAAAATATGTCTAGGATGTGAATCAACACATAGTCAAAATTCTGAAAATTTACATTTGAATACTGAAACTTCAGTAAAGAAGGTTAATTCACCTCGTCCAACTTCAGTTTGTGTAGACAAAAACATTTCTGATAAATCTAAAGAAAATCAAGATAAGGATAATGAAAATAGTGTGTTGAAACAGAAAGAATTGCGTCAATTAGAACTAAAATTAAAGAAAAAAGAAGAAAGTCTGAAATTAAAAGAGTTGTCAGTGAATGAAAAACTTAAAGAGAAAACCAAACTTCTTGATCATCTTCACCAACTTGAAGCTCGAAATATAGAGTTAGAACAAATCATAAAAACGATGAATAGGAAAATTATTATATTGGAAGAAAATCAAAATAACTCCTCTCTGCGTAATGAAAAATCAGAATCTGGAAATTTAAATAGTCATAGGGATAATAGTGAAGAATTATTGGTACAAGTAAGGAATAAAGTCACAAAATTTATTGTGAACAAGATTGAAAATGAATTGGATAAATTATCCGACAATATTACTGAAAATAATGATAAATCAAAGGATACACAAGATCATGTTAATCAACAAAATGTGAAAGATAATTCAGAAAATCAATATTCTCAACATAATTGGGGTTATCAAAATTATTATCAACAATATCCATATTATTATGATCATCAGAACTCATATTATATAAACAATTATGGAACTGAAAATGAGAGTCATAGCGATTCAGAAAGTAGATGTGATTATGAAAATCAATGGCTTTAAGATTCGTCTCCGTACAATATTCAAACCGTTACTCATGCGAATCTTATTGATGTATTAGCGTTAAACAACCAAGTAGGGACAAATTGTGATTCACAAAGTAATCGACCTAGGAACTATTTGGGACAAAACTTATATTTCCAAAGTAATAACATTGCCAAAACTTTACATGGAAATATTTGTTTATGGAAAACAAGCCTCAGTGTCCAACCGACATAATGGAACAATTAAATCATGAAAGTAGTGAGAATGATAAAAAGAAGGAACTTAATATTTTAACTTTTAATTGTAAAAATATACAAACATGTGGTATGTTTTTTGAGGAACTTTTTAAATCAACAGATATATTTTTAATTCAAGAACATTGGCTGTTTAATTTTCAATTGAATTTACTTAATGAACTCCATCAAAATATCTGTGGAATTGGAAAAGCTGTCGATGATAAAGACCCAATAAATCCAACCAATTTACCTCGTGGTTATGGGGGAACAGGAATTTTATGGAGAAAAAACTTTGACAATTTTATTAATCCATTAGATATAGGAAATGATAGAATTTGTTGTGTTGAACTTTTAGGATCTTCAAAGCTACTCCTAGTATCTGTTTATTTACCATGTAAAGGAACACCATCTGACTCGTTAGAATTTTATAACTGTATAGACCAACTACATTAAATTGTCCAAAGCTATAGCGACTCTCACTCTATCATAATTGGTGGCGATTTTAACGGAAATATTTTAAGTAAAATTGATACGAGAAGAAACAAATATTTAGTAGACTTTATGAATGAAAATAGACTATACTGAAGAAAATGGAATTACTTTTGTAAATTGTAGTGGTAAAGGAACTTCAACTATTGACTTTTTACTTTTTAAACAAGATTTTAAAGAGAATGTGATTAATATGGAAACAATGGACAATGTGGCTACTAACGTATCTGATCATTTTCCGGTTAAAGCGAGAGTGAAATATATCATCAATGCTAAAGAAAAACTGAAATGTTCAAATTCAAATATTGTACCCTCTGGAAAAACTCCTTGGAAAAAAATAGATAAAGACGCATATAAAACTTTAGTTGAAAATGGTTTAGATAATTTTTCATCATCTTTAGAAAATAAATATGAAGTGGATATTGCTTTTCAAAATATGAACAGTTTACTCTTCAATTCAGCAAAAAGTTGCTGTCCAGCTCCTCGAAAAAGATATAGAAAACCAAAATCAAAAGTAATGAATGAAGACATTTCTGGCGCAATTGAAATGAAAAAAAGGCTTTTTATCAATGGAAGATTAATGGGCGGTCGGAAGATCCAAGGAATGAACTTTATATTCAGAAAAAAGAGACAACTTATAATTTACGTAAACACTGTCGCAAGGCAGTTGCGATGAATAGAATTGATGAAAGAGAAAAAATAATGGAAGCAAATATCAAAAACAAAAATTCATTTTATAGACTTATTAAAAAACAGAGAGGAAGATTAAGTAATCATATAGACGAAGGAGATACAGTGTTTAGTACAGAAAATGACATTCTAAGTGGATGGAAACATCATTTTGAAAATTTAACAAAAAATTCTATCCATGAACATTTTGATAACAAATACCAACAAAAGGTCGAACAAGAATATATTGATATAATTGTCATTTGTAGAGCTATAATAATGTTTCAGCACCAAAGTATTACTGAAAGTGAAATAGTAGAAACTTTGAAATTATTAAATTTAAATAAATCACCGGATATATTTGGAGTTTCAACTGAAAACTTATTATATGGAGGACAATCTCTTATTTATCACCTTAAAGAACTTTTGGATAGTACTTTTAGACTTTGTTATATACCAGACGAACAGAAATTAGGGATAGTAATTCCACTCTTTAAGAATAAAGGCAGTTGTAAAGACAGTAAAAATTATCGTGGAATAACAATTACTCCTACATTATCCAAACTCATTGAGGCTGTTTTAAAGATCAGAATTAATCCTGACATTATAAAATATCAAAATCCATTACAACGTGGTTTTACTAAAAGAACAGCACCATTAAACTGCTCTTTTATTATAGAAGAATATCACAAGGAATGTATTGAGTTAAATGATCAAACAATAATAACTAATGCTTAATGCAAAATCTGCATTCGATGCTGTTAAACATGCTGGGCTTATCGGAAGATTATATCAAATGAAAATTCCGGAACAATCTATTTTAATTATTGATAATCTATATAAAAATGCTTTTTCTTGTGTTAAATGGAATAATCAAATATCGGACACTTTTAGAATAGAACAAGGCTATAAATACACTTTTAGACATTTTAGCTGATTCAGGATATGGAGGAAAAATTGGATCGATTTCTTGTTGTGCTCCTACTTGCGCAGATGATTTAGCCATTCTTAGTAACTGTCCATATGAAACGCAAATTTTAATTGATATGGCCTTTGATTTTAGTAAACGGAGGCATACTTACTACAACCAGCAAAAAGTTGTGTTATACAGTCGAAATCACGTCACCATGAGAAAGTAAATGATTTTTTTTGGAATTTAGGCAATTCTGTTCTTCCAACTTCTAATAAAGCAACACATATAGGAATATGTCGTACAGACGATGATTCATGTAAAGCTACAATAGATGAGAATTTAAAGAAAGCAAAGAGGACACTTTATAGTTTAATGGGGGTTGGACTTTATGGCGAAAATGAACTAGATCCACAAACCTCAATGTCAATTATGAATACTTATATTATACCAATAATGTTTTATGGATTGGAAATAGTGATCCCTAGAGGAAGATATTTAGAAATTTTAAATATACAATTTAAGAAGTTCTTGAAACAATTGTTATCTTTACCAAAAACAGTAGCAGATCCTGCTATATATATGATTTCTGTGATGTTACCTGTAGAAGCTCAAATAGATGTAAAAATTTTAACTTTTTATGGAAATATTACTAGACTAGGAAAAAATTCTATTGAATGGCAACTAGCGGAAAGGCAATTAAATGTTAAAGCTATTAATAGTAATAGTTGGTTTAGTTTACTGAGGAAAATATTTTTGTGAAATATGAACTTAATGATCCTGCACAATACTTAGTTAATCCAATTAGTAAATGCCAATGGAAAAGGGAAATAACTTCCAAAGTTCAAAAATTCTGGATTGAGAAGATACTGAATCAAGCAAAACTTTATACCAGTTTAAAATATTTATCGTTGATATATAAACCAGGACAATGTCATCCTATTGCAAATACAAATACTATGAATTCAAGGGAAATTATTAGAATTCCTACAAAATTGAAAATAGCTACTGGGAGTTACATTCTGCAAACAGTTAGAGCCAAATTTATAAGTAATACAGAACTGTCTATATGCAAACTGTGTAATGAAACAGAAGAAACTTTACCACATTTTTTATTAACGTGTAAAAGTTAAGAAGATATCAGAAAACCAATTTTGGAAGATTTAATTAATTCCTGTAGTGAAGAGTTAGCTGTCTTTAATATGAAAGATGAACATTTTGACATTTTACAACTGATCATAGATCCCTTTACTTACATGACAATGTTAAGTTTTCCTCAGTTAAGAAATGAAAAAGTTTTTAAAGTGATACAGAACATTATAGATCCAAAATGTAGACGATTATGTTACAATCTCCATTGTGAAAGGTATAGACTGTTGCAATTAGATGATATAAAGAAAAAGAAAAGAAAGTAGATAATAACATTTTATGAATCCTAAGTGACGATTGGTTGTCTACTCTTAAACAGTGATATCTTTTGATAAATATTTTAGATTTTAAAATATTTAATGAGTTGATGATATTGACATTAAGCCCAATTTTATCGTCAAGAATATATTGTACAATGTAAATAGTGTATAGTGATATTGGTGGAAGATATTTTTATTCATATTGTGAAATCCAATACTCGGAAGAGGTGTGCCTACATTGGCAGAATTTATATAACAGATTACAGATTACAGATTTGCCGGGGGGGAAATGTCTTTTGTTGAAAAGGCAATGATTATAGAGTTAAATCGAAAGCTAAATAACAAAGACATGAAACCTTATTTTCTACTTTATTATTTTGTAAGTTGTGTTATTATATTTTGTATATAGATTGTATATTAAGTTCATAAAATAGGTTATGGTAAGCGACACGTGTCTGCAGGATTTCAGTTTGTTTACAAAATTGTTTGAACATTTGAATTGACCTCAGAACTTATATTTAAATTGAATTTAGTTAATTTTATTATAATACACACATACACGGAAATCGTAACAGAAGTACATGATTGTTGCTAAGCAACATGGGTATATTCTATATTTTAATATTTTGCAATAAGAGTAATTACTGTTTAAGAAGTATGCATACATACAAATTTATTCAGAATAAATTGTATTTGGTATTAGATTTTATGCGTTTAAATATTAAGATAGTATGGCAATGATTTTATTAATTTTAAAAGTTTATTGTTTCCATAGCAACAAATTATTATACAAAACATTTGAAATTAAATATCCTTTTTAGTTGAAATGATTCGGTTTATTTAACATAATGTATTATGCATTAACCTGTACGTAAAGTTTTGTAAAGCTTTTTCACTTGATAAAATAGAGTTTGGGCAAGTTTTATTTAATTAGTTAAAATTTGCATAGAGTTATGTCCCTTAATTTAGTTCATTTGTGAAATTCTAAATTTATTATCAAGTGAGACTTGCTATTTTATTGTGTAAAATCTGTAGACTTTAATGCCTGATTTCAAGAAATAAACATCTATATTTACTAGAACTTTCTCTTGTTTTACACCAGGCGCTAAAAGTCATCAGGCGCAGCACAGAAAAGTCAGTACGACAAGTACAAAATGCATGTCAATAGTTATCAAAGGTACCAGGCCACAGTCATTGTATTAGAAAAATGAATTCCAACATGCCTTATTATAACACATTTGAAAAATGTCACCCTGTCGCGAAATTCCGATTGCCGATTTGTGGGTTGTCAACTTGTTGTGCTACACATCTTAATTGATTTTTCTACATAATGATGTATTAAATTGAAAACGGAAATGGGGAATGTGTCAAAGCGACAACAAACCGACCATAGAGCAGACAACAACCGAAGGCCACCAATGGGTCCTCAATGTAGTGAGAAACTCCCACACCCGGAGGCGTCCTTCAACTGGTCCCTAAACAAATATGCATACTAGTTCAGTGATTATGGACGTCATATTAAACTCCGAATTATACACAAGAAACTAAAATTAAAAAACATACCAGACTAACAAAGACGAGAGGCTCCTGACTTGGGACAGGTGCACAATTGTGGCGGGGTTGAACATGTTTTTTGAGATCTCAACCCTCCCCCTATACCTCTAGCTAATGTAGGAAAACAAAGGCACAACAATACACACATTAAAACTCAGTTGAAGAGAAGTCCGAGTCAGAATATGAAACAAAAGAAAATTAACAAAATGACAATAATACATAAATAACAACAGACTACTAGAAGTTACTGACATGCCAGCTCCAGACCTCAATTCAACTTATTGAAAGATTATGTCCTCATATACCACGCCAACTTTTGATGTCAGAATCATCCAAATATGTCAATCGTAATTATTTCGAATACCTACACCAAATTGAAAACATAAAAATCGCAGTAAATGATTAATTATAAAAATTTATCTGAAAACAAAAACTGTTAGTTTTTTGTCTGAATAGACCCCATGGGTAAAATTGTATAAGATTCCATGACAAAATTAATAACAAGTGTTATTTGTGGTATGTCTAATAAGTTACGAGTTTCCTTTTTAGACTCAAATTTTCCGTGAGGGATATAAGCCGATAACAGAAAGGACTGTTAGAGGATTATATCTTACTTAAAACATTGTTTAAGTAAGAACTAAATATTACTAGTATGTTATATACATATACACATTCATGGATCTACAATCTGTCGATACCTGTAAATTGGCATTGCACAAGGTCAAGTTTTTCTCTGACTGTTTATGACGTCTTAACACTAACTCCGTTTTAGATGCATGATTTTTTTAATTAGTTGTTAGTGGTTGAACTAGCTGTCAGATAACTGCGAGTTCTCTCAGAATTGTTCCTAGTGTCTTTTTGTTGTCGGGATGTACAAGTATCCACTGTCCCATGGTAGGGGGAGGGTTAGGATCCCGCTAACATGTTTAACCCCGCCACATTATTTATGTATGTGCCTGTCCCAAGTCAGGAGCCTGTAATTCAGTGGTTGTCGTTTGTTAATGTATTACATATTTGTTTTTCGTTCATTTTTTTTTATATAAATAAGGCCGTTAGTTTTCTCGTTTGAATTGTTTTACATTGTAATATCGGGGCCTTTTAATTTAAAGCTGAAAACGAACTGCTGAACACAGACGGAGAACGAGATGATGTAGATTTTGAAATACCAGATTGCAATGACGAACGTGTAAATGCAATCTTAAATGGTAAAATTACAGAAAATGAACTTTTTAAAGCCGTTAAAGATTTAAAAAACGGAAGAGCGCCAGGTTACGATATGGTCATAAATGAATATGTGAAATCTACCATTCAATTTATGATTCCCCTTTATCTTAAGTTATTTAATAAAATATTAGACTCTGGAGCCATTCCTGAGGCTTGGACATTAGGTATTATTTTACCATTTTTCAAAAATAGGGGGGACCCCCTTAATCCTGACTCATATAGAGGAATTACTCTAGTATCTTCTCTGGGAAATTTTTTTACTGCCATACTGAATGGGAGACTTTCAAAATATGCAGACTTGTTTGAAATAATTCCAAAAGCACAAGCTGGCTTCAGGAAAGGCTATTCAACTCTGGATAACATATTTTGTTTACATGTGCTGATATAATTATATTTAATCCTTTGGTAAAAAAACTTTATTGTACGTTTATAGACTTTAAGAAAGCGTTTGATACTGTTTGGAGATTGGGGTTATGGCAAAAGTTGGTAAAAAATCAAGTTACTGGAAAAATTTTAAGAGTGATTTTTAATATGTATGATAACATTAAATCTTGTGTCAAAAAGGGAAATGATACTTTTGGCTTCTTTTCTAGTGATCTCGGGGTACGCCAAGGAGAAAATTTATCACCTTTTTTGTTTTCTATTTTTCTTTCGGATCTAGAAGAATTCTTGTGTGAAAATAACATAAATGGACTTGAAACAGTATCAACGCATTGTCAAGAACATATTGTACTATATTTACAAATTTTTATCTTATTCTATGCAGATGACACTATCATACTTGCAGAAACAGCAAGCGATATGCAAAATACATTAGATATGATCGAATTATATTGTACACAATGGAAACTGTGAACACAGATAGGACAAAGATTATGATATTTTCAAACAAAAAAAGCAAAAGAAACCACTTACATGATTTCAAATTATATGGTTCTGATATTGAAATAGTAGATTTTTATCCTTATCTAGGCTTGCTGTTTTTAAAATTGTAACGGTAGATTTACAAATGCCAGAAAAAAAATGATAGAACAAGCAGAAAAGGCACTCTATGCTCTCTACAGAAAAATAAGGAATTTAAATATTCCTATTGATTTGCAATTAAAATTGTTCGATTCTTTGGTTGAACTCATACTGATTTACTCTTGTGAAATATGGGGTTTCGAAAATATAGATTCTTTAGAAAGAGTTCATTAACTTTTAGCTACCGCTTTACAAGCAGAGCCACATAAAATGAAAGTCCCAACTATATATATATATTAGCTTCGGAAGCCAATACATATATATATATATATATATATATATATATATATATATATATATATATATATATATATATATATATATAAGAAAAAGTTAAGTAAAGTCCGTAATATATATATATATATATATATATATATATATATATATATATATATATATATATATATATATATATATATATATATATATATATATATAAGAAAAAGTTAAGTAAAGTCCGTATGCTGGTAACATATAAGAAAATTATTAAAAGATAAAAACGGTTTCAATGCATCACTTTTTTACTAGTACTTTCACTGCTTCCGCAGATCTTCAGGTAATGTGACTTGTATATAAATAAAATTGTTTTATTTATATACAAGTCACATTACCTGAAGATCTGCGGAAGCAGTGAAAGTACTAGTAAAAAAGTGATGCATTGAAACCGTTTTTATCTTTTAATAATTTTCTTATATATATATATATATATATATATGTATTGGCTTCCGAAGCTACACAAAACATCTTACAAATATAGATTTATTTCGTCTTCAAGCCATTGTTCCACTACTAAATTGTCTATTCTTCTTACCAGCACACTTGGTACTATTAAAAACCTGATAATAAATTGTTCAAATAAGGCCTTCAGAAATAGTGGAATTAATTACTTTTGGAGTGTCAAGGACTCGTTGGAAGTACTTGATAAATTGCATGCTTATATTGGTGATTTTAAATCTGTTCAAAGTTTTGATTTTTCTACCCTGTATACCACATTGCCTCACATTCTCATTAAGAAAAAATTCACACACCTAATTAAATGGGCATTTAAAAAGTCAGAATGTGAATATATATGTTCAAACTCTTTTAGGTCATTTTTTAGTAGCAATAAACAAAACAACTATGTCAATTGGAAATGCTTTGATACTATATATGCCCTTGAATTTTTACTAGATAACATTTTTGTTCGCTTTGGGGATTCCGTATATCGTCAGATTATCGGAATTCCAATGGGAACTAACTGTGCACCACTTATTGCGGACCTGTTTTTGTATTGTTATGATTACAATTTATGACAAAAATAAGCAAAGACCCATCGAAACAACATCTGATAAACAAATTTAATAATACTTTTAGATATTTGGATGATATTTTGGCTCTCAATAATGACGACTTCAGTGTGTATATTAAAGAAATTTATCCTGTTGAACTTACTTTAAATAAAGCTAATACTAACAATGACCACTGCCCTTTCCTCGATCTTGATATCTATATCACTAACGGAAAGCTGAATACTAAAATTTATGATAAAAGAGATGATTTTTCATTTCCTATCGTTAATTATCCATTTTTAGATGGTGACGTTCCCTTGTCACCATCTTACGGTGTTTATATATCTCAACTTGTACGATTCGCTCGTGTATGTAACAATGTTTTAGATTTTAACGAGAGAAATTTATGTATTACTGAAAAATTATTACACCAGGGTTTTCGATATCACAAACTAGTCAAAACATTTACTAAATTTTATCATCGGTATAAGGACATCATTCGTAAATATAGCTCAACATGCAGACTTCTTATACGTTCAGGTATTTTACATCCAATTTTTTATGGAAATATTCTTTATAAAGCACAAAGGTGTCAGTATTCACCTCAAAAACTAACAAAACCTTTGAATAGACTTATTAAGAAGGGATATAGTTACGATACTGTTGTCAGGTCATTAAAGATTGCATATTTTGGCGTTAATATTGATTCACTTATAGGGTCTTTGCATCGGAACTAAACACATTTATTCATAAACCAGTTGTTGGCATGACACGGGTTATGTTCTTCTCATATATGTTATGATGGTATGATACTAAACCCCTAACGGGAAGGATTGTGCCTGATGTTCATATGATGAAATCATAATCTTTCAGTCAGTGTAATTGAAGTCAGGAGCTGGCATGTCAGTTAACTGCTAGTAGTCTGTTGTTATTTATAATGTATTATTGTCATTTTGTTTATTTTCTTTGGTTACATCTTCTGACATCAGACTCGGACTTCTCTTGAACTAAATTTTAATGTGCGTAGTGTTATGCGTTTACTTTTCTACATTGGCTAGAGGTATAGGGGAGGGTTGAGATCTCACAAACATGTTTAACCCCGCCTCATTTTTGCGCCTGTCACAAGTCAGGAGCCTCTGGCCTTTGTTAGTCTTGTTTTATTTTAATTTTTGTTTCTTGTGTACAATTTGGAAATTAGTATGGCGTTCATTATCACTGAACTAGTATATATTTGTTTAGGGGCCAGCTGAAGGACGCCTCCGGGTGCGGGAATTTCTCGCTACATGAAGACCTGTTGGTGACCTTCTGTTGTTGTTTTTTTCTATGGTCGGGTTGTTGTCTCTTTGGCAAATTCCCCATTTCCATTCTCAATTTTATTAAAAAATTTTGAAAAGAATTCTTTCATTAAGAAGCAGTTCTCCTAATTATATGGTGTACGGTGAAACTGGCAGGTATCCCTTGAAAATTAAAGTACGATTACGAACTTTATCATTCTGGTCAAAATTATTATTAAACAGCACGAAATTATCAGGATTTTTATACCAATTTTTGTATAACATGCATAATTCTGGAAATATTGTTTCTAAGTGGATTAATTGTATTAAATCTACATTAGAAAACACAGGTTTGAGCTATGTATTGAACACCAGGCTCAAGCTAGCAGCCACTCGCTAGCAGCCACTTTGCTAGCAGCCAGTTTTTAGATATGTCTAAAAACCCAAAAGCTGCATAAGATTCAAACGTACTAAAAAATGTTTTTATTAATATATAATCACAAAATAATCTGTTTTAATATATGATTGAGCAGCCAAAGACACTATTCAATGTTTTTTTTAATTTACATGTTATTTCCTGTTCATTGATTCAGAGACAATAGTTTTCGCTTTCCGTATACCAAACAGCGTGCTGCACGCATTAAATTTTTAACAGTGCTTGTAGAATCGTCAATAGCTATGAAATTATTTAAATGCATGCAAAATTGTTAGTACATGGTATCGAATTTTCCCTAAGAAATTAATTTGTGATATTATAAGAAATAGCTTTCCATAGTCTCGGCATCCTGTCAAGTAGTTCCTAAAGAGTATCAATAGTTTTGCATTACAAGAATAGAAAATTGCACTCGTGCTTTGCTATTTTTTGTCAGACAAATTTGTTTTGACAAAATATTCTACTTCTGAACAAGCGGAATTCGATCACATTTGATTATACGAAAGGTGTATTTGTTGTACTTAATGTATGGTGTGCACGGAAAATATAAATTAGGAATTTATAAAAGAAACATACCTTTGGACCTATGGTGAAGTTGTCCCACCTGGGCCATTTGGCCCATTGGACCTTAGACCATTACCTATCATTTGCACATAGTGGGTAAAAAAGTATTGCCGTAGGGAATTTTTGACAGACTTGAAAATTTGGGTTAGGCATGTTAGACTCTTAAGACCTAAGTTCGGACCTATAATGAAGACAAACTATGAGTTGTCCCACCTGGACCTTTTGGCCCTTGAAACCTAGCCCATTACCTACCATTTGCACCTAGTGGGTAAAAAAGTATTGCCGTCGGGAATTTTGACAGACTTTTGAAAATTTGGGATAGGTATGTTAGACTCTTTAGACCTAAGTTCCGACCTATGGTGAAGACAAACTATGAGTTGTCCCACCTGAACCTTTTGGCCCATTGAACCCTAGCCCATTATCTACCATTTCCACCTAGTGGGTAAAAAAGTATTGCCGTAGGGAATTTTTGACGCTCTTTTAAAAATTGGGGTAAGGCATTTTTTTTAATCTAACTTTGGACCCATGGTGAAGACAAACCATGAGTTGTCCCACCTGAGCGATTTGGCCCATTGGACTTAAGACCATTACCTATCATTTGCACCTAGTGGGTAAAAAAGTATTGCCGAAGGGAATTTTTGACAGACTTTTGAAAATTTGGGGTAGGCATGTTAGACCCTTTAGACCTAAGTTCGGACCTATGGTGAAGATAAACTATGAGTTGTCCCACCTGGACCTTTTGACTCATTGGACCCTAGCCCATTACCTACTCTTTCCACCTAGTGGCTAAAAAAGTATTGCCGTAGGGATTTTTTTACACTCTTTTAAAAAATTGGGGTAAGGCATTTTTTTAAATCTAACTTTGGACCCATGGTGAGGACAAACCATGAGTTGTCCCACCTTAGCCATTTGGCCCATTGGACCTTAGAACATTATCTATCATTTGCACCTGGTGGGTAAAAAAGTATTGCCGTAGGGAATTTTTGACAGACTTTTGAAAATTTGGGGTAGGCATGTTAAACTCTTAAGACCTAAGTTCGGACCTATGGTGAAGACAAACCATGGGTTGTCCCACCTTGATCTTTTGGCCCATTGAACCCTAGCCCATTACCTACCATTTGCAACTAGTGGGTAAAAAAGTATTGCCGTAGGGAATTTTTGACAGACTTTTGAAAATTTGGGGTAGGCATGTTAAACTCTTAAGACCTAGGTTCGGACCTATGGTGAAGATAAACTATGAGTTGTCCCACCTTGACCTTTTGGCCCATTGAACCCTAGTCCATTATCTACCATTTCCACCTAGTGGGTAAAAAAGTATTGCCGTAGTGAATTTTTTACACTCTTTTAAAAATTGGGGTAAGGCATTTTTTTTTAATCTAACTTTGGACCCATGGTGAAGACAAACCATGAGTTGTCCCACCTGAGCGATTTGGCCCATTGGACCTTAGACCATTACCTATCATTTGCACCTAGTGGGTAAAAAAGTATTGCCGTAGGGAATTTTTGACAGACTTTTGAAAATTTGGGGTAGACATGTTAGACCCTTTAGACCTAAGTTCGGACCTATGGTGAAGACAAGCTATGAGTTGTCCCACCTGGACCTTTTGGCTCATTGGACCCTAGCCCATTACCTACCATTTCCACCTAGTGGCTAAAAAAGTATTGCCGTAGGGATTTTTTTACACTCTTTTAAAAATTGGGGTACGGCATTTTTTTAAATCTAGCTTTGGACCCATGGTGAGGACAAACCATGAGTTGTCCCACCTAAGCCATTTGACCCATTGGACCTTAGACCATTACCTATCATTTCCACCTAGTGGGTAAAAAAGTATTGCCGTAGGGAATTTTTGACAGACTTGAAAATTTGGGTTAGGCATGTTAGACTCCTAAGACCTAAGTTCGGACCTATGGTGAAGACAAACTATGAGTTGTCCCACCTGGACCTTTTGGCCTATTGAACCCTAGCCCATTAACTACCATTTGAACCAAGTGGGTAAAAAAAGTATTGCCGTCGGGAATTTTTGACAGACTTTTGAAAATTTGGGATAGGCATGTTAGACTCTTTAGACCTAAGTTCCGACCTATGGTGAAGACAAACTATGAGTTGTCCCACCTGGACCTTTTGGCCCATTGTACCCTAGCCCATTATCTACCATTTCCACCTAGTGGGTAAACAAGTATTGCCGTAGGGAATTTTTTTACGCTCTTTTAAAAATTGGGGTAAGGCATTTTTTTTTAATATAACTTTGGACCCATGGTGAACACAAACCATGAGTTGTCCCACCTGAGCCATTTGGTCCATTGGACCTTAGACCATTACCTATCATTTGCACCTAGTGGGTAAAAAAGTATTGCCGTAGGGAATTTTTGACAGATTTTTGAAAATTTGGGGTAGACATGTTAGACCCTTTAGACCTAAGTTCGGACCTATGGTGAAGATAAACTATGAGTTGTCCCACCTGGACCTTTTGGCTAATCGGACCCTAGCCCATTACATAGCATTTCCACCTAGTGGCTAAAAAAGTATTGCCGTAGGGATTTTTTTACACTCTTTTAAAAAATTGGGGAAAGGCATTTTTTTTAAATCTAACTTTGGACCCATAGTGAGGACAAACCATGAGTTGTCCCACCTAAGCCATTTGGCCCATTGGACCTTAGACCATTACCTATCATTTGCACCTAGTGGGTAAAAAAGTATTGCCGTAGGGAATTTTTGACAGACTTTTGAAAATTTGGGGTAGGCATGTTAAACTCTTAAGACCTAAGTTCGGACCTATGGTGAAGACAAACTATGAGTTGTCCCACCTGGACCTTTTGACCCATTGAACTATTGCCCATGACCTACCATTTGCAACTAGTGGGTAAAAAAGTATTGCCGTAGGGAATATTTGACAGACTTTTGAAAATTTTGGATAGGCATGTTAGACTCTTTAGACCTAAGTTCGGACCTATGGTGAAGATAAACTATGAGTTGTCCCACCTGGACCTTTTGGCCCATTGAACCTTAGCCCAGTATCTACCATTTCCAACTAGGGGGTAAAAAAGTATTGTCGTAGTGAATTTTTTACACTCTTTAAAAAATTGGGGTAAGGCATTTTTTTTAATCTAACTTTGGACCCATGGTGAGGACAAACCATGAGTTGTCCCACCTAAGCCATTTGGCCCATTGGACCTTAGACCATTACCTATCATTTGCACCTAGTGGGTAAAAAAGTATTGCCGTAGGGAATTTTTGACAGACTTTTGAAAATTTGGGGTAGGCATGTTAGACTCTTTAGACCTAAGTTCGGACCTATGGTGAAGATAAACTATGAGTTGTCCCACCTGGACCTTTTGGTCAATTGAACCATAGCCCATTATCTACCATTTCCACCTAGTGGGTAAAAAAGTATTGCCGTAGGGATATTTTTACACTCTTTTAAAAATTGGGGTAATACATTTTGTTTAATCTAACTTTGGACCCATGGTGAAGACAAACCATGAGTTGTCCCACCTGAGCCATTTGGCCCATTGAACCTTAGACCATTACCTATCATTTGCACCTAGTTCGTAAAAAAGTATTGCCGTAGGGAATTTTTGACAGACTTGTAAAAATTTGGGGTAGGCATGTTACACCCTTTAGACCGAAGTTCGGACCTATGGTGAAGACAAACTATGAGTTGTCCCACCTGGACCTTTTGGCCCATTGAACCCTAGCCCATTACCTACCATTTGCACCTAGCGGTTAAAAAAGTATTTGAAAGCTATGGTATGAAAAAATCCAGGTGCACTGGGTATAATTACCACGACTTTCACGGACGGTAGGAATGAAAGTGTTTAGATAAGATTGAATTGGGGATGGTGGTTGGGGTGACCTAAATTGATCTTTTTTATTGTTAGGATGAAGACATGAATCCAATAGCGGACATGGAGTTAGTTGTTGAAAATGTCAAAGCTCTGAGAGGTATTGCCAAAATTAACCACTTGCTTGAATTTTAATAAAATAAGAAAGTTTAATTAGAAATTGATTAATATAAACAAAATAAAAAATGGATGGAAAGGAATACAGAAAAATTTACAACTATATAAGTTATAAGAAATATCCTTATAATACAAATCTAAATGAAAGAAGAACATAACTATAAGAAGGAAATGTGAAAAGTTTAAAATTAAATTTGAAGAACTGTACTATATGTACCATGACAAGAAGGCAAAAGAAAATGTTGAAAAACTAGTGGTACACTGTGACAAGCTAGATGCTGTTTTATTCATATGTCATGATGAAAGTGGATATATATATTATAAGAACATCAGCATGGTATGAATGCCAATGAGATAACTGAATTATTTCCTGTCAAAGTAACAAAATTAGTGTATTAAAAATTAGCAAGTATAGATTAGAATACAGTCAGTAATATAACTTAGCAATGAATGTTATTTAATCATATATATAAAAAAAAGTCCAGGAGGACAAAAATGTCATGTGAAAAAATGTCCAAGTGGACATCTTATCACTGAAGTATAGTATTTAATTATGTCCACTTTCAGGGACACTTTTTCATACCTGAGGACAGTTTTTCATAGAAAAATGTGTCCAGGACACATATAAATAAGCAAATATTGTCCCGAGACCGTATTTACTAGGAAATAATGTCTGGTGGACACTTTTTCATTGGGGACATTATTAAATCCTACAATAACACTACAAAATATTCTAAATATAGAGTAGTCAGACGAAAAAAATGCCCCTAGAAGACTAAAAACCGGCCCCTCTCCAACTCTTCAATATTACAATGTTGCACTGTTTAACCTAAGAAAATGTCAAAGAAAATACATTGTCTTCTTCCCCAACAACAACACAAATACTTCCTTGATTCAAAATTTGCAACGCTCAAAATAATAAAATGAAAATAAAGAAAAAAAAGATGATCTTCATACTATATGCCATATGCTGTTGCTCGTTTCATAACGTTTGAATCATCGCCTCTCCCCTGGTAATATTCATTGCCCCCCTAAATGTGTATATATGATACACCGGAGCAATGGACGGTTATTTTAGCGTATAACTGCGTTTTACCTATAGTCCTGAACATTCATGAAATATTAGCCACTGGACGATAAGTGACAACTTCGCGTCTATCTTCCAAACATGTGTATCATTTTTTAGTAAATCTCGATTTTTTTTTTAGCAAATCTCGATATTCCACTTTGACAATTTGCTGAAAGTGTACTGTAACAAATACAAATAAATGTGAATCTTGTCGTTAAATTTAGACTAACGTACTTCAATAATGTCATTGAAATGTCAATCGTGCAACTCGTGCTTAAAAAATTCCCGCGGAAATGTGTGTACTCGTGGTTTACGTAAGTAACGTATCGAACGTAAGTGTATTTGACACTATTTCTCTGTTTAATTAAATTAAAATCGTGTATTATTTGCGATATTATTTTTAATTTTTAAGTAAACATGATTTAGAAAAGACTGCTGTTTTACTGGATAAAACAAGGACTCTTTAAATGATAGTGTAATGTCACTCTAATATAATTATAATCAATTTAACTATTGTCAGTTTATTGTCTTAATTTTGTATGCCATAACCATTTAATGTAAATGTGTTTGTGCGAATAAAATATTGTCTATTGTCTATTGTCTATTGTAGAAATGAAATACGTGCTCCCTTTACGTTCGTTCGTACCTTTCGTACACACCGGATATGCAACGTATGAGAAACATAAACGCATAAAACGGACACCTAACGGAAGCGTACCGGATAAAGCGGATGAACAAGATATACGGAAAGATCAAAGGCGACAATTATAAAACATGTAAATCGCATAAATATTCAAAAAGTGTCTGTGTAACTGGTTTTGGTTTGTTCTTCAAAATTCCACCAAATGGCAGTGTCTGGCCTGAATAAGAACTGCTTGATTGTGAAGACGTGCCTATACTCTAAGATCAATTATGAATAATAAGAATTCATGAACCTTAAGAAATCTGACATACCAATAATTGGCATTTCTGACTCGCGAAATTTTCAATTGGCATTTATCCGTTTCAGATCCGTTCATCATCCGTTTTATCCGTTATACGTCCGGTTGAAGTCCGTTTCTCACCCGTTCATTATCCGTTTTGTCCGTTTAACGTCCGGTAGAAGTCTGTTGGTAAATTTATCTTCCAGACCTCTAACTGATGTATAACGGACACGTAACGGATACAAAACGGAAACGAAACGGACGAGTACCGTACAAAACGGACGCCTAACGGACGTTCAACGGACATTTTATCCGTTGGACGTCCGTTCAAAGTTTTAAACATGCTCAAAATTTTCCAACGGACAGAACGGACGTCGACGGATAAAACGTACGCTTAACGGAAATGCAACGGATATGGACGGACGTCTAACGGAGAAGAACGGACGTCTAACGGACATGAACGGATTGAAAAAAAGTTATCCGTTAGGCGTCCGTTTGAGCTATCCGGTAAGGTGTGACCGAGGCTTTATGACAATTAGTTGTGTTGCTCACAAAATAAAACACACAAAAAAGATTTTAAATCTTCTTAACTATTTTTGTAGAAAAAGCCCTATTAGAATAAAACGAAGTTTTCGATATTTCATTTGGGTATGGTGTTGTTAAGGAAGACATATAAAGGTTTTGAGGTTTTGATATTACTGAAAATTGTTAAGATTGTAATCGAAGAATTCGAAGTAGATCTTTTAAAAAGACGAGTTTTGAGGAACCAACTTCTGTTTGATACCATTGGTTAACTACAAATGATCATTATATTTCTGAAGATCACCGTTTACTGAAGAGTTGATACCACTTTGAAGATAAGGTATATTCCTCGTCCCGATTTAGGGTAAGCACAGGAGAGAAAGATGGATTTGCGATTTTCTAAATTCTCCTCTTGCATTATAAAGGAAAGGTTTATGTTGGACTCAAAGTTGTGCTGTGAATACAATGTTCTGTAGTGAAACATTCCAACTAATAACTTTTCATAAGGGCTTACCTCCAAGAACAACATCAAAGCTGTCGCGAAGAGAGTATAAAGCATCCACAACATCGTAGATTTTGTTATAACAGTGGCAAGACCTGTTCTTCTTAAACATGTTAAAGCAATAGAATTACTAATAAAATCACCAGTAGTTTTCTTGTCTTAACAACCTAACAAAGGAGTAGGTCCAGTAAGACCCCTTTTTGGCCCCAAAATATAGCAGTTTTACAAAATTGTTAAAATGTAAACTTTTAGTCATTTATTGGATAGTAGAAAGGTTCTGCTACATAAATATGGGCTCTTTTTGACAATACAATGCACATATATTGAGAACTAGCACCATTAATTCATGCTAAATTACTGAAATCTTCACAATTCCAGCATTTTAGTTAAATTTTAGACGGTTTCCGTGTAAAACGAAAGTGGCCGCATTCATGTTCATCCAAAATATTGAAATGAAAGTTGTATTTGATGATAATACATAACATATATAAAGATTGAGGATGAACACGGATGCGGCCACTTTCGTTTTTGACAAAAACCATCTGAAAAGTGAATTTTTTTCGCATATTTGGTAGATTTCTCATATTTGAGCCTGAATCGGATCGTTTTTAATGACTAAATAATTTAAAATCGTTCACATAAATTAATTGTATCATATGAAATAGACACTTAAGTGTTTAAAAAGTGGTCAAAATCTTTCATCAGATGAAACTGAAATTTGAGGCCAAAATCGGTCCTTACCGGACCTACTCCTTTGGAAGATTCATATCAAAATCATTAAATTTCTGACAAGTGCTAAAAATATCCTAAAAGAATACATTCGATTAAGAAGCGATTCTCAATCTTAACTTTCTAAGCGGCACCATTTAAACAGAAACGCAAAGAAATATCAATACAAGTTTTTAAATATCTGACAGTTTCAATGCTAATTTGTAATTGGGTTAGGATTGGTTCTTGATTTACATATAGACTACGTGGTTTTTTTTTTTAAATCAATGATATCTGATTATTTCTCTTCTTGAATAAAAAAAAAATAACTTCCGAGTTTGCCTGTGACAGTATTTTCTGTTTGGTGTTTCAGATGATTCCAATATTTATGAAAACTGTCTCACAATAAATTTTCAACAAACTTTTTGTTTATAAAAATTTGGTATTTGAATCTCTTTTTGTATAAATCCTTAACTGGAAATTTAAAACCATGTGTTAACTTTAGAAAAATGTAATTGTTTATAATATATTGAGACATCCTTCTAGACGTCCAGTTTTTAACATGTTTTAACATTGATGATATTTCTGTAAAATATTTTTTTTGAAATCAAGTTCTGACATCATATTATATTACTTGCATTTCTATTAACAGTTTGACACTACTAATCTATTTCATGGATTAATTATGTGACCCAGTAGTATCGTAAGAAAAACATAAAATTACTAGAACATTAACGAAAATAATTTTAACGTTACATGCAAACGGCTTCAATACCATTAAACCTTGGCCTTTTCTCACGGTCTGGAAAATAATCGTCATTTTACGAAATTTTCATTTGATCTTACTGACTGATAATTTCCTTTACGAGCACATTAGACTGTTATCGCTGAAAACTTAGGACGCACGATTTATTTAAAATAAATATTTGTCTTATTAAGATTACTATTTTATATCAAACATAAGAACATCACCCTGTCTAACACCAATGTAAATAGTTGAATATTACAAGTTCACATATTTTCTTTTAATAAAATATATTCATGTTTAAGCTTATGAAATTGATTATAATTAGATATAAGAAAACGTGGTATTAGTGCCAATGAGACAACTCTCCGTCCAAGTCAAAATTTATAAAAGTAAACCATTATAGGTCAAAGTATATTTTCAACACGGAGCCTTGGCTCACACAAAACAGCAAGACATAAAGGGCCCCAAAATGATATGTCAAAACCATTCAAACATGTCAAACGAGAAAACCAACGGTCTAATCTTTTAAAAAAAACAAGAAACGAGAAACACTTATGAACCACATGAACACACGACAACTACTGAACATCAGATTCATGACTTAGAACAGGTGCAAACAATTGCAGCGGGTTTAAACGTTGAAATAGGTACTAACCTTCACCCTTATGTGAAACAATAATTAACATAATAACATAGAAAGACACACTGTTAAATAAATTAGATCTATGATACAATGTAAATAGAACATCACTGAAATAAGGGTGAATAAATAAAGGCAGCAGTAGTATACCGCTGTGAGATGTTAAACAATATCAGAAAGAAAAAAAATAACCTTGAACAAAAATCCGCCGATTACAAAAATATGCAGTATAAATGTAAAGTACACAGATAAATGAAAATAATTTTGTTGTCAGTTATAAAGTTTAAATTGAGAAAGGAAATATCTTTATAAAATAAATAATTTTGTTGTCCATAGTACGAATTGAAAATTTATAGTCATATCAAAGCTGGTATATATGTATATATGTTACAGAGAATTTGTAAAATCAGGGATTATGTAAAATCACTGGACTAATAAGTAATTTTGTAAAATCTCTAATAGTTTAGGTGGTTTTGTTAAATCCCTGAAATTGTAAGGGATTTTACAAAATCACTGAAAATAGAGCTAGAGATTTTGTGAAATCCCTGATTACAAGTTTAACTTGCTATTAGGTATGTGTTTTTCTTAATATACAGATAGACACTAATGATGTTGATATGCATTTGATTAATAAACACTATTAGCTAAAACTAGTGTATAATGAGAATATATAAATGCACTTTTCTTTTTTTTTTGCATGCCAAGTTTGGGTGACATCTACTATTACATAATTGCCCTGCTTTTCGACTTTTTTTTTTTACCTATTTTGCTCATTTCTTTTCTTTCCAAAACATCCACATTTTAAGAAAATCCTTGTCCATCTCAAATGGGAGACAGTTTAATAGTATGGCGGCTTTGTGAAAAATTGTGCACATCCTGCTATAGGCATGAAATTTGGCATAGACCTTCCTCATCTATTACTCTTTTATTTCAGATAGGGAGGCATTTGAAAAAAATTCTCACTTCCGGTAAAATTCAAAATGGCGGACATTATACTTAAATTAGCCCAATATCGAAGGCTAGTATGTGAAAAGGTGTTATTAACATGTTACCATCATAATATTTGGTACAAACCTTTGTTATGTACTACTTTTGGATATATGATATAGATTTGATGTCTTGAAAAACCCTTCTTCCGGTAAAATCTAACATGGCGGACATAGTACTAATATAAGCTTATTTTAAGTGAGGGTAATTGAAATGTGTTTCAAAGTATTGCTACTATCATTATATTGTGCAGGAACCTTTCTTTGGTGCTTCTCATGGATACAATGTATAAGACATATGTCTTTAAACCCTTACTTCCGGTGATATCAAATATGGTGGACATAGAAATTTTGATAATTTTTCATTTTAATATTCAACTTTTTTCAAAATGTAAAGAAAATGGTTTTTTTTAGCTGGTCATTTAACTTTTATCTTTAAGTCATCCTAAAAACCACCAATTCTATTCAGCTTTATATCTTTAAATACAAAGTTAACACCTCCGGTAAAAAAAAAATAATATTGTGTAAATTACAAAGATGAGTTCTCAATCCATATCTGTTTGGATTGATTGATTAAAACAAAATAAAATCACTAAAGTTCTTAAACATCTTTAGAATGACTTATTTATGGCCGTAAATACATGTTTATTCAAAAACGGAGAGCTTAATTTCCAAATTTACAAAGATCGTGGTATTGATTCTTACATCTATAATGTACAAGCTCCTGACGAAGAGGCCTCCCAAAGAGTTGTCCAAAAGGGTTCCCATGGATTATACTTTTCCCTTCGCCATTCATAAGCGTCTCGACTAGCTAGCATAGGAACCAATTCCAAGCTTGTTACTCATTCGCACCCGTCATGGTATATTGCACGTTTTACTTGCTGAAAAAGACTAGACCGAGTCGTGGGAATAGCCTCAATAAGTATTTCCTCTTCCAAAAACACATGTTTACTTGCTTCGTTAACCCCATTTGATAAGTTTGTTCGATCCTACAACAAAACCACATATCGTTCTATCAATGACATTGTCAAATCCATATCTGGTGATGTTGGCTGATCAATCATCATTCTAAATTATAGAGTCACATCTTCAAACACCATCCATGTCACCAACGCAGTTCCTTTTCCAGCAAACGTGTACTCTCTCAATACCTTGTGTATTTGAAGGGTCATGGATAGATATATATCTGAAGCTTTTCCCACTTCCAAATGCAAGCCAAAGTTCGTCTGCCCCTTTGTCACAGAATAGCGAAACAGCAATGACAGCAACATCAGTATCGACTGTTCGAGTCATGACTCAGTTACGTCTGTGTTTCACTGCATCAGATACATGCATCTTGATTCAAGTGTCAGCCTTTTCGTGTAAACATGGTGCTAAGCTTGAAACATCATCATGTGCTGGATAACACAGAGCATCCTGAGCAATTGTTGCTACAACTACCTTTTCCTCAAAATCTGTTGAGCAAGCTGTTGCAAATGAAAACTTAAAAGTTCTTTCTTATTTTCGTCATCTCTCAGAAAACTTTGCCAATTTGGAGGATTTGTTTTTGACTCTGGATTCGTCTTTGTATTCCCTTTCTCCTAAATGTAGCTCTTGCTTCTTATAACAAATGCTCAGGATAATCTATCTTATCTACCTCGTGATGTATTTCAAGTTTATCACCATGTTCACATGAAAAGGCTGACAATAAAATCATGGTGCATGTGTCTGATGCAACGAAACACCAACTTGCACGAGTCATGATTCGAATAGTCGTTACTGATGATGCTGTCATTACTGTTTCGCTATTCCGTGACAGGGGTAGACGAACTATGGATTGAGTTTTGGGGGGGGGGGGGGGCAAAAGCTGTGGATACATATATATCAAAGATCTTTTTAATGCACCTGGCAATGAGTGATTACACACACTTATTGTGATCCATGTCTTTACCGGTTGTGATATGGTTCTCTGATTGCTTGATAAGGAAAAAAAGACTGCGTGGGAGACAATGATGGCATTTGAAGATGTGACTTTAACATAAAGAATGATGATTGGTAAGCCTAAATCACCGAAGTTTAACGGTAAGATCCCACAAACTTATCAGATGGGGTTAACATGGTTGAAGAATCAAGAAAATAACTTTTTGCGCAGAAGGGAAGACTAATTGAGGGTATTCCCTCAACTTGGTCTAGTATTTTCCAGCATGTAAAACGTGCAATATACTCAGGCAGGTGTTTAGGGGGACGAGCTATGAATTGGCTCTTATGCTACCCAGTTCAGGCGCTAATGGATGGCGAAGGGTCAAAGAGCATCCTTTTAAATAACTCTTTTTAAGACCTCATCATTTTGTCAGCAGCCTGTACATTGTGGATGTACTGGGATATGCGGTTCAATGCCAAACAAATGCTACATCCTAAGCATCAGAAACAAAAGCCATAAAATCTACAGTTTGAATGGACACATACTACAACAAGTCAAGCATAACCCGTACCTAGGCCTACAAATTTCGGAAGACCTCAAATGGACCACCCACATATTAAACGTGGCAAAGAAAGCAAATTCATCACTAGGCTTTCAAAGAAGAAACTTGAAATACTGCCAACAAGATCGCAAAAAAAAATAATGCTGACATCTTGCTCGTAAGATCAACGATGGAATATGAAGCCATAGTATGGGACTCCTACACGGTAACAAACATAAATAAGCTAGAAAGGATACAACGTAAAGCGGCAAGATTTATCACCAAAGATTACAAGTCAAGAGAGGATGGGTGTGTCTCCAATATGCCTGCCCAACTGGAACTACAAGACCTCCAAACAATTGCAAAACGAACAAGCTAGAAGTTGATATTTATGTACAAAGTGGTTTAGGGGCTGACTCCCGCTATTGAACCAGACGAATTTCTCAAAAAGCACGTCCTAAGAGAAACATAACTGCCAAGAAGTTCAAAGAATACCACGCAATAAATATTGTGGAAAAGCAAGTAAAGAATCACTCTAAGTGTTTTGGCACTCCACTAAGGAAAACACCACAATACTCAAACTCATTATTTGTAAAGACAGTAATCGCGTCGAATCAGCTAAACGACACTGTAGTGCGCGCATCAAGCGTAGAGAGCGTCAAATCTGCTCTTACGCCTCGTCAACAAATTGGCGGCGCTATCTCAAACCGTTATTTTAAAGCCAGAATTGGTATCGACAACGTATTCATACAGATACAGATACATATACAGAGGATGTCGCGGTCGTTGTTTATGTGGAAAATCGGGTCTCCCATGCACTGCTTTGATTGCATGTGGTGGTGACTGTGAATAAACATGTATTTTGAGCCAAATAGTAGTAATTTGAAAAATGTTTTAGTACTTTAGTAATTTTATTTTGTTTTAACCAATCTATCTAAAACTTTAAATCAAAGATACGGATTGAGGACTCATTTTTGAAATTTACGCCATTTGTTGACAGTATCTACTTCAACACTGTCTGAATGAATGTGGCCAATTAACAGTTCCAGCGCTACAATTTGTTTTATGTTGGTGTTCAGAAGTTATAAAAGTATCACAATCTGCATTTTTCAAAAGACTACTCTAACAAAAAGTGCTGGTCATTATTATCATTTCTGGTCTCCAAGCTTATAATTGGAGACCAGAAATGATAATAATGACGCTCGCTGTGAACTATGTTTTGGGTTAAACTATCGTTAGTCTGTCACAAGTTTCTTAAGGTAATCTGGAATACCTGATCTGGTGGTATTAACTCGCCATTCTCTTTCGTACAACACCAGTAAAGTAGAATCTGCTGGGGATGCATCTATGTCCCTAACTTATCGGTATTTAAAAGTCATTTTCAATTGTTTATTTATTACGCAAACCTTTAACTTTTAGCGGGCCTGAAATTTTGGTCGCAGATGACGTTGGAGTTGACAGTGGTGATATTTTACTTCACAATGTAAGTTGTTACGGAATGTTAATGATTGTCGTCTGATTTCTGCTATTCGCAATATAGTTTTCCTGTCTGAAATGCGTTTAAATGAGGCAAGAGGCGAGTTTTCTGTTGATACTTCTCGGCGTCTGATTCTTTGATTGATAATTTCAATCCATTCACTTGTATTTGTAGGGAAGCTTGTTATTTGTTGAACCTTTCCATCTCAGTTCATATGTTTTGAATACTGGTTGTGTGCGAATCAAATTATATTTTCCAGTACCTTTGGATTGATGATTAAAAAGTTTGTGGTGAGCGTGATATTGAATAAATGTTCGCCTAACATTGTTGTTTTAAATTGTCAGTCTTTAACTTATCGTTTTCGTTTTTTATGTGTTCAATGATTTTTTGGTTTTCAGTTTCTGATCGCTATTATTTTGAAATTCGTTCAAAAACCGATTGCAGTGTGGCTCTTTTGGTGCATTAACATTACAGTTCAGTAGTGTACTTTTATCGCAGACTGATTTGCTAAATACTTCTACGATCCAAGAACTGTCACCATTAATAAACATGTACAGAATATAATAGTTTTTGCGCACTTTTGTTTTGACTAGCTGTTAGTTGTTTAGTTAAAAGCGATTAATTATTTCACTATTTCACTTTCATTAATGATTGAATAAAACAAACATTATATTTTAAATTTCTGGTATATCTTGTAGCAATTGTACCTTTAATAAACTATGTAATGTTCAACATTATTTGAGCAATAACATTTTTTAGTTAATTTTAAACATCTTTTTATTGTTCTTTGCACGTTTTTGTGAGTCACACAGGTAGGATTTTAGTGCTTTCGAACGGTTACATTGTCATTATAAAAAATACATTGTTTTGTACATTTCATTTGTTTAAAAATAGAACCTAGTATGATCTTATTTATCTGGGGGAAACCTTTTTTTATTTATAAATAGAAAATATTTGAATCAAAAGTTATAAATAGATATATTGGAATTCATTTACTTTTTGTTTGATGGCAGACATTTTTATGTCTCATTGATGTGTATGAATTAATCGATTAGTTTTAAATACATTTGGTGTGGTAAGTAGTTTTTCAAACTCTATGAATATACAATTTTTAAGTTTGAGAAATACAATTATGTGGCCACAACATAATTAAAATTCCCTGTGTCATGCTATTTTATTGTGGCCCGTACGTATATCTCTTATTATGCTTGTAGTTAAATCTGTTTAATTGAAAAAGTATAAATAAAAGAGAGACTGCCGAGTTAGTAATGATAGTGTTGGTAATAAGAATAACACTCATTGGCTCTAGCGCATACAAGTTTATGCACTGCAGAGAGTGTGTATGAGGTCTTGATGGGGTAAAGAGAATAGATAATAATGAGTAAAAAGTGCATAATAAAGGGGGAACAAATTTTAAAAAATGGACTGAAAGATATGAATTCATAGTACATATCAATGGGGTGCTATTATATTGAGAATAGAACATGATACGGCAGATCATTCATTCATGCATTCATTCATTCATTCATTCATTCATTCTTCGTTCGTTCGTTCGTTCATTCACGCATTTATTAGTTCATTCATTCATTCATTCATTCGATCGTTCATTCATTCATTCATTCATTCATTCATTCATTTGTTCGTTCGTTAATTCATTCATTCATTCATTTATCCATCCATTCATTCATTCCGCAATCCCTTCCTCCCTCCACATCCCCATCTTTCCATCCATTCCTCCATCTATCCATCCATTCGTTAGGAACTTTGTTTAATTTTATCATTTAAAGTCATAAGAAACCTCAAATTAAAAAAAAATATGCATATGCTTTTTATAACTAAATGGATAGTTTTCATTATACAACTAATGTACATATAATTTTTTCTAAAGAAAATTCTTTAATTTGTCCACATTTAGTAGAAGTTTACTTATTTTTAATTGCTTCCTGGAAGCAATTCGCCGACATATTTTCCATATGCATAGTGACCTGAGCGTAACCCTCCTCGTAAAATTCGGGTGATCGCAATACGCATGAATCTGTCATTAAAATAAAAATTATCTGATTGTTCATGTTAAACACGTGCTCAATACCCATGCTTTTTGTTATTTGTTAACTATAAGGTGACAACCGGTAAACTTCGGCTTTAAAACACGGCATTTAATGAAGCCATATTTCTTAAATCATAACAGATAGAGAGAAAAAAAAATCGACGATTATACGTTATATTTGCGTAAATAATAAGAAAATCGTGCACAAAGGACTAAGTTTATGATATATACATGCATTGGTTCAAGAATTGGATAAACATTATTTTTTCACCACTCACTCGTTTCATATGACTTTAATAACACTGTTACTTAGTGAATTTTCCTCAATTACGGTTTTTGTATAGTTTAATGAGTTATTATCACAGAAAATGTTTTATTTGCAATAATTCTGATTTATATCATCAAGTTTGGTATGAAGTGCATGCTACTAACGCCTTTTATAATTAATGAAGTATCCTGATTTTCCCAAATATGTGAAAAATTTAATATAAGTGAGGTTAGAATAGAGCACAACTGCCACGTGCAGAATTCGAACTCACAACTTCAGTGTTGATAAGCTTGTGATTCATTTCGACTACTATAATCATTTAGCTACCGATACCACTTAAATGTCAAAACTAGTAAAGAAAACAGAAAAAGGTCTTAACATTAAGAATAAAGGAATAATAGACCTCTCTCCAGACGCTTTTGTATTTCAAGGTGAATAATATTAACAGCTGCTGATGTACATTTTAGAGATGGATATGGAAATGTCATTAAAGCTTTTCAGTTTTTGTATGGAGATCAGTAAAATACATAATTTGTACTATAGTCTAAAACATTTCTCTATTTCTGCTCACCGGAAGATTTTTTTTGGTTATGTTTGAACAATGTTAAAGTCAGTCCGTTTCCCCTGTTTAAACCAGTCAAAAATATTAAGTTACCTTCCTGTTACTACACTAGTTAGTAAATGTCAATGGTACATTTTTTGAAAATAAATTATTAACATTAATTAATTAGATTAATGTAAAGGAACATTCATAGTTATTCTAATGAAAAGGTTTTTCAAATATATATGAAACATAAGCAAAAATTAGAATTGAAAACGGTATATTTGAAAATTTCAACATCAATTGTTATATGTGGGTCACTCGCCATTCGATTTAAAGCTCGCGTTTAATGATGCACATTAGTCTTAAAACAGGATAAATCGTGATCAAACTATGTCATCAGAGAACTGCAATTCGAAAAAAATATAATAGCATTGGACAATTCTGGTAAAACAAGTGTCTACATTTCTATCCATGGAAGCATGTTTGTAAACAACCAGGCAACACAAATTTTGCGCATGTGTTTTATTTTGCAGATTATGTCATTTTTCTTTTGAGGTAAGATTTTTCGCTGTAATATGATTTTATGAATTACATTGTAAACAACAAACGAAGACATGAACATTATGTTAGCTGCTAAATTATTTCAAAAGTGTTCAAGATGACACTCAGTGTCTTATTATGTAGTATTCCTTTTTTATTTTTCTATGTTATTATCACAACAAAGTGTTTACTAGGTTAAAATGGTATCGGGTGAATAGAAAATTGTGTTAGGTGAATATGCATCAATGTATACACTAAATGAAAGATATTTTAGAATTTAAAAATAAATAAATTAGAAAATGGTACTAAGCATCAATTACAACAATTTATACAGATGAATATATTTTTTCACACCAACAGTTCTTTGAAAATGGAAAGCATTCCAGAAATAGATGCGTCACCCACTGTGGACAGCGAAGATAAACACAAGCATGTTTGTCTAAAAGGTTCGTAATGTAGGCACAACATACATTTTATCTAGATCATTATATGTTACTGCACAAATTCCCATTTGATATTCATTAAAAAAATCATTAGTTTCATATATTTAACGTCACTAAATAGGAATGAATATCCATGATGTAATTTGGGGATTAGGTTTCTTTGTTTTACTAAAACAATGAACCTTATTAAAAGTAAAAGACATAGCTAAAAATGAATGATATATTTTGTTATATTTTATAAAGAACAAAAGGAACAGCATAATTTGGATCGTTCTCTAACTCACCCAAAACAGCTTGTACAAAGTGAGTAGTCATTTTATTTTTTAAGTTGCTAGATTTAATGAAATATGAATAACAATGATGGTCCCGGTTTATTGAATTTTTCTTTTAAAAACAACAATAATTTCTTGACTAACTTTGTATATTCCTTTGTACAACAAAGGAATGAATATAACAAAAATATGAATACATCATCATAAAGATCATAAAACATGAACTTCATCATCATGTTACACTATTAGGGTAGAGTGTTTAAGAACATTGAAGGAAATCAAACAGGAAATTAACATAGGACGTTGTTTAAAAATGCAAATACCTGTATATATTTATCAAGCCAACGACAAAATATGTAGTGTAATGAAAAAGGAACGGAAGTTTACGACTGCTATGAATTTTTTGTAACTGTTTCAAATGCAGTTAACGTTATTGGATTTGTTCAAACAAAAATCTTGGCATTTAATTTATCGTGTTCTCGCTTTTCATATTAACACTTACTCTTCTTTTATATTTTATATTAATATAATAATATTTTTTAAATATGTTTTTGGCCCCGTCTTTTACCCTTTAATCAATGAGTAAGCACTCTGTATCCGTCAAAAGAAGGCTTACGATTTCTCTTAGATATAAGAAGATGTGGTATGAATGCCAATAAGACAACTCTCCATCCAAGCCACAATTTTTAAAAAATAAAACATTATAGGCCAAAGTACGGTATTGAACACGGAGCCTTTGCTTACACCGAACAGCAACTATAAATAGCTTCCAAAATGACTAGTGTTAAACCATTCAAAGAGGAAAACCAACAGTCTAATTTATATAAAAAATAGAGAAACACTTATGAACCCAATCAATAAACGACAACCACTGAACGCCAGGTTCCTGACTTAGAACAGATGCAAACAAATGCAGCGGGTTTAAACGTCGTTTTAATAGGTCCCAAAAGAGGGACGAAATATACCAAAGGGACAGTCAAACTCATAAATCTAAAACAAACTGACAACGCCATGGCTAAAAATGAAAAAGACAAACAGAAAAACAATAATACACATGACACAACATAGAAAACTAAAGAATAAACAACACGAACCCCACCAAAAACTAGGGGTGATCTCAGGTGCTCCGGAAGGGTAAGCAGATCCTGCTCCCAATCTTCATCCTTACCTAAAGCATTTACAATATAAGGTCAATGTCAGAAAAATATAAAAATAAAAATTATATGAGGCTGAGCAACTGGGGAAGTGCGAGGTGACATTGACCTTATATTATATTTATACTGCAACATAAATAAATACATTGATAGCTTTTTTTATATGTTGACGACACAAATTTCAAACTTATTTTATCCCTTAAAGAACCCCTGGTTGTGGAAAAAGTGTTCCATGATGAAATTGACATTGCACAAACTATAGCTGTGTTACAATATTTAGGAACTACTAGTATAAAATAATGTAACATAACAACATAGAAAGACACACTATAAAATATCCATTGAAATGGCTTAACTCATTCAAAAGACATTTTAACACAAACAAGCGAATATTCAATGAACGAATAAATTTGATCTATGACATAATGTTAATACAAAATCAATAAAATAAAGGGTGAGACGTGTAACAATTTCAGAAAAAAATCAATCATCACATTGAACAAAATGTTGCCAGAGATAAAATAACACAGGTTAATGAAAATATTTTTATTGTAAACTATACAGTAATGGAGATATTTTTTTTAAATAAATAATTTTGTTGTTCATAGTTCGAGAACAGAAGTGAAAACTTACAGTCATACAAAACACTTATCAAAGCTTATCAAAGCAGGTATCTATTAAAAATACAGAGGCGAAATATAACACTAGATAAGTAGACATTAAATAACAGAAAAGCCACAACATTGTATCAACAGGTCAAATTAACACGAAAATACGATTTGAGAGTACTTGCAGTTACTGAAAGGTAGTGACTTAGTAAAAGCCAAAACCAATTATAGTTTAAAAAATCATGCATCAGAGACTTTAATCATCGCGCTTAACATATTTAAAAAAAAATATGTGTAGCTTAATTTGTGTGTTAACAAAATAACAATTTAATGATTAAAATTCAGGACTGTTCCCTTCTTCATGACAGCATGTTTTAGAACATTTTCAGAAAATGGCAAGATATCGAAAGACAATAGTTTACAAGTAACGTATATATAGGCATTTTCTATACCTTTAATTGATATTGATTTTAATTGAATGTAAGATAAAATCTGGGAATTAGATAAGTGGAGTTATAAACATGGTATACATAAACATGTAAATGACTAGTCTTTACTTAATATTTTCTTAGTATCAATACGGTTTTGTTTTCTAAAGCAGGTGAGGAAGACGAAGGATCACTGTCAGGATATGGCTGGTCACACGATCCTGGTGAGGTCGTACAATATTCAAATATCCCAGAAGGTACAACACTTCCAAATGTTGCCTCGACAGAAGACAGACACACACCTGTAAAAACTTCTGGTAAATTGTGTTCCAACATTTGTTCTATAAGTAACTAGAATTCTAATCGAGACATACACATTGTCCCAAAAATAATCCGACATTATGCAATACAAAGTGTAACGTGATATAAAGGCAAGAATTTCAAGGCATCTTCACTTGACTTTTTCTAATCTTGAATTTCAAGAAATAAGTAGGCTGTGCAGAAGAGCTGTAGTCATATAACTTGATAAGATTCGGTTTCTCAATCTTTTTTCTGTTATTATTTTCATTTGTATCATTATAAATGTTATTTGAATAACACTCATGTACACTGTATTCCGAATATTACCATCAAAATAACATTGACTATGTAATTATTAACAGGAGAACACGCTTGTCGAATTTCATCCGAACCGTCTTTAAACCCAGAAAGCTTGTTGGTGCAAGAAATTTCTGATAACTCGAGTTTACCAACGCAAAATGCAGATAGACAGCCTACTGTTTTATCTGAAGATGCAGGAACTGTAACCAACACATATGGTAATGTATAGATGTACCAACATATATATGTTTATGTATTGCATGAATGCAACTGCACTTTTTATAGATAAATTCCGATTACTGAATCTTCTACCTGTTTTTTGGTTATCTAAATATTTTATTTGAGTATTTTGTTAGATCAAGAAAAAAATAATATTAACAACTATAGGTCACCGTGCGGCCTTCAAAAATTATCAAAGGCCATACCACATAGTCAGCTATGAAGGCCCCGAAATGACAATGTAAAACAATTCAAACGAGAAAACTAACGGCCTTATTTTTTAGGTTTTTAGGTAGTACAGGAACCTGGTCTCCCATTAAGCATGAAATGTTGACCAGAGACAATTGCCGTTGTTCTCCTGATATCTCTTGTGTTAATGTGCCCTTTAATATATATTACATAATACTTCTTTAACTCTTAAACTTGCTGTTTGAAGAAAATGTTATTTACAACATAATATCTTGTCAAACCAAATGAAACACTTCTTAACTGTTGTTTACTACTTTATCTTTAAAATGAACGGAGATTAAATGTGAACACACTGAGCATGTAACAAAATCTGAAGTGAAAGGTTTTTTTTAACAATTTGTTAATTTAAATATAACACTATATTATTTGACAATAAAGTATAGAACTTGTTGATTTGAATGATATTCTATTTAAATTCTATTTTTTTTTAAAATGAACCTTCTTAACCCTAAGTTGCTTGTAGTGAAAGTATGAATCAATACAAAAAAAACACCACATATTCTACAATATTGATGGCTACGAGTTAAACAAATATTTAAATAATGAAAAAAATTCAGATATTTTCAATTTCATTCCTTAAATACATATTGAGCTATACATTTCGATATTATCAAATGAATTCTCCCCTTTTGCAACCAGTGTACACTTGTTTCACACTGCTTCAACATAGTTATAAAAAATCATATATATAATTTCTTACAGGATATAATACAGAGAGAATTAGCAAGAAACAATGGAAAGGTTTGTCATCATTATATGATTGATATGCAGATATTTATATAAATATTTACAAAATATAGTTTATTTACTATATTTTCTTTATCTTTATTCTTCGGAGAAACACCTTGTTTGTGTCAGCTGGTTTTTTTTTTTATACATATCAAGAAATTCAGAAAAAAAATTGATTTAGGTCTTTGCATAAATCAGAATTAACAAAAACGAAAAACAGAAAACAGTAGTCCAAGAAACCCAACATAGCAAACAAAAGACAGAGTATCACGAACTTATGCAAACACCGGGATGATGGCATGTATTGCGCAAGATGGTACCGTTAATGTTATTACTACCACTGGGTCGATGCCTCTGCTGGTGGACTGTTAATCCCCGAGGGTATCACCAGCCCAGTAGCCAGTACTCCGGTACTGGCATGAAAATACGGATTTTTTGTGTTATTAAATTTGCTGTTACAAAATGTTAAAAAATATTATAAATTAAGGAATGTATCTCCCTCATGCAAAGCTCTGATTCCTTTCACGGATTTGGCTATACTTTTTTGGAACTTTTGGATTATAGCTGTACATCTTTTATATAAGCTTTGGATTTTACATATTTTGGCCACGAGCATCACTGAAGAGACATTATTTGTCGAAATGCGCATCTGGTGCAGAAAAATTTGTACCGTTAATGTTATTACTACCACTGGGTCGATGCCTCTGCTGGTGGACTGTTAGTCCCCGAGGGTATCACCAGCCCAGTAGCCAGTACTCCGGTACTGGCATGAAAATACGGATTTTTTTGTGTTATTAAATTTGCTGTTACAAAATGTTAAAAAATATTATAAATTAAGGAATGTATCTCCATCATGCAAAGCTCTGATTCCTTTCACGGATTTGGCTATACTTTTTTTGGAACTTTTGGATTATAGCTGTACATGTTTTATATAAGCTTTGGATTTTAAATATTTTGGCCACGAGCATCACTGAAGAGACATTATTTGTCGAAATGCGCATGTGGTGCAGAAAAATTGGTACCGTTAATGTTATTACTACCACTGGGTCGATGCCTCTGCTGGTGGACTGTTAGTCCCCGAGGGTATCACCAGCCCAGTAGCCAGTACTCCGGTACTGGCATGAAAATACGGATTTTTTGTGTTATTAAATTTGCTGTTACAAAATGCTAAAAAATATTATAAATTAAGGAATGTATCTCCCTCATGCAAAGCTCTGATTCCTTTCACGGATTTGGCTATACTTTTTTGGAACTTTTGGATTATATCTGTACATCTTTTATATAAGCTTTGGATTTTACATATTTTGGCCACGAGCATCACTGAAGAGACATTATTTGTCGAAATGCGCATCTGGTGCAGAAAAAATTTGTACCGTTAATGTTATATGTAACGTATATATTTTTGACTAAAAAGATAACAGCATAAAAGATAATTCGACAAGGTTTACTTTACCAATATTTTTTTGAATTCATTGAAAGTTTTTCAAGATCAAAAGCTGATAGGGGAAGACCTATCATGATCCACATACGCTTTGAAATGCCTGTAAAATTTGCTTAGAGTACTATTTGTTATGGTTTGTGGTCATTGTTGAAAACTGTTTATTATAGACCTATAATTGATTTTTTCAGCAATAAACATATTTGTTCTTGATGTAGAACAAAAAATTATTGCTAGCAATAAATGGCTACAGTTCTCAGAGGCAATTGGATATGATATGAGTGTTGAAAGGAAGAAGATTGGCAGTGAATCTAAACAGTTCTACAAACTGTTAAATGAATGGATAACAGTTATGAAAGAAACTGAACGGAATCCTATTCCATATCTAAAATGGGCATTAAAAGAAGTAGACGAGGAAGACTTAGTCACAAAATTGACACAGAAATTTGGCTCAAGTAAATGGCATAAGTATATGTATTGTTTTCTGGTTCTCCAATTAGGTGATACAGTAATGACATAACGGAATCCATCTCCGAAACGTAATCTATCAAACATAATAAAATCCGAAAACCGAAATCGTTAGCTCTTATAAACATATTAGTTAAACATCTCAAGTCTGAAGAAAAATATTATTCAGACGTTATTTCCTTATATCTTTTGTTTTTAAATTTGTTTCATTTCAGAATTTATTAAATATTGGTTGTGCTTATTTTATTAGCAAAATTCTACAGTTGACACATTGGCTGGATTTTAAATAGACAAGTTATTGTTGTATTCACATACTTTAAAATTGAAAATAGAGAAAATGTATTTTTGTTTTCTAAAGATGTTTTGTTGTTGGTGGAAATGTGAATTATGTTTGTTATCTCCCGTTTTCATTGTAAGATATTATAGATTTTTCGTTCGCTTTAAACTTGACAGCTGTCCCTGAATTTTAGAGCTAAACAACAAACACCAAAAATAATTAAGATATTAAATAGTATTTGCAATAACACGAATCTGCATTAACTTTTGTTTTCACATCACGTCTGATTTTCCAACGTTTATGGAAAAGAAGAAAATTAAAACCTAAAAGGTAAAAATAGTATTTGTTTTGACTCATTAGGCAATTTATGACCATTTTGATATTTAACCGGATTCACAAACAAACGTAATGAATTAATTGGGTTTAACGGTTACAATATGGCATCCCGTTCAGAATAAGTACTGTACTATTTATGAAGTCACCAACACCATACCCAACATCATTGAATTTTATGAAAGAACCATTCGAGTACCAATCCAACATAAATAATAAAACAGCCACGGAGGTCTCGTGATAAAATGCTCTAAATGAATTTGATATGCCGTTGGTAAGTTTGCATCAAACCAATCACTTGAAACTTGGTATTTGTAGCTTATTCTGCCAAGCACGTGATATTTAGGAGTTAGAGCAAAGACAGGTCAACTCGAAGTCAGCATAAGCTGTCTAGGTAGTGTGATTTCTACGCAAGCAGACTATTACTCGGTAAACTCAAAAATGAAAAATCATCTTATCGATTTAATATAATGCATAATCTAAATTCATATTGTCTTCAAATGTGTTCTTCCTAAATTGTATGTTATATTTACCACCTTTCTTTAAACCAATAATTATCGTAAAAATAGAAATCTTCGAGTCAACGAATAAAACCTGGTATCGTAAAGCTTTTAAACTTCTTGCTATAAACAGTAAACGAATTAATTTTATAAAACAATTAACAAAAACTAAAAAAAACCCGATGGTCTAGAAATAATAAAGCAATGTTGATTTAAATCTGGAGTAGCAGCTGCGTACATAATACTACACTTACTTAATTTTCACTATCTACAAAAGTAGAATGGTGAATCAAGCTGCATATGGAACCCGATATTTATTTGCAGCACATGATATCCACGATGAAGACATGGACCAGTTACAGACTCAACTGACCTCTAGGGATTTTAGCATTACAGGTAGCATGCATTTTAGTCACTAATTTGTTGTTATGCGAACTTTAAGTACAGTTTCGTACATATTTGATTCTGAGAACACGAGACCATGTACAATTAAATTAAGCTAGCCTAAAAAACGTACACTATCAATAATTTTCAAATTTATTTACATGAAATATCGTCGTGTAGACATTTAAAATACATTACTTATTTAAATAATGTTAAAATCGTCCGAAAAAAATAGTGTTTCTATCCCGAAGCATAGAATATCTTAAGAAATATATCACTAAGTTTTGGTAAGGTTTGGCTATAAATGTTATTCAACTTAGTTTCCGTTATTGAAGTGATTGGTAAACTGTGTGGGTTCTGTTTTGGAAAGTGGAATTTGAACATATAATTTTTGTCTATGGGATACTGATACTTGCCAAAACTTTCTAATCGAAATAATTAATATTCAATCCATGGTATGCATAACATCACTACAGGCTCTTGGATGAAACAATGTAACAGCCTTTAAACTATCATTCTGTATTTCTTTGTATTGATTTGTTTTAAATGTTATACGGCAGATTTAGCCCTGACATGTTACTTTACTTTGCTAATGTGGATTGTGAATTATTTTAAAGAACTTCTTTTTGTTACAATTTGGTGCTTAAATATTTTTTTTTCAGCAATAACAGTTTACAGTTATATATGGTATAATCATGCCAGAAATAAGCCCTTCTGTGTTGATACTGTCATATTTATAAATATACCGTGAACAAAACTTTAAATTGTTCGGAGTTTTTCAAATGAGTGTAACCTCTGGAACTGATTAGGTAAAACCCGGAATTTTTGGTCTTTATGCCCTCTACTCCGTACTAGGCTTGACGTTTTATATTCGATTCAAAGGTCACTGATGAGTATTTTGTAAACGCTACGCGAGTCTGGCGTCCAACAGTATACGTCTGAATTCTTCAAAAAGTTGTTTTGTAAACATTAATGTGTATCTATGTTTATTTACCCCGCCTCGCACCCTTTCAAAAAGAAAGCCGAAAAGGGGAAAAAACACAATAAAACAAAACACATATAAACAAACAAAACACAATAAAACAAGATCCTTATAAAGCAGTAGTCTATTGTTTCATGAAAGAAAATTCGGGATTAAAATTCTAAATGCAAATTGTTCAGTATATATCACGCCATGCATTTCTACAAGATAAAAGAGAAGATGTGGTATACATGCAAACGGAACAACTCTCCACAGGAGACCAAATGACACAGAAATTGATAAAAGTCTATTCCACTTTATATGAAACCAATTATAATAGGCAAAACAAATGCGTTCTATACATCTATAATAGAAGTTTAAACCAAAATGGCGATATATATGCTTTATCTGGATTTTGTTTAATTTAGTGATTGATTTCGGTTGTCTTTTGATCGATTTCTGTTAATTTATAAGCACTTGTCTTCAATGATTAAAAGTATTGTATTGTTTCTTTATTCATACTGCTTCGTCGTTTTTTTTCTCTCAGTTAAGCCATACACAAATGAGGGTCAAACTATTATTCAAGCAGCAACAGTGGTAATGGGGGATAGAAATGTAGTGACGAAAGTTGAAGGAGGTAATCATTTTAACAAATTAAAATCAAAGATTTATACATTGGAATGCTGATATAAATATTGTTGACATAAATTATCATTGATATGGTCAATTTTGTAAATTGTTTACCAATTTTTGTATTTTTATACGACCGCAAAAATTTTAATTTTTTGGTCGTACATTGCTATCACGTTGGCGTCGTCGTCCTGCGTCGTCATCGTCGTCGTCGTCGTCGTCCGAATACTTTTAGTTTTCGCACTCTAACTTTAGTAAAAGTGAATAGAAATCAATGAAATTTTAACACAAGGTTTATGACCACAAAAGGAAGGTTGGGATTGATTTTGGGAGTTTTGGTCCCAACATTTAAGGAATAAGGGGCCAAAAAGGGCCCAAATAAGCATTTTCTTGGTTTTCGCACTATAACTTTAGTTTAAGTGAATAGAAATCTATGAAATTTTGACACAAGGTTTATGACCACAAAAGGACGGTTGGGATTGATTTTGGGAGTTTCGGTTCCAACAGTTTAGAGATTAAGGGCCAAAAAGGGGCCCAAATAAGCATTATTTTTGGTTTTTGCACCATAACTTTAGTATTAGTAAATAGAAATCTATGAAATTTAAACACAAGGTTTATGACCATAAAAGGAAGGTTGGGAGTTTTGGTCCCAACAGTTTAGGAATAAGGGGCCCAAAATTGAACTTTGTGTGATTTCATCAAAAATTGAATAATTGGGGTTCTTTGATATGCCGAATCTAACTATGTATGTAGATTCTTAATTTTTGGTCCCGTTTTAAAATTGGTCTACATTAAGGTCCAAAGGGTCCAAAATTAAACTAAGTTTGATTTTAACAAAAATTAAATTCTTGGGATTATTTGATATGCTTTATCTAAACATGTACTTTGATTTTTGATTATTGGCCCAGTTTTCAAGTTGGTCCAAATCAGGATTCCATATCAAGTATTGTGCAATAGCAAGAAATTTTCAATTGCACAGTATTGCACAATAGCAAGAAATATCTAATTGCACAATATTGTGCAATAGCAATTAATTTTCAATTGGAGTTATCTTTCTTTGTATAGAATAGTAGTTGATAATATATGTTGAACATTTACCAGACATGACTATGATGTCATTTTCTATTTTTATTTGCCAATAACTTTATGTAAATAACTTCATTGGAAATTTGCCAATATAAAATGTTGCTGATGAAGTTTTTTTTATTGTTTTATACAATAAACAATGTATATTCACTTTTACTACCAACCAATCTTTACCATTCAGTGATAACAAGCACTTTATTTTACATTTTAATATTTTATGATGTATTTAAAAGAGTAGTTATTGTTGCAAACTCCATTAGAAATTTGAATTGATATCAGTTTTGGAAAAAGGGAAACAGGGATGTGAAAAAAAATGGGGGGGGGGGTTAAATTTTTCTCATTTCAGATTTCATAAATAAACAGAAAATTTCTTCAAACATTTTTTTGAGAGGATTAATATTCAACAGCATAGTGAATTGCTCAAAGGCAAAAAAATTTTTTTAAGTTCATTAGACCACATTCATTCTGTGTCAGAAACCTATGCTGTGTCAACTATTTAATTTTAGATTTAAATAAGTTTGAAGAAGAAATCTTTAATTGATTTGTAAAATCTTGACATTTGTTTTGTGTAAAAAAAAACATGTAATGTCAAAAATTTGATCACAATCCAAATTCAGAGCTGTATCACGCTTGAATGTTTTGTCCATACTTGCCCCAACTGTTCAGGGTTCGAACTCTGCTGTCGTATAAAGCTGCGCCCTGCGGAGCACCTGGTTGAATTACTGTGGCTTTTCAACCTCAGTTATCGATTACCGTAGCAGTATTTGGCAACACTTTTAGGAATTTTTATTCCTCAATGCTCTTCAACTTCATACTTTATTTTGGGCATGTTAGATGTTACTTATGTTAAAATAAGTAAAATAACAAAAAATACCAAACTCCGAGGAAAACTCCAAATGAAAAGTCACTAATGAAATGGCAAAATCAAAAACTCAAATGGATGGAAAACAACTGTCATATTCCTGACCTGGTACAGGCAATTTTGCTGTGAATATTTTGTTGAAAAAGTGTTTACTAAAAGATTTGTTTATATACGTCTGTTGTTGTGGATGATCTTTTATTAACACAATAGCTGAAATTAAACATTTGTATTAAAGAATTATTATTGAATTTTATCTTGCAAAAATAGTGTTTTGAGTACATAATGTTTTTAATCATTGTTAATATCCTAATCAAATAACTGACACAGACCTGTTATCGTAGTTGGTTTGATTAAAAAAAAGCAAAGGATTTGCTAATAACATCTAAATAACTTGTTCGTGCTCTTTCAGAGACAAAGACAGCAAATGGTTGTGACAGACATCTGACTGAGCCAGATTCAAAAGAAGACCAAAGTCAAGATTTTGCAAGTAATAGTTATATATGTTTTGGAGTTTAGTATGACGTCCATTAGCACTAATTTAGAACAAATATTCGTTAATTGAAGTCCGCCTCCGGCTGCGTGATTTTTCTCCCTGTGTTGATTACCCATTGGTGGCTTTCTGCTTTTTTACCCTTTGGTTGGGTTGTTGTCTCTTTGATACATTCCCCATATCCGTTCTATATTATATGCCAAATTGAGAGCAATCATTTTGGTTTTCAGTGCTAATGGTTTTTGTAAATATTTTGGAAATGTAATAGTTTGTCTTTATTGGCATGTGCATATATCACAAAATTTGTGTCTGGTGTACTAACCTTTAGGCTGGTATTTTTTTTTTTTACTCAGGATTGGCTCAGAAGTATGGTTTGCTAAGCCAGATACCACCCACAATTGACCAAATGACATACATGAATCACACATGTATTACCAAGAAACTAGATCAAAATTTAATTCCAAATTCTCAGTTACACATAACTCGTCATTTTACCCCATTGCCTTGAGTCTAGTACTATAAAAATGGGGAAATTTTCACTGTTACACTAAACAAAAACATCCTTTCAAGATAAAATTACTTAAGCCATTGCGTAAATATTACGGAAAAAAGAATGGTCTATAAACCTCAACACAGAAAACTAAAGATTGATTTAAATTACCACAAACTAAAAGAATAAAATATATGATATAACTTTTAAAAAGTAATACTAGCTTTTGTTTGTTATGGGACTTTAAATATATAATGGCGTCCAAATTTTTATTGATAAAAGAAGCTGATGTATCTGATGAGACCAACGTTCATCGACCGTGCCTAAAAGGAAAGGATTATCGAACTTCGGTGGTAAATTAGTTAATCGTTTTCAATTAAGATCAGAGTTAAACGCCGAGTGAAAATGTGAGCTGATTGTCGCTTAAGTAAACAAGCTATATCTCTAGGACACCGAGGTTCCTAATTTAAAAATGTTTGTTGTTGGACATTTACAATAACGTATCTGAATGACAATGCGTTATATAAAGGTAAATATTGTATTTCCCTAGATAATCTATCATCAAATGTAGTTGATGGTCCAGGGGAGACAACCGGCGCTATCGGTCCCTTCGATGATGTTCCAACTGAGAAATGTGAATTTCCCGGTCTCATGATTGATGGTATGTCACATTTATATATTACATGGTCAACTTTACCAATACTAATCAAAGGTACCAGGCTTATAATTTAATACCAACATGTATCATGTAAATCACATCTTCGTGTATTAATGAACAATATCTTCGAAAATCAGTTTATTTCCATGGTCAATGAAATATTGTTATTTACCTTTGTTTATATATTTTAAAACAATACATCCTAAAATGACTGATCAATTTACCACATAAATAAATTATGTTTTGGATATCTTTTCAGACATACATTTAGGGGTGACTTAAGTATTTTAGTGTTTGTTATCATTACAAATATTAGGATTATTTTTTAATTAAACCCTCGTCTTGTCCTAAAAATTAGATAGTTTAGTTTAACAAGGAAATGTGAAATGCCTATATGCGTATTTTTAACAAAATCATCTGTAATAGAACAAAAATCAAACGACAGACAGAATCACGCATCAAAGAGTTCAAAGACAATTAATCTGTTGACACATTGTCAAAATATCTAATTGAGTAAGACGAATATAATTTTGTGAAAGATGGTTAAATTAATGAATATTTATCACATAATAGATACAGTCAAAAAGATTTGATAGACATATATCGGTGTATATAATTGACTGTAATTCAGGGAGGATATATTTCTTTACTCTGTTTTGAAGGCAAGAAAGTCGTGTTCTCAAAGTTGAAATATTCTGCTATTGTTGGTCAGACATGTGTTATTAAAGTCAATATTGATGATAAGTACAGACATGATCATTTGATATGGAGATGGAAACGGAATAAAGAAGAGGAGTATACAAAAGGTGTATCAAATTCTGAGAAATACAACATAGGAAATGTGGAGAATCCTTCCTTAACAATAAAGTGTGTACAAAAGACAGATGAAGGGTATTATAGGTGTCAAGTTGTAAATGCTGCAGGTTCTGTCAATAGCAAAGATATATTTTTGGAAATACTTGGAGGTAATGTGCAGAAAATGATTTTGTTATTTGTATATTATGATAATACCGACATTCGGTTGTTTACAACCGACAATAAAATACATAAATTATAAATACATAATGTACATTTAAACACACTGTAAAATTCGATCGACTTATTATAAGCCATACATTGTAACAGTACCAGTTTCACAATAAATCTTCATTCCAGTAGTTTGCACAAAAGGTATTTTGATGACAACGGTAAATTCTGAACAGAAAGACCTAATACTTGGTCAGGAGCTATTTAGGGATAAATTGTAACGTGATTATCAGATATATGTGATTCTTATATTTTCAGATATGAAATAAGTGTAATTGAATATCTATCTTATGTCGACAATTTTGATTTCAAATTGATTACATGTCGTAAACATCGAAGGTGAGAAAGGTAGATAACAAGTTGCCTGAACTCCCAAATTAAAATAGATGGCGAACATTTTTTAATTCAATAAATTATGCCGTATCACATGTTTTAGGCATTCCAAAAGCAATTGTGAACGTTGAGGGAAAAGTCATACGGGGAACAACAGTTATTCTTCACTGCGAGATAACATCAGTACCAGATTTTACCTCATTGACGTGGCTCAAAAATGGAGATGCAATTACAATGACCATTAATAATACCAAATATAATGGTGGAACAAATCACAAACCATCCTTGACAATAAATAATGTTGATAATACTGATAAAGCAGTTTACACATGTGAGGTGACAAACTTAGCTGGAACAGGAACGAGTAACTCAGTCACTTTTAATATTATAAGTATGATAATATTTCTTAAAAACACAATGAATGTATACAATGGTCAACGAACATGTTCAAATACAATGATCTTTATTTGACAACCATATTCGTTGGCTAAATGTACCGTTAAATCTACACAATTAAATGTATTCGGCAGCCATTTTGAACTCGCGGAATCAACAAATGTTCAATTTATACTATCAATTTGAAAAAAAAAACACAACCAACCTTACAAACGCAGGTTCATTGATATTTTGTTTAAAATCTGAATAGTTAAAGTAACAAAATAAACTTTTCTAAAGTTTTCGTTTGTATGAAGTTATATAAAACCTTGATTGTTATGCTCCAAATCAATAACTGAAGGTTTACAGGAATTTTTATCTTAAATTATTTCATAATAACAGGCTCTAATGTACAATTTTTGACGATTTGACGTCGCAAATATCCGTTTTACTAGCTCGCCAAAAATACATTTTCGACCATTAAAAAAGTAAAATCACAAAAATACTGACCTCCGGGGAATATCTACGAAGAAAAGTCCCTAATCAAATGGCAAAATCAAAAGCTCAACCACAGCAAAATAATGGATAATTGTCATATTCCTGACTTGTTACAGGCATATTCCTATGTAGAAAACGGTGGATTGGATCTGGTATTATGGCTAGCTAAATCTCTCACTTGTATGACAGTCACATCAAATTCCATTATACTGACAATACTGTGTGAGCAAAACAAACAGACATAATTGGTGGCCTTCGGCTGTTGTCTGATCTATGGGTTGTTGTCGCTTTGGCACATTCCCCATTTCCTTTCTCAATTTTATAATAGGTATAAACATGACAAAAATAGGAGTACAGCGTCATTATTGTTTTATAACCTTAATCACCATAAAACAAACAAATATGTAATAAAGAAGCACAAAAAGGCATATCGACAAAACACATTAGCAAGATTTAAAGCCAAGAATACAAAATTATTTACAATAGCACAATAACACAATGCTAAGATGCATAAGTACAGGGCCACGTCATATGTATCAAAGGAACTCAAAAAGATATATAGTTAAAGCACATTGGCAAAAATTAAAGAGACGAATTTATATTATATTATATTATGTGATAGCACAACGGGAGAACAAATTATAAAAATCAGTTAAGTGCTCGACTCATCAGATAGACTCTAAACAAAAAACAACTAACATTCACATTTTTAAAAGACATGGGAGAACGAGTTATATGCTTTGACGTATGTCTTTTAAAAACATTTACTCTATTCAACAAACACTGTTATACATAAAATATAAAAAATAAAAAAGGAGCTTTACCTAATATATATATATAGTTATCAAAGGTATCAGGATTGTAATTTAATACGCCAAACGCGCGTTTCGTCTACATAAGACTCATCAGTGACGCTCAGATCAAAACAGTTAAAAAGCCAAACAAATACAAAGTTGAAGAGCATTGAGAACCCAAATATAGTTCATATATATATAGTTTGACTCTTTAAAAGCTAGAAACATTTAGTTACTATTGTCATTATAATGCCTGTACACAGTTAGGAATATGGCAGTTGTTTTTCACTCGTTTCATTAGTTGATAATGTTTGAATTTGACAGTTTCTTTTTTATGGATTTTCCCATTTTTCTATTTACGCTGGAGTTCGCTATTCTGGTTAGACGTTTTTTTATTTATAAGCTTGTATGTAGTATATACGAAATTTGACATTGTGACACAATGAAGAACAAAATGAATGAAAGATCGCAAGCGATCTAAAAGATCTATAGCTTTAATATTTTAGTAAGATAACTTTTATTAAAGAAAATATTTTCATCGTCTAAAGAAGTCAACATGTGTGTCATATATATGTATTTGTTTAGCTAAGGCATAATTTAGCCAATATAAGTTTATATTTAGCTTAAATCTTTTTTTAAACCAATAATGAATAGTGAAATAATGTTTCAATTTTTTCCACATCATTGTATAATCTTTATCAAACTAATTGATGATAATTTGATTTAAGATAAACCAACAGTGAGAATCGACGGGGCTGCTTTAGTCTTGACAGGAAGGACCACAACAATTGGCTGTACTATTTCCTCCCCAGAATCAGTTTCTGAATTGACTTGGTTCAAAGATGTAAACAAATTACAACTGGCATCAAACAGTTCCAAGTATGGTGGTGGTAGCATTCAAACACCGTCTCTTACAATACGTAATGTTAACGATATAGATAAAGCTTCCTACAGATGCGAAGCAACAAACATTGCTGGAACAGGTCATAGTAAAGTTGTACATTTAGATGTAGCAGGTAATTTAACATATTGCTATTTTATTCACAACCCTAGTTGGATGATATAGCTATTTACACTTGGTATTCATTTGTTTCGAAGTAGCATACTCCTCGATAAGAACATTTGATATGAATAAACTACACCACAAGGGAAAAAAGAACATGACAACGGTATCAGAAAAAAATTTTGCATTAGAAATTGTAAACATTGTATTGCTAACAAAACGTACGGTTTCAAGCATGGTAGTATGGAAACAATGTATCCTAGGTAGATAATATAGTTGTTGAATGATGGCCCATCGGTAATTTAACTGATTCATTAGTAGTTAAATTACATTACATTTACGAGCGCATGTGATGAGTTTCTAACCAAAACATTCGGTGCGATCAAGGAAAGAAATCATTAAAGAGCAGAAATGCCTAAATAATCTAAACAGGACATCACCCATACTAGCTTGGTCAATTGGCAATTAATCGGACATGTTTCATCTTTGAGATGAATGCTTTTTCATACATTTTCTAGTACTGTATACATTTAGTGATATTTGATTATTTTCTGTCGTTTTTCTCTCAAATAAATTTTATCTGTATACCTTAGGAAAACCCACGATCCATCTATCATACAAGTCCACTGTATTACGGGGAAACAAATCAATGATCGACTGTTCTGTAACTTCCAAAATTCCAATCACATCTCTACAGTGGTATAAAGATAGTCAAAGAATTTTGCCTACATCGGTGATGTTCAGTGGAGGTTCGATTGAAAAGCCATCGTTAACTCTTAACAATTTCAGCAAACAGCATGAAGGAAAATACAGATGTGAAGTATCAAATGGAGCTGGAACAGTATCAAGTGATGATGCTGTTATTGATATAGGAGGTTTGTGACTTAATTATACTTACCTAGTTATCTGAAATTAATTTACTGTATATGTAAAATCACTCAGGTCTTAACTATATATTGTCACAGATAAAGAGTATGTGCATAGACTCAAACGTTGTGTACACATACCAAAACCTCTCAAAATTCTCACTTTTCAAAACAAAGTGACAAATATACAAATGAAGACCAAGTAGAACGGTGCGCTGCTGAATAAAACCTCAATCAGATTGATATATATATATAAATACATGCGAATAATCTGGTTGGATTGAAACAGTTTTTAAAATACGTTAAACTTCTCCTCCAATACCTATCTAGACTGTATATTGTTACCATTAAAACACCCAATTATAAAATCGGCATAGCTGAGCTACTAACCATATGGTTGGAAAATACCTAATTTGAAAGTATTCGAAAAACACATAAACTTATTATACCAGCAAAGAATGGTTTCCTTAATAATTCGATTCGCGTTTCATCTCAATAATTGATAAGGATGCATATATGATTTTTAAATATCATTTCTCCAAAAAAATCTTTAACACTCTTCTGTGTTTTTCTTAGATATGCCAGTAATATCGCTTACATCATTAACCTATACTGTTAAAGCGGCTGGTTTCGTCACATTAAGATGTCAAATTGCGGGAAATCCTAAACCCGAAATACAATGGTATAGATTGGTCGATGGAGAGAAACATATTGTAAAAGAATCGTTAAAGTATTCAGGAGGTACAGTCAAAGTGCCGTCACTTACCATAACAAATGTCGACGGAAATGATACAGGTTCATATATCTTGAATGCGCACAACGCCTTTGGGGAAAGCTGGAGTGAGAAAGTGACTGTTAAAGGAGGTAATTCTTACCTGCACTGTTAAATTTCGGTATACATTGATATCTTTTTATTAGTTTGTCAATTTTGTTGATTGCTTGGTGTTCAAATGCTATGATGGAAGGTGCTTCAGTGATTCTTAACTTGGTGAAAGAATTTCAAGATAGTATAATGTTAAAGTTTGACTATAGCTAACGTCTTTGGTGAGATTTACATCGCCTGGATTATTTTCCAATCTACGAAATTTCAATATGTAAAGTTTGAAAGTATCGCAGGCATAGCACAACTCATTAATTGAGTTCTTTTTTACTTTAACAATATACAAAGTACCATAAGAAACAATTTAGATACCACCTTTAGTTTCCTAACCATTAATAACCGTTCAAATCAATTGTCTGTTTGCCTCGTAAATGACCTTCAATTAGCATGATAAGATCTCCAAAAATGTCGTGGCAATTCCGATTTTTTTTTAGCAAAGGTTGACTTCTTATAGTGTTCATGATACAATTAAAATTTGGATAATTATATGAATTAATATCTTGTACATATATGATTTTTATAAAGATTGATTTTTACATATATAAATTTTAATATTGATGACTAATTATGTTTACATAATATTTCAAAAAATAGACCAAAAGACATTTAGAAAGCTACTTAAGTACTTAAGCAATACACGATATCGCTATTGTCCAACATTACAGGACATCACAAAGGTTCTCATAACATTTGTACAGCAAAATAGAAATCGTCGCATGTAACAAATGACATGGGATATTGGATAATGTCAACAGTTCATGTGTCGCAGATTATCTGCTCAAGTATGGCAAATCCCCAAAATAGCGATAAGGTGTATAGATATGTGTCTTTACTATAAGAAAATCGTAACTAGTTAATTCTATTTATGAGTAAAGATAAACTCCAAGCAACAAAAATATGTCCCATCAACACCAACTTTAAAAACAATATAAACAAAGCAATAGTTGTTAAGGTAGAGACAACGACAACGACACTCTTGATAGTTATCAAAAGTACCAGGATTATAATTTTATACGCCAGACGCGCGTTTCGTCTACATAAGACTCATCAGTGACGCTCAGATCAAAATAGTTAAAAAAGCGAAATAAATACAAAGTTGAAGAGCATTGAGGACCCAAAATTCCAAAAAGTTGTGCCAAATACGGCTAAGGTAATCTACTCCTGGGGTAAGAAAATCCTTATTTTTTCGAAAAATTCAAAGTTTTGTCAACAGAAAATTTATAAAAATGACCATATAATTGATATTCATGTCAACACCGAAGTGCTGACTACTGGGCTGGTGATACCCTCGGGGACGAAACGTCCACCAGCAGTGGCATCGACCCAGTGGTGTAAATAGTTATCAAAAGTACCAGGATTATAATTTTATACGCCAGACGCGCGTTTCGTCTACATAAGACTTATCAGTGACGCTCAGATCAAAATAGTTAAAAAAGCCAAATAAATACAAAGTTGAAGAACATTGAGGACCCAATGACACACACTTGAACATAAATTGGGTTTTAATTACTTTTTATCTAATTGTTATTTTAAATCACTCGACAGGATCGAAGTAACACTGATAGTAGATCTATACACATAAAACAATACATTGTATTATCAAAACGGGAACAAATATAAAGCAAACCTCCGGAGACAAAAAAATATGTGCTTGAATTTAGCTAAAACATATAACTGGCAACCACATTTCAGAAGTGGTACGCTGTTCAAACATGTTATTTTAACATTATATACCTTAGCAAGAGTCTAATACCATGCTCCATTCATAATTCAATATTAGATACCTATTTATTATAGAAATACCTCGGATAACTCTTAATTCGGATGCCTCAGTGTTGTTTGGAAAAGCAATCACAATTGTTTGTCTTCTAGAATCAGACATACAAACTTTGAACTGGTTTAAAGATGATTGTGAACTTTCGTTGAACAATAAACACTTCATTGGCGGAAAACTTGATTCGCCCCATTTGACTATCACTGCTGCTTCCAAATCAGATGAAGGAAAGTACACATGTAAAGGTATTACTCAGTTTGGGACAACAATCAGTAACACCATATCGATAATGGTTTTATTTGGTGAGTAACTATTTTTTTTCAAGCTAAACATTTGTTGTTAGTGCGGTTTTCTTATCCTACAACTATCGGATATTTAAACATTCTATTCTGGTACCCGTTCTTTATTTCGTGATTGGACTATCATTTACCTGTAAGAAATCATTATTTTACCTTTAGTTGTCCAGTACTTGTACTTTTCTTCAAAATATTGGACAGCTGATGGTAGCATAATTGATTCTACCCGTAAATGATAGTCCAAGAGCTGAAGAAAAAAAAAATTTCGTGGGGAAAAAAAGCAACAACGAAATAACGAATAACAAATACATTTTTTATCAAAAGAGCACAAGCTATCATAATCATATTCACCGATTTAACTCAAATTATCATATTTTATAATTTATATAAATTATGTAATTTATAATATACTACAGCACATATGCAAATAAAATAAGTCTTGAATAAACAGTAAACAGCGCATAAACTAGATAATATATATAAGAATTTCTTGTGTATTTTAGTTTAGACGCCATCTAATAAACTATCGAGATGACCCCAAAAACTACCGACGTTTACATAACACGGTATAAACATAAACCAGTGGCGGATCCAAAACATTTCATAAGTAGGGGCCCACTGACATAGAGGGGGACCGCTCCCGTTATGCTTCCATGATTCCCTATATCTATATATAATCAATTTAATTTTTCCTACAAAAGGGAGGCAGGACCCCCGCCCCCCTAAAATACGCCTCTGTGATAAATTTGTTTGATAATATTGTATATTTATAAAACAATTTTCACACTTAATGAAAACAATCTGAACAAGAGCTTGTACTTTTTTGCTTTTTCACCTTTAAGACGTGTACTGTAAATGAAAAGTAACATGAAAAAACGTTCATGACATCGCGGTCACCTGACTAAATTATGTCTGTGAGCTGAAAAACAAAACAACGTCAGCCAATCAGAAGACGCGTTACATCCAAAATTAAATTATTCATAGATAAATATGTTAAGTTTATGTACTGGTGCCAATATATGATTTCTACGTTTCATCTTATAGAGACATACACATGTAACTTGGTAATGTCACCTGTATAAATAAAAACAATTCTAATATGACGACCTATTATCGTCAACCAGTATAATCGCAATATATCTACCTTTAGCGCAAATGCAGTAATACACAATAACGGCTGTTCCACGTTACGACCAACTTATTTATACTACCTGATATTCTCAATTTTCAGCATCAAAACCCCCAGTTTACGTTGGACAAGATTCAGATACAATACATTCATCTCTTTTATACAGAAAAATAAACAAATCAGTCCATTTCAATTTATTTTTCATGGTAAAAATTTCATAAAACGACAATTCTGCGGAATTATATTGTTGTCTTGCCATGGCAACGAAACAAGGTGACGTCACAAGTATGTTTCCGTAAACCAAAAATCAATTGTAAATACCGGGCGTTTTATAGCTCCCTGTACACCTCAGAACAAATTAGATTACATTGGAAGAAAATATATAAGTGAAAAATGCGATTAAAAAAAAATGATCATTGAATTATGTAATATTATTAATATTATCAAAGTTTGGTAAAACGGAACAGCCAAAACAGTATCGTATGTGTAAGGCTTTCATGGTTTACAAAATAACCGAATTTGTCCTATTAGAATCTAAATAATTCATGGCAGTCGTAGATTTGTTTTCATTTAACCATGGGTTGGGCATTTATATTCGATTATTTTACCCTGGTTAAATGAAAACAAATCTACGACTGCCATGAATTATTTCTAAAATATTGGCAGGCTTGAATTATGAGGGAGATCAATAGTGAAGATAGGGATAGTTCAGGATTGAAGTAAAAGTTTAAACTCTTACAAGTTCGGGATATATTCATTAAAAGTTAAATCACAAAAATACTGAACTCCGAGGAAAATTCAAAGTTCAAAATCAAATGGCTAGATAAAAATCACGGATGGAAAATAACTGTCATATTCCTGATTCGGTACAGGCATTTTCTTATGTAGAAATTGTAGATTGAACCTGGGGCTGATCTCAGTTGCACCAGAAGGGTAAGAAGATCCTGCTCCACATGTGGCACCCGTAGTATTGCTCGTGTTATTACAAACCCGGTAAATATTCTAATTCGGTAGGTCACATTCATGAAAAGGGACGGGGATTGAAGTTACGACGTCTGGAACATATCCGATATCATCTGTGAAACGGTTATTCCATAGCGGTCAACAAACTCGTGATGGCGTCCGTAAAATTTACGAAAGGATGATTTCGACATCACCATTTGCAACTCTACTTTTAATAGCTTCCTTGTGAGCAGCAGCCCTTTATCAATGAGATCATGATAGAAAATACAAGCACACGAATATCGTATCAATTTGGAGATATATACTCGGTATGCAGGCTCTGCTGGAGTGTTGCTCCTTAGAAATGGAAAGTTCACAATTGGGAAGCTGAAATCATCTCATTTGTCGTAAAGTTTTATTTTCAACCGACCCTCATGGTCAATTTCGAAAAACTAAGAATTTTCTTTTCCTAAGAATACATTACCTTAAATGCTCTCCAACTTTGTACTTGTTTGGCTTTATTACTTGTTTTGATCTGAGCGTCAGTGATGAGTCTTATGTAGACTTGCGTATTTTAAAATTATTATCCTTGTACCTTTGATAACTATCTAGATGTAAGTCAAGATATGAGGCCGACTTAACTGTATCTATAGTATCCTTTATCTCTAGTTCCGATGGGATAGATGCGTTCAACATTGTCCCACAAGTATGTTGAAAATATGCGCTTTGTCAAGAGTATGCCGCACAGCCTTATATTTTGAAAAAAATTGAAGTGCATATGAGCGTTCCATTCTAAGACATATTTTTATCGAAACTTCATAGTTATAGTTGTACAGTTTAAGCCTTAAAAGGAGTTCCTATGGGAAATTCAATTTTGTATATTACAGCAATGCAACCTATAGTGTTTTATTGGTTGTAAATAATGTCATACGATTTTAATGACTGTAAGATTATCACATGTTTACCTGGAGGTGGAATTTTCAATTTATTATTAATTAGAAAGTAAGAACAAATAAATGAGTGTGTATCGTTTGGCGAGAAATATAGTTACTGCATACACATAAATAATCATTGAGATCATCAGTAATTTTGTTCAGTTCAACCATTTCCCGTGCAATCGGGTCTGCTGTTACTTTTATTCAAATCAGTTAATTGTCATGTTGTAATATGAAATGTATTTCCCAAAAACAAATTTGTAAGAGCAATTCAAAGATACCAGACTCGCCATTTTCAACGCTTGACGCGCTGTTACTCTACATAAGACTTAACAGTGGTGCACGAAAAAAAATATATAGATTAAACACAGAGTAACAGAGCCAGCCAAGTTACTATAAACAGATAAGAAACACTTTCAAAACATACGTGTTTGGAAACAGTAGCTTTTTAATGTTTCTTCTTATAGACACACCCCAAGTGACGATTGACGAAAGCAACATATCGACCGAGGCTGGTGCAAGTATACAATTGAAATGCAGCATTAGCAGCGAGCCCTCGATCACTAGAATCAACTGGTATAAAACGGAAAATGGAAAATCAACTCAGATATCCTATTCAGGGAGACATACAGGTGGCTCAATTCAACAGCCATTTCTCTCTATTATGAATGCAAATCCAAATGATAGCGGCGTATATTTTTGCGAAGTAGAAAATATAGCTGGAAAAGGACGTAGTAGAAATATACATCTAGAAATCAAAGAAGGTAAAAATGTTATGTTTCTTTTTTCACTGTATAGGTAATAAATAATTGATTCATAGATGTCCAAAATATAACGGCAAACTAAAAGTATTTCTTAATCTATCTTATCAATTAAATATGGTGCTGAAAATAAAAATTCCCCTTCAAATTACTGCAAGAGCTGTTTCAGCCACAATATACTCAAAGTACAGTTTTTCTCAATTACACACCAAAGCATTTTATATCAAAACTAGGTAAGGTTTTTATTTATATATTTTTTAAAACAACCTCTCTATATTATATCCATGCTGTATAAAATAAGAAGATGAATATGATTAAAAACGAGACATCTATCTACTTAATACCAACACACGTACGTGTTAGCATTTTCGACATACAGCCTTCATCAGTGAGCAAAATGTTATACAGTATAGTAAGATTTGACAGGCCATGATATGACAAAATTCAATAATGTATAATTGAAAAAAACATACATCTTGATTACAAAAAAGCATAAACGAAAATTAAATGACAAAGATGACAATCAATGACAACCACTGAGTTATATACTAAAAAATCAACAAAACAGCGACTTTTTAAAACAAATTATGTAGACCCAGTTTTCTTTCTAACTACTACAATGTTAGATGTCTTCTTTTCTTATTTGCACTCCAAGTATGAACAAAATTTGAAACGTATGGTTACTCACTTTTTTTGACCCATGATGAATTGGTTTAGTTTGACATTACAAAATAGTCAACCATGTCATGTCGGAAATGAGACTTAAAACCCGTAAATATCACGTCCCAATATCTCTGGACGATATATTTGATGCAATATTTAAGGTATGAAATTACAAGAAAGGGTATCTCTATCAAAAATACATCCTTTCGCAGATTCAAGTTCAAATGTATCTCCCTACATGCACGATCCTCTTTTAATTTATCATTTTATTTGTTTAACATAATGCTATTGGACGTAAACATACATTTGGTAATTATTTATGGAATTTATATTCATAGCTCTACCGGTAATTTCTATATCAAACAACTTGGAAGGACGTGAAAATCAGCCAATCAAGCTTATCTGTAATATCAAGTCAGGACTCCCTGTCCAGTCTTTAATTTGGTATAAAGAAGTTGACGGCAGACAAAGAGAAATATTTGAAAATGGAATAAAATATGAAGGTGGACATTCTCGTATCCCCGAATTGACCATTCTTCACTGTGATAAAACTGACACTGGATTTTATATTTGCCGCGTGGCAAATTCTTTTGGGCAATCTTCCAGTGAAAAGTGTTTCTTGCAGGTTTCTTGTAAGTAAAATTATTACTGTTTCATTATCAAAGTGTTTGACTATTTGCAAGTGAACTTGTAATATAAGACCAACCTAGAGTTGGTTATCTACAGATATTCAGGGTGTGTTTTTATCATCATTGTTTTCAAGTTCAAAAATGGACATTTTTCATAATTTTGTTATGACTAAGTTTTTTTTTCTATGAGGAGCTATACTACTGTACATAAAATATTTGCATATGTCATACGATAGGCAGATAGCATGTTACTACTTTTTTGCCGAAATTATCACGTGTGATACAGTTTTGTTTTAAGACGTCCATCTATGTTACGTTCCGAAGGAAAAACAAAGAATGCAGACATATTTTCGGTAGTATACTTTACCTTTAATTTACAAGGATAAAGGATAGACAAGCATCAGATAGAATGTTGGTCTTCAGTGACCAGATTTCACCAAAATTAATGAAATAGAAATGAAAAGATAAATTACAAGATGCTTTTCTTTTTTTTTTTAGAACACTATGCATGAAGTGTGCTTCATATAAGTATACAAACAAGTTTTCATCATTAGTGCATAATTAGTACTCATTTGAATACCAACTGTCTGTCAAAATATCAACACAACAAACTTCTTACAATATATTTCATGTCGATTAAATACTTAAGCATTTTATATATTTTTTTTAGGTGTATTTGATATTGTAATCTTTGAGGTTTTTTCACAAAGTAAATGTAATTTTGGTTTGCTTCAAACAGTGAATTTTATATACAAATAAAATTTTGGCAGAAAACCTTTGTTTAATGAGCCGATTTTTCAATTTAGCATAGAATACAGTATTGCAAAGGTAAGAACAATCCAAAATGATAATGTAAGTGCAAAATTGTATAGATTGTAGTTTAGTATTGGAATAGGCTAAATATCATGCTTATGATTTACATATTGTTTTATTTAGACAAACCGGTAATAACTGTTCCCTTAGAAAAGAATGTCATGGATGGCCAATCAGTCGATATAGATTGTTCTGTCGATGCCAAACCAGACATTGATAGTTTGCAATGGTATAGATTTATCGATGGACAATTTATTGAGCTGCAACAAACAAGCAAACATTACACAGGAGGAAACAAACGAAATCCTTCCCTAAGCATCGTTAATATTGGCAAATATGACGAGGGAGCCTATAGGTGTAGAGCTTCAAACAGTGTCGGAGAATGTTTGAGTGATAATTGTCAATTAAAAGTTTCCAGTGAGTAAGCTTATTCGTAAATTTTTTAATTGACCATAAAAGATAATGAATGAAAATTTAAAAGAACATGACAACACACTTTTTACTTCACGTTGTTTCATACTTTCAACTTAAATATTTAATTCATTGGAAAAGTTTGTGAGATTAGAAACCATAGCACTCTTTGTTTGTTTGGCATGTCGTCAGAACATATACTTAAAACCCAGGAGCACATATGGTGAATAAAAACAAACAAAAATCACTATAAACAGCGCTTTACTATGATCTATTCATTTTTCTTTGAAAATAACAAACGAAGAAAATATCCAGATGTTACATTAACAAATAAATATATTTATGAGTTCTTAATTTGTATCAACGTCTTATTAAACTATTGACGAACGTAACAATACCTTTCTGTATCGTCCTCATGAAGTTAGAACGCTTTGGATACACACATTTGTCTTTTCCTAATAGTGTTCCTTATTTTATTGCTAACCTATTTCCTTGAAGAAGAAATTGTCTGTATACTAGAAAATAGTAAATCATGTTTAAGGTGGCTCGTGGTTACAAAAATTTCAGCAAAAAATTAAACCTTTATTTTTTCATTACAAATTTTATTTATTACACTATTAGTTATTACTTTATAATATGGTACAAAAATCAACCAAACAAATCGATTCGGTATGGCCCCAGATGACTTTTAAAATGTTTATATTATTGAAAAAGCTCCAAATTATCTCGCTTTGGTACACAAATGTCATTTTTGGTATTAGATTTGAAATATCTTTTTTAACTCATCGGTGACCTATATTTTTATTATTGTTTTCAAATAAGCTGTACATAAACTAAATAATTGTAAAATTTAAGCGATTTCTGTAATTAGGTTATTTTTTTGTTTCGATATTACCTCTATTTTTCCTATTAGTTCAACAGAAAAAAAGGACATTAACAAAAATGTATGCTTCTTCCGGAGGCAGATTGTGAGCTTAAATGAACGGTGACCCGATTTTTTTATTTCATTTTTCTTTTAAGTATATGATAAAGTTTATTTATAAAAAGATATAGCGAAATCCTATATTAGAAAAAAATTTGATTTATGCCCCCTTAAAATAAAAGATCGTATGCATGTAACTATGTATTTACAAGTAACAGTGAAACTTTTTTTATTGACCCTTAGGTAAGCCAGAAGTGCTGATTGAGCACAGAACACTATCCTGTACAATTGGTCAAAGTATATCAATAGAATGTAGAGTACAAGCAGACCCTGCAGTGCAACATGTTAAGTGGTTGAAAAAAGACAAAGACAAACAAGGAAAAATAACACAATTAAAGCAAACAAAAAATGAAACATTTGAACACAGTATTAAACCTTCATTGACAATTCGTGATGTACAAAAGACAGATAGTGGGCATTATTTTTGTGAGGCAACAAATATCGCTGGTACAACAAAAAGTGAACCAATATTACTTGACGTTGCCACGAATATATCAGGTATGTAAGCACTGTAGATTTTAATCTATATCTTTCCACCTAAAATTTGTTGAATATCTGTGAAACTTCAGTATTCGGTGTTTAGGAATTACGCTTAGCAAAGTAGTTGACTTACTCTTTTTACAATGGCATATGAACTGACTTTTCTTTATCGATTATTATATCTGTTATGCTTTACCTCTTTTAAGGATTTGTTGAATGTGTATGTGTAGATGATTTTAGATTTGTTCGATTGGCTGCTTTTCATTTTCTTTTCTTCACATCCTACGACTTACAAACGCAGATTGATCCATTTAATATCTTTCTCTCTTCCAATTATTTATCAGAAAGATAATGGGTGTCTGTTTTGTTCTACCTCAGAAATAGATTACCTTAGCTGTATTTGGCAAAACCTTTATAATGGTTGATCCTCAGTGCTCTTCAACTTCATACTTCTTCGACCTTTTTAACTTTTTTTGTATTCAAGCGTCACTGATGAGTCTGATGAGACGGAACGGGCGTCTGGCGTAAATTTATTTCAATCCTGGTATCTATGATGAGTTTATTTATTTTCATTTATTTTCTTGTGACTTTCCTATATTAAAAAAAAGATATACAAATATTTCAATCAACATTGTTTCACTTACATCTGTGTAACATTTTTCACCATTTTTCTGTTTCAGCATTCATTTGTCGGTCGTTCAGGTTTCGGATATTTAAAACAAACTTTGTTGTTTAAGTGTTCATTTACAGCGACCACTAGCTTGTAAATTCGGAAGGTTTTTTTGGTTAAAATCCCGCTTGTGCTAAGGTGTGTTCAAACCGATCTAAACTGACAGGGGTTTGAGTTTACCTGACAACAAAAGTTTTATACGGGTACAGTGACTTCCTTTATCAATTAAAACTGGACGCACTAACTTACCCAAGATAACTAAAAGGGACAAGAAACATCAATAAACAGAGCAAACGATATAGACGAAATAATGTATAATATTTTTGTTATGACAAAGGACATTCATCATAGGATGTAACAAAATTTGTTTTCAGCGAAACCTCACAAACATGCGTAGAGTTATAAAATTGTATGTCACTTTCAATTCTACAATATTGTGTGATTTTACTGATACTAATTAATTGATTCGTGCAACATCATTCACATATTACTCAAAAGATAACCAAAAAAATACACGTTTTCTGCTCTTTGGTCGGGATGTCGTGTCTTTGACACATTCCACATTTCCATTCTCAATTTTATTTTGAATATGTTTCAGATCCAAGCATAAACATAATTGTTTTAGCATATATGGGGGACAGATGTAGTGTGTCAATATTCAAAGAACACATTGTTGATCTTTCGGACACGTCGAATGAAGTGAATAATATTCAAATTGCTGATTTTATTATTGAGGATGAACGTGACCAGCAATATCTAGAAACTTTAAATAGAAAAATTCCATCTACAAAAATAGTATTTCTACTGCTGTCCAAAGACTTCGTCGATAAAGCATGGCCAAATGTATCAAATATGATAAACCTTAACGACTGTGTGTATTCAAGAAAACCACCTTTAGTACCGGTATATTTAGAACAGTTTTCCAAACTTCCATTTGGACTAAGGTCAGTGCAATGCTTGTACTTCTATAGAAACGATAGTGCTTACAAGAAGGCTTTAGGGAAATTGTTGCAGGGATTGTTTTAGAACAAAGTATTGCGTTTTTCAAACACATTTATTTCTTATATGGACTTTTTTCTAATTTTATGAATCAAATAATGTTATGTTTGAAATGTATTGTCTCACATTGTTTTGATTAAATAAACCTTTTTTGTGTATATAGCATAGATATAACGCTAACACTTTGACCACTATATACTTACTTAATTCAGAAAAACGAATAATAAATAACAAATGTTTATTGATCTCAAAGTATCGATACGGCAAGCAATCTTAAATCTTTTGTTGTTGTTGTGTTTTTACTCTTTTTGGTGATTGTACTGATAAGAAATGTGATAAGACGTGCTCTGATGTTTGCACTTTTCGTATGGTTTGTAGACTACCAGTCTTATTATGGAAGGATTGAACGCTCATAATCACATAATACCCTGCCATATTTTGTATGCCAATGCCAATCTAGAAACTTGTTATTCGTTGGCTGTTGTTGGAAAGTTGTCTGTCATAATTGTTGAACGTTTTAAATATTTATGTTGTAATATAGTTCAGCCCTTTGGTTTTTCTCGTTTGAATCATAAGAAATTTTATAATCTCAATGCCATTTTTTGCTTATTGTACAGTATTAGGATCACTCAATTGTAGAAGACTTTCGGTGAAATGTAAATGTTTAAATCGTTGTCTTTTGGTCGTACGGAGAATTGTTAAATTGACAATTATACCACATCTCGTTATTTTGTTTGAAAACTAAGCTTATAGAACTTAAAGTACACTTTATGAAAACAAAATCAAACAACATAAGGAAGTAATTAGTTGTAGGTACTGTGATTGATCATTTTTATGCATTAAAAAGATTTTTAAGGCGGTTCCCTATCATATTCAGAAATGTAAATACGTTCAAAAATATCATTCACCTTAAAAGTGTTCGAATCTAACATTCGTTCAACTCTGGTTACAGTGCAGGTTTCATTTGAAAGTGAGGTTACTACATATTCTCTACCATATTATGCATAAAAAGTACAACAATGATTACATTACTAAATTGAAAGCACATTATATAACATGAAACAATTGCGCTCGACTCCTCCGAAAACATTTAAGTTAAAACAAAAGTAAACAACAACAATCAACATATAGGTCCGAGAGCCATATGACTTTGAACATGTACTTATTGTAATGGAGTTATCCCCTCTCAACGACCGATCAAAATCACGTGTCGCTAACAAATAATAAAAATCCGCAATTAAGATGAAAATCATGGTCCAAGGAAAGAAAAAAATTAATTTTTCCGCTATGATCATGAAATCACAATAACTATCAAGTTTTTCTTTTATTTACCTGTGCACTTTATTTTGGAAACGGGTGTCACTTGGATGTTACAATTCATGTAATTCATTTTGAAATGAAGAATGACGCAAGATTGCTGTTGACCAATCAAGATAAGTTATAATAATAAAACATACAACTTATGTAATTATTATCTTATGATCGTATTAGTTTATTATAGTGTATTAAAAGTCAGTTTTATGGTAATTCAAACTTTTTTGGCAGGAAATTTTTATGTTATATTTTACATTGCCATAAAAGCGGGAGGTTTGGCATGCCATAAAACCAGGTTCAACCAACATTTTTTTTCTTAAAATTCCTTTAACCAAGTCAGGAAAATGGTCCTTGTTATATTATAGTTCGTTTCTGTGTGTTACATTTTAATGTTGTGTTTCTGTTGTGTCATAGTTCTCCTCTTATATTTGATACGTTTCCCTCAGTTTTAGTTTGTAACCTGGATTTGTTTTTTTTTCAATCGAATTGAATTATACAATATTTTTTTTATTACATGCAGTTAGGGTCAACATGGTCATGGCATTATCAGGTTCAAGATCAATTTCCATTGGCTGTAAATATCTTAATTGACCAATGAGGATAAAGTGCATGCTTATTCTTCCTAATCGTCTAGTTGTGACCATATTCTCGCAATTGTCCTTAATGCTACTAGACGCTACTATTTTGCCAGAAAAAAAACATTTGAATTTTCTTGCCACCTACACCCTAATTATATCTAAAGTTGATTGTATAAATTTGTTTGTTTATATTTGGATGTTTTTTTTATTAATAGTTGGCGGAATTTGATTCCCACCTTTGCAATTATTTTCATTTATTCAGTTTTGTTTTATGACATAATTGTCCATATCTGTAAGTTGTAAAATGCTTTAATGATATTCTGAATAAATTACCCTTTGTCATGAATCTTGAATTAGATATTCTGCAAATAAACTTGCATCATTGGTATATAAAGGCAACCGTAGTATACCGATGTTTAAAAATCTATTGAGAGAAAACAAACTCAAACCGAAGGAAACACATCAACTAAAAGAGGAAAACAACGAAACATCAGACACACTTAAGTGCAACAAAAAACAAACGACAATGCAAAACACACAGGAACGAAATATAAAAGAACAACTACCATTTTCTGGGCTTGTTATAGGACATTTCAAGAAAAAAACACAGGTAGGTTGAACCTGGTTTTGTGGCTAGCCAAACCTCGCACATTTATGGCAGTGTTAAGTATACCACTAACAGAGGGACAGTCAAACTCATAAATCGAAAGTAAACTGACAACGCCATGGCTTAAAATGAAAAAAGACAAAACATAGAAAACTAAAATATAAGCAACAAGAACCTAACCAAAAACTAGGGATGTTCTCATGTGCTCCGAAAGGGTAAGCAGATCCTGCTCCACATGTGGCACCAGTCGTGTTGCTCATGTTATAAAAAAAATCCGGTAAATAGTATAATTCGGTAGAACACATTCGCGAAAAGGAAGGGGATTGTAGTTACGACGTGAGGAATATATCCGCTATCATCTGTGTAAATTTCTAGACGTAAGTCAAGATATGAGACCGACTTAACTGTATCTGTTGTATCCTTTATCTCTAGTTCGATTTGATAGATTCGTTCAACATAGTCACCAAATTTTGAATTATTTAGTGAGCGAACATCATCTATATAACGGAAAGTAAAGTTAAAGGATATTGCTAACTTCTAATCTTTCTTCTTAAGAAGTTCCTGTATGAAGTTAGCCTCATAATAATAAAGAAACAAGTCGATAAGAAGAGAGGCACAATTGGTTCTCATTGGAATGCCGATAGTCTGTTTAAAAGCATGTCGTCCGAACATAACAAATATGTGGTCAATCAAGAAATCAAACATCTTGATAATGTCAGTTTCAGAAAAAAAATTGTTTGAATCAGAGTGATCCTTTACAAAGTAGGATTTATTTCTACCCAAGACAAGATACTTGTATCTAAGTTGGCCATTCTTTTTAATGAAACAATGCAATACCAACTCTTTCAATTTGTCTTTTAGTTTGGAATGTGGAATACTTGTGTAAAGTGTAGAAAAGTCAAATATTTTAATACTATTACAAGATGAAAGAGAGTCAGATTGTATGTACTCTAAAAGATCTTTGGAATTTTTTAGTATTTACATCTGATTCACGCCACCTCTAGAATAGGCAGTTTCACAATAACTTTGAGGTCCGGCTTTGATTGCTGATAAAATAGATGTTAATAATTTAGAAAGAGGATCACTTGGAAGACCCAGCAATATACCGTTGCTTGTAAGGACACTTATGTAGTTTTGGTGGGGTTCGTGTTGTTTATTCTTTAGTTTTCTATGTTGTGTCATGTGTACTATTGTTTGTCTGTTTGTCTTTTTCATTTTTAGTCATGGCGTTGTCAGTTTATTTTCGATTAATGAGTTTGACTGTCCCTTTGGTATCTTTCGTCCCTCTTTTATGTTGTTTAGGTATCCAATACAGTGATGGAAGATCCAGTTCATTATCTTTGGTTGAAATTCGAAAGAAACATAGAACAGACCTATGATTATTCAGGATTTGCTCTTTGGTAAGTGTTGTAAGGGTATATGTTGAGTTTCCAAGTGAATTGTCAATACCTAAGTCGTTTATCAAGCAGTTAATGTAATGAGTTTTACACACAAAAAACGTAGTTGTTTGGGTCTTTATCTGCGGGGACAACAACATATTTGTCATGGAGCTAGGATAAGTGATTTGCAACATTTGGGTCTTTAAAGATTGACTGAAATGACCACATTACATGACAGAAATACAGTACAAGTAAATGCAAAAACATTCAGGACAGAGAAATACACATATAAGCAATACGATAATATATTTTAACATGCTAACCACAGAGTAACAACGAACACAAAAACAGCAAAACAGAACCACGAACTGTCCGTCACACGACTGTATCAACACCACAAAAGTGACGTCACATGTAAAGTAAAAAAAAATGCATATATATCAAGATAAGGTTTGTAATTATGTTATTTGATGTATTTTATATCAATAATAAGAATATTAATATTCTTTCTGTGTGACGTTTACATTCTGATGTCAAACACGTGATTCTACACTAGAGTTGATTCGAATACAGTCACAGGACTTCAAATATTTCAATCCTTTGTGGGTTGATTAGAAATACATATATAAGTACGTAATGAATGTGGTTGTTAAATGTGATAGATGGTTTTTGTGTTTCTTTGTTATAAATTTGTTTGTATTTGTTTTAATTGAGATTTTGACACAGTGAAGACTGCTGTACCCTTATTTTGACAATTTTACCCATTATGTCTGTTTTGTTCACTCATCGTTGGTAATATAATGGAATTTGATGCGACTGTCATATAAGTGATAGGTAAAGCGCTATAAAACCAGGTTCAATCAACCATTTTCTACATTTGAAAATGCCTGTACCAAATCATATGATTTTGCAATTTGATTAGGGATTTTTTTTTAATTTTCCTCGGAGTTCAGTATTTTTGTGATTTTACTTTTTAATATAGAATTGTATTAGAAATATATGATTTATTGTATTAATTGTATTATCTAGCTATGTCGATATGTCTACTTCCAACTTCCAACTGTAAAACAATGAATCGTGTACATGTAGTTGCTTTAAACAAAAATCATATAAATGTACTGGGTGAATAATAATCTTTACTTTTTTCAAACGAATAGAAAATAAATTACAACTACAAACGATAAGACATTTAACAGTATTCGATCAGAATTACAAATACAACATCGTAACTAAATGCATGAATGTTGGATAAACAAATACCGTGACACGTCTTATATCAATACGAGTTAACACTCAGTGAAACAGTCATATTCGAGAATAGCTCATGTTTATTAATTGAAAGACCAGACGACATAATTGGTAAACCACAATCTAAGACGTAGTAAACATGTATAATTTTTTCCATGTAATTTCATAGGTATAGAAGATAAATTTAGCTTACAAAAAACTATTGTCCTGACCTTTTGATAAAGTTTCGTTTGAAATATTATAATGAAAATATCCTTGCTTTCGTCGGAAATACCTTTTAAAATTCCTGGTTTTTATTGTGCATAAATGTTTCATTATTTTTTTTTTCAACGAATTTAAACATGAATAATACCAGTCAATGCCTATAATTGTCATTATTATTGAATAATTTTGTAAAACCAAGCAATGATTGTTTTTCCTTCAAAGCCAGTTGAACTTTATTTCAATAACACATACTTGATGTGTATATTTATTTTAACCCTTGTGGTACCCCTGCCACACATTTAATTCAGATGTCATCGCATTTTATATAGTAAAGTACGCGGAAGTATATGGACCGACAATTTTATCTTCTGATTTTGAGGAAATCATAATAGTTTCATTTCAGTAACAATGTGTTATAAATAGTTATTGTGAGAAAAATTGTGATCTATGTTTGTCTATGTACAGATGAGGACAGGTAGTAAATTAAGACGACAGTAGTTTACTGGTGTTAAAATTAAGAAAACAACATAATTGATGGAATCTCATTAACTCCTAAAAGAGTGTGACTGAATTATGTTTATATATATATTTTAGACCCTTCTACAACGAAATTTGTTTTACATGCACACGTGTGAAAATTGCGGTTTTTATCCAACGCAATCATAGGTTTGAACGTAGTTTTCAATTTAGACTCGTTTATATTTTTTCGTTTGGGCTTGTATCATATTTTCCCTCCGGTTTATATGATCCGTTCTTCCTATACTGACTCTTAAAATTCAAGAGTCTATTTAAAAATGAGGGTCTTTTTTATAGAAATGAGGGTACTTTTTATATGGCCTTCCAAATACCGTTTCGATCCCTAACACCACTGAAGAGACATTTATTGTCGAAATCCGGATCTGGTGTACTAAAAAAATATTAACACCTTATGTTTGTGGCATAACATTGTGGCCACAAGTTAATTTTTTTCTGTTTAGTATCAAATTTATATTTAGATCCATTTTGTTCAAGACCGAGAGTTAAAATCATTTCTCAGTAAAGGACCTAAATATCGTCCCCCGTCAATTATTAATTGGAATGAGTGTCGTAATATCATCCACGACTCACTCCATACTTACTGTATGAAATGGATAAAACGGGAAAAAGCTGACAAAAAATCTTTGGACTCTTTTTTTAATTCAGTAATGAAGATAGTTGATATACGTATTCAACATTTTAAAGAACATTTTACTATTAACAATAACCACAATAAACCTATTTCTCGTATCAAACATAAACTAAAAGAACTAGCCAAGGAATTTGTTTTTGTCCCGGCCGATAAAGCTGCTAATAATATTATTATTGTTTGACGTAAATTTTACATTGAGGTTCTGAAAAAGGAAATCACCAATTCACCAACATTCCAACTGACTCCATTTTCAGAAAACGAAATCTGTAACAAACATAAACTTTTAGCCACCGCTTTACAAGCAGAGCCAAATACAATGAAAGTCCCAACTATGTATTGGCTTCCGAAGCTACACAAAACCCCTTACAAATATAGATTTATTTCGTCTTCAAGCCATTGTTCAACTACTAAATTGTCTATTATTCTTACCAGCACACTTGGTACAATTAAAAACCTTATAATAAATTGTTCAAATAAGGCCTTCGAAAATAGTGGAATAAATTACTTTTGGAGTGTCAAGAACTCGTTGGAAGTACTTGATAAATTGCATGCTTATATTGGTGATTTTGAATCTGTTCAAAGTTTTGATTTTTCTACCCTGTATACCACATTGCCTCACATTCTCATTAAGAAAAAATTCACACACCTAATTAAATGGGCATTCAAAAAATCAGAATGTGAATATATATGTTCAAACTCTTTTAGGTCATTTTTTAGTAGCAATAAACAAAAAAACTATGTTAATTGGACATGCTTTGATACTATATATGCCCTTGAATTTTTACTAGATAACATTTTTGTTCGCTTTTGGGATTCCGTATATCGTCAGATTATCGGAATTCCAATGGGGACTAACTGTGCACCACTTATTGCGGACCTCTTTTTGTATTGTTACGAGTTACAATTTATGACAAAAATAAGCAAAGACCCATCAAAACAACATCTGATAAACAAATTTAATAATACTTTTAGATATTTGGATGATATTTTGGCTCTCAATAATGACGACTTCAGTATGTATATTAATGAAATTTATCCTGGTGAACTTACTTTAAATAAAGCTAATACTAACAATGACCACTGCCCTTTCCTCGATCTTGATATCTATATCACTAACGGAAAGCTGAATACTAAAATTTATGATAAAAGGGATGATTTTTCATTTCCTATCGTTAATTATCCGTTTTTAGATGGTGACGTTCCATTGTCACCATCTTACGGTGTTTATATATCTCAACTTGTACGATTCGCTCGTGTATGTAACAATGTTTTAGATTTTAACGAGAGAAATTTATGTATTACTGAAAAATTATTACACCAGGGTTTTCGATATCACAAACTAGTCAAAACATTTACTAAATTTTATCATCGGTATAAAGACATCATTCGTAAATATAGCTCAACATGCAGACTTTTTATACGTTCAGGTATTTCACATCCAATTTTTTATGGAAATATTCTTTATAAAGCACAAAGGTGTCAGTATTCACCTCATAAACTTACAAAACCTTTGAATAGACTTATTAAGAAGGGATATAATTACGATACTGTTGTCAAGTCATTAAAGATTGCATATTTTGGCGTTAATATTGAGTCACTGATAAGGTCTTTGCGTCGGAACTAAACACATTTATTCTAAAAACAGTTGTTGGCATGACACGGGTTATGTTCTTCTCATATATGTTATGATGGTATGATACTAAACCCCTTACGGGAAGGATTGTGCCTGATGTTCATATGATGAAATCATAATCTTTCAGTCAGTTTAATTGAAGTCTGGAGCTGGCATGTCAGTTAACTGCTAGTAGTCTGTTGTTATTTATGTATTATTGTCATTTTGTTTATTTTCTTTGGTTACATCTTCTGACATCAGACTCGGACTTCTCTTGAACTGAATTTTAATGTGCGTATTGTTATGCTTTTACTTTTCTACACTGGTTAGAGGTATAGGGGGAGGGTTGAGATCTCACAAACATGTTTAACCCCGCCGCATTTTTTGCGCCTGTCCCAAGTCAGGAGCCTCTGGCCTTTGTTAGTCTTGTATTATTTAAATTTTAGTTTCTTGTGTACAATTTGGAAATTAGTATGGCGTTCATTATCACTGAACTAGTATATATTTGTTGAGGGGCCAGCTGAAGGACGCCTCCGGGTGCGGGAATTTCTCGCTACATTGAAGACCTGTTGGTGACCTTCTGCTGTTGTGTTTTTTTATTTTGGTCGGGTTGTTGTCTCTTTGACACAATCCCCATTTCCATTCTCAATTTTATGTTACATCTTGTGATCAATTTTATTTGGCAATCGCCAATGGCAGTCAGCAGGGTTAAAGAACATCAGTTGTTCGACCTGTTAGTCAAATGCGTTTTGTTTAAATATACTTTTTCACTTTTTTGGTCTTTTGGAAAATATTGTTTGTGCTGTTTTTAGACCCTTCTACAACGAAATTTGTTTTACATGCACACGTATAAAAATTGCGGTTTTATCCAACGCAATCATAGGTTTGAACGTAGTTTTCAATTTAGACTCGTTTATATTTTTTCGTTTGGGCTTGTATCATATTTTCCCTCCGGTTTATATGATCCGTCCGTCCTATACTGACTCTTAAAATTCAAGAGTCTATTTAAAAATGAGGGTACTTTTCCTAGAAATGAGGGTACTTTTTATATGGCCTTCCAAATACCGTTTCGATCCCTAACATCACTGAAGAGACATTTATTGTCGAAATCCGGATCTGGTGTACTAAAAAAATATTGACACCGTATGTTTGTGGCATAACATTGTGGCCACAAGTTAATTTTTTTCTGTTTAGTATTAAATTTATATTAAGATCCATTTTGTTACATCTTGTGATCAATTTTATTTGGCAATCGCCAATGGCAGTCAGCAGGGTTAAAGAACATCAGTTGTTCGACCTATTAGTCAAATGCGTTTTGTTTAAATATACTTTTTCACTTTTTTGGTCTTTTGCAAAATATTATTTGTGCTGTTTTTAGACCCTTCTACAACGAAATTTGGTTTACATGCACACGTATAAAAATTGCGGTTATTATCCAACGCAATCATAGGTTTGAACGTAGTTTTCAATTTAGACTCGTATATATATATATATATATATATATATATATATATATATATATATATATATATATATGTAGAAAGAGTTTCTCAGTATGAATATATTGACATGATTCATTTGACATCGTGCTATTATTGAAGAAGGGGATATCTGTTATCCGAAATATCTAGTATTTGTTCATTTTATAGTTATTTAATGGTGATGTTGTACCCTTTTTGACTTGATATATATATATCAAGTCAAAAAGGGTACAACATCACCATTAAATATCCGAAATATCTAGTATTTGTTCATTTTATAGTTATTTAATGGTGATGTTGTACCCTTTTTGACTTGATATATATATATATATATATATATATATATATATATATATATATATCAATTATTGGCGTAAAAGTCAGCATTTCGTGCGTAAAAATGACCACCAAAGTAGGCACGGGGTTTAACTATGCATTTCCCTGCATACTTAAACTGTAGCGATATATTTCTCTATGAAAAACTTATTTGTTCATTGAATTACGGTATTTATCTTAAAGGCTTTTACATTATCTTCCACATGCACCAAAAATTAGCTCAATTGCGTTTATTTTCGTGAAATGCCGACACTTCGAAATTTCAAGACGTATATATGATGACTTATGCGCTTGCTTCAAACATATAACTTAAGAGTGCACGGTCTTTCATCATATATTTCTCATTTAAACTGATATATATATTGCTTTTTATTTATGAAATAGATAAAGTGTAAAATACCTTAATTTTTGGTTAAATTATATAAAGCCAACTTTCTTAGTTAAAAAGATATATTTAATAAACCGATATATACGCCTCGTTAAAAGGGTTTTCTTTTCTAGCAATGAATCTCACGTGATTAAATACGTCACATGTAATGTGAAGGACATTTGATATCATGTACAGTCTGTAGAAAATGGAAGTTATATATTTTGAGATTTACACTATATTACGAGTTTATCAAGGTATGAAAATTCCAAATAGGATTTTATTTGTATTATTTGGTTATTGTCAGTATAATAGATATAATAGATAGGTATTAAATGCATTTAGTTGTTATTTTTGGCTAGATGAGCTCTTGACCTACTTAACGTAATAAATAACAATAGCTTATTTACATTTAAATTTATCACAGACCCTGGCGGATCTAGAAATTTTCATAAAGTAGGGGCCCTCTCTAGTCAACTTTCAATGATTCCACAGTGGCGGATTCAAAAGCGGTAAGATTTTGTGTTCCCTATATAATCCCCCCTTTTTTGTCCTGGGTTGGGAACCCCTTTTTAAAATGGTTTGATCCGCCTGTGTTCCCTTAATATTTAACCACTTTTCAGAAATAGAACCCTGCGCCCCCTTAAATCTACCTCTGGGCTCTGGGTTATATCTCCAATTGAGGTCATATTAGAGAAATCAGGTGTACAAACACCAAAGTAGGCACGGGGTTTAGGTATGCATTTCCCTCTATACATAAACTGTAACGATATATTTTTATATATGTATTGCTTTTTATTTATGAAATAGATAAAGTGTAAGATACCTTAATTTTTTGTTTAAATTAAGTAAAACCAACTTTCTTAGTCTAAAAAGATATATTTAATAAACCGATATACGCCTCGTTAAAAGTTTTTTTTTATAGCAATGAATCTCACGTGATTAAATACGTTATTACAATGATTTTTATAGTTGTTACAATAATGAAACAATAATGACACAAATCATAAACATGAATTTAACTATTTCTTAGATGTTAATCTACAACCAGATCAGAGCCATATACATAAAAAGGCACAACAATATATTTATTAGCTAGATGAGCTGTTGACCTACTTAACGTAATAAATAACAATAGCTTATTTAGATTTAAATTTATCACAGACCCTGGCGGATCTAGAAATTTTCATAAAGTAGGGGCCCTCTCTAGTCATTATTCAGTGATTCCACAGTGGCGGATTCAAAAGCGGTAAGATTGTGTGTTCCCTATATAATCCCCCCTTTTTTGTCCTGGGTTAGGAACCCCTTTTTAAAATGGCTTGATCTGCCTGTGTTTCCTTTATATTCAACCAATTTTTCAGAAATAGTTCCCTGCACCCCCTTAAATCTACCTCTGGGCTCTGGGTTATATCTCCAATTGAGGTCATATTAGAGAAATCAGGTGTACAAACACCAAAGTAGGCACGGGGTTTAAGTATGCATTTCCCCTCTATACATAAACTGTAACGATATATAATTATATATATATTGCTTTTTATTTATGAAATAGATAAAGTGTAAGATACCTTAATGTTTTGTTTAAATTAAGTAAAACCAACTTTCTTAGTTTAAAAAGATATATTTAATAAACCGATATACGCCTCGTTAAAAGGTTTTTTTATACGCCCGTCAAAATTTTGACGGGACGTATTATGGTATACAAATGTCTGGTGTCCGTCCGTCTGTCCGTCCGTCTGTCCGTCTGTCCGGCGTAAACATGTCGCACCGTAACTTGAGAACGACTTATCCAAATTTCATGAAACTTAATATAGTTGTTTCTTATGATGGTCAAATGATCTGTATACTTTTTGGTGAAAATAAGATTTAAACTTTTTGAGTTACGGCACTTTGTAACTAAAACAGGGGTGTGCTTTTTTCACATGTCGCACCGTATCTCAAAAACGTTTCTTGATTATTGCTTAAAACTTTACACACTTCTTAGTTATATTAATCTTAATATCTGTATACTTTTTGGTGATGATTCAAAATTTCTTTTTTGAGTTTTTGAGTATTTTGTTAACAGGGGGAGGGTATTTTTACATGTCGCGCCGTATCTCAAAAACGATTTATGATTATTGCTTAAAACTTTACATACTTCTTTGTTATATTAATCTTAAGATCTGTATACTTTTTGGTGATGACTCAAAATTTTATTTTTGAGTTATTGAGTATTTTGTTAAAAAGGGGAGGGTTTTTTTTTTACATGTCGCGCCGTAGCTCAAAAACAATTTATGATTATTGCTTGAAACTGTACACACTTCTTTGTTATACTAATTTAAAGATCTGTATACTTTTTGGTTTGATTCAAAATTTTATTTTAGTGATATTTGTAAAATAAAACAGGGTGGGAAGGGGGGAGGGGGTTCACATGTCCCGCCGTGTCTCAAAAACAATAAATGGTTATTGTTTAAAACTTCCTCAGAAACTATTTATGATTATTGCATAAAACTTCCACACAAGACGTCGGGCGTAAGCTGTTTATTTTTTTATAGCAATGAATCTCACGTGCTTAAATACGTTATTACAATGATTTTTATAGTTGTTACAATAATGAAACAATAATGACACAAATCATAAACATGAATTTAACTATTTCTTAGATGTTAATCTACAACGAGCCATTTACATAAAAAGGCACAACAATATATTTATTAGCTAGATGAGCTGTTGACCTACTTAATGTAATAAATAACAATAGCTTATTTAGATTTAAATTTATCACAGACCCGGGCGGATCTAGAAATTTTCATAAAGTAGGGGCCCTCTCTAGTCATTCTTCAGTGATTCCACAGTGGCGGATTCAAAAGCGGTAAGATTTTGTGTTCCCTATATAATCCCCCCTTTTTGTCCTGGGTTAGGAACCCCTTTTTAAAATGGGTTGATCCGTCTGTGTTCCCTTTATATTCCACCAATTGTTCAGAAATAACACCCTGCTCCCCCTTAAATCCACCTCTGGGCTCTGGGTTATATCTCCAATTGAGGTCATATTAATGCAGTTTTCATCACTTATTTTTCAAGATTCATCATAGCACAAGTTCTTTATCTAATAATGTATATAGCTGAATCCGCCCCTGTAGAAATTATCTTTCTGAAACACAAAATGCATTTAACTTTTACACATCTAGTGTATGACAGATCTTAAAATTTTTCCAACTGAAGCCAAAAGCCAGAAAACTTTTTATTCTCATAGTGGTGTGAACATGATTGTTGTTCCCATAATACTTGTTCCCCCTGGAACAAGTCTTTGAATGGTAATAAGTTCTTTGGAACAAACATAACATAATTTTATTTCCACCTTCTTAAGATATTTTCCTGGAACTAAAATGTTATATGGTTTCATAATATCTGTTCTTTTAGAGAGAGTGTCATTTGATTTTTTATACTTGATCACACCTTAGTTGATATTCACCTCACATTTCATTTACCTGGACATGAAGTACATACAAAGAACATGAAGAGTGGGCAAGAAAAGGGGAACGTGAACCCTGGAATACATATTTTTTTTTTAAATCTCCGGACTGACTTTAAATTTAGTCCCTGTTTATTTTTTAATAGACTGTGAGAGAAATCAGGTGTACAAACAAGAAACACGAGGCCGGGATAAGGTACCGGTATCTCCAACAAATGTAAAATTCAAAAAAAATATTATAACACTAAAAAAAAATTATAAAAAGAGATACTGAAATGTTTTATTTAGTGTATAAAGTGTTTTTTCAAAACTAATATATTTTCTCGTTTCAGCTGAAAGTACCTCTCTAATAACTGTTTATGTGCTGCTTAAAAATATATTGCAGCACTTCACAGTTGCTTGAAAGGTTGAAAATGTCATCATGCAGAAATTAGAGCAGATTCCTCAGATTAAAATCATTGAAAATGGATAGATGCACTGGTCCTGGTGGTATACAACGATACAATTAATCTTAATTACATTTGGAATGAAAATTGTCTTCTTTTTTTGTTTTTTTGCACGATAAAACCAATATTTAAAGTGAGTCACTCGTTAAAAGTAATGTTTATCCCATTCTTAAACCAATGCATGTATATCATCAACTTAGTCTTCTGTGCATTTCTAATGCAAAATAAGGCAAAATGTTTGGTCCGATTTGATTCTGTTATTACAAACTTTTTAAACAAATTACTTCCCTTTGTTAATCTGAGACTGGTTCCATACCGGACAATTTGGCTTTTGCCAATGCAAAGTATAATGGATTGAAAATGATGTATCGGCGGTTAAACTAATTTTGTATGAAAAATAATTTCTGATGTCGTAAGTATTTATCTAAACAACAAGAGGGACGAAAGATACCAAAGGGACAGTCAAACTCATAAATCTAAAACAAACTGACAACGCCATGGCTAAAAATGAAAAAGACAAACAGAAAAACAATAGTAAACATGACACAACATAGAAAACTAAAGAATAAACAACACGAACCCCACCAAAAACTAGGGGTGATCTCAGGTGCTCAGGAAGGGTAAGCAGATCCTGCTCCACATGTGGCACCCGTTGTGTTGCTTATGTGATTACAAATCCGGTAAATAGTCTAATTCGGTAGGTCACATTCATGAAAGGGTTATTCCATAACGGTCAACCAACTCGTGATGGCGTCCGTAAAATTTACGTAGGGATGATTTCAACTTCACCATTTGGAACTCTTGGTTTAATAGCTTCCTTGTGAGCAGTAACCCTCTATCAAGAAAATCATGATAGGAAATGCAAGCACGGGAATATCGTTTCAATTGGGAGATATATACCCCGTATGCAGGTGCTGCTGGAATGTTGCTACTTAGAAATGGAAAGTTCACAATTGGAAAGCTGAAATCATCTCTTTTGTCGTAAAGTTTTGTTTTCAACCGACCCTCATTGTCAATTTCTAGATGTAAGTCAAGATATGAAGCCGACTTAACTGTATCTGTAGTATCCTTTATCTCCAATTCGATGGGATAGATGCGTTCCACATAGTCACCAAATTTTGAATTGTTTAGTGAAAGAACGTCATCTATATAGCGGAAAGTAGAGTTAAAGGATATTGCTAACTTCTTATCTTTCTTCCTAAGAAGTTCCTGCATGAAGTCAGCTTCATAATAATAAAGAAACAAGTCGGCAAGTAGAGGGACACAGTTTGTTCCCATTGGGATGCCGACAGTCTGTTGAAAAACACGTCCTCCAAACGTTACAAATATGTTGTCAATCAAGAAATCAAGCATCTTGATAATATAGGTTTCAGAGAATTTTTTGTCTGAATCAGAGTGATTCTTTACAAAGTATGATTTATCCCTCCCTAAGACAAGATACTTGTATCTACGTTGGCCATTCTTTTTTATGAAGCAAAGTAATACCAACTCTTTCGTCTTTTAGTTTGGAATGTGGAATACTTGTGTAAAGAGTAGAAAAGTCAAATGTTTTAACACTGTTACAAGATGAAAGAGAGTTAGATTGTATGTACTCTAAAAGATCTTTGGAATTTTTAAGTATCCACATCTGATTCACGCCACCTCTAGAATAGGCAGTTTCACAATAACTTTAAAGCCCATCTTTGATTGCTGATAAAATAGATGTTAATAATTTAGAAAGAGGTTTCGTGGAGCACTTGGAAGTTTTTAACAATAATTTCTGATGTCGTAAGTATGTATCTAAACAACAAATTAATGTAATTAAAAGATTTCAAAATCTATGATTACGCACAGGTAAATTTGCTGTTCCTGCTAGCTCTCCATTGTAATAAAAAAAAAAATGAATGTCCCTCATAATGGAGACAACTAAAAAAAGGTATCTAATTACAGGGTCGGGAATTGGCAAATGGACTATAATAATGCTTTTTTTCTGCTTATCATGTTTGTGGCTTTGATCTTGTTGTACGTGGTTTAACATGATGATGATGGAAGTGTTTAACGACATTGACTGGATATACATCCCGCGGGCAATTGGTGAGCTTTAGATATTTTCTGCAGTTGGTATCACAAGGATTTGTATAGTAAGACTTACTATACAAATCCTTGGTAATCAGCAACAGGTTGAAGGCCGCTATTTTGGTGCGCGGCCATCTTGGTTATGCTGAGTTATTTTTGGTTTGTTTACTCTTTTGATGTTTCTTTTGTACTTCACAACGGCTACTTTCAGGCCCAGGTTGGTTAGCTTGATAGCCCGCTAACAACGATGATGGCGTACTAGTCTACGAGTTTCTGACGTAGTAATAACGTTGACAGGTAGCATAATCAGTACCAAAGTCGTGAGACAGTTAAATGAATGTCCATTATTCAACACTTCGGTTACAGCTCTCGAGCGTTTGTCGTCATAACACTCCCCCATCAAAAATGAATTTTGGAGTGTATGCTGACGCGGGTTGGTTTCTGTCATCGAAAGAAGTTTGTCGTTAATACATCTAATAATAAAAATTCCTAATTTTTGAAGCAAGAATAAAACTAAAATTTTCATCGCACGAAATTGAAATAAAATATAGTGTACGAAAATCCATACAAATAAAATATTAAATAACGATATGTTTTGTTTCTATTAAGTTAATGAAATTAAATGAATAGACAACTTTCGAGTTCGATGCATTTCCGTCAAAAACTCTAGTTTTAGTGAACGTCATTTGTGCGTTAAGGGGCGTCGTCACTTCCATTCCAATATTGAACGAGTGGTTGGAAAACTATACTTCTATATTGTACGAATTATTCGGCAAATTGAATTCTCAAAATTGACAATCAGCACTACTGTCATTCGGAATTGTTATTAAGTACCTATATAACAAGCATTATTTCTAGTTTATCCTGCATAATGACGATTACTAAGACGCTTGATGAACGTTAATAGTGCAGGGATACAGGCGATCCCCTCTATCTGGTAAATGACGTCATAAAGGCGCGTATAATTGACGAGTTTTTTTCCGGTGACGGATGAACTCGAAAGTGGTCTATTGAATTAAAATTTCCAAACTATATATGTAGATTTCTCATATTTCTCGACTGTCTTCAATTATTACAAACAAAAAGAAAAATGTTTATTTAGCGGGTTTTTTCTAAAACAATATATCTTCATTGTTTTTTGATATTTCAAAAGACATCTTATTTTGTTTGTTTGCCAAGTTTACTTGTATGCGGTTAGTACCATCACTAATAACTCCTAACTATCAAAGACCAAATGACCTAATAAACAACAACAAATGGAAGTTTTTAACGACCTTGACTGGCTAGGCAAAATAAACCTGATAATTGGTATTCAATATATATAATCCTAGGTCATGCCTGACATATTTCACAAAAACGGCCGATGAAAACTTCGATAACTCCTTAAATGTTAAAATGTTAAAATGATTTTATCAAAACAAAAATTATTAGATGAAGAGTTATATTATCTATCGAATGCATACCTTCACAACACACTAAAACATATATTTCATGTCCTGAGTGCAGTTTGTATGTCCTGCGTGCACTCAGGACGTCCTGAGCGGTGTTTAGACGTACCGGTGTCTTTTGTTTAAGTGTTTCATTTTTTTACATTGTCATTTTGGTGCCTTTCTTAGCTGACTATGCATTATGGGCTTTGCTAATTGTTGAAGGCCGTACGGTGACCTAAAGTTGTTAATTTCAGTGTCATTTTGGTTTCTTGTGGAGAGTTGTCTCATTGCATGGCAATCATACCACATTTTCTTTTTTATGTTTGTAAAAGTTAACGCACGACAAATGATGAGAATTATTCACCTAGCCCTGGTGTCAGGTGAGCTAAAACATTTGCATTCAAGTATGACTACATATTTTGGAATCAAAACCAGGACACTATTGGCCGAATTAGACTATTTACCGGATTTGTAATCACTTAAGCAACACGACGGGTGCCACATGTGGAGCAGGATCTGCTTACCCTTCCGGAGCACCTGAGATCACCCCTAGTTTTTGGTGGGGTTCGTGTTGTTTATTCTTTAGTTTTCTATGTTGTGTCGTGTGTACTATTGTTTTTCTGTTTGTCTTTTTTATTTTTAGCCATGGCGTTGTCAGTTTGTTTTAGATTTATGAGTTTGACTGTCCCTTTGGTATCTTTCGTCCCTCTTTGACTATTGGGCGCGGTTTTTATATAATTATCCTTAAAAGTGTTTTGTGTATGTTCAGTGGAAAATATTACAGAGTAATGAAATGGAGTTTTGAAAACGATCTGTAAAATGTCGAAACATATACAAGAAAAACATACAATCTTCACGCTATACAATAATTTCTACGGAATTGGCTTGTACAATTTCTTTCGACAGGCTTGTAAATTTCTTCTTTACCAGTCAACAGAATTATAATATACAGTGTTAATTTCCATTGTTTAACGCAAGCGTACATTGTAGATAAATAAATTAAATTGTAGTGACCTGGGGTCGTGTCATCGAAGGTGTCTTAGGACTAAGACATGTCCCAAGACCATCGTAGGAGATTTTTTTGCTCTTAGCCATGTTATTGAAACGATCTTATTTTAAGAGATGTCCTAATGGTGGTCCCAACTTTAGGAGTACTACTAAGGTCTTAAGGACATTTTCACTTTAAGGATAACTTTATGAAGTCTTAGCATATAAAATTAAAGAACCTTAGTGAGCACGCTCACATACCCCACGTCCCCACATTGTCACTGGAGAAATTGAATAAGTGTAAGAAAACAAAATTGTATAAGAAAAAATAATGACTAATAATTTCCTGTCAATATGCACATCTACATACAGTGAAACCTGGGTAAACCGAACCCTGATAAAACCGAATTTCAGTTTAAACCGAACAATTTTCAAAGTCCCACACAATTTCCCTATTAATTAACGTTAATCTAACCTGAAAAAAACCGAACCCTGTCAACACCGAATTCCGAACGCTTTTTGAAGGCTCGTTAGTAAATTTGTATCTAAAAATTACCTGTCAAAATCGATCAATACCAATCAAAACAATAAAATATAATTAATTATTTGCATGATTTAATTAAACAAACACAGGGTGGCAGAGTATCCACGAAGGTATTTGAGGTTTAATGAACTTGTGAGTTGTTATTACAAACTAATTAGCATGTCTGTGTGTATGTATAAAGTGATTTTTTCGTAAAGAAACGTTAAACTGGTCAGTTACCCCCATCGCCGATAATGACAAGAAAGGAACTTTCCCTCAGATCAATTAAATGAACCTTACTCAAATAATTACGGCCACAAAATCGAAACTGCCATTCTGTAGCTAAACTGTTTAATTAAATAATAGTTTGAAAGCCTTTTACCGGATTAAGAAGTCGTGCAACACAACAAGGTCAATGGATTTCGATTGCTGGATTCCCATTAGAGGCCCTATATATTTGATTCGAATGCTCCCGAAGACTTCCGTTAGTTATTTAGCAACGATAAAGTCCGAGAATAAACTGGACCCCTGCTGTTGTTTCACTGTTATCGTGTGCCGAAGTATCAATTAGCGGGTGACCAGTTTAGTCCGACAACTCGTGTGTACAATGACATTCCCGATTCAACTACGGAATCGTCATATGACAGTGACTGTGAATCTAAATTGGTCAGTGAATTAACGGATGAGAAAATAATCATAAAAAGCAAAATCGCTCCACGTCGGACATCTCCCAACGACGAGCGTGATTGACGGAGTGGCGTTTGTTTATCAACAAAAATGTAGCAATAGTTATCAAAGGTACCAGGATTATAATTTTGTACGCAAGACGCGCGTTTCGTCTACATAAGACTCATCAGTGACGCTCATATCAAAATATTATATAGCAAAACGTCTATCTTTTATCTTCTTTTATTTTCACATTTACATCTAAATCAACACAAAAATAAACTGTCGGCTGTTGTGTCACAATGTAGTATGTCCTTATTATCTACAAAATTTCATGAAATACTGTTGTGTGGTTTCAGAGGAGTTGAGATGACAAACTGTTGCAGAAGTACATTGAAACAAATAAGTTCAAAGGGGCCTAACTCCTAGAAAAAAAATGAATCGTAATTTCCTGTCAATATGCACATCTACGTAGTATGTCCTTATTATCTACAAAGTTTCATGAAATTTTGTTGTGTGGTTTCAGAGGAGTTGAGATGACAAATTGTTGAAGTAGTACCTTAAAGCAAAAAAATTCAAAGAGGCCTAACTCCTATAAAAAAAAAATGAATCACAATTTCCTGTCGATATGCACATCTACATAGTATGTACTTATTATCTAAAAAGGTTTCATGAAATTCTGTTGTGTAGTTTCAGAGGAATTGCGATGACAAACTGTTGCAGTAGTACATTTAAGTAAATAAGTTCAAAGGGGCGTAACTCCTAGAAAAAAAATTGAATCGTAATTTCCTGACGATATGCACATCTAATAGTATGTCCTTATTATCTAAAAAGGTTTCATGAAATTCTGTAGTGTAGTTTTAGAGGAGTTGCGATGACAAACTGTTGCAGTAGTACATTGAAGCAAATAAGTTCAATGGGGCGTAACTCCTAGAAAAAAATTGAATCGTAATTTCCTGACGATATGCACAACTACATAATATGTCCTTTTCATCTAAAAAGGTTTCATGACATTCTGTTGTTTAGTTTGAGAGGAGTTGCGATGACAAGAAACAGGACTGACGGACGGACTGATGGACTGACGGACGGACGGACGGGTCAAAAACATTATACCCTCCGCAACTTCGTTGCGTGGGGTATAAAAATGAATCCTGCAATTAGCCAACTATTGTACAAATAACAGCTAGGTACATACAAATAAATGTTTGCTTTTTTGTACTTGTCCTGTTACCCCAATTCCACGTTGAGCAAGCAGTAATATGAACATTTCTGTTTCCAAACCAGTTCATTTTGGGGTCCTCTTCGCGGTCCGTGTTTCAACGATGTCGATTTTGTGAAATTAGAGACAATGATTTTGATTTTATAACTAAAGTTTCAAGTGTTGGGAGTAATTTCAGGATTCCTCTTATATGCGTTGCGGAATATATCGACTGTATACCTTTTGTTCCTCTGTTAAAAAGCTTTCGAATGAGATATAGGGCATATCTATAATTAGAGCTAAAAGGTCGCAGCAGTTCATTCCATTTTTCAAATTATTCATTTCATTATTCAAAATTTCTTATTTTTCTTAATTTTCACGCGTATTTTGGCATTTAGGTCCTCCGTAACCCCTCTAATAGTCAATGCTGCACATATCGTTTATACTCAGTTTATTCCATTACCAATAAGCTCTCATTTGGTGTATTAATTTTGTCTTGATTAGGGGCAAACGGCTTGCAACAATCCATTCCGTTATTCAAAATAAGCTATTTCTTAATGTTCAAACGTATTTCGATATTTTGTTCCTTCTGTACTCCTCTAATATGCGTTGCAGAACATATCGTGTATCCTCAGTTTATTCCTCTATCAATAAGCTTTAATTTGTATACAGTTTGCCTTGATTAAAGGCCTAGGCCTTGCATCAGTCCATTTCATTATTTAAAATAAGCTATTTCTTAATGTTCGAGCGTATTTCAATGTTTAGATCCTTCATTACTCCTCTAATATGTGTTGCTGAACATATCGACTATTTATCTTGTTTTCCTCTCTTAATAAGCTTTCAAATGAGGTAAAAGGTATATCAATAATTAGGGGCTAAATGGTGGCAGCAGTCCATTCCATAAATCAAGTGTATTTCGATGTTTAGGTCCTTCGTTACTCTTCTAAAATGCGTTGCGGAACTTATCAACTATATATATTTTGTTTCTCTCTTAATAAGCTTTCGAATGAGGTTGAAGGTATATCTATAATTAGGGGCTAATTCTATTATTCAAAATATTCATTTTATTATTCAAAATTGGCTATTTCTAAATTTTCACGCGTATTTTGGCATTTAGGTACTCTGTAACCCCTTATGGTCAGTACGGCACATATCGTTTCAACTAAAATTATTCATCTATCAATAAGCTTTAATTTAGTGTATTAGTTTTGCTTACATTAGGGACTAACGGCTTGCAGCAGTTCATTCCGTTATTCAAAATAAGCTATTTCTTAATGTTCAAGCGTATTTCGATGTTTAATTCCTTCGTTACTCCTCTAATATGCGTTACTGAACATATCTACTATATATTTTTTTTCATCCATTCATAAGCTTTTGAATGAAGTATAATGTATATCTATAATAAGGGACTAAAGGGTTGCACCAGTCCATTCCATTATTCAAAATATCCATTTCGTTAATCAAGATTGGCTATTTCTTAATTTTCACGCGTATTTTTGAAATTAGGTCCTCCGTAACCTCTGTAATGGTCATTACAGCACCTATTGTTTAAACTAAATTTATTCCTCTATCAATAAGCTTTAATTTGGTGTATTAACTTTGCCTTGATAAGGGGCTAACGGCTTGCAGCAGTCCATTCCATTATTCAAAATAAGCTATTTCTTAATGTTCAAACGTATTTTGCCGTTTTAAGGTTCTTCGTTATTCCTCTTATATACGTTGCAGAACATATCCACTATATATTTTTTTTTCCTCTCTTAATAAGCTTTCGAATGAGAAATAAGGTATATCTATCATAAGGTACTAAATGGTCGCAGCAGTGTATTTCATTATTTAAAATATCCATTCATTATACAAAATTCGCTAATTCTTAGTTTTCAAGCATATTTTGGCATTTAGGTCCTCCATAACCCCTGTAATGGTCATTGCTGCACACATCGTTTATCCTCAGTTTATTCAATTATCAATTATCTTTAATTTGGGGTATTTTTTTTGCCTTGAATAGGCTCTGACGGCTTATAGCAATCTATTCCGTTATTCTAAATAAGCTATTTCTCAATGTTCAAGCGTATTTCGAGGTAAAGTTCCTTCTTTATTCCTCGAATATGCGATACGGAATATATCGACTGTATACCTTTTGTTCCTCTGCTAAAAAGCTTTCGAATGAGATATAATGTATATCTATAATTAGAGCTCAAAGATCGCACCAGTCCGTTCCATTATTGCAATCATTCATTTTGTTATTTAAAATTTCTTATTTGTCTTAATTTTCAGGCGTATTTTAGCATTTAGGTCCCCCACAACCCCTTTAATAGTCAATGCTGCACATATCGTTTATACTCAGTTTATTCCATTACCAATAAGTTCTCATTTGGTGTATTTATTTTGCCTTGATTATAGGCTAACGGCTTGCAACAGTCCATTCCGTTATTCAAAAAAAGCTAATCTTTTTTATGTTCAAGCGTATTTCGATGTTTAGGTCCTTCGTTACTCTTCTAATATGCGTTGCGGAACTCATCAACTGTATATATTTTGTTTCTCTCTTTATAAGCTTTCGAATGTGGTTGAAGGTATTTCTATAATTAGGGACTAAAGTCTTGCAACAGTCCATTCCATAATTCAAAATATCCATTTCATTATTCAAATTGGCGATTTCTACATTTTCACGCGTATTTTGTCATTTAGGTACTCCGTAACCACTCTAATTGGCAGTACGGCACATACAGTTTAAACTAAATTAATTCCTCTATCAATAAGATTTAATTCCGTGTATCAATTTTGCCGAAATTAGGGGCAAACGGCTTTCAGCAGTCCATTCCGTTATTCAAAATAAGCTATTTTTTAATGTTCAAGCGTATTTCGCTGTTTAATTCCTTCGTTACTCCTCTAATATGCGTTGCTGAAAATATCGACTATATACCTTTTGTTCATCTCTTAATAGGTTTTCGAATGGAGTATAATGTATATCTATGATTAGGGACCAAAGTCTCGCAACAGTCCATTCCATTATTCAAAATATCCATTTCATAATTCAAGATTGGCTATTTCTTAATTTTCACGCGTATTTTGGACATTAGGTCCTCCGTAACCCCTCTAATGGTCATTACGGCACATATCATTGATACTCATGTTATTCCTCTATCAAAAAGCTTTAATTTGTTGCATTATTTTTTCCTTGATAAGGGGCTAACGGCTTGCAGCAGTCCATTCCGTTATTCAAAATAAGCTATTTCTTCATGTTCAAGCGTATTCCGATGTTAAGTTCCTTCGTTACTCCTCTAATATGCGTTGCAGAACATATCGTTTATAATCAGTTAATTGTTTTATCAATAAGCTTTAATTTGGTGTATACTTGCTGCATTGATTACAGTCTGAGGGCTTGCAGCAATCCATTTCATTATTCAAAATAATCTATTTCTTAATGTTCAAGCGTATTTCGATGTTGAGATCCTTCGTTACACCTCTAATATGTGTTGCAGAACATATCGACTATATATCTTTCTTTCCTCTCTTAATAAGCTTTCGAATGAGGTATAAGATATATCTATACTTCAGGCTAATTGGTGGCAGCAGTCCATCCCATAAATCAATATCCATTTCATATTCAAGATTGGCTATTTCTTGATTTTCTTATGGCCATTGTCGCACATATCGTTTATACTCCGCTTATTCCTCTACCAATAAGCTTTAATTTGGTGTATAAATTTTGCCTTGATTAAGGGCTAATGACTTGCACCAGACCTTTCCATTATATCAAAATAAACTATTTTTTTATGTTCAAGCGTATTTCGATGTTTAGGTCCTTCGTTACTCTTCTAATATGCGTTGCGGAACTTATCAACTATATATATTTTGTTTCTCTCTTAATAAGCTTTCGATTGTGGTTGAAGGTATTTCTATAATTAGGGGCTAAAGTCTCGCAACAGTCCATTCCATTATTCAAAATATCCATTTCATTATTCAAAATTGGCGATTTCTACATTTTCACGACTATTTTGGCATTTAGGTACTCCGTAACCACTCTAATGGTCAGTACGGCACATATTATTTAAACTAAATTTATTCCTCTATCAATAGGCTTCAATTCCGTGTATTAATTTTGCCAAAATAAGGGGCTAACGGCTTACAGCAGTCCATTCCGTTATTCAAAATAAGCTATTTCTTAATGTTCAAACGTATTTTGATGTTTAATTCCTTCGTTACTCCTCTAATATGCGTTGCTGAACATATCGACTATATACCTTTTGTTCATCTCTAAATAAGCTTTCGAATATATTATAATGTATATTTATGATTAGGGACTAAAGTCTCGCAAAGTCCATTCCTTTATTCAAAATATCCATTTCATAATTCAAGATTGGCCATTTCCTAATTTGCACGCGTATTTTTGACATTAGGTCCTCCGTAACTCCTCTAATGGTCATTACGGCACATATCATTAATACTCATTTTATTCCTCTATCAATAAGCTTTAATTTGTTGTATTAATTATTCCTTGATAAGGGGCTAACGGCTTGCAACATTCCATTCCGTTATTCAAAATAAGCTATTTCTTAATGTTCAAGCGTATTCCGATGTTTAGTTCCTTCGTTACCTCTCTAATATGCGTTGCTGAAAACATCGACTATATACCTTTTGTTCATCTCTTAATAAGCTTTCGAATGAAGTATAATGTATATCTATAAGTAGGGACTAAACGGTCGCACCAGTCCATTCCATTATTCAAAATATCCATTTCATTATTCAAGATTGGCTATTTCTTAATTTTCACGCGTATTTTGGACATTAGGTCCTCTGTAACCCCTCTAATGGTCATTACGACACATATCATTAATGCCTGATATTCATATGATGAAAACATAATCTTTTTATCAGTTTAATTGAGATCCGGAGCTGGCATGTCAGTTAACTGCTAGTAGTCTGCTGTTATTTATGTATTATTGTCATTTTATTTATTTTCTTTTGTTTCATCTTCTGACATCGGACTCGGACTTCTCTTGAACTGAATTTTAATGTGCGCATTTTTATGCGTTTACTTTTCTACATTGGCTAGAGGTATAGGGGGAGGGTTGAGATCTCATAAACATGTTTAACCCCGCTGCAATTTTGCGCCTGTCTCAAGTCAGGAGCCTCTTGCCTTTGTTAGTCTTGTATGATTTTTTATTTTAGTTTCTTGTGTATAATTCGGAGTTTAGTATGACGCCCATTATCACTGTACCAGTATACATATGTTTTAAGGGGCCAGCTGAAGGACGCCTACGGGTATGGGAGTTTCTCGCTCCAATGAAGACCCATTGGTGGATTTCGGCTGTTGTCTGCTCTATGGTCGGGTTGTTGTCGCTTTGACACATTCCCCATTTCCTTTCTTAATTTTATCAATTGATTCCTCTATCAATAAGCTTTAATTTCGTGTATTAATTTTGTCTTGATAAGGGGCTAAAGGCTTGCAGCAGTCAATTCCTTTATCTAAAATAAGCTATTTCTTAATGTTCAAACGTATTTCGATGTTTAGTTCCTTCGTTACTCCTCTAATATGCGTTGCAGAACATATCGTTTATACTCAGTTACTTATTCTATCAGTAAGCTTTAATTTGGTGTATACTTGTTGCATTGATTACAGACTGAGGGCTTGCAGCAATCCATTTCATTATTCAAAATAAGCTATTTCTTAATGTTCAAACGTATTTCGATGTTGAGATCCTTCGTTACTCCTCTAATATGTGTTGCAAAACATATCGACTATATATTTTTCTTTCCTCTCTTAATAAGCTTTCGAATGAGGTATAAGGTATATCTATAATTAAGGGCTAAAGGGTGGCAGCAGTCCATTGCATAAATCAATATCCATTTCGTATTCAAAATTGGCTATTTCTTGATTTTTTTATGGCCATTGTCGCACATATCGTTTATACTCCGCTTATTCCTCTACCAATAAGCTTTAATTTGGTGTATAAATTTTGACTTGATTAAGGGCTAATGGCTTGCACCAGTCCTTTCCATTTTTCAAAATAAACTATTTTTTCATGTTCAAGCGTATTACGATGTTTAGGTCCTTCGTTACTCTTCTAATATGCGTTGCGGAACTTATCAACTATATATATTTTGTTTCTCTCTTAATACGCTTTCGATTGTGGTTGAAGGTATTTCTATAATTAGGGACTAAAGTCTCGCAACAGTCCATTTCATTATTCAAAAAATCCATTTCATTTTTCAAAATTGGCGATTTCTACATTTTCACGCGTATTTTGGCATTTAGGTACTCCGAAACCACTCTAATTGTCAGTACGGAACATATAGTTTAAACTAAATTAATTCCTCTATCAATAAGTTTTAATTCCGTGTATTAATTTTGCCAAGATTAGGGGCTAACGGTTTTCAGCAGTCCATACCGTTATTCAAAATAAGCTATTTCTTCATGTTCAAGCGTATTCCGATGTTTAGTTCCTTCGTTACTCCTCTAATATGCGTTGCTGATAATATCGACTATATACCTTTTGTTCATCTCTTAATAAGCTTTCGAATGAAGTATAATGTATATCTATAAGTAGGGACTAAATGGTCGCACCAGTCCATTCCATTATTCAAAATATCCATTTCATTATTCAAGATTGGCTATTTCTCAATTTTCACGCGTATTTTGGACATTAGGTCCTCCGTGACCCCTCTAATGGTCATTACGACACATATCATTAATGCCTGATATTTATATGATGAAAACATAATCTTTTTATCAGTTTAATTTAGGTGCGGAGCTGGCATGTCAGTGAACTGCTAGTAGTCTGCTGTTATTTATGTATTATTGTCATTTTATTTATTTTCTTTTGTTTCATCTTCTGACATCGGACTCGGACTTCACTTGAACTGAATTTTAATGTGCGTATTTTTATGAGTTAACTTTTCTACATTGGCTAGAGGTATAGGGGGAGGGTTGAGATCTCATAAACATGTTTAACCCCGCCGCAATTTTGCGCCTGTCTCAAGTCAGGAGCCTCTGGCCTTTGTTAGTCTTGTATGATTTTTTATTTTAGTTTCTTGTGTATAATTCGGAGTTTTGTATGACGTCCATTATCACTGTACTAGTATACATATGTTTAAAAGGGCCAGCTGGAGGACGCCTACGGGTACGGGAGTTTCTCGCTCCAATGGAGACCCATTGGTGGATTTCGGCTGTTGTCTGCTCAATGGTCGGGTTGTTGTCGCTTTGACACATTTCCCATTTCCCTTCTAAATTTTATCAATTGATTCCTCTATCAATAAGCATTAATTTCGTGTATTAATTTTGCCTTGATTAAGGGCTAATGACTTGCAGCAGTCCTTTCCATTATTCAAAATAAACTATTTTTTTTATGTTCAAGCGTATTTCGATGTTTAGGTCCTTCGTTACTCTTCTAATATGCGTTGCGGAACTTATCAACTATATATGTTTTGTTTCTCTCTTAATAAGCTTTCGATTGTGGTTGAAGGTATTTCTATAATTAGGGGCTAAAGTCTTGCAACAGTCCATTCATTCCATTATTCAAAATATCCATTTCATTATTCAAAATTGGCGATTTCTCCATTTTCACGCGTATTTTGGCATTTAGGTACTCCGTAACTCCTCTAATGGTCAGTACGGCACATATCGTTTAAACTAAATTAATTCCTCTATCAATAAGTTTTAATTCCGTGTATTAATTTTGCCAAGATTAGGGGCTAACGGTTTTCAGCAGTCCATACCGTTATTCAAAATAAGCTATTTCTTCATGTTCAAGCGTATTTCGATGTTTAGTTCCTTCGTTACTCCTCTAATATGCGTTGCTGAAAATATCGACTATATACCTTTTGTTCATCTCTTAATAAGCTTTCGAATGAAGTATAATGTATATCTATAAGTAGGGACTTAATGGTCGCACCAGTCCATTCCATTATTCAAAATATCCATTTCATTATTCAAGATTGGCTATTTCTTAATTTTCACGCGTATTTTGGACATTAGGTCCTCCGTAACCCCTCTAATGGTCATTACGACACATATTATTAATGCCTGATATTTATATGATGAAAACATAATCTTTTTATCAGTTTAATTGAGGTGCGGAGCTGACATGTCAGTTAACTGCTAGTAGTCTGCTGTTATTTATGTATTATTGTCATTTTATTTATTTTCTTTTGTTTCATCTTCTGACATCGGACTCGGACTTCTCTTGAACTGAATTTTAATGTGCGTCTTTTTTGTGCGTTAACTTTTCTACATTGGCTAGAGGTATAGGGGGAGGGTTGAGATCTCATAAACATATTTAACCCCGCCGCAATTTTGCGCCTGTCTCAAGTCAGGAGCCTCTGGCCTTTGTTAGTCTTGTATGATTTTTGTTTTAGTTTCTTGTGTATAATTCGGAGTTTTGTATGACGTCCATTATCACTGTACTAGTATACATATGTTTAAAGGGGCTAGCTGGAGGACGCCTACGGGTAAGGGAGTTTCTCGCTCCAATGAAGACCCATTGGTGGATTTCGGCTGTTGTCTGCTCTATGGTCGGGTTGTTGTCGCTTTGACACATTTCCCATTTCCCTTCTAAATTTTATCAATTGATTCCTCTATCAATAAGCTTTAATTTCGTGTATTAATTTTGCCTTGATTAAGGGCTAATGACTTGCAGCAGTCCTTTCCATTATTCAAAATAAACTATTTTTTTTATGTTCAAGCGTATTTCGATGTTTAGGTCCTTCGTTACTCTTCTAATATGCGTTGCGGAACTTATCAACTATATATATTTTGTTTCTCTCTTAATAAGCTTTCGATTGTGATTGAAGGTATTTCTATAATAAAGGGCTAAAGTCTCGCAACAGTCCATTCCATTATTCAAAATATCCATTTCATTATTCAAAATTGGCTATTTCTACATTTTCACGCGTATTTTGGCATTTAGGTACTCCGTAACCACTCTAATGGTCAGTACGGCACATATCGTTATATATATACAAGTCTATATATATATTCTTTTATATGTTATCTCATCCGAAATTTTGAATTTTATGCATTTTTAATGCATTTTTTATTTTTATGTATACTATTTTTTTAACTTCTCTGTAACCTTTGTACTTGCATGGTTTTATGAGAATAAACTATCTATTTATCTATCTTTAAACTAAATTAATTCCTCTATCAATAAGCTTTAATTCCGTGTATTAATTTTGCCAAGATTAGGGGCTAACGGCTTTCAGCAGTCCATACCGTTATTCAAAATAAGCTATTTCTTAATGTTCAAGCGTATTCCGATGTTTAGTTCCTTCGTTACTCCTCTAATATGCGTTGCTGAAAATATCGACTATATACCTTTTGTTCATCTCTTAATAAGCTTTCGAATGAAGTATAATGTATATCTATAAGAAGGGACTAAATGGTCGCACCAGTCCATTCCATTATTCAAAATATCCATTTCATTATTCAAGATTGGCTATTTTTTTAATTTTCACGAGTATTTTGGACATTAGGTCCTCCGTAACCCCTCTAATGGTCATTACGACACATATCATTAATGCCTGATATTTATATGATGAAAACATAATCTTTTTATCAGTTTAATTGAGGTGCGGAGCTGGCATGTAAGTTAACTGCTAGTAGTCTGCTGTTATTTATGTATTATTGTCATTTTATTTATTTTCTTTTGTTTCATCTTCTGACATCGGACTCGGACTTCTCTTGAACTGAATTTTAATGTGCGTATTTTTATGAGTTAACTTTTCTACATTGGCTAGAGGTATAGGGGGAGGTTTGAGATCTCATAAACATGTTTAACCCCGCCGCAATTTTGCGCCCGTCTCAAGTCAGGAGCCTCTGGCCTTTGTTAGTCTTGTATGATTTTTTATTTTAGTTTCTTGTGTATAATTCGGAGTTTTTTATGACGTCCATTATCACTGTACTAGTATACATATGTTTAAAGGGGCCAGCTGGAGGACGCCTACGGGTAAGGGAGTTTCCCACTCCAATGAAGACCCATTGGTGGATTTCGGCTGTTGTCTGCTCTATGGTCGGGTTGTTGTCGCTTTGACACATTTCGCATTTCCCTTCTAAATTTTATCAATTGATTCCTCTATCAATAAGCTTTAATTTCGTGTATTAATTTTGCCTTGATTAAGGGCTAATGACTTGCACCAGTCCTTTCCATTATTCAAAATAAACTATTTTTTTATGTTCAAGCGTATTTCGATGTTTAGGTCCTTCGTTACTCTTCTAATATGCGTTGCGGAACTTATCAACTATATATATTTTGTTTCTCTCTTAATAAGCTTTCAATTGTGGTTGAAGGTATTTCTATAATTAGGGGCTAAAGTCTCGCAACAGTCCATTCCATTATTCAAAATATCCATTTCATTATTCAAAATTGGCGATTTCTACATTTTCACGCGTATTTTGGCATTTAGGTACTCCGTACCACTCTAATGGTCAGTACGGCACATATCGTTTAAACTAAATTTATTCCTCTATCTATAGGCTTCAATTCCGTGTATTAATTTTGCCAAAATAAGGTGCTAACGGCTTACAGCAGTCCATTCCGTTATTCAAAATAAGCTATTTCTTAATGTTCAAGCGTATTTTGATGTTTAATTCCTTCGTTACTCCTCTTATATGCGTTGCTGAACATATCGACTATATACCTTTTGTTCATCTCTAAATAAGCTTTCGAATGTAGTATAATGTATATTTATGATTAGGGACTAAAGTCTCGTAAAGTCAATTCCATTATTCAAAATATCCATTTCATAATTCAAGATTGGCTATTTCCTAATTTGCACGCGTATTTTGGACATTAGGTCCTCCGTAACTCCTCTAATGGTCATTACGGCACATGTCATTAATACTCATTTTATTCCTCTATCAATAAGCTTTAACTTGTTGTATTAATTTTTCCTTGAAAAGGGGCTAACGGCTTGCAGCAGTCCATTCCGTTATTCAAAATAAGCTATTTCTTAATGTTCAAGCGTATTCCGATGTTTAGTCCATTCGTTACTCCTCTAATATGCGTTGCTGAAAATATCGACTATATACCTTTTGTTCATCTCTTCATAAGCTTTCGAATGAAGTATAATGTATATCTATAATTATGGATTAAAGGGTCGCACCAGTCCATTCCATTTTTCAAAATATCCATTTCATTATTCAAGATTGGCTATTTCTTAATTTTCACGCGTATTTTGGACATTAGGTCCTCCGTAACCCCTCTAATGGTCATTACGACACATATCATTAATGCCTGATATTCATATGATGAAAACATAATCTTTTAATCAGTTTGATTGAGGTCCGGAGCTGGCATGTCAGTTAACTGCTAGTAGTCTGCTGTTATTTATGTATTATTGTCATTTTATTTATTTTCTTTTGTTTCATCTTCTGACATCGGACTCGGACTTCTCTTGAACTGAATTTTAATGTGCGCATTTTTATGCGTTTACTTTTCTACATTGGCTAGAGGTATAGGGGGAGGGTTGAGATCTCATAAACATGTTTAACCCCGCTGCAATTTTGCGCCTGTCTCAAGTCAGGAGCCTCTTGCCTTTGTTAGTCTTGTATGATTTTTTATTTTAGTTTCTTGTGTATAATTCGGAGTTTAGTATGACGCCTATTATCACTGTACCAGTATACATATGTTTTAAGGGGCCAGCTGAAGGACGCCTACGGGTACGGGAGTTTCTCGCTCCAATGAAGACCCATTGGTGGATTTCGGCTGTTGTCTGCTCTATGGTCGGGTTGTTGTCGCTTTGACACATTCCCCATTTCCTTTCTTAATTTTATCAATTGATTCCTCTATCAATAAGCTTTAATTTCGTGTATTAATTTTGCCTTGATAAGGGGCTAAAGGCTTGCAGCAGTCAATTCCTTTATCTAAAATAAGCTATTTCTTAATGTGCAAACGTATTTCGATGTTTAGTTCCTTCGTTACTCCTCTAATATGCGTTGCAGAACATATCGTTTATACTCAGTTAATTATTCTATCAGTAAGCTTTAATTTGGTGTATACTTGTTGCATTGATTACAGACTGAGGGCTTGCAGCAATCCATTTCATTATTCAAAATAAGCTATTTCTTAATGTTCAAGCGTATTTCGATGTTGAGATCCTTCGTTACTCCTCTAATATGTGTTGCAAAACATATCGACTATATATTTTTCTTTCCTCTCTTAATAAGCTTTCGAATGAGGTATAAGGTATATCTATAATTAAGGGCTAAAGGGTGGCAGCAGTCCATTGCATAAATCAATATCCATTTCGTATTCAAACTTGGCTATTTCTTGATTTTTTTATGGCCATTGTCGCACATATCGTTTATACTCCGCTTATTCCTCTACCAATAAGCTTTAATTTGGTGTATAAATTTTGACTTGATTAAGGGCTAATGGCTTGCACCAGTCCTTTCCATTTTCAAAATAAACTATTTTTTTTTATGTTCAAGCGTATTACGATGTTTAGGTCCTTCGTTACTCTTCTAATATGCGTTGCGGAACTTATCAACTATATATATTTTGTTTCTCTCTTAATAAGCTTTCGATTGTGATTGAAGGTATTTCTATAATAAAGGGCTAAAGTCTCGCAACAGTCCATTCCATTATTCAAAAAATCCATTTCATTATTCAAAATTGGCTATTTCTACATTTTCACGCGTATTTTGGCATTTAGGTACTCCGAAACCACTCTAATTGTCAGTACGGCACATATCGTTATATATATACAAGTCTATATATATATTCTTTTATATGTTATCTCATCCGAAATTTTGAATTTTATGCATTTTTCATGCATTTTTTATTTTTATGTATACTATTTTTTTAACTTCTCTGTAACCTTTGTACTTGCATGGTTTTATGAGAATAAACTATCTATCTATCTATTTTTAAACTAAATTAATTCCTCTATCAATAAGCTTTAATTCCGTGTATTAATTTTGCCAAGATTAGGGGCTAACGGCTTTCAGCAGTCCATACCGTTATTCAAAATAAGCTATTTCTTAATGTTCAAGCGTATTCCGATGTTTAGTTCCTTCGTTACTCCTCTACTATGCGTTGCTGAAAATATCGACTATATACCTTTTGTTCATCTCTTAATAAGCTTTCGAATGAAGTATAATGTATATCTATAAGAAGGGACTAAATGGTCGCACCAGTCCATTCCATTATTCAAAATATCCATTTCATTATTCAAGATTGGCTATTTTTTTAATTTTCACGAGTATTTTGGACATTAGGTCCTCCGTAACCCCTCTAATGGTCATTACGACACATATCATTAATGCCTGATATTTATATGATGAAAACATAATCTTTTTATCAGTTTAATTGAGGTGCGGAGCTGGCATGTAAGTTAACTGCTAGTAGTCTGCTGTTATTTATGTATTATTGTCATTTTATTTATTTTCAGTTGTTTCATCTTCTGACATCGGACTCGGACTTCTCTTGAACTGAATTTTAATGTGCGTATTTTTATGAGTTAACTTTTCTACATTGGCTAGAGGTATAGGGGGAGGTTTGAGATCTCATAAACATGTTTAACCCCGCCGCAGTTTGCGCCCGTCTCAAGTCAGGAGCCGCTGGCCTTTGTTAGTCTTGTATGATTTTTTATTTTAGTTTCTTGTGTATAATTCGGAGTTTTTTATGACGTCCATTATCACTGTACTAGTATACATATGTTTAAAGAGGCCAGCTGGAGGACGCCTACGGGTAAGGGAGTTTCCCACTCCAATGAAGACCCATTGGTGGATTTCGGCTGTTGTCTGCTCTATGGTCGGGTTGTTGTCGCTTTGACACATTTCCCATTTCCCTTCTAAATTTTATCAATTGATTCCTCTATCAATAAGCTTTAATTTCGTGTATTAATTTTGCCTTGATTAAGGGCTAATGACTTGCACCAGTCCTTTCCATTATTCAAAATAAACTATTTTTTTATGTTCAAGCGTATTTCGATGTTTAGGTCCTTCGTTACTCTTCTAATATGCGTTGCGGAACTTATCAACTATATATATTTTGTTTCTCTCTTAATAAGCTTTCAATTGTGGTTGAAGGTATTTCTATAATTAGGGGCTAAAGTCTCGCAACAGTCCATTCCATTATTCAAAATATCCATTTCATTATTCAAAATTGGCGATTTCTACATTTTCACGCGTATTTTGGCATTTAGGTACTCCGTACCACTCTAATGGTCAGTACGGCACATATCGTTTAAACTAAATTTATTCCTCTATCTATAGGCTTCAATTCCGTGTATTAATTTTGCCAAAATAAGGTGCTAACGGCTTACAGCAGTCCATTCCGTTATTCAAAATAAGCTATTTCTTAATGTTCAAGCGTATTTTGATGTTTAATTCCTTCGTTACTCCTCTTATATGCGTTGCTGAACATATCGACTATATACCTTTTGTTCATCTCTAAATAAGCTTTCGAATGTAGTATAATGTATATTTATGATTAGGGACTAAAGTCTCGTAAAGTCCATTCCATTATTCAAAATATCCATTTCATAATTCAAGATTGGCTATTTCCTAATTTGCACGCGTATTTTGGACATTAGGTCCTCCGTAACTCCTCTAATGGTCATAACGGCACATGTCATTAATACTCATTTTATTCCTCTATCAATAAGCTTTAATTTGTTGTATTAATTTTTCCTTGAAAAGGGGCTAACGGCTTGCAGCAGTCCATTCCGTTATTCAAAATAAGCTATTTCTTAATGTTCAAGCGTATTCCGATGTTTAGTCCCTTCGTTACTCCTCTAATATGTGTTGCTGAAAATATCGACTATATACCTTTTGTTCATCTCTTCATAAGCTTTCGAATGAAGTATAATGTATATCTATAATTATGGATTAAAGGGTCGCACCAGTCCATTCCATTTTTCAAAATATCCATTTCATTATTCAAGATTGGCTATTTCTTAATTTTCACGCGTATTTTGGACATTAGGTCCTCCGTAACCCCTCTAATGGTCATTACGGCACATATCATTAATGCCTGATATTCATATGATGAAAACATAATCTTTTAATCAGTTTGATTGAGGTCCGGAGCTGGCATGTCAGTTAAGTGCTAGTAGTCTGCTGTTATTTATGTATCATAATTGTCATTTTATCTATTTTCTTTTGTTTCATGTTCTGACATTGGACTCGGACTTCTCTTGAACTGAATTTTGATGTGCGTATTGTTATGCGTTAACTTTTTTACATTGGCTAGAGGTATAGGGGGAGGGTTGAGATCTCACAAACATGTTTAATTCCGCATCAATTTTGCGCCTGTCTCAATAGTTATCAAAGGTACCAGGATTATAATTTAGTACGCCAGACGCGCGTTTCGTCTACATAAGACTCATCAGTGACGCTCATATCAAAATATTTATAAAGCCAAACAAGTACGAAGGTGAAGAGCATTGAGGATCCAAAATTCCAAAAAGTTGTGCCAAATATGGCTAAGGTAATCTATTCCTGGGATAAGAAAATACTTAGTTTTTCGAAAATTCAGTTTTATATTCAGGAAATTTATAAAAATGACCACATAATTGATATTCATGTCAACACCGAAGTGCTGACTACTGGGCTGGTGATACCCTCGGGGACGAAACGTCCACCAGCAGTGGCATCGACCCAGTGGTGTCAAGTCAGGAGCCTCTGGCCTTTATTAGTCTTGTATATGCTTTTTAATTTTAGTTTCTTGTGTATAATTCGGAGTTTAGTTTGACGTCCATTATCACTGTACTAGTATACATATTTTTAAGGGGCCAGCTGAAGGACGCCTACGGGTACGGAAGTTTCTCGCTACATTGAAGATTCATTGGTGGACTTCGGCTGTTGTCTGCTCTATGGTCGGGTTGTTGTCGCTTTGACACATTCCCCATTTCCTTTCTAAATTTTATGAATTTATTCCTCTATCAATAAGCTTTAACGTCGTGTATTAATTTTGCCTTGATTAGGGACTAAAGGCTTGCAGCAGTCCATTCCTTTATTCAAAATAACTATTTCTTAATGTTCAAGCGTATTTCGATGTTTAGTTCCTATGTCATCCCTTAATATGCGTTGCGGATCAAATTGACTTGATAACTTTAGTTCCTCTCTTAATAAGCTTTCAAATGAGGTATAAGGTATATTAATAATTAGAGACTAAAGGGTCACAGCAGTCCATTTTATTATTCAAAATATCCATTTCATTATTCAAAATTGGCTATTTCTTAATTTTCACGGATTTGAAGGGTTTTTCAGGCCCGTGCCCCCACTCTTATCGAGATATATATATATAGTGAAGCGCCGTAAACACGTTTTTCAAATGCAAATAATGAAGTTTAAAGATCTTATATATGTGGTATTTTACTTTATTTCTTTAAAGACTGCCAGGTATATTACTGTAAATTCTTAAATTATTGCGAGGTTTTTAATTATTGCGAAAATTGCGACAGAGTTGTAAATGCAATAATAAGATTCGTAAAAGTTAAAAATCGCATTTAAGTCTAAAATGACAAAATCGCAATAATAAATGCACGCAATGATTTCTGAATCTACAGTAAGTAGTTATATAAAATCCATAGTCCAAGTTTAAACCATTTTCACTCATCACACCATTTGTTAATAAACAAATAGTTAAAACCCAAAAGTTTTGTGTTGTTAGATTGCTGTCTCGTCGATGTATACTCACACCACCTATTATTCAGATCTCTAAGAGATATAAATATGCTAAAAGGTCATGCGTGTGAGAAGTCACCTTAAAACAAATGTCTAACTAAGAAATGCATGCATCTATTTGTTTTAATTATATTATAATTGTGCAGATCAGAAGATCTTTCTATATAATGATATTTCCCAGTTCAAAGTCTTTTATTAAAACCATATATTTAACACCAAAACGAAATTGTTCTCCAAATTAATACTCAGATACATGTACAAACACTTTGGTTTGTTTTGAGACTAAGAAGGAGCGGGAAATGTAACTGTAAGCTATACATTATAAATCAGCATGTGTTAACCCAACTAACATGTTTATTTAGATAGTGTCCAAAATTGTTAAATGATGATAGGGCGAATGAAGCGGGAAATATAACTGTAAGCTATTATACATAACATGCTGATTACGCATTTCTCACGGATATTTGATACAGGGAAGGTCGTTGTTTTATCATCTCTACCACAAGTACACATTCCATCCTCTAGTTTCCGCTGCAATTTATAATTAATCTGACAGTGCTCGACATCATTCTTAAGTATTTTGCTTCACCGATAAAGGATTAGATATAAAAAAGAATCAAAAAATTATTAATATGATACTTTAAATTGCAACAGTCTTTTTTTAACTATTTTTAAACATCGACCATCTTTTCATTTATAAAAGGAACCATGTATATTGAAAAAAGGGAATATGTTAGTTTGTTCCAGGGCGTTTTATCCTTCGATTTGGAAAACAAATGTTTGTTCAGAGCAAACATAACTATACCCCCTTGAAAAAATGAATGTTGGGGCTAAACAAATATTTGGTTTTCATTTAGAAAAAAAAATAATTATGAAATTCATTTCATGATTCAAAATAAGCTATTTTATAATTTTTACCCGTATTTCGATTTTTAGGTACTTCATTACTCCTCTAATATGCGTTGCGGAACATATTTATTGATCATCTTTTAATAGGCTTTCGAATGAGGTAAAAGGTATATTTGTATTTGGGGGCTGAAGTGTTGCAGCAATCTAATCCATTATTCAAAATATCCATTCCATTGTTCAAAATTGGCTATTTCTTAATTTTCACGCGTATTTTGGCATTTTGGTCCTATGTAACCGTCTTGAACGTAATTGTGGGCTTTCTATCAATAGCTTTCACATGGTGTATTTAAAGTTTTTCTTATTTAGGGACTGAGTTACTGCCTCTAAATAAAGTTTTATTACTGACGAGTCACAGCAATTCATTCTTTTCTTAAAAAGAACTATGTCTTAATTTTTATATAAAAAAGAAGATGTGGTATGATTTCTAATGAGACAACGGTCCATAAGAGTTTTAAATGACACATAATATGCATTATGTATTTTTCGACATGTTAGATCCTCCGTTTCTCCTCTAATATGCGTTGCGGAACATACTAACTACATATATTTTGTTCTTCTATTGATAGGCTTTCGAATGAGGTATCATGTAAATATATAAGTATGGGTTGAAGGGTCGCAGCAATCCCTTGCATCATTCAAAATTGGCTATTTCTTAATCTTCACGGTTATTTTGGCATTTATGTCCTCCGTAATCTCGATCTCTCTGATGGACATTGCGGCACATATTATTTATAACCTAAACCATTTTGTTTCTCGATCAATGAACTTTCAAATGGTTATAAAGTTTTCCTTAATTAGGGGCCGACAGTCTCAGCAGTCCATTTCATTATTTAAAATAAGCTACATTTGTACTTCTTAATGTTCACATGTATTTCGATTTTTAGGTACTTCGTTACTCATCCGCGTTGCGGAACATATTAGCAATATACATATTATATACCTTTTGTTCCTCTATGATTAAGCTTTCGAATGAGCTTGAAGTTATTTCTGTAATTATAGGGCTGAAGGGTCACATTAGTTCATGTCATTATTTCAAAATATTCATTCAATTATTCAAAATTGGCAATTTCTTTCTTTTCACGCATTTAAGTCCTCCGTTACCTCTTTTATGGTCATTGAGGGACGTATTATTGATACATTTTGTTTCTCTATCAATGAGCTTTCACGTGGTGTATAAAGTTGTTCTTCATAAGGGGCTGACAGGTCGCATCAGTCCATTCCATTATTCAAAGTAAGCTTTTCCATAATGTCCACCCCCATTTCGATTTTTAAGTCCTTCGTTACTCCTCAGATTTGCATTGCAGAACATATTGACTATATATCTTTTGTTCCTCTATTAATAGGCTTTCGAATGAGATATAAGGTTCATATGTAATTAGTGGCTGAAGGTTCACAGCAGGCCATTGCATTATTCAAAATATCCATTCCAATTTTCAAAATTGTCTATTTCTTAATTTTCACGCGTATTTTGGTATTTAGGTCCTCCGTAACCCTTCTAATTGTCATTGGGGCACATATTATCAATAAAAATTTTGTTCCTCTATTCATAACCTTGCAAATGGTGTATAAAGTTTTCCTTAATTATAGGGCTTATGGGTTGCAGAAGTTCATTTCATGATTCAAAATAAGCTATTTTATAATGTTCACCCGTATTTCGATTTTTTGGTACTTCATTTCTCCTCCAATATGCGTTGTGGAACATATTAACTATATACCTTTTGTTCCTCTTTTAATAGGCTTTCGAATGAGGTAAAATGTTTATTTGTAATTAGGATCTGAATTATCGAAGCAATCAATTCCATTATCTAAAATTGGCTATTTTTATTTTATTTTCACGCGTATTTTGGCATTTTGGTCTCCTGTAACCCTATTAAACGTCATTGTGGTTTCTCTATCAATAACCTTTCACTTTGTCTATAAAGTTTTCGCTAATTAGGGCCTGAGTTACTGCCTCTAAATAACGATATTGTTACTGACGAGTCGCAGCAGTCCATTATATTATTAAAAAAGCTATATTTCATAATGTTTATGCATATTTTGACATTAAGATCCTTCGTTACTCCTATAATATGCGTTGCGGAACATATTAACTACATACATTTTGTTCTGCTATTAATAGGCTTTCTAATGAGGTATTATGTATATCTGTAATTAGGGGTTGAAGGGTCACAGCAATCCATTCCATCATTCAAAATTGGCTATTTTTAAATCTTCACTGTTATCTTGGCATTTATGTCCTCAACCTCTTTAATGGTCGTTGCTGCACATATTATTTATAACCTAAACCATTTTTGTTTCTCTATCAATGAACTTTCAAATGATTACAACGTTTTCCTTAATTATGGGCTGATGGGGCGCATTCATCCATTTCATTATTTAAAATAAGCTACAATTGTATTTCTTAATGCTCACATGTATTTCGATTTTTTGTCTTTCGTTACTCCCCGCATTACATTTTAGCTATATACTTTTAGTTCCTCTATAAATAAGCTTTCGAATGAGGTTAAAGGTATTTCTGAAATTAGGGGATGAAGGGTCACAACAGATCATGTCATTATTCAAAATATCCATGCTATCATTCAAAATTCTTTCTTTTCACGCGTATTTTTGTCATTTAGATCCTCCGTAATCCTTCTAATGGTCATTGCGACAGCAATGAACTCTCAAATGGTACATAAAGTTTTCATGAATTAAGGGATGAAATGTCGCAGCAGTTCATTTCATCATTTAAAATAAGCTATATCTTAATGTTCACGCGTATTTCGATATGTAGGTATTGTTACTCCTCTAATATGCGTTGTGGAACACATTAACTATGTACCTTTTGTTCCTCAATAAATAAACTTTCGAATAAGGTATAAAGTATATCTGTAATTAGTGACTGAAGGGTCGTTGTAGTCCATTCCATTACTTAAAATATCCATTCCATTACTTGAAATATCCATTCCATTACTTAAAATATCCATTCCATTATAATCAAAATTGGGCATTTCTTCCTTGTCTTGCGTGTTTTTGGTATTTAGGCTCAGAGTATTTAGGTCCTCCGTAACCAATGTAGTAATCATTGTGGCTCAATCGACATGTTTTATAATCAGGGGATAAATAACAGCAAATACATAAATAAAAATAACCTTAATCATATGGGCACAGGACGTTTGCGCTTTTTCACCTGTAAAACGATACGACATTTGCGCTTCAAATACTATGGACATTTGCGCTTTAAATTTTGATTCACCAGTATTAAATTGACCGGACATTTGCGCTTTTGCACCTATTGTCGTCTATCTGTAATTTTAAAGAGAAGTAATTATTGCGTAAATAAATTTAACTTATATTTGGCATTAGTACGACACATGGTCCAGAATCATTCCCTGTACATTATAATGAACAGTTCTACTCGACTCATCCTGATATTTTTATCTTTTTAAAGAGCATCATTGAACAACAGTATGTGAATCACATTAGATTCGTTATATTGATGAACAGGCACCCCTGTCAAGAATTGGGAAAGAGAATATTGAATATATATTTGAAATGTGTGCGAAATGCCAGTCTGAACATATAAACAGAGATAAATTTGTCCAATCCTTGGTCTTCATATATCAAGCGAAAACTGACCTGTGATGACTGTACGTGTTTTTAGGTCTTTAGAATGTTTACCTTTAGCTCAGTGTATATAGACTTTTAAACACATATCAATGTGCTATGAAATGAATGTGCTATGAAAAGTGCTATTAAATGATTTTTTTAAACCTTTAACCATAAAGAAAAAATATTATTCTGCCAGTATTAAAGAGGAAGATATGATAGTCATAAAAATCAAATATTGCAAAAGGGCAAATGTCCTATGTTAACAGCGCAAATGTCCTTTTTTAAAAAGCGCAAATGTTCTATGATTTGAAGCGCAAGTGTCCAAAAAAATAAGCGCAAATGTCCTATGAAAAAGCGCAAACGTCCCGCGCCGAATCATATATATGTCTTGGTTTTCAGGTTGTCCATACATTGAACCTTCACTTTTTATCTTGAAAACAGAAATACAAACTATATATCACTATTCAATATACATCACTTAACATTGAATTTTGACTACTGAAAAATTAATAATGGACATACATCAGTGCAATGCTTTCTGTACTTAAATTGTCTGATCTAGCCAAGAATTTCTTGCTAAAAATTCTGTGGACCTCCTACGGCACCTATTAGTAGTTAAAGATTTGTTTTTACTAAACAAATTAATTTAATGTATGATCTGCATGTACGTATCGCTTAGAAAACGGCCATATACCATACGGCGCGGGACGTTTGCGCTTTTTCATAGGACATTTGCGCTTTTAATTTTGGACAATTGCGCTTCAAATCATAGGAAATTTGCGCTTTTTAAAAATGTACATTTGTGCTTTTTACATAGGACATTTGCACTTTTGCAATATTTGTTTTTATGACTTCCTTCCTCTTTTATACTGGCTTGGGACCGACAAGTCGTATTTTTTAAAATGTTTAAAAGTTTATATACAGCTAAAAGTTAACATTTTAAAACACATAAAACACGAACAGTCATCACAGTTCATGTTTCGCTTAATATCTGAAGCCTAAAGAGTCAAAATAAGTAGCTCTTGTTATCTATTCTGACTGGTATTTTGTCCACATTTCAAATACAAAAATCAAGTTTTTCTTTCTCAGTTCTTGACTGGAATGCCTGATCATCAATATAATGAATCTAAATGTAATTCACTGAGTGTTGTTCAATGATACTCTTCAACAAGATAAACATAGCAGGATGAGTTAAGTAAATCGTGATTCAATTGTCACATAATTTTTGCAGATAGTCTGCAAATTTGGAACATCCAAGTTTACTTATACAAAGGTAAAAAGCGCAAATGTCCAATCAATTTAATACAGGTGAATCAAAACATAAAGCGCAAATGTCCATAGTATTTGAAGCGCAAATGTCCTATCGTTTTACAGGTAAAAAAGCGCAAACGTCCTGTGCCCATACCATATGGTCAATATTAATCATCGATGTAATTTGCTCTATTGGATGTTTGAAATTTCAACGGAGGCAATTTCTTGGCATGACAAGCCAGCCTCTTAGCGATAAAAGAATATTTTTGAAAGAACTTAGCATTTTGCTACCTTTTTATTCTTCAGTTCGTTTTTAAAACCTCTTTGTTTCTCCAATTTGAAAAATTCAAATAAAACGAAAACTGAATTTTCTTTCATTAGTGAATTCGAAAAATACTGCTTCATTACTTATTTCAGAGTTTGAACACTTGGTGCTTAGTTTCACTTCATTCGTAGTTGACAAGGATGGACAGATTCCATGTCGAAGGTCAGTGTCTCTCTCCAGGCGTCCCAGTTTTTCTCTACATGCCATGAAATAGCGAATAATGATAAAAGTGGCGTTAAAGTCCAACAATGAACACACCAATCATTATGTATCCTTCACGTTTCACAAACAGATCATAGTTTTGTTATAAACATAAATATTATTATTTGAAATTGAATTTGACAATAGAAATTTCCCCGAATCGTTTAATAGTGAATCCGGATTACACTTTAATATGTGCCGCTGGATATGAAAATGCTCAAACTCTAAAAATTTTGAACAACTAGTGGAATAGATAATTTTAAAGCAAAACTATCTTAATATTGTGTCAGCTACCTTAAGGGAAAACAATAAGTAATGAGAAGATATATAACATTTCCAAGGATAAGGTTACATTCCTTACTTAAAGTCGACACCTAATAATGTAGAATATCTATTTCCAATAGAAAAGAGTAATTCTGAGAATAAAGAGAGCAGTCGCTATTCAAAAGGAGCATGTTTGGAGGGTTGAGATCTCTAAAAACATGTTTAACCCCGTCGCAATTTGCCCCTGTCCCAAGTCAGGGACCTCTGGCCTCTGTTAGTCTTTTATGATTTTTAGTATTAGTTTCTTGTGTATAATTCGGATTTTAGTATGACGTCGATTATCACTGAACTAGTATACATCTTGTTAAGGGACCGGCTAAATGACACCTCCGTGTGTGGAAGTTTCTCGCTACATTGAAGACCCATTGGTGGCCTTCGACTGTTGTCCGCTCTATGGTCGGGTTGTTGTCGCTTTGACACATTCTCCATTTCCATTCTCAATTTTATGTCTTTGACAAGCAATGCTTTAAACCACTGACAGTCTCTTTAACGATCCCATGCACAAAAATGACAAAACTAAATAACAAAGTATATTGTCCCAGCTAGCCTGAATAGTGTAGGTCTCAGCTCGAGAGTTCCCACTAAAGGCATTTCGTTTTTTTTTTAGATAAAAAGATTTGAGATACCCAGTCTACAAAATTAAACAAAAGTTCAAAATCTGACTCTCGTCTGTACTAATTGTTTCATTGGCAATTTTACTACATTTTTTCATTATTATGTTGCTTCATAAATGTCTTTAAAGATGAAACTTCTGTTGGTGGTTACGGTTCGGAGATGGGCTATTCTGTCCTTGTCAGATTTCTCATACATGTTTTTCTATATTAATACTCTAGTTAGAAGAAAATAGCTTGCAGTTATCCGCTATCTCAAGAAGTTTAGACATTTGCTTTAAATAACATGCGATGAAATAAACACTTGAAATGAGTGAAATTCTAAAGATGGCGTAGACATATTGATTTATTAATTGATTAGGATAAGATATCTTGGTTTTCAGTTGATTGCATCCGTTTCGTTCTCTCACAAGTACAAATGAAGATCTCGATCATTGATTATACTGTTCTGTTAATTTCTGTGTCATTTTGTCTCTTGTGGAGAGTTGTCTCATCGGTAATCGTACCACATCTTCGTTTTACAAGTACAGAAAATTTTGGAAAGCTCATTTTTAATTATTTTATTTTTTTTAATCGAATATTCCAATCGTTACACCATTTTCCAAGGTCATGAATGCTTGGCGCCTTTAACATGATTTAACCCTGTCACATTATGTATATATATATAAATATATATGCCTGTTCCGACTTAGGAGCCTGTAAACCAGAGGTTGTCATTTGTTGCTGTATATCATATTTGTTTTCCGTTCATTGTTTTAGTACATATTTCGTTTTTTTCATTTGTCATTTTGAAGCCTTTTATAGTTGACTATACGATATGGGTTTTACTCATTCTTGAAGCCCGTGCGCACGTGGCGACCTAATGTATATCTGTAGAGAGTTGTCTCATTGGCAATCATACCACGTATTCATTTTTATATTGATACCAGTTTATAGGTATTCAATTGCACCAGAAAAAACTTAATATGGGGAACCTTTAACCTATTTTCAATACAATTAAGAAAGGGAGCTTCCCGTTTTGATAAGATCTGTATTAGATATTTTTTTAATTATTTGTTATTGACTTTGAACTAACTGTTAGTAACTGCGAGTAACGTTATGTGTCTGTTGTTGTTGTGGGGTTGAATAAATCCCTGGCACGTCCAGGATGTGTTCTGTTAGTTGTTTTGTGCTTTCGATCAATCTGATGAGTTAAGCCCTTTTCAATGATTTTTTTTATAGTTTGTTCTTATGTTCTATGTACTAGTTCACCATGCACTGTCCCAGGTTATCAGGGAGTTCTTGAGGCAGCAAACTAGTTTAAATCCGCGTCATTCTAAATGTGCATGTAGCAAGTTAGTAGCCTGTATAAATCTGTATGCTTGCATTTATTGCTATATATCATAATATTTTTCCGCTGTTGTTGTACATAAGTCAGGCCGTTAGTTGTTTTATATTTGTCATTTGAGGCCTTTCATAGCTTGCTATATGTGGTTTGGGTTTTGCTCATTTTTGAAGACCGTACGTTAACTAATAGTTGTATAATTCTTGTGCATTTGTTCTCTGACCATGTGGAGATTTGTCTCATTGGCAATCATACCAAATCTTCCTATATTTATATATATAAATATACTAGTTAAGCATTTTTTGTAAGGGAAACCCCGAAAGATTACACGATTAAATAACTATTGAAAAACTTCATTGATTGTAGAGTAAAATTATCTCAGTGAATTGAGATATGTCGATGTTAATCCAATTGCGTACCATATATCATTAATATAAGGGACCTATAATCATGATAATCATAAATTAAATCGTGCCAGTACCATAGAAGAAAAGTTCCAGTCGGTGAACAGTCCATTATGCGGACTGTGGCGACTGGGCAGGCGCGGATCCAGAGGGGGGTTCCGGGGGTTGGAACCCCCCTTTTTTTTGGACGATCAATGCATTTGAATGGGGACATTTAATTGGAACCCCCCCCTTTTGTCCTGGGTTAGGACCCCCCCCCCCCTCTTTTGTCCTGGGTTAGGAACCCCCCTTTTTAAAATGGTTGGATCCGCCCCTGCTGGGCCATGTACTATGCGGCAAAGAAATGAGATGTTCTAATATTAATACACCTGCATACCAAATATTAAGACTGAGCAGCTTTATATGGGTCCATCTTTGATTGACAGACATTCCATCACAAACTTCAACATAGAAAGTATATATAATATATAAGCAAAAGTTTCAAAGTCGACCATGCATTCATATAATATTCATAATATAGCTCATGCCAGTGGAGTGCATGCATATAGTGTTTATGCCTGTTTTATTTTACTTTTATTTTTTGTGTGACTATATGATTTGTGCAATCTTATTATTAACTTGTGCTATGTTTTAAGTGTACTATATGCTTTTAACTTATATATGTCATTTATGGTATCTTACTATGCATTATATGTTTAAAATTGTGTTGTTTTTCATGACTTTTGTATGTGTGTATTGTATTGTGTATGTGTGTATTGTATTGTGTATGTGTGTATTGTATTTTGTTATTAAGTCGATTTGAAAAGCTCACTAGAGCTTGTGTTATGTAGTTTATTGAATATCGACTCTAAATAAAACTTTGAATCTTGAATCTTGAATCACGGATATGAGTTTTGCTAATGCTAATACAACTGAGTGTTTTTGTTAATTAGTATCGTCCTGAATATCATGAAATATTGTCCATTGGACGTGAAGCAAACAACTTATATCCATACATTGTTTTTGATGTTTGGTCTATTATATCACAACGCAGGAAAACGAAACCATCCAAATTCATGTTTTCGGTATAAATCTTAACGTCATTCTTGTGTTGGTTACAGTTTGACATTATTACATTGAAAAAAACAAAACAACAAAAATTAATTAAGTTAATTAATTAATTAAGTCTCATTGTAGGTTATTAGAAAAAAATGAGTATGGTTAGATTATTAAATGCATGTAAACCTAATATTATATGTAAAACTGAAGTTTCTTTTCAATTTCCTTCATTCTTTTTAATGCATTAAATGTATGTGTATAGATAATCTGTCAAAGTTGTCCCATTTCTAGAACATGTACTATATTTTTCTATCTTTGAGTGGTTATTAGAAAATCCCAAAACCTTAGAACTTGTTGTTTTAGCATGTTATTATCTGCATGCCATAACAGATTAATAGCTTTATTTTGCCTTTTTATAACTGAGAAAAAAATCTCCACGGCTTAGATCATGCAGGACTGTATCCTACTGATGTAAAGTTTTAAAAAAATACAAATCATAATACTAAATTACATCTTTTCGCGCCTATTGATAAAACTGTTGCATATAAATGTTTCACTCAATTGATGTATTTACTTTGGCGTTGCTAATGATATAAGTGCGAGAACTATTAGACGGTGCATCATTGAACTGAATTGACCTGCGTAGGCGTAGGTGCAATAAAGTTGTCATTTCACTTATCAAGCTTTTAACCACATAACGGTAACCAACTCATCATGCATGCTGATTTTGAGCACGCGTCTAATCGTTTCAGTCCCTTTAACAAATACCGCTGTTATGAAAGACCTTTAATAGATACTTTCAGCTTCCTTTTTTTAATCATTAATTAAAATATTAATTCTTCCGACTTGGGTATCTTGTTATTTAAAAAGATGCCTTTGGTTTTTGTTTTAGATTGCATTTCTGTAATAAATAGGATTTTACCGAAAAGCACTAAACTTAAATATTTTGATATACGTAATTCCAGAAACATCTCTTATTATCATATATATGGGATGTGATATGACTGTTGTTTCTCTACTATCTGATACTATCTAATATTTGAGACCATTCAGGTAAATGGTATTTTTTTCAATCAGATTATTAATCGGTTTTGTCTAAAACTACTACATATAAATTCAACATATAAAAATACAAATCATAATACTAAATTGCATCTTTTCGCACCGTTTGATAAAACTGTTGCATATAAATGTTTCACTCAATTGCTGTATTTACTTTTGCGTTGCTAATGATATAAGTGCGAGAACTATTAGACGGTGCATCATTGAACTGAATTGACCTGCGTAGGCGTAGGTGCAATAAAGTTGTCATTTCACTTATCAAGCTTTTAACCACATAACGGTAACCAACTCATCATGCATGCTGATTTTGAGCACGCGTCTAATCGTTTCAGTCCCTTTAACAAATACCGCTGTTATGAAAGACCTTAAATAGATACTTTCAGCTTCCTTTTTTTAATCATTAATTAAAATATTAATTCTTCCGACTTGGGTATCTTGTTATTTAAAAAGATGCCTTTGGTTTTTGTTTTAGATTGCATTTCTGTAATAAATAGGATTTTACCGAAAAGCACTAAACTAAACTTAAATATTTTGATATACGTAATTCCAGAAACATCTCTTATTATCATATAAATGTATATGAGATGTGATATGACTGTTGTTTCTCTACTATCTGATACTATCTAATATTTGAGACCATTCAGGTAAATGATATCAATTTACACTAGTACAAAAACTGTCTTTAATAAAAAAAAAAAAAAAAAAAAAAAAAAAAAAAAAAAAAAAAAAAAAAAAACAACCTCTATAAAATTATCTAAATAATCGAGGTCCCGAATTTAAAGAAATTTAATTCCCGACATCCCGAAATTAGAAAAAATAAATCTTGGATCCCGAAAGGGTCAATCCCGAAATCAGGCCCGAGCTTAAAAACACCCGATCCCGACGTCCCGAAAAAGTCCTGCCCCTCCCTCTGCCATGTAGTTATCAAAATTTTCGTGTTTATGCTGCATACATCAGATTTTTTTTTCTTTCTCGATACTCAATCAAACAACTCAGACTAAATGATCTTATTAAACATATTGCGGATAGCCATTTAATAAAAAAAGTATAGAAACTAACTAACTAATTTTATTCAGTATAAAACCCAGCATAAAAGGATCATCGCTGAAAAACATGAGCACATATCATACAAAAAATTATCAGTTTCCCTTTATGAGGGGGGATAGGAGGGGTCTTGATCCCGAAATCCCGGACTTGAAAAAAATCCCGAGGTCCCGAATTTAAATAAAGCAAATCCCGACATCCCGAAATCCGAAAAAAAGGATTCCCGGATCCCGAAAGGGTCAATCCCGAAATCCCGAGTTTAAAAACACCCGATCCCGGAGTCCCGATAAAGGTCCTATTCCCCCTCCTTTATGATCCTGTATGTATCCATACCAAAATTGTAAAAAAACAAAACACAGTTCTTTGATTTGCAAAGAACGACAATAAATTCTAGGTTATCATTATTTGAACTGAAGAAGGTTATAAAAAAAACCAAAAAAAAAACAACACTGTAAGTCAGAAAAATAGTCGTGAAACATTTTCTGATTAGCTGAAGGGTGGTTTGCATTCGACAATCCTCGGTAGAATCCGATACTCTAACTCCTTCCTAGATGAGGGTACGGAATCGGCCGAGTTGAGACGAAGACAAGTTTTTAAGTTTTAGATCTAAGTAAATAAAAACATGACAATTGGCTTTACATATACAGTGCGTGCCTAGATCGTAAACGTCACACAAAGTGCTAATATTTAGATACGATGAAATCTTAAAAACCTTTTTATTAGATGTTATGATGTAAAACGACAAATTCTATGCGTGGATTAAGTATGTAGACACTATGAACGTTTATTCGATTTTAGTTAATGAAAACAGAGTCTCTGATGAAAAGAAGACAAAGTGTTTTAGCTTTTAGATCCTTAATCTATATTGTGAAAAGCGAACTATTTTTAGATTTAAATGCTGCAAGCTTGTTATTCTTTTTACCCGTGTGAATGTTAGTGAAGTAATTTATTTTACAACATTTATCTTTTACTATTTTACTACGTAAACATATATAACCCATATGCGGATCCAGGGGGGCCTGGGGGCCCGCCCGCCTTTTGTGTGGGAAAAATTGGTTGCTTATATAAGGAATCACTGACGCATGACTGGAGCCCCCCTTAGGTCAGTCAACGGGCCCCCTTATGAAAAGTTCTGGATCCGCCACTGTAATCCCCCCTGTATATATGTCCGGTAACTAGCCTAACAATTTTTAACGCAACTAAGAATGCATACTACAAGCTATGTGACCTACCGAATTAGACTATTTACTGGATTTGTTATCTCATACGCAACACGACGGGTGCCAAATGTGGAGCAGGATCTGCTTACCCTTCCGGAGCACCTGAGATCACCCCTAGTTTTTGGTGGGGTTCGTGTTGTTTTTTCTTTAGTTTTCTATGTTGTGTCATGTATACTTTTGTTTGTCTGTTAGTATTTTTCATTTTTAGCCATGGCGTTGTCAGTTTATTTTAGATTTTATGAGTTTGACTGTCCCTTTGGTGTCTTTCGTCCCTCTTCTATACGTCCTCAATCCTCAATCTTATGGCCTGTTGGCACGAATTGTCCCAATGTGCAGTTTTCCTCTCTGGTGCGTTTTCCTCGACGTATTTTCTCAAGTTCTCTGTGCTTTAAATTTGGTATGCGCTGGTTAAGATTGGGATTGAGGAACCTGCCCGTTCTGTGCAACTAGAAAGTGATCCTGTATATATTAGTGGAGGATATCATTATTCAATATATAGTGTACATATTATATTCCTACATTCATGGTGGTGGGTTTTGTTCTACACGCCGTAACGGTGTGGTTGTCCTACAAAGGATGTGAAAATTTGGAAGAAGAAGAAGTTTACCTTATCTCCCTTTAGAACTATTTATAGATGGCGCTGTATACAACATGGATTCTGTAACATTATCAATTTATGTCTTATGTTTACATCTTCATGGCACACATTTAGTAAAGTTGTTTGATTGCCAGGGGGATGTTACATCACATTTCAAAAGGTTAGGACTGAAATGTGGACAGAGACGAGATTTTACAGCCGAAATTCTGTCGGAAGGCAATTTATAATGGGTACAACTTCAAGTCAAATCGGCACCTGGTCAAATCGGCACCTTGTTAAATCGGAACTAGTCAAATCAGCACCTATTTAAAGTCAATTCGGCATCCTATAATATTTGATAAAATAAATATAAATAATTCTAAAAATGTATAAATTCATGATCTATTATGGGGGTTGGATTTTAGGTAGTCCAAATAATTATGACGTCTGGCAAGGTAGTCCAAATAATTATGACGTCTTGAAAGGCTATTATAATTTTTTCTTTGACGCCTTACATCGACATAGTCCAAATAATTATGACGTCTTGAAAGGCTATTATAATTTTTTTCTTTGATGCCTTACATCGACATCGATGTAAGGCGTCAAAGAAAAAAATTATAATAGCCTTTCAAGACGTCATAATTATTTGGATTACTGGCAAGGCTATTTTAATTTTTTTCTGGGACGCCTTCCTACGACGTCATAACGCCGAAGCCATTTTTTACATCTGGAGTTTGAGAGCAAATTTTGGGGGGAACTTTGACACCTAATTTTAGGAAGTCGTCCAAGAAAAAAAAATAAAATAGCCTTGCCAGACTTCATAATTATTTGGACTAGATTTTAGCATGCATTAAAACGCATCAAGCAGCTAGAATGCAAAAGTTTATTATCTAAAGTTTTCCCAACATTCTATGACTGACGTTTTGATAATTTTTCTTTTCAGGTAATTAATAACATAGTTACTTCAAAAACTTCATAAGAAACAACGAAGCCCTGCAATAATTAATGAAAAAATATTAACTACTTCCTGTAGGTCGTGACGTTTTCGCCTGGTTTTTGCATGCTGGGATTTAAAATACAATCATTAAAAGTCTTGGCTTTTAATCATATTTTAACGTAATTGTAAGCTCACCAATGACTTATGCTTTATCTAATAACCATCTGATAATAAGAAGATAAAACACACAGACGTGCAATTGTACACATTCATGAGATAAATTTTCTATGTAAAACGTATATATTTGAATTATTTTTGTAGACAACACAAAAAGTTATAAATTTATTTTTAATTAATGCATTTTCGGACTAATTAAGTGAATAAATTAACGTACAATAATCTGTTAAGACAATATGTTGGTGTACTCTTATTGATTGACCTTTTACTACCTCTGCTATGACTGTGTGTGTATTCACGGTTCTGTGGCAATACTCGTAGATGGCTTGTTGAAAGGTAAATTGTTATTTGCACTTCAGTATTTAACCACGCCTCTAGGGCACACCTTGCCAGGTGTGACTGTCTTTTCGGATCAGTGTATTATAAAACAAGGGAGCATTTAATACACACATTTAAAGTACATACTCAAGTTGGTGACGAATAAAAATAGATCGCCGTGGAAACCTAATTCATGTGTCAGAATGAAATGATATACACCGCTTGTCCTTGATTTATGTCTCATAAAAAAGGGGAACTTAGAAATTAGAAATAGCTTAACCAAAGCATTTTGATTGTCTTAATTAGGCAAAAAAATGTACGAGTTAGACTTTTGAAAGCCATGTATTAATTAATATCTGAAACTATCTGAAGATAACTCTACCGAAGCGGAATATAATATGTACGAATACTTTTGTTTTCACATCTTTTCACATTTATGATTAATTATTGTTATCTATTGTTCATTTAATTACTTAATTAGTACCTATATGTCTACTGCTTGGCATTAAATCTCTGTGTGGAAGGAAGGGATTATTACATATAGATTATATTATTTGGATGAGGATTTGAGCTAGCCTATAAAAACACATTAATTAGTTAACATACATTCAAGACCAACGGATATTAACTTTGATGATTCAATTAACTTTTACTTAAAAACAACAGACAACGAATTTAATGTCATCTTTCCCTATTTTTGAATGTAATTATAAGTCTGTTCAACTGGCAAGAATACCCCTAAAGCGGACAAGCAGTTTATTCTTTAAGTTGCTGTCATTGAATATCAAGAAAGAAAATAAATCCCGAAATTGATTTGAAACTGTACGTAATACTTAATAGTTTTCCTAGAAAATATTCACATCCCTTGGGGATTATCAGTGTACCTCCAGTTGCATATATATATTACATGAATGTCGGAACAATTGTGATGATGACGAATTTCTTCCTTTATTCGAGAACAATCTATTTGATATATAAATCTGTGATTTTACTATGTTCATAACTTTGATGAACCAAAGCAAGTTATATATCGACCTGTATTTAAATCAAATTGGTTCTCTTCTTCTTCTTCTTCTTCTGGTATACAAAAGTCTATCGAATTCGTTGATTACATACCGTTGGCATACGTTGACTAGTCTATTTACAAAACTTTTACCCAAATTTACACAAAATGTATGTTCCTTTCTTATGTTCAATGTACATGTATACATGTATATATTTTAAATTACGCTATAGTTCCGTAACTTTCTATCCAGGCGTATAAACGAATCGACAACAAGTGCGTACATTTTTTAAATCAATATCTGGTATGTTCCAATCTGTCCTTTACTATTGACAACGAGTATATATTACACATTTTTCCAAATAAACCCTTGGAAAAAATATGTAAATAGATTTCTACTTTCTTCAAATCTTTGTGGTTTATAGACATATCATGATTTTTTTATCGGAGAAGATGACAAAATAGCGGAATGCAGACAATTGATACTCAAAATTTAAAATCAATGGTGATCTCTTATCTAGCGGAATAAAACTTTAATATCTATAAATTTGAGCATTTTTATACAGAATGGACATAATATCAATTTTTGATTTTTTTGCGAAGTTTCCCTTTAAACCAACAATCCTGCAAAATGTTCAACTGGTTAAAAAATGTATAAAAAATATCCATTACCTCTTATACATAATTAAAAATACACATCTATACTATTAAACGAGAAGACCTCATTTTGGGTGTCGCTTCTCTTCCTTCCACAATAAATCAATCATCATGCCTCTGTGTCCTATAGGTAACATGCAAAGTCGCATTTGTCATCCATTCTCATTATTATTCAGATTGAGTTATTTTGAGAGAAAAACGACAAAAAAGGAGTCCGGATATGATTCCGTCATTGGACTGACTTTTAGTCATAGATTAGACTTCCGGTTTTAAAAGATGCACAAATACAACCAATCGTATGATGGATAACAAAAATGGGAAAAAAATTAGCCAATCAGAGCGTTCTCCATATCATGGTGTTTAGATCGCAAGAACTACAACTATTATACCTCCTTATAGAGGACAATTATTTTTCGCGTTTATCTACATGTAAACTACGATTATACTACTTTAATATATAGAAACTCTCTGTATTCTGTCTACTGTTTTTTTTTTTAAATGTTTACTATTTAAGGAGTCATACCAGTTGTATATATATTAAAATAAGTAAAACATTTGACACAAGTAAAACCAATCGTATGATGGATAACAAAAATGGAAAAAAAAATAAGCCATTCAGAGCGTTCTCAATATCATGGTGTTTAGATCGCAAGAATCACAACTATTATATCTCCTTAGAGAGGACAATTATTTTTCGCGTTTCATATCATGGTGTTTAGATCGCAAGAACCACAACTATTATACCTCCTTAGAGAAGACAATTATTTTTCGCGTTTATCTACATGTAAACTACGATTATACTACTTTAATATATAGAGACTCTCTGTATTCTGTCAGGGACTTTCTATGTTAGTATGTTAGCATGTTAGTATAGAAAGTCGGCCCTGATTTTGTCTACTGTTTTCTTTGAAATGTTTACTATTTAAGGGTTCATACCACTTGCATATATATGTTACAGTAAATAGGTGAAATTAGGAATTACACGTAATTACTAAACATTTCAGTTAATACCTGTATTTACTAGCCAATTTAGTAATTACATGTATTTACTAGTCGTTTCAGTGATTACTGGTATTCACTGATTTTTAGCTCACCTGGCCTAAAAGGCCATGTGAGCTTTTCTCATCACTTGGCGTCCGTCGTCGTCGTCGTCGTCGTCGTCGTCGTCGTCTGTCGTCGTTAACAATTTTTCAAACATCTTCTCCTCTGAAACTACTGAATGGATTTGAATGAAACTTAACATGATTGTTCCTTAGTATATCCTGCACAAAATGTGCGCTTCGATTTTTGATCCGTCAAAAAACATGGCCGCCGTTACTTAAAATAGAACATAGGGGTCAAATGCAGTTTTTGGCTTATATCTCAAAAACGAAAGCATTAAGAGCAAATCTGACATGGAGTAAAAATGTTCATTAGGTCAATATCTATCAGCCCTGAAATTTTCAGATGAATCAAACAAACCATTGTTGGGTTGCTGCCACTTAATTGGTAATTTTAAGGAAATTTTGCAGTTTTTGGTCATTATCTTGAATATTATTATAGATAAAGATAAACTGTAAACAGCAAAAAGGATCAGCAAAGTAAGATCTACAAATAAGTTAATATGATCAAAATTGTCAATTGACCCCTTAAGGGGTTATTGTCCTTTAATGACAATTTTTCACAATTTGTTCATCATATTTGCTAACTTTAAAAAATCTTCTCCTCTGAAACTACTGAATGGATTTGGTTAAAACTTAGCATGGTTGTTCCTTAGATTATCCTGCACAAAGTGTGTGCTTTGATTTTTGATCCGTCAAAAAACATGGCCGCCGTTACTTAAAATAGAACATAGGGGTCAAATGCAGTTTTTGGCTTATATCTCAAAAACGAAAGCATTAAGAGCAAATCTGACATGGAGTAAAAATGTTCATTAGGTCAATATCTATCAGCCCTGAAATTTTCAGATGAATCAAACAAACCATTGTTGGGTTGCTGCCACTTAATTGGTAATTTTAAGGAAATTTTGCAGTTTTTGGTCATTATCTTGAATATTATTATAGATAAAGATAAACTGTAAACAGCAAAAAGGATCAGCAAAGTAAGATCTACAAATAAGTTAATATGACCAAAATTGTCAATTGACCCCTTAAGGGGTTATTGTCCTTTAATGACAATTTTTCACAATTTGTTCATCATATTTGCTAACTTTAAAAAATCTTCTCCTCTGAAACTACTGAATGGATTTGGTTAAAACTTAGCATTGTTGTTCCTTAGATTATCCTGCACAAAGTGTGTGCTTTGATTTTTGATCCGTCAAAAAACATGGCCGCCGTTACTTAAAATAGAACATAGGGGTCAAATGCAGTTTTTGGCTTATATCTCAAAAACGAAAGCATTAAGAGCAAATCTGACATGGAGTAAAAATGTTCATTAGGTCAATATCTATCAGCCCTGAAATTTTCAGATGAATCAAACAAACCATTGTTGGGTTGCTGCCACTTAATTGGTAATTTTAAGGAAATTTTGCAGTTTTTGGTCATTATCTTGAATATTATTATAGATAAAGATAAACTGTAAACAGCAAAAAGGATCAGCAAAGTAAGATCTACAAATAAGTTAATATGACCAAAATTGTCAATTGACCCCTTAAGGGGTTATTGTCCTTTAATGACAATTTTTCACAATTTGTTCATCATATTTGCTAACTTTAAAAAATCTTCTCCTCTGAAACTACTGAATGGATTTGGTTAAAACTTAGCATGGTTGTTCCTTAGATTATCCTGCACAAAGTGTGTGCTTTGATTTTTGATCCGTCAAAAAACATGGCCGCCGTTACTTAAAATAGAACATAGGGGTCAAATGCAGTTTTTGGCTTATATCTCAAAAACGAAAGCATTAAGAGCAAATCTGACATGGAGTAAAAATGTTCATTAGGTCATTATCTATCAGCCCTGAAATTTTCAGATGAATCAAACATCCAATTGTTGGGTTGCTGCCACTTAATTGGTAATTTTAAGGAAATTTTGCAGTTTTTGGTCATTATCTTGAATATTATTATAGATAAAGATAAACTGTAAACAGCAAATATGATCAGCAAAGTAAGATCTACAAATAAGTCAATTTGACCAAAATTGTCAATTGACCTCTTTAGGAGTTATTGCCCTTTAAAGACTTTTTTCACAATTTGTTCATCATGTTGACTTACTTTAAAAAATCTTCTCTTATGAAACTGCTGTATCAATTTCAGCCAAACTTAGGCTAAATGAGTTTCAGAGTTTCAGAGTATCTAGTATAAATTTTATATTTCATTTCCTTGTATGTCAAGAAACATAGCTCCTATGGCTAAAATAGAACATAGGAGAAAATGATTTTTTTTTGCTTTTGAAGAAAATAGGACGATTCAAAGAACATTTAAATAAATTGAAAAGCCAAAATAATCATTGATGAGAGATTAAACTAAAAAAATTCAGGTGAGCGATTCAGGCTCTTGAGAGCCTCTTGTTTTGTTCATTTTTACAGCTATTTACTAACTTGATATTTTTGTTTTAAAATTAAAGATATAATTCAAGATACCAAATAAGAAAGTAAAAGGTATGTATTTTAGGGCTTACTTAAATAAGGATTAAGGAATATGAGGCACATCAAAAATGTATACTCTTCAGTGTTTGTGAATTAAAACTGGTAAATGGTTGTTTTATAAGTTTTGAAACTCCCTAGATAATCATTTTCAGCATGCAAGACAATGAAATCAATCCAAAATTGAGCAATACATTTTTGAGAAGTTTATAGGCAACTTCGCCACCTCTTTTAGATGATAGACATTCGATAATGCCAAATTTGATTGAATAATCTTGATAATTATTAAAATCTCATAATTTCTTTAAATCAAAGTCTTTATCAGGCGTACTTTGCATATAAACTTGCCCAATGACATAATAAGTTAAATTCCTTTTACGAAATAGGTTTATTTGCGACGTCTTTTGACAGACTGTTGCCATAAAGCTGACATTCTTCACAAACAAATTTATACAATTTGATGGTGTTAAGAGTCACATTTCATATTTCTGTGTTGGTTTTTTATGAGTTTTTCAAGAACTGCAAACTTAAAAAAATTATCGTCGTTTTTACTTGTATAAGAATCATCTTTTTGTGGATTGAATAAGTCAACTAAATGGTCCATCCCTTTTGTTTTACTTCAATGTTGTCGTTCTGATTCTTTTTGTCGAGCCTGCGACTTTTGTCGCAAAAGCGGGACATAGCAAACCATTTTGTCATCAGCAGCGTCCACAAGTACTCACTGTGGTTATAATTCTTTCAATTCTAATAACTGTCTTAAATTATCCTGGATTTCTACCAGACTTGACCAGAAGCTTGTTTGTGATCATAAGATAATTATCAAGAAGTAAATTTTGTCAAAAAAAAAAATCAAGTGTTTCCGTATTTTACTTATAAATGGACTTAGGTTTTATGCCAGTTAACATTACATGCACACTGTGGTTAAAGTTTTTAATAACTTTCTTAAATTTCCGAGATTTCTTCTAAACTTAGACGGAAGCTTGTTTATGATCATAAGATAATATCCAGAAGTAAAGTTTGTAAAAAAGAATCCTTTTTCGTATATTCCTTATAAATGGACTTCATTTTTTCCCAGTTAACATAATACATACACTCAGCGGTTAAAGTGTTTTTTTAAACATTTATTAGATTTCATAAACTGTCCTGGATTTTAACCAAATTTGGACAGAAGCTCCTTACAGTACTAGTCAAAAATAGTATCTGGAGGAAAATTTTAATATTTTTTTTCCTATTTTGTTGAGCCTTCGACTAACAGCAAAAGTAGGCGAGATACCGCGTAACCCCTACAAATTTAAATCTGAATACATCGGTGACCTATCTCCAGCTAGCGGTTGAATTGAAGGTCACATGAATACGTATTCAATGAGGTCCAATTATTCACTTGCAAGTGCACAACTCATCAACCAGGTTTCTCACCTTATTTTAGTAAAATAGAACTAGATTGACTGCTAAAGATGAATTATAATTTCAGTATATCATTTTTATAAATGATTTAACAAAAACAAAAATCATAATTTTTTTTATATCTCGTAGCTAATGCTCCTATAACAAAAAGGTACATTTAAGGCTGATCACTTTTTAAGAGGCCTCACTGATCTTCTATTGTTAGTATTACCATAAACATATCATTTATAAATCATTTAATTATATTACAACATTGTTTTTAACAGTTAGTAAATAGGTGTAAAAAATCATTTTAAAATTAGTAATTACTGGTAATAACTGGGCCGTTTCAGGAATTACTTGTATTTACTAAATGCATTGGGGATTACATGTAATTACTAAATTTTAGTTATTACTTGTAATTCCTAATTTCACCTATTTACTGTAACATATATATGACATGCTCAACTACATCTAAAACTACCTCGACCAAAAACTTTAACCTGAAGCGGGACAGACACGGACGGACGGACGGACGAACGAACGAACGAACGAACGGATGTACAGACTAAAAAACATAATGCCCATAAATGGGGCATAACAATTTATTGTTGAAAGGGAAAATAGTGATTTGGCAAAAATGAAAGTAAGGTAGAGATTAGAAGTAGGCAGAACCTTTTTCGGGGACTCGGGATCGGGTGTTTTTAAGCTCGGGATTTGGGGATTGATCCTTACGGGATCCGGGAATATATTTTTCGATTTCGGGATATGCATTTCTTTAAATTCTGCATCTCGGGATTTCATGGTTTTAAGGTCGGGATTTCGGGATCAGGACCCGTCCGACCACTCCTCAAATTAGCCTTAGTCATTTATACATGATTCATATCCTACCATTGGCATGTTAATAAGGCTCTCAAAAGAAAAAGAAAACACTGATGGATTATCCTAGAAGCATATTTTATTAGACTAATAATGGTCTATATATAAGCAGTTACATTTATTTCATGTTTGAAACGGTGCAAATTGTTAATTTGATTTGACTTTTACCAAAAGAAGCATTGTAGCAAAGGAGAAGAATAATTGTGGTCTGAGGCCAGACACACGAAAATAATTGAATTTAACAGAAAGGAAACAAATATCGGACTTTGGAAAAGGGGAGAGGGCTTTTGATACCTTTTATGAAATTCTCCATACATAATATCTTTTACAAAAAATCATCCTACAACAGTCTTCAAGCTGCATATGCCCGCGATTTCGCGGGTGTGTTCTAGTTTAGTTTATATGAGAGAAAAAAATATTTACATCAACCCCCAAAAAATGTGAATAAAATTAAGTGAATATCTCTAGACAACCTCTTCCTTAATTAACTCTTCTTGCGTAAATACTGAAAAATTTCTGGACAACCCATTCCTTATTATACCCCCGCTTTAAAAAAGGGGGGGGTATACTGTTTTACCTCTGTCTGTCCTTCCGTCAGTCCCATGAATATTTTCGTCGCATTTATTGAAATCTACGTTTTGTATTACGAAAATCTTAGATTGAAACCATTTTTCTCTTAAAAAAAGGTTTGTTAGTTTATTTTTACAACTTTCCAAAATATACTTTCTGTCTCTTCCGGTACTACTTTTCTATTGAGAGCGAACAATTTGATTTTGAGCTTAATACATTTTATGCTTCTTCATAAAGTGATCATAATTGGCTTTAGTTTACGTTTAATCCATTTAATCCATTAAAAGCGTCATTCATTCCCAATCTCTTGTTTATTGTTGGACTCATTTTTGTTAAAAAAAAATTTGGCTGCCATTGCACACTACGGTTCGGAACCGGACCAGATATGACAAAAATCCGCATTTTCACGATAGAGAACTACGCATAAAAAGACTTTTTTTCTGAAAACTTTGTCAAAAATATATATATCATTTTGATGTAAAGATTAGAAACAACTGGAACTAAATCATTGGCCCAATTGGGTACCTTGAAACAATGAATTTCATAGACATGATGAAGAAAAAAGTTTTTAAATTGAGATTTTTTTGCTATTTATAACACTTTCTTTACTCTTTTGATATATAAAAAAAAAAGGTTTCTTTTTTGTACTAGATATTTATATGTTTATCATTGTATATATATACAAGTTGCACTATGATAAATCATTCATTCATTTTACTTTCATCATGTTCATGACTTATAGTAACTGAAACCACATATATATATTTTTATTTGGCACAAGAGGCAAAAAATAATTCTGTAACTATAAATGAATAAATAAAACAAACTGAAACAACTGTATTCATGGTATTAGTGATTAGTCTAATTGTATTCTCAGTAATGAATTGAACAATATAAACATATACATGTATAACATAAAGGAAATCAATGGAAATAGAGCATCGCTGAGACCCGACAAATGACACAGTTAATTTTTTTTTACGCCAAATGGGATGCTATCTTCTGGGGATAACACTGCACTTGTAAGAAAGGGACTTCAGGATCAGCCTTTCTGAGATCCATAAATAATTGTACTACAAATGTAGCTATTTCTTCATAATATAATAGTGAAAAAAAAAACTATTATTAATGTTGTTTTAATCATAAATATGAATCCAGCTGTTCACAATCTTTTTACCGATTTACTCCTATCACAATTTTATAGTATTGAACACAATCATGACAATATACATGTATACACATAGACATACATGTTCATGTATGTAGTATATATGCACATGGGTAAAACATTTTTTGATGAACTGAACATGATAGATATATTTTTTTTTAATTTCTACTTCAGGTGGAAAATATTAGCTGCAGTTTATCATTGTTTATTATGATTTTCAAATGTTTGCATAACATGGACAGCTTATGACATATGATTTTTTTCTTCAATTTGCACAGGATTATGTATAGTCTGCTACAACATATACAAGAGATGCAGTCAAAAGAATGCTACATGTATGACTGAGGAAGAGAATTTACCAGCTCAGCTACATTGTACAAGTACCACCGGAGCCATTAATAGATGTATGTACATGTACAAACAAAACTTTTAAAAAAAATGTTCTTAGTTCATGTAGCTATAAACATGTACATGTAATGTATACTTTATACATGTACATGTAGTTCATTATGATTGTCTAGTCCAGTACATGTAAGTCATGAAAAAAATCTAATATATCAAAAATGTAAAGTTCTTACATTTTTATGGTCTACTACCTACGATAGTAGAGGGGCATAATGTTTTCTGGTCTGTGCGTCTGTCCTTCCGACCGTCCGTCCTTCCGTCTGTCTGTCTGTTCGTTCAGGTTAAAGTTTTTGGTCAAGGTAGTTTTTGATGAAGTTGAAGTCCAATCATCTTCAAACTTAGTACACATGTTCCCTATGATATGATCTTTCTAATTTAATTGCCAAATTAGAGTTTTGACCCCAATTTCATGGTCTACTGAACATAGAAAATGATAATGCGAGTGGGGCATCCGTGTACTATGGACACATTCTTGTTAATACTTTGCATGCTTTGATTAAATATTCATGTTTTAATTTGTCAATGATCTGGAAATGATCAAAAATTTAAAAAAAAAAGTAACCTTGATTGGCATAAATGAAAACTTGGCCGAAAAGGACTTAAAATGAAATTGAAAAAAAAATAATATGTAATGATCTGCCCGAAAAGCATGAAAAGGACTTAAAATGATTTTTAAATTTTTTTTTTTATGTAATGATCTGTAAATAGAACTGTGTTAACTCTAAAAGTAGGAGCTATATTGTGTCACTCCATTTGTCCTTGGCCAGTTGGTCCTAAAAAATTCAGTGACTCAATTTCAGTCACATGTTTCTCTGAAACTACTTCTTATACTGACTATTTTATGTATGAGCTTCACAGTGATAACTTGTAATATTTGAGCACTTTTCAGATCTATCAAACACCTACACAATGTACATGTACTGCCTGTAAGCAGAAAATTGGAACTACAAGGGGGATAATTGGTATTTGTAATATGACATTGCATGCCTTCTTGTTAAAATTTCATAATTTTTGCAGGAAAATCAATTTGATCCAGAGAGTCATTACAATACTAGGAAAAGAAAATATGTTTATGCATCTCAAACCAGTGATAAGGTAATTATGGACAATGATGGATAATAACTTCAACTGCTTTGTGAGCTCTTGTTGGATGAGTAGCAGCTGGCATTTTTACATCTGCTGTTCTTCAAATTACATCTTTCAATCTTCTCCTCTCAAACTGAATAGCCAATAAGAAGTACATATATATTGAAGTACAAGTAATTCATGATAAAAAAAATCTTTAAAACTTTATCCTCTGAATTTCTGAGCCAATCAGGACAACACTTGTGAAATGGTCCATAGATGATCCTCTTTGAAAACTAATGTACATGAGGTGACCATTTGGATTCCTGTAATGTATTTGAATTTTGAAAATTTGGCCTTACTTTTAAATTGGTCCACATTGAGCATGTTGAGGTCCAAAGGATCCCAAATTAATCTGTGTGATTACACCACAAACTAATTATTCTGGTACTACGATATGCTTATACTAACTGCATTAAGATTTTTTATTTTTGAACCAATTTAAATTAATCCATATTAAAGTCCAAAAAGTCCAATATTATAAAAAAAAGAAGATGTGGTATGATTGCCAATGAGACAACTCTCCACAAGCAATGACGACAAAGAAATTAATAATAATTGCCTTTAGATTAGTTCACATTTAGATCCAAAGGGTCCAAAATTAAACTTTGTTTGATTTTAATAAGAAGAAAAAATGAAATTTGTATCCATATTTTAGTGTTTGTGTCCAGTTTTCAAATTTTCTTAAATTTCAGAGACCAATTAAATTTCGTTCGATTTCAATAAAAATTAATCATATTGGCTATATTTAGATTTTGATTTTGAGCCTTTGTATCAAATTGGTCCAAATTTATGTTCAAATTAAGCTTTGTTTGATTTTATCAAAAATTTAATTCTTGGGGTTTCTGATATGCTGAATCTAACCATGTGTATTTAGATTTAGAATATTGGGTAATACAGAAGGTAATGTAATGTCATACATGTCATATATTAAGTTCTTTGATCAAATTCTTTAAGTCAGGAACTTTTGATGTGTCAAATATTTAATCACAATCCAATTTTAATATAATTTTATATAATTTAAATTTTTATAAAATTATTGTTGATTAGAAATTTAGGATAGATACAGTAAGTCTCACAGCCATCCAATATCATGAATATGATGACAATTAGCATGTTCATGTAGCCTAAGATAATACCTTAATATTGGTTTATTTGAGAAATTTAAAACATAGAGTTTTATATACCTTCAATACTTGCAAACATCATGAACATTATAGGATTAAACACATTTTTCTAGAGGTTATTGCTGTAATGGCTGTGTAAACCGGGGCGATTAACTCACAAACTAAATATTCAGATTTGTATATATATGTCAAGTTTGTGAGCAGGGTTTTCCCTGGGTCAATCATTAATTTTGCCACCTCTTTCGCCAGAACAATATATTTTTCGCCACTTTATTATTTTATTTGCCAAGTATCATAAATATACTGTTTGTTTGAAATTTCCCTTCTTTCTATCTTCCCCCCCTCCCCCAACCAAAATGAGTTTGCCCTATTGTTGTCTATGATTATTCTCAAACTCATCTTTTAGTTTACATTGTAAATTGTAATGAAGAAACACTAAACACTACTTTTTATACGATGGCAAAAATTGAAAATTTTTTGGTCGTTTATTGGTATCACGTTGGGGTCAGCGTCGTTGTCGTCGTCCGAATACTTTTGGTTTTCGCACTAAAACTTTAGTTTAAGTAAATAGAAATCTTTGAAATTCAAACACAAGGTTTATGACCATAAAAGGAAGGTGGGATTGATTTTGAAAGTTTTGGTCCCATCAGTTTAGGAATTAGGGGCCAAAAAGGGCCCAAATAAGCATTTTCTAGGTTTTCGCACTATAACTTTAGTTTAAGTGAATAGAAATCAATGATATTTTGACACAAAGTTTATGACCACAAAAGGAAGGTTGGGATTGATTTTGGGTGTTTTGGTTCCAACTGTAAGGAATTAGGGTAAAAAAAAGGGGCCCAAATAAGCATTATTCTTGGTTTTTGCACAATAACTTTAGTATAAGTAAATAGAAATCATTGAAATTTAAACACACGGTTTATCAACACAAAAGGAAGGTTGGGATTGATTTTGGGAGTTGAGATCCCAACAGTTTAGGAATAAGGGGCCAAAAAGGGGCCCAAATAAGCATTTTTCTTGGTTTTCGTACCATAACTTTAGTATAAGTTAATAGAAATTTATGAAATTTAAACACAAGGTTTATGACCATGAAAGGAAGGTTGGGATTGAGTTTTGGTCCCAACAGTTCAGGAATAAGGGGTCCAAAGGGTCCAAAATTAAACTTTGTTTGATTTCATCAAAAATTGAATAATTGGGGTTCTTTGATATGCCGAATCTACAAAAAATGTTACTGTGTATGTAGATTCTTAATTTTTGGTCCCGTGTTCAAATTGGTCTACATTAAGGTCCAAAGGGTCAAAAATTAAACTTACCGGTAGTTTGATTTTAACAAAAATTGAATCCTTGGGGTTCTAGGTGTAATACCACCAAATCATGGTACGTCACATCCGGTTGTATACGAAAGTAGGTCTAAAAAAATATTCCCTTGAATTTGACAGTTGTAGGTAATTAATCCTACATTTTATTACAGTAAAAACATTTCTGTGTCATAAACATATGTCTTGGGTATTTCAAAACACCATTATTTTTTATTTTGGATTTCTATAGAAAATTTTGTAATCTTGAGGTTACATGGTGACTAAACCTTGTACACAGATAAAATAAGGGGAGACATTTGATTGATTAACTTCCAATGATGGTTATTTTCTTATATGTAATTAAATGTTATGTGAATTTTTTTCTGTAGTACTGGACAGGATAAAACTTTACTCATGCCAAGTATTTCTTTATTTGAAACAAAGATAAATTCTGCACATTTTTTTGAAAAGTGCAAATTTAACAAAGACTAATAGGGGAAAATCAATGGTGGTATTACACCTTGATATGCTGAATCTAAAAATGTACTTAGATTTTTGATTATTGGCCCTGTTTTCAAGTTGGTCCAAATCAGGGTCCAAAATTAAACTTTGTTTGATTTTAACAAAAATTGAATTCTTGGGCTTCTTTGATATGCTGAATCTAAACATGTACTTAGATTTTTAAGCAGTTAAGCTGCTTTATGCAAGCACCCTAGATTTATGTTCTACCCAATAAATGCTGAAATATGTGCCACTTTTATTATCTGGCTGGCTATCATGTTATTTATAACTAATTGGACACTTTTGTCATACTTTTTATTCTGGAATATAAAAAATATTATCCTAAAAACGTTAAATGGTCGTCGATTTTCCCAAAAGTTTTGAAGATGCACATAGGAAGTAGTGCTCGATAGAAATCCTTCTATAGTTTATTATCCCCTGTGCTGTTGGCTAAGATGCCAAAGAACAATTGTATGAAATATTTGGTCGCCGAAAATCTATAAAGATGAGTCGTTTACATTTCCCAAATGGCAAAAGTCGTAGGAATATTGTTTGTCATCGATACGTATTACATACGTCAGTACTGTAGTCTAGTAATAAGTTGGCGGCAATTTCAAATTACATAGAAGACGAAATTTACGTACCTTTTAAATTGAGAGGATTCTGATGATTAGGGCTTTCGGTGGCTTCAAGTGCCGGCTACTTCAAAAATATAATTCAAAAAGATAAAAAATATCTTTTTTCAAATGTTTACAGGCAGCCGAGAGACGTATTGTCGCAAAGTCGCGGTCACGATAAACAAGGGTGAAAAGTCAGTGTTTTCCGTGGGCTAAATATAGTTCACATGAATTCAGGTCACTGATTGGTTGTCTATTTAAAGTCAGAATGCATGGTTTCTTTTCAAAGATAACAAGAGAGACGTTCCGGTAGTCATTAAACGATAACAATAGAGACGTTCCGATGGCCATTAACTCGTTGGCTTTTTTTTTGGCTTTTAAAACGTGAAGACAATCAGATAGGATGACAATCTTATGTTATGGAATAATATCAGTCAAATTAAAGAAAGTGTAGTAGATTGTTCAGAATCTGGAAAACAGTATCTTTTGAAGTTCATTTTTCAAAGTCCACGTGGTGTTCAGAGAATCAAGGTCAAAAACGAAAGTAGAATATTGTCGACTCGACCTCAAATAAATAACATTTCCAAATGATTTATGTATCAGACTTATTGAACAGTTTACAAAAAAAAATAAAAAATCAGAGGATATATCAATTTTCTGTCAATGCTTGAGAAATAATTGTATGATTTAAATACGCGTAACAGTCTCTAGAGAGAAGAGGGGGGTCATTTGTTTACAAATTCACGTAGTTATGCAAAATAAATCGATCAAGATTTATAACAAACCGGATTATTATATAAATAAAACTCCTTTAAAAGTAAATGAATTTTAAGCATAAGGTATTAAAAATAAAAAACTATAACATAAAAAAAATGAAATTTCTTTGAGATTTTTATTTCTTTCTTAAATTTCATACATAAAAAATGGTCAGTTGAAAGATGAAATTAGGTGCCAGGAGATTGCGAGAATGCAGAATTTCATGCTCTATTTATGCCAGAGCTTCTGGTGGCCTTGAGGGGCCCCAGACCCCCTGCCGTAAGGCACCAAGCTTATAGCTTGGTGGGCCGCGTCTGGCTTCGCTGAACGCATGTTACAGCCGCCTATAATTTTAATTGAGCCTTCTACTTCAATTTCATGGGAAAGCCCTGCATTAGTGGGTCCTCACTATGGACAGGTGCATACAGAATGTGGTGGCTTAAACATCTTAACTGGCCCAAAACTCTCCCCTTACATAGGACAGCTGTATGTGTATAATCTCAAACATTGAATCTTTATAAATATAAATTGGAAATAACTTTTGAAAGTAGTACGATTGCATAACATAAACATTACTGTACAAGCATTATTTGATACTTTAGAAATAGCTGAGAACAATGCCTGAGATAAATAATTGACACTATTCATCTGACCTTTACCAAGTTTGCCTTTGGGTTTTTTGATTAACTGCCTATAGCACCCTTTGGTGCTTTGATTTATTATGGGCCCAGTTTTCTAGTTGGTCCAAATCAGGATCCAAAATTATTATATTAAGTATTGTGCAATAGCAAGAAATTTTCAATTGCACGTACAGTATTCAGCAATAGCAAGAAATCTTCAATTGCACAGTATTGTGCAATAGCAAGTATTTTCAATTGCACAGTATTGCGCAATAGCAAGAAATATCTAATTGCACAATATTGCGCAATAGCAAGAAATTTTCAATTGGAGTTATCTTTCTTTGTCCAGAATAGTAGTTGAATCAACTTAAATCATTGTTTTATACAATATACAATGTATATTCACTTTGACTACCAACTGATAAATTAAAACAATCTTTACCATTCAGTGATAACAAGCACTTTTTTTACATTTTAATATTTTATGATGTATTTAAATGAGTAGTTATTGTTGCAAGCTCCATTAGAAATTTGGATTGAGATCAGTTTTGGAATAAGGGAAAGGGATATGTGAAAAAAAAATTGGGGGGGAAAGGGGGGGGGGTCAATTTTTCTCATTTCAGATTTCATGAATAAAAAGAAAATTTCTTCAAACATATTTTTGAGAGGATTTATATTCAACAGCATAGTGAATTGCTCAAAGGCAAAAAACAAATTTTAAGTTTATTAGACCACATTCATTCTGTGTCAGAAACCTATGCTGTGTCAACTATTTAATCACAATCCAAATTTAGAGCTGAATCCAGCTTGAATGTTGTGTCCTTACTTGCCCCAACCGTTCAGGGTTCAACCTCTGCGGTCATATAAAGCTGCGCCATGCAGAGCATCTGGTTTAAAATAAGCTCTTTGCTTTTTTAGCTTATAGGGAAGGGGGGATCCATTATATTTGGAACAACTTACCTTAAAGAGGGGTCCACTTACTTTCACTTTTAAAGAAGAGATACAAGTTCAGGAAGAAAATAAATTCCTGGACATGTCTGACCTTATAATTGCAGATAGATGTAAAGCTCTTTAGGAAAGGTTTCTTATTTTTTTTTAAACAAAACAAATTTTGTATCACTTTAAGGTAGAGCAGGACATTACGTCACGTGATGTTTTGAATTGTCACGTGATTGTCATGGTAAATATAGAACCGGAACCGCGTCTGCAAACTCCGGCGGTAAACAACAAACATGGCAGACGACAAGTATTCTCAACGTGTTCGTGGAAAGATGGCTAGCACAGGAAGAAGTAAAAAGGCGGACCGTATGAGAAAAATGAATAGTAAGGAAACATTACGAGGTGAGGACCATGATTACGGCGCTGTTTTTGTAGAAGGGCCTATAAGTGTAAATGCAACTGATTTGGAAGTTGGGGAAAATGTTGAACTGGGATCCTCCAAACCTTGGTTCCAAGGAAGACGGGTTGTTGAGCTAGATGTGCTGGCTAGGTCCATGAACTGTGAGAAATGCAGTTCATGGCTTAGATTATCTGATATAAAAGATGAGGTGATTTATGGGATGGCTAGTTTTTTATATATCTCATGTCCGAGCAGTGCTTGTCAACACATCAGTCTGGTACCAACGGGGAAGAAGAGCAACGGCAAAGGCTTTGATATCAACTACAAAGTTTGTTTAGGTAATTATATAGAAAAGGAATGCAAATGGTGATTGTTTTCAAGAGACAACTACTTAACTATGATCATGGGGAAATATAAAAATAATCAATATAAACACTTTTCATACAACTTTTTCAGGGGCCCAATTGCAAATATACCACAACTCATGAACTATCAACACCCTGTGTTGCTTTATTTGTACATGTTTCCAAGTTGAGCAATCAGTAACTGAAATATGGATACATGAATTTCTTTAGAACTGTTCATTTTCAATTTTTGGGGTCCCCTCTGACTAGATCTGTAGTTCACGTTTCAATTATCTTGATTTCTTTTAAACAATCAGAGGCAATCTGTTGGTATTAAACAACTAATGCTGAACTCAAATATGTATAACCAGTGTAAGTTGCAAGATAAAAAATACATGTACATTGTCAGAAATATAAAATGTACTCACTGCAATTTATTATTTACTTTGTAAAAGGTTTTATCAGTTGAATGAAGTGAAGACATAAGTCTTAGGTCAGTGGATACACTGGACTACACCGTATTTCTTATATTGTCCTTCAATTAAGGAAGGGTAAACATTTACAATTTGAATAGTGGACATAACAAAAGACCCACCAACTGTCACTATTTGTGGAGGATTTCCCCCATGGAGCCTCCCAAGTGGAAATTTTGTAAGAGCAATTTTGTCCACTATTTTAAAGAAAACAATTAATTTAACAATGGGTATGAGCTTGTTAAAGCATGAAGAAGCCTAAAAAACACATTATAATATATTTGAAGGCCCCTTTGAAGGTTTTGTAGGACTATAAGAACCATCTTTCATGTAAAACCCCCATGGGCATTTGAAAAGTTGGCAGGTATGAGCTAAATATTGTAAATGTTTTTTTTTAGGAAACTAAATAATATTTAAATCTTTCATTTTCAGCCATGATTAATGCAGGTATGGGACCCAGCCATGTGAACAACTTCCTGACAGGATGCAACATTCCTCCAGTAGATGCCTCTACATTACGTAAAAAACAGAAGGAACTAGCCCCAGTTATCATTGAGGCAGCAGAAGCATCATGTAAAGAAGCACAGAGAGAGGAGCTGGAATGTTCAGAGTGCAGTGAGTTAGAGGGAAGCTTCGATGCTGGATGGCAGAAGAGAGGTTCTGGTTGGTCTTACAATAGTCACACAGGTAAATTATATTATCAGTTATTTTGATTTGAAGTGTAGATGGGCTTCTATTTTATTGATCTCGTATACATTAGGGTTTTAGCCTTTTGGACCTGCTCAAAAAAACCTCTGTGTTCAGGATCCATGTGAACCTGGATATTACTTTAAGATTATAATGAATAGTTTTGGTTTTTTTATATGCCCGTTAATACAGTTGTCTGTCGGTCTGTCCCTCCGTCGATCATTGCCATGTCGGACAATAACTCAAAAACACTTGAACAAAAATTTGCATGAAAATTTTGTGAATTGTTTATATCCATTGACTTGAACTGCATTTAATTTTTAATTTTTTTTATATTGCGGTTGTATATTGGTATCACCTTGACCCTGTCGTTGTACTCAGCTAGAGAAGTCCAAAGACATTTGGTTTCCAGACAATATCTTTACTTTAATTGAATAGAAATCTATGATTTAAGATTTTAAAAACTAAAAAGAAAATTTCTTCAAATTTTTTTTTTTTTTGCCAATAAAAAATGGAGGGAGTTCAATTTGCAACAGCATCATAGGTGGATCAAGGGAGGGGTGGGTCCAGGAGTTAGACCTCCTTTTTTTTGGCCGATGAATGAATATGAATGGGAGCATATAGTGATATACATGTAGATGGAACCACCTCCCCTCCCCCTACCCCCTTTTTACTCTGGGTTGGGACCCCCTTTTAAAAATGGCTGCATACGCCCCTGCTCATGGTGTATTGCACCATAGCAAAAAAATTAATATAAATTCAAATCATTACCCAATTCTAAGTCTTTGATTACAGTTATTCTCTGTCAGAAACCTATTATATGTATGTGTCAAATATTTGATTACAATCCAAATTCAGACCTGTGTCACATGATCAAGTACAAATATCATGTTCCTTTTTGTCCTACTAACAGGGTTGAACCTTTATGGTGGTATCCAGCTGTGATTGGCGAAGCAGTTGATTTATTAATTTCATATTTTAAGTTTTAAAAAGGGGGATTTTTCAGTTTTGAGCACTTATTATAACACTTAAGCTTTGGTGGCTGGGATTTATCTATTGAGATAAACTCCTTTTTATGCCCCACTGTCGATAGTAGAGGGGCATTATGTTTTCTGGTCTGTGGCTCTGTTTGTTCGTTTGTCCGTCTGTGGTTCCGTTCAGGTTAAAGTTTTTGGTCAAGGTAGTTTTTGATGAAGCTGAAGTCCAATCAACTTGAAACTTAGTACACTTGTTGCTTATGATATGATCTTTCTAATTTTAAAGCCAAATTAGACTTTTGAGTCCAATTTCATGGTCCACTGAACATAGAAAATGAAAATGGGAGTTTCAGGTTAAAGTTTTTGGTCAAGGAAGTTTTTGATGAAGCTGAAGTCCAATCAACTTGAAACTTAGTACATATGTTCCCTATAGTATGATCTTTCTAATTTTAATGCCAAATTAGATTATTACCCAATTTCATGGTCCATGGAACATGGAAAAGGATAGTTAGTGCAAGTGGGGCATCCGTGTACTTTGGACACATTCTTGTTTTTTATGGATTTATGAAATTACGTTGAGAAGTTATTGTCACAAAATTGAACTTTAATTTATTCTTTTAAAAAAACAGGGTATCATGCTCTATTAATTAAACCACCAAAGATTTTCAATTTGAGATCTTCTTTTTCGTTAATACATGTATGTTAGCTAAAAATGAAATGAAATAATATTGAGTCTCCCTTTTCTACATACTATTTCAGGTCATGCAAGTCTAATTGGAATTAATACTGGGAAAGTTGTAGAATTTGACGTCAGAACCAGAAATTGTAGTATTTGCCAATATTACATAGGAAAAAATGAACCAAAACCACCACATGAGTGTAATGTTAACTGGACAGGTATAGAATAATGATTAACTCATTGAAAATAAGGGGTGGACTGTTCAACTTCAATATATGTATAGGACTTTGCTATTTTTCATTATACTCCACCCGAATTTCATGATCCACTGAAAATACATAAGCTTATAGTGCATGTAGGACATCCGTAAAATATGGACACAATTTAATTTTTTTTAAAGAGTTTTGCTCACATTTTAATAACAGTATATGGGAATGTTACACTGTTCTTATCAAATATAAAAAAAGATGTGGTATGATTGCCAATGAGACAACTATCCACAAAAGACAAAAATGACACAAACATTAAGAACTATAGGTCACCGTACGGCCTTCAACAATGAGCAAAGCAAAAGACAAGATTTCAAATAGTTTGGTATTTCTGAAATGTAAACAAACATGGTTAAACACACTGAGAAAGTCATCTTTCATATTTTTTTAAGAGAAATGTAACAAGATTATGGGATGAAGTATGTAAAGGGACGAATTGACACCTTTAAAAAGAACAAGTTGTCATATAGTTTCCCTCCCCGTTCTGAATTTTTCCTTGTAATGGGAAGAGTTGACAACTTTGAAAAATGTCTTTGTAACCCTTTTAAGAAGAATTGATAGTGTTATTTGATTTAAAAGATGTATAATCGTGAATTTAGATAGTTGTTCGTATAAAAATTCAACACCTTTCACCTGTTGTAAGTGTTGACTAAAAGGTCATGTAATTAAAGGTGTACATATGGTATAGGGATGTTAACAGTTACATATTAATTACTTTCCTGTTCCCCATGTTAATGTTTACTGTAATAAAGGCCACTCATGGGGGTGTCCAAGTAATCATAAATTCACAGAAAGCTTGCCAATATAATCACATGAACGCTCATTAATTTTTTTGCTTGACCTTGGAAAAAGTAGGGAGCATTTTCGAAAAACAGAAAATATAATAAAAGTAAACAAAACTAAGTAAACAAATCCTTATCATTTAATATATCTGTAAATGACTCATTCTGAGGTATGCTAACATGGCTAAGGACTATATTTTCCTGACAAGACATTGGCTCATTTTAGACTTTGGCCACAGAAGAAACCAGTGACCATGTCTGTGTATAGCCCTTGAGTACACCTCAAGAAAAGTCAATAATGATAATGTATATCATGTGTATAATGTACCTCTAATTTGTCAACAGTTTTTCACAGTATTACAAATTATTGGACACACTGACTTTATTTTGATTTTGTATTGCAGGATCAAGCAAAGGTATGGAGCCAGACATGGCATGTTCAATGATCCAAAGGCTTGCTGAGGATGGATATACGGTTGGGACTTTACATGCGGATAATGATGCTACAACCCAATCAAGACTGCCTTGTTCAATTATTAAAAAAGATGACAAAACACATGTGAAGAAAAATCTGTCCAAACGTCTATATGGTCTGTCAAAAAACTACAAACAGTTAAAATCAGCAAAAGTCATTCCCTACATAGTGCGGTGTTTTATGTATACTATTTCTAAACACCAAAATAGTAAACAATCAATGAAGACAGAACTGGCCACTATAGTGCCACATATTTTTGGACACCATGAACAGTGCAGTCCAACTTGGTGTACATATGTTAAAGATCCAACTAAATTTAGGTAATTTATACCATAACATTGATCCCTGGCCTGATGAAGTGATCATTTAATGTTTCAATGCTGCAATAATTTTTTACAAGTTCTTATTTCCTAGAGTTCAGTAAAGTATATGTATAATTAAAACAATTGTAGGGCTGTGTGAACTATTGTCATCATTATGTATTAATCATGTATCCATCTTTGTCTTGGCCCATCTGATAACTTTCAAAACTTCTTTCTTCTAAAAGTACAGTGTGGATTGAAAATAAACTTTAATGATAAGGATTTAATTTTTCACATTTGATCACATGTCATATTAATATTTACTACAGTTACATGTAGATGTGTTCAGAACAAAAAAGATCATTAGACTGAATAACATTTTTAGAATTCTGCTATTAGTGTAGAAAAAAACCCAGTGGCAGTGCAATCTCATTTTCTGTTTGTTTATAAATATTACAGATTCAAACATTTACCCAATGGGAAAGCCCTTTCTGGAGACAAGCTGAGGGAAGAGCTGGACAAGTTGGCACAAAATTATATTGAAAGAGCAGATAGGCTGTTAAATCTAGGGTCAACACAGTCAAACGAAAGTTTCAACAACAGTGTTGCTAGTTTTGCCCCAAAAAACAGGTATGCCTAACATTACTTTAGGATTTCTTTTGATTATGGTCAAAATCTCTGCAACTGTTTAAAAATTGAAATAGAAGTCTTTGTTTGCACAAATTTTCCTTATCTTCAATGTTGTAATTTAAAATTTCAAAGTAAAACAATTCCAGTTTTAAACAGAACTTTTTGTAAGACACATGAAAATTGTAAGTGACACACTCTGGTATTCCAATAATGTGTGGTAACTGTGATTTCAATGCAATCTGGGGTGTTTAATGTCTAACTTTGTCATTAAAAATGGAAAACATGAATATTTTTTTTGTAAAATCATGTCAATGTCATTGATGTTGAAGACTGTGATAGCTATGAATTCAAGCTCATCTTAGTTCCTTTACCATTATATGCATATGCCCCACAGTTACGATCCACTAACTGTCATTTTCCAGGACTAGAGACAGAGAGACATATTTATGTGTTTTATTTTTGTGGAGCATAAACTATTTTGTTTGTATGTTGAACATTTATTTATGGGATTTTTTTCAGGTTTTATGGAGGGACTAAATCATTAAAAGCTAGGGTGTCTTCAGCTGTGATGCAAAAGAATGAAGGCTATGGTTGGTTAAGCAAGGTAAATGTATTTAGGGGATTTATTATGTATGCTTAGTTTAAACTTATTTTATTTGCTTAATTAAAGCAAAATGGATTAGACACAAGTAAATCATACTTATGAAGTCATCTCCATAATACAATATAAAATTACAATAATAGTATAATATAATGGACATGCATATAAAGCAAACAGTTTATAGAATATAATACTAGCTTTCATAATGGTAAAAAGAGGAGAGAAAGTAAAAAGAGAAAAAGAAAGTTTTAAAAGTCGTATAATTCTGTGTATAAATGTTGTTATTTCACTCCACTGACACCATACAACTGTAGGTTTTGTCATGACGTTGGATCAAAACAATTGTGAAAGATATAGTTCCTTACATTTTCTACCTTATTTTCAGAAGAAAAAATGCCATTTGCCAGTGTAATAAAAAGAGTAACTAATACAAAAATTCAAATAGAGAAAAATATTACACTCATGACAGCAACAACACTGATAATTAACTCACACACTACATGTATACATTGGTGAATTGATGTGTAGTTATTCTAAAATTATATTTTTATGCCCCACCTACGATAGTAGAGGGGCATTATGTTTTCTGGTCTGTGCGTCCGTTCGTCCGTCCGTCTGTTCGTTCGTTCGTTCGTTCGTTCGTCCGTCTGTCCCGCTTCAGGTTAAAGTTTTTGGTCAAGGTAGTTTTTGATGAAGTTGAAGTCCAATCAACTTGAAACTTAGTATACATGTGCCCTATGATATGATCTTTCTAATTTAAATGCCAAATTAGAGTTTTGACCCCAATTTTACGGTTCACTGAACATAGAAAATGATAGTGCAAATTTCAGGTTAAAGTTTTTGGCTTCAGGTTAAAGTTTTTGGTCAAGGTAGTTTTTGATGAAGTTAAAGTCCAATCAACTTGAAACTTAGTATACATGTGCCCTATGATAAGATCTTTCTAATTTAAATGCCAAATTAGAGTTTTGACCCCAATTTTACGGTTCACTGAACATAGAAAATGATAGTGCAAATTTCAGGTTAAAGTTTTTGGCTTCAGGTTAAAGTTTTTGGTCAAGGTAGTTTTTGATGAAGTTGAAGTCCAATCAACTTGAAACTTAGTATACATGTGCCCTATGATATGATCTTTCTAATTTAAATGCCAAATTAGAGTTTTGACCCCAATTTTACGGTTCACTGAACATAGAAAATGATAGTGCAAATTTCAGGTTAAAGTTTTTGGCTTCAGGTTAAAGTTTTTGGTCAAGGTAGTTTTTGATGAAGTTGAAGTCCAATCAACTTGAAACTTAGTATACATGTGCCCTATGATATGATCTTTCTAATTTAAATGCCAAATTAGAGTTTTGACCCCAATTTTACGGTTCACTGAACATAGAAAATGATAGTGCAAATTTCAGGTTAAAGTTTTTGGCTTCAGGTTAAAGTTTTTGGTCAAGGTAGTTTTTGATGAAGTTGAAGTCCAATCAACTTGAAACTTAGTATACATGTGCCCTATGATATGATCTTTCTAATTTTAATGCCAAATTAGATTTTTACCCTATTTCACGGTCCATGGAACATGGAAAATGATTGAGTGGGGCATCCGTGTACTTTGGACACATTCTTGTTTTTAGATATTTTTTTTTCTTCAGATCTGTACTTTTTTCTCTACATTCTAAATTTTATATATCTTTAAAGTAAATGAATCATTCAAAATAGATCAATTTAATACATTACATGCAAATGTCTTCATTCTTTTCAGGTGAATAAGAATTCTCTACTCTCTCCTGGACATTTGACCATACTTCATGGAATTCGAAAGGATCGAAGGCGTAAACAGATTAGGAAAACACAGTCAACTACTAATTTCAAAAGAAAAAGACTCACAATAAAGGTAGGCCTTTTTTAGCTCGACTGGTCTGAAGGGCCTAGTGAGCCTTTCTTTTCACTTTGCGTCATTCGTCTGTTGTTGTCGTCTGTTAACTTTTACAAAAATCTTCTCCTCTGAAACTACTGGGTCAAATTTAACCAAACTTTGCCACAATCATCATTGGGGTATCTTGTTAAAAAAAATATGTCTGGTGACCCTGCCAACCAACCAAGATGGCCACCATTACTAATAATAGAACATAGGGGTAAAATGTAGATTTTGGCTTATATCTCTGAAACCAAAGCATCTAGAGCAAATCTGGTGCGGGCACAATTGTTTATCAGGTCAACATCTATCTGCTCTGAAATTTTCAGATGTATTGGAGAACCTGTTGTTGAGTTGCTGCCACTAAATTGGTAATTTTAAGAAAATTTTACAGTTTTTATAAGACCGCAAAAATTTTAATTTTTCGTCGTATATTGCTATCACGTTGGTGTCGTCTGCGTCGTTGTCGTCTTCTGAATACTTTTAGTTTTCGCACTCTAACTTTAGTAAAAGTGAATAGAAATCTATGAAATTTTAACACAAGGTTTATGACCACAAAGGAAGGTTGGGATTGATTTTGGGAGTTTTTATCCCAACATTTTGGAAATTAGGGGCCAAAAAGGGCCCAAATAAGCATTTTCTTGGTTTTCGCACAATAACTTAAGTTTAAGTAAATAGAAATCTATGAAATTTTGACACAAGGTTTATGACCACAAAAGGAAGGTTGGTATTAATTTGGGGAGTTGAGATCCCAACAGTTTCGGAATTTGGGGCCAAAAAGGGGCCCAAATAAGCATTTTTCTTGGTTTTCACATTATAACTTTAGTATAAGTGAATAGAAATCTATGAAATTTAAACACAAGGTTTATGACCATAAAAGGAAGGTTGGTATTGATTTTGGGAGTTTTGGTCCCAACAGTTTAGGAATTTAGGGCCCAAAGGGTCCAAAATTAAACTTTGTTTGATTTCATCAAAAATTGAAGAATTGGGGTTCTTTGATATGCTGAATCTAACTGTGTATGAAGATTCTTAATTTTTGGTCGTGTTTTCAAATTGGTTTACATTAAGGTCCAAAGGGTCCAAACTTAAACTTTGTTTGATTTTGACAAAAATTGAATCCTTGGGGTTCTTTGATATGCTGAATCTAAAAATGTACTTAGATTTTTTATTATTGGCCCAGTTTTCAAGTAGGTCCAAATCGGGGTCCAAAATTAAACTTTGTTTGATTTCATCAAAAATTGAATAAATGGGGTTCTTTGATATGCCAAATCTAACTGTGTATGTAGATTCTTAATTTTTGGTCCAGTTTTCAAATTGGTCTACATTAAGGTCCAAAGGGTCCAAAATCATAATGTGACATAAACCTATGTTGTGTCAACTATTTAATCACAATCCACATTTATAGCTGTATCAAACTTAAAAGTTGTGTCCATACTTGTCCCATCTGTTCAGGGTTCTACATCTGCAGTCGTATAATGCTGCGCCCTGCGAAGCAACTGGTTGGTTATTATTTTGAATATTATTATAGATAGAGATAAACTGTAAACATCATAATATTCAGCAAAGTATGATCTACAAAAAAGTTAACATGACCAAAATGGTCAGTTGACCCCTTAAGGAGTTATTGACCTTTATAGTCGTTTTTACCAATTTTTCGTAAATTTTTGTAATCTTCTACAAAAATCTTCTCCTCTGAAACTACTGGGCCAAATTTGATCAAACTTAGCCACAAGTCTTAAAGTTTATTAACATTTTGTTTGAAAACCCACAGATGGAGAATTCTCTGGCTCTCAATTTTGATTGGAAGGAGACATTAAATGTTTCAACATAAAATAGCAATTGTTCTAAACATCCCACTGTGCATTTGCATAGATCTGAATCACTTTTTCCATAATTGTTCTTAAATGTTTTTTTATTGTTTCTAGTCCAAGAAATTGAAAGATAATCAGCGAGAATCAGTAAAAGAGGGAGACACCTATGGAGGAGAAATAGAAGTGCAAGAACATATTGACACAGAAACTATTCCATCGAAGATGAAGTTTGGAGGAGAAGAATCAGTAGTAGTTTTTGATTTAGAAACAACAGGTAAGTGTAAACAAACAAATTGAATCACAGATATCAGGCTAAAATAATGGCACACAAGATACATGATTTGCCTACTTTCATGACTTTATTAGTGATTCTTTAATCAAATATTGATGCTTGGAATAAAGTTACCATGACCTTAAAACTTACATTGCTATTGTTAGTAAGTGAAATAAGCTTACAATGTAATTGTAATTCAGTGAAATAGATGAAAGTGACATAACATAAAGCGTAGTAAACGTCCATTGTATTGGGAATGCTTCAATGATTATCTTGGAATAAAGTGATATATTACTGATGTTTGTTGGGAGTTAAGTCCCTTACATCATGAAAAATAAAATTGACATGGATTACAGTTTAACAGCATACACTATAGGCTTTGATTTAAATTTTGCTTTATTCATGAGGAACTTGACAGATATAATTAAGTTAGATGAAAATGAAATTGCAATATAATGTTCATTTGAAAATAGGGTGGACTGCTAAAATTAGAACCTGCTGAAATTGAAACATTTTTTCTTGCAATCAAGAAATTTGACTCCCATAAATTTGGATGCACTTTTCAAGAAGCCATAAGTTTTTAAAGAGTCAACCATTTAAAACTTGCTGCCGCTTAAATCATTTTTTAAATTAGAAAAATTAATATGACAAAAACAGTATTTAAAGCAGAATTTAACCAAACTTGATATATGGAACAAGTCATCTCACATTTCGGGATAGATACACTTTTAATTATTAATGCAATATTTGTTTATTTTTGTTCCAGGATTATCAAGGAAGTCTGATATAACTCAGCTGGCTGCATTTGATGGAACCACTGTTTTTAATGAGTATGTATCACCTAGGGAGGTTATTTCACCCAAATCATCAGAAATAACAGGATTGACTTTCGATTTTTCTTGTGATCAGATGTACCATCATGGTAAACCAGTTAAAAGCAGAGATATTCAGATTGTACTCCTAGAATTTATTGAGTTTATCAGCAAAAAGAAGAAACCAATTCTTTTCGGTCACAACATTGCTTCGTTTGACATTCCCATATTGATGAACAAACTACGTCAGCACAGTCTTCTTTCAGAATTCATGTTACATATTTATGGGTGCATCGATACAATAAAATTGGCAAGAAGGAAATTCAAAACTAAAGACATAGGAAATCATAAACAACAAACATTGGTCACAAAATTACTTGGCGTAGAATATGATGCTCACAATGCATGTGCTGATGTCACAAGTCTATTTCAACTTCTTGCGCACTTTGAATATTCAGAAAAGGATGTTTTTCCATTTAATTCAGCTTTGCTAACAGATTCTTACATTCCCTTGATAAGGGCCTCACGCATCACCAAGCTAACAGCTAGAAAATTAGCACACAGTGGACTTTGTCTGAAACATCTACAGTTAGCATTTAACAGAGACAGTGAAAATGGCCTCAAATCTATTTTGTTAGAGCATGGCTTTAATGCCAAAACAGTCACATCTTTTACTAAATATTTTACATGTACTGAGGAATAACTTGTTATTGATGTAATACATGTACCACCAAATCATAGAAAGTTACATCCAGTTGCGTAGGAAAATTTTATTGGTTAATATCCAGTGATGGTTAGTTTCTTACATGCAATGTATAATGTACAGTGTCATCTTTTTCTATAGTACTAGTGCTGGACAGGATACAACCTTACTCATGCTAAATATGGAAAAAAAGATGTGGTATTATTGCCAATGACAGAACTTTCCACAAGAGAACAAAATGACACACAAAATTAACAACTATATGTCACTGTACTGCTTTCAACAATGAGCAAATCCCATACCACAAAGTCAGCTATAAAAAGGTCCCGAAATGTCAATGTAAAACAATTCAATGGGGAAAACTAACAGTCTAGTTTATGTACAAAAAATGATTGAGAAACCAATATGTACATGTAACACATAAACAAACATCAACCACTGAATTACAGACTCCTGAGTTAGAACAGGCACATTAACACACAAAATGTGTTAAAGAAAGTATATTTTATTTTAAAAAAAAAATTCTGTACAATTCTTTGAAAAGTGTAAATTTAACAAGGACTATTTAGGAAAATCAATGGTCATGATGGTGGTATTACATCTATTTGTCACCAGATTGTATTGGCACAACCATTTTATGAACATAACATGGTATTCAGAATTGAGCTTATGGCTAATCAGGTCCATATGAGTGCATGTTATTTTTTTATTATTAGAACTCACAGTTATTATGTACTTTGTGTTAGGAGTACCACAGATTTTCAACTGGAATTTGCTTTGTTTGTAATTATGTTTACATGTATTGCTTTTATTGATATGCAAAGAAAATATTAAACTGTGGTTCTTTGTCCCAAACCTGTGTTTGTTCAGTTTATACTTCTAACTAAGAACCAGTTAACATATCTTGGGCCCTTTACTGGTCTCTGATTAGTGTAAAACAGATGCTTCATTTGCACTGTATCTTTTCAGCATTTGGTTAGGGCCCCAAAAAGGAAAGCATCTAAGTATTCGCAACATAGTCCCTATTTAGAATAAGGAGCAATATATAGGGAGGATTGATTCTGTATCTTGAAAAAAGGCAACCATTGTTGCCTTTGGAGAAATTAATTGTTTATTACATTCAATCTATAGAAGTGAGAACCAATAATCATGAGTTGTCTGTTGTAATGTTATCACTTTTTGGTCTGTCTGAAAACTACTTCCTAATTGCTGGTACTTGTAACATTTAAGGTCAAATATTTTTTCTTACAGAAAATACTTGGCAGAATTAATGACTTCATTATTTGTAATTGGCCAATACAACACCCTGACAGTGATAAGTTGAAACGTGTAGTTACTTTTTAGGTCTGTCCAATACCTTCATCCTGTTATCAATACTTTGAATTTTACAAGTGTGGGTAGTCATAGCATTATCATGTGTGCAAAGTTTTTGTCACTTTAAGACCTGCAAACAAAAATTTGTTTATATGGAAATCATTTTCACCTTGAAGTCTTTGTTCAAGGTCAAAAATACTATGGTCACTATGGTGCATGACACATCTTCATGAATTGATTTACATTCATACAAAATATCAAAAGCAGCAGTTAAGCCTACATCAAAAGACAAAAGTTACAGTTCTAGAAAAAAAAGAATCATTAAATTGACCTTGAGGTCAAAGTTCAAGGTCAAAAGTCACTTATCATGGTAGTAACACATCCTTTGGAGCTGAGCTACCCTTATACCATATATCAATAGCCTACATAAAAAGACAAAAATGTTACAACCAGAACCTGATTTGAACAGATTGACTTACGGACAGACTGATACCCAAAGGGCATCTTCTTTTTTTTTTGCAGGTCCATGATAAGGTTTTGTTAATTTAGAATGACTGACAGAACAAACTCCCTTTCACCATACATTTTTCATTAATTTTAATTACTTATTTATGACAGTTTATCTATTAAATGGTATTTTAAGTCAATTTTCCAAATTTTGCCACTTTACTTCAATTATCAGTATACAGTACAGACAATAAATGAGGTAAGAAATGTATGTTCATATTATGCTTAAACAATGCTTAGGTATAGACCTTCAAAATGCTTGTATTTAAAAAAAAATCTATTGGGTGGTTTTTTGTACAGGGTGACCTAATTTGCATAATTGGCTCCTACAGAAGTGCCAATTTTCATCAAAATGTGTTATTTTTACCCCGTTCACAGATTGTAACTGAAAGTAAAGCACACATCCAATTATTATTATATGAAACAAATGTATTTTTTATAATTATGTAGAAAAAAAATGTTTTAACTGTAAAAAATTAAAAAATTAACATGAAATTAGTGTTTTATTGGGAAATTGAGGAAATCATCATTAGGGGGGGGGGTAACTCATGGTGGGTTATCTCCCTTATTTACCAAGAAAGTGGTCATAATACTTTCATATTTTGCTGAGGACACCCTAATCTTGCAAAATGATAAATATTGTAGAAATCTATTGGAGGATTTTTTTTTAACAAAACATCCTTATCCACCTTAAATGGATCCCTCATTACATTTGTAGTAAAAAAAAAAATACATTGAAGGTCTAACATGCATTTGAGTTGTTGATCTCAACCTGTTGAATATATTCCTTCATGCGGACAGTTTTCTATTCCAAACCAATGATATGAAAAAGTTGACGTAAAAATATGAAAAAGTTGAGACGTAAAAACTATCCTTGAAACACATGCATCGCCAAAACGACTTTAATGAAAAAAGACCATTTCAAATCAATTATCTATATCAGAGCCAAAAGTTGGCTTTAAACAAGTGCGACGCAAAGTGGTAAAATCCTTTATGTGACATGTGACATATATGTCATTTAATCATATCATTTTGTCAAACAATACAATTAACACCTTCATCGATTAGTTCTTTGTTGCTTATAGCTATTTTAAAAGGTGGTACCCAACACTTTCACTAAAATTAATTTGGCTCGTTTAATTTTCATAAAATTTTGTCAAGTATGTACTTTGACCCTTTAACAAAAATATAAAAATTTCAAAAATTTTGAACCAACTGTTTTGTCAGAAGAATTACACTGGTTATATAGCAGTTTGACAAACACCAATTTTGATCATTGAGAAGCTAAATATTCCTTTTACAACACAACGTAATTAAAACATTTAGGTGACTTTACAGAGTTATCTCCCTGTTGTGTTAGGTACCATCTTAAATGCAATCACCTGATTATTGATTTTTTGTCAAAATTTTAACAAGCTTAAGGTCAATTCAGAGTATTGTCTGATCAGGTAAAGTCTGAGAAACTCAAAACAAACCAAATAAACAAGATTAAATTCTTTTGCAAATGATGGAATTTATTCACCACAATTATTATTTTTTCAAAATACGAAAATGGCAACTGCCAGCGTAAACCCTGTTTGTGAGTAAGAGACCCAGTTTACACATCAATAACCTCTAGAAAAAATGTGTTTAATCCTTATAATTCTTCAGGCAATCATAAGCGATTATTAATTAACATCATTTAATTGATGACTACTATATTTACCACCAAAAGCAAAATGGAATATTGTAACTAAGGAGTATGCCACCATCTTTACTTTCTAAAAACCATAAATGTCCGATAAATGCAACAGGATTTAAAAAGAAATAGCACTTACCTCAAAAACTTCATTTTAACTAGATATAAACTGAATTTGAAGTGTACAAGTAACGAAATAATCTTCCCTTTGAAAGTTTTCTATCGTATGACATTGTGTTTTGCCTAAATTGCCATGACGTAAATTCACCAAATCATTCATGAAATTTCCCGGAATTGTGTATGAATCTTAATTTTATACAGTTATACATTTTTAAATAAAATTGAGAATGGAAATGGGATATGTGTCAAAGAGACCACAACAAGTAAAAACAACAGCAGAAGGTCACCAACAGGTCTTCAATGTAGCGAGAAATTCCCGCACCCGGAGGCGTCGTTCAGAGTGCCCCTAAACAAATATATACTAGTGGAGTGATAATGAACGCCATACTAATTTCCAAATTGTACACAAGAAACTAAAATTAAAATAATACAAGACTAACAAAGGCCAGAGGCTCCTGACTTGGGACAGGCGCAAAAATGCAGGCGTTTTTGCGCCTGTCCCAAGTCAGGAGCCTCTGGCTTTTGTTAGTCTTGTATTATTTTAATTTTCTCAACCCACCCCCTATACCTCTAGCCAATATAGAAAAGTAAACGCATAACAATACACACATTAAAATTCAGTTCAAGAGAAGTCTGAGTCTGATGTCAGAAGAAAAACCAAAGAAAATTAAAACAATTGAAAGTCTTTCCACAACAAAGAAATTTTGATAAGAAGATAGTTTCTTCATACTGATGCAATTAATAATGGTTTAATTATATTTTTGAGAGATATAAGGGAGATAATATGCTACTTCCGGTGAAATGAATGTCACTTCCGGTCTCATATGAGAGCTTTTTTCACACTGATTCCAAAAATATATAGTTTCTATATACTATTGTATGTAGAATGGGAGATAATTAGCCACTCCGGTTTGTTGGAAGTCATTTTTAGTCGTCAGTAATCAGTTTATGTATCTATATGACGAAATATATGGATTCTGAGTACTTTTATATGTAAAAATTGCAAAAAAAGCTACTTCCGGTTTTCCCAAGGTCACTTCCGGTAGTCATTTTTCAAGGTCATTTGTCATTTAACCTTTTGTACAAGGTCAAATGCCTTTATAATGAACTTAGTTGAAGTTATAATGAAATAACGTCATATCAAGACATTTCAGGGGCACCAACTCCTATAAGATGCCATTCAATTGTATAAGTCTAAATGTAGCATATCTTCATTACAATAAAGCAGACATTTTGCACTTGTTCTTTTATATGTATCTTTCAAAGTGACAGAGAAAATGCAAAAACAAGCAAAAGTCACAAATGAGAACTTGACCTTGACCTTGACCTCAATTTCTAAGTTAGTACCTAGGGGACTCATATATATAAAAACATTCCGTACGGTTAATGGTTTATAAGTTAAAAATACATTCCGACAAATTTATTTTGTAAAGGTAGATAACTCCTATAAAATTTCATCAAATTGCTTTGATCCAAATTAGCCAAATATTCCTAAGGATGTAACGAACAATTAAGAAAAAGAATTTTGTAGATATTCCTAAGGATGTAACGAACAATTAAGAAAAAGAATTTTGTAGATATCTTTTTTTGTTACGAAGGAGATGCACACAAATGATAAACAGTGAATAGGGAGATAACTCTTACAAAGAAAATTGTTCGTCTTAGCAGGGTGAGATTTAAAGCCGTATAAACTATACGATACAATATACAAAATATCTAAGCGACATATTGTGAAACAAAAATTTTAGAATGTGGCGGAAAAAAAAAAAAATAATAATAATCAGAACAAATACAATTAAAAACCAATTGTTCAGAGAACAATTGAAAGTCTTTCCACACCAAAGAAATTTTGATAAGAAGATAGTTTCTTCATACTGATGAGATAAATAATGGTTTAATTATGTTTTTGAGTGATAAAAGGGAGATAATATGCTACTTCCGGTGAAATAAATGTCACTTCCAGTCTCATATGATAGCTTATTTCACACTGATTCCAAAAATATATAGTTTCTATATACTATTGTATGTAGAAGGGGAAATAATTGGCCACTTCCGGTTTGTTGGAAGTCATGTTTAGTCTCCAGTAATCAGTTTATGTATCTATATGACAAAATATATTGATTCTGGGTACTTTGAGATGAAAAAATTGCAAAAAAGGCTACTTCCGGTTTTCTCAAGGTCACTTCCGGTAGTCATTTTTCAAGGTCATTTGTCACCTAATCTTTTGTACAAGGTCAAATGCCTTTATAATGAACTTAGTTGAAGTCATAATCAAATAACCTCATATCAAGACATTTGAGGGGCAACAACTCCTATAAGATGCCATTAAATTGTATAAGACTAAATGTAGCATATCTTCATTACAATAAAGCTTACATTTTGCACTTGTTCTTTAGTATGTATCTTTCAAAGTGTCGGAGAAAATGCAAAAAAGTATGTATCTTTCAAAGTGTCGGAGAAAATGCAAAAACAAGCAAAAGTCACAACTGGAACTTGACCTTGACCTTTGACCTTGACCTCATTTTCTAAGTTAGGACCTAGGGGACTCAAATAAAAACATTCCAGGGTTATACGGTTAACTGTTTATGAGTTAAATGAACATACCGACAAATTTATTTTGTTAAGGGAGATAACTCCATAAAAATTTCATCGAATCGCTTCGATCCAAATAAGCCAAAAATTACTGAGGATGTAACGAACTATTTGTAAAAAGAATTTTGTCGATATCTTTTTTTGTTACGAAGGAGATGCACACAGATGAAAAACAGTGAATAGGGAGATAACTTTTACAAAGAAAATGGTTCGGCTTAGCAGGGTGACAGTGTTCTCCCCAGGCCGTTTTAGCGTCGCGGTACCACGACGCTATATTTTTTCACCGTGATGCTATAATAATTCCCGCTACGCTATAATTATTTTGAAGATGCTATTTTACTTGTCCTCAATTTTGAACTTTCATCTATTATCGATTATAATCATAAAAATTAAATCACCTTTAATTGTAATCCCTTTAAGTCGAACACTAAATGCAATGAAGAGATTGAATAGCCAGGTGTTAATTGCCCTCAGGGTGATAACTGTTTGGATGCGAATATCCCAAGCTGACACTTGCCACGTGTCTGCAATCACCAATTTCGACATGGAAAAATTCAATTACAAAAACAATTCGAAATCTATGTTTTGTATTACGAAATTTCAAAGATTAAAACGATTTTTTTATTTTTTAAAAGGTCGTTTATTTGTGCAACTCGAGTCTCCAAAAAATACTTTCTTTCTCTTCCGGTAATACGAAAGCGAGAATTTTGGTTTTGAGCTAAAATAAGTTTGATACTTCTTTAAAAAGTGATCCTAATTGGCTTAAGTTTATGTTTAATTCATTTAATGCATTAAAAGCGTCTTATTCATTCACAATCTCTTGTCAAACAATGTTTATTCTCGGACTCATTTTCGTAAATTTTTCTACGGCCGCCATTGCACATTTTTGTGTAAACTACGGATCGGAACCGGACCAGATATGACAAAAATCCGCATTTTCACGATAATGACAACAGACGGACGGTAGACAGAAAAAATATACCTAGAGAAAACTACGCATTAATAGACTATTTGTTAGATAACTTTGTTAAAAATACGTATCATTTTGATGTAAAGATAAGAAATAACAGGGACTAATTCATTCAGTGCCATGAAACAAGTTTTTAAATTGATATTTTTTTTGCTACTTTTACTACTAGTACTTTATCTTTACTTAATATAATATAAAAAAAATAGTTAATTTTTTGTACTAGATATTTAGTTTTGTATATATACAGGTTGCACTTTAATGAACCATTCATTCATTTGACTTATTGTTGGGTAACTGAAAGCACATATCTATTTTTATTTGGCACACTAGGAAAAAAATTAATTCTGTAACTATAAATGAATAAAGAAAAGTTTTTGGTCAAGGTAGTTTTTGATGAAGTTGAAGTCCAATCAACTTGAAACTTAGTACACATATTAACTATGATATGATCTTTCCAATTTTAATGCCAAATTAAAGTATTGACCCCAATTTCACTGTCCAGTGAACATGTAAAATGATAGTGCGAGTGGGGCATCCGTGTACTATATATGGACACATTCTTGTTTTTTTCTGTTATATGTGCATTAAATAGAAAAAAGTCTACTGTTATGTTTATTTGTTTTTCAATCTCAATTTGATGAAAATCCTGGGATCCTTTTATGCATGTGTATTGCGCATGAATAGATCACTGAAGTTTATGAAAGTGGTTTCAGAAACATGAAATCAGGAGCCTGTAATTCAGTGGTTTTACGTTTGTTTATGTGTTACATATTTGTTGTTCGTTCATTTTTAACCGGATTTTTGTGACAAAAATGTCGGTTATTGATTTGGGGATGTACAGCGGGCAACCGGTCGGGCGGGCGGCCGGGCAGCAACTAAATATTGTCCGTGCATTTACTCATGAACCGTTCAACCAAAGCTTTTCAAATTTTAATATGTTGTTACAGACAACAAAATGAAGGTCAAGTCCAATAATGATGATTTTGACTTTAACGTTCAGGAGTTATGGTTCTTGAAAGATTGAAAAATGGCTTTTCCAGTCGTGTCTGTGCAATTACGCATGAACTTATCAACCAAAGCTTCCCAAATTTTAATATGTTGTTACTGATGACAAAATGGAGGTCAAGTTTAATTATGACGATTTTGACTTTAACGTTCAGGAGTTATGGTTCTTGAAAGATTGAAAAATGGCTTTTCCAGTCGTGTCTGTGCATTTACGCATGAACTTATCAACCAAAGCTTCCCAAATTTTAATATGTTGTTACTGATGACAAAATGGAGGTCAAGTTTAATTATGACGATTTTGACTTTTACCGTTTAGGAGTTATGGTTCTTGAAAGATTGAAAAATGGCTTTTCCAGTCGTGTCCGTGCATTTACCCATGAACTGTTCAACCAAAGCTTTTCAAATTTTAATATGTTGTTACTGATGACAAAATGGAGGTCAAGTTCAATAATGACGATTTTGACTTTTGCCGTTCAGGAGTTATGGTTCTTGAAAGACTGAAAAATGGCTTTTCCAGTTGTGTCCGTGCATTTACTCATGAACCATTCAACCTAAGCTTTTCAAATTTTAATATGTTGATACTGATGACAAAATGGAGGTCAAATTTGATATTGACGATTTTCATTTTCACCGTTCATCAGTTATGGTTCTTGTGATATTGGCAGGATACAAATAAATGTTAATAAATTTGGTTTGCTGTTGTTGTGACAGCCTCTTGTTTTACATAAATAGACCGTTAGTTTTCTCGTTTGAATTGTTTTACATTGTCTTATCAGGGCCTATTATAGCTGACTATGGGGTATGGGCTTTGATCATTGTTGAAGGCCGTACAGTGACCTATAGTTGTTAATGTCTGTGTCATTTTGGTCTTTTGTGGATAGTTGTCTCATTGGCAATCATACGACATCTTCTTTTTTATATTTATTGGAGTGTAAACCAAGGGGGAATAATGAAATTGACCAATCCTGTTCAAGTATTTATTGATATATGCAAATCATATTATTATAAGAATTATTAATGTATCATTTTCTCGTTTGAATTGTTTTACATTGTCTTATCAGGGCCTATTATAGCTGACTATGGGGTATGGGCTTTGATCATTGTTGAAGGCCGTACAGTGACCTATAGTTGTTAATGTCTGTGTCATTTTGGTCTTTTGTGGATAGTTGTCTCATTGGCAATCATACCACATCTTCTTTTTTATATTTATTGGAGTGTAAACCAAGGGGGAATAATGAAATTGACCAATCCTGTTCAAGTATTTATTGATATATGCAAATCATATTATTATAAGAATTATTAATGTATCATTTTCTCGTTTGAATTGTTTTACATTGTCTTATCGGGGCCTATTATAGCTGACTACTGCAGTATAGGCTTTGATCATTGTTGAAGGCCGTACAGTGACCTATAGTTGTTAATGTCTGTATCATTTTGGTCTTTTGTGGATAGTTGTCTCATTGGCATTCATACCACATCTTCTTTTTTATATTTATTGAAGTGTAAACCAAGGGGGAATAATGAAATTGACCAATCCCGTTCAAGTATTTATTGATATATGCAAATCATATTATTATAAGAATTATTAATGTATCATGTTCATAGATATCTGTTAATTGTATTCTTTTATTTCAGGGATCTATTACAGATTCACAGATATCAAATTGGAGTCAGATGTCAGAATTTTTGTGGCACAGGGAAGTACATGTACTGATCATCAACTTGGTAATGTTAATAACTGTTTGACACTGATCTCAAATAATACTGTGAGTTCCTTAAAATTGCAACTAAAACAACTTGGAATAGTACATCAGACTGCACCAAAAGAT